>PVIW01000126.1:0-600000 GCA_004026585.1 Noctilio leporinus
AGATGGAGAGGGAGATGGAAAGATGAAGAGATGGAGAGACAGATGGAGAGATGGAGAGAAAGATGGAGATGGAGAGAGATGGAGAGATGGAGAGGGAGATGGAAAGATGAAGAGATGGAGAGACAGATGGAGAGATGGAGAGAGAGATGGAGAGATGGAGAAATGGAGAGAGATGGAGAGAAAGATGGAGATGGAGAGAGATGGAGAGATGGAGAGGGAGATGGAGAGATGAAGAGATGGAGAGACAGATGGAGAGATGGAGAGAGAGCATGTGCACAGGTGTCCCCTCGTATAACACTAATCATAGTAGAATAGACCCCACCCTTAGTGAATCTTAATTATTTCCCACCTCCAGCCTCACCGGGAGTTAAGGCTTCAACAGATGAGTTTGCTGGGACACAAACATTCAACCCATAGCAAGTTGGCTGTAATTTTCTAGCTCTCAAAAGAAAAGGAAATGGCACTGGAGTGATGGCATATATGCCTCTTGGCAATGTAACTGTGACTTATCTGCACAAGAATTATGAAAGTAGGAAGAATTAGGTGCCTTTTGATTCTCGTGATCAAAAAAGAAACTTTAAAAATAACTATGCTTGTGGACTGACTGCAGAAACAGCCCCAATTTTTCCCTCTTCCTCTGGCTGTGCCCTTTGGCAGAGCCTCCTAGAGAGGCTGACTCGGCTTAGCTATGTGACTCCTTCTGGCCCCTGGGACAGGAGTCAATGTGCCGCCAGGAGAGTCCTAAAAAGCACCTGTACATCGAAGTGGATCTGCTGGTTACTTTTGGGCCCATCTGCCATGGGAACAAGCCCAGGCCATACCGTGGTTAAGAGACCCCCTGAAGGGAATCCGGGCCCCCCTGCTAACAGGCAGCCTCAGCTATTTTGACAGTTGACAGCAGAAGCTTGAATGACCACCCCAGGCTGAGATCGGCCAAGCCCGGAGTCGCAAGTGGCCAGTCCTACTGAGACAGTCCAGCCTAAGTTGCTGGGCCACGGGATTATGAGCTCAATTATGTCTTACTGTTTTAAGGTAGAAAGTTGTGCGTTGGTTTGCTTCACGGCAGTAACAAGCTGATGCACCTACAAAGTAGTCAGGACTGTTAAGGAAATCAAGAAGAGATGTGATATGTAATTAATTATAAGTGAAAAGAAAAGACAGACACACAGTATGTATCTTGCAGCTATTAATACAGAGAATTTCACCTTCGGTTGAATGTAATATAACATTCAAGTGTGAGAAAGTTTTACCCTTGGAAACAATTACCTTCATGTAATTCCAGCATTTGCATCTCATTTGGAATGAAAAGGAACAAGGCTTCTGAGAATGAATAACGGGGAAAGGCATCAGGAACCATTATTTTGCATTTAAGAAAACTCCCTCTTTCTTCCTGGTTCAACTCATGTTTTGGAAGCCAGCTCACTTTTACTTTTACCCAACTTGGTTTGCCCATTCCTTGAAATTACATATGATGACATAATCCAAGTCGAACTTGGCAAAAGAAAGGATTTGCAGCTCAAGTCTGGTTTCTCTTCAGTTTTCATTTCCCCTGGGTCCCATTTATATTTCTTATAGACACTTTCCCTTGTGACCCAATCTAATTTGATTCCCTACCACATTTCCCCTACCAAGTGCATCCAAAGCTATTTTGCAGAGATCCTATAAATAATGCTTTGACAATATTTAAAAGATAATATTCCAGGAGAAAAAAAAGCTTTAACCCCACAAAAAAAGGGAGGAGGATGGGGGTGGGGTGGGGGAAGGACTCTCTTTAGGATAGCGTCTACAATTAATTGTACCTGGACACCACCAATCAATCTCAGTGATCGATTTTCCTAAGTGACTTGACAGAACTGATTTGATCTTTTGGCTTCCTATAGAAATAACCACAGTGCACTGAAAGTGGAAGGAAAAATCTGACGAGTCAGAATGCAGTTCTGGGAAGAAGGGACAGCTGATTTCTGATGAAAAAGCACAATGACAAAACTAAGGGCAGTCCTCCGGGTACCACACCCCACTATCATTGCATAGTTAGAGAAGGAGCTGATGCTTCTCTTCACAGAGAGATCTGACCACTGAGAACGGGCCATTCTTTGACAATTAGATAAAGAATTTTTACACCACCACTACCAAAAAATTTTAAAGTAAATATGTAAATAAATAAAGAATTTCTAAACTGCTCCTTCATTCACCTCTTCCTCTGTCTCCTCCTGGCCCTGTGGGTCTCTGCCCACTGTCACTTATCCACTCTAGCATTTAACTAATGAAACATTGTACCAGTTTCCTGTAACAGAGCATCACAGCCGAGTAGCTTAAACAATAGAAACATATTTTCTCAGTTTCAGAGGCTGGAAGTCCAAACCAGGTCAAGGTCAAGGTATCAACACAGCTGACTTCCTCTGAGGGCTCCCCCTTGGCTTCTAGTTGACCATCTTCTCATGTGTTGTCCCGTGGTCTTCCCTCTGTGTGTCTGCATTTTCTTATGTGGACATCAGTCATGCTTGTTTAGGGCCTATCCTCATGACATCATTTTGCCTCCTAAAGACTGGATCTCCAAACACGGTGACTTTCTGAGGAACCAGGGGTTAGGAGTTCAATGTAAGAATCAGGGTGGGGGGCACATAATTAATTCCCTAATACATGTTAAGATCCTTTTCCTTAGAGACCTATCTGCTTTTCACCTTACTTATTCGATATTCAGTTAATGTTACCAGTCTTATAACAACGTAAGGGGGTGAAAACAACTTCTAGGTTAAACATACGTACCAATTTCAAAATGCATCTCAATTTCAGAAATGTGAAATGTAAGAGAAAAATTCATCTTAGAAGAAGTATGGTAACAGATGTTTTTGAAAACTAAGGAATTTGTTAGATTCAAAACTCGGAGAATCTAATGGTTAGAATTAAAATAAAATTATGGTCCATTTAGTGCAGTTGGCTACACATTCTAAATGCTCGACACACCATTGAGGTTTTCAGTGTGGGTCGGATAGGTATCGAGGAAGGGAGCAGAATCTTCTATTCAGAAATAGTACACTGTGCCTTCATCACAACAGTCACAAACTTTTTCTGACAAGGCCCTTTTTTCAAATCACTACCGCACTCTCATAATTACAGAACTCTTCATAGGCTGCCCATCATTGTCAATGGACTGATGAGTACCATCACATCAGAAAATATTAACACAGGGACACAGTTAATGCCAAGCTGCCAGCATTTTTATTCTTGAGGAGAGGACACATAGGTATGTTCTTGCTATTCCTACCACCCACACTTCTAATTGCAAGGCAAAGTTGTCCCCCATTAAGGACAGCCACATCTCAGAGGTAAGGATGAAATCAATACTCAATGATCAGTTTCAAATATTTCTCTTTCTATAGGAACGCTACACCCCAAAGTCAATGGCTTTGATGTTTGCCTTGAACGCTGGGCAGTGAACAAACAGTGAAGTCTGACACTGGCCCCACCCTGCACCGCACTCTCTCCCTGAGGCACTTTCAGTGACCTCCTGGATTCTGTAATCAATGCCACCTCGGTGCCCTCAGAAACACCGCCAACAACCGCAGGCAGGTCCCTTCCAAAGTCTACTGCTTCGTTACCAGAGCACGTCCTTGCTTCCACAGTTGCTGTCTAAAAATCACCCTGCTTGGAAATCATCTTTAGAAAGTACCCCTATTATCCTCAGCTCTCTAACCCATACAACCCAGGCTAGGACTGCCCAGAACTGTTTTCGTTTTTGTTTTTAGGGTTTTTTTGTTTATTTGTTTGTTGTTTTTTTTTGGGGGGGTGGCGAGGCAAACAGAGCAAAAGTCCCCTAGCTAATTATATTATCTGGGAAGTAGGTGGAGGCATTGGAGGGAGCGAGCACCATTCATCTTTAATTGGCTCCTAATTCTTTGGATGGATGTTGACCAAAAAGAAACAACAGGGAGAACCAGCACCAGCAAGACAAACAGACTGCTATTCTTGGACCCATAAAAATATTACCTTTGGACATGGTTTAGTGAGGAGACAATACTTTTTACCTCCCCACACAACCTTTGTCCATCTAATGTGTTCCTAAAGAAAGAGTACCCTGTTGGAGCTAAAATGATACATGTTTTTCAGCTAAATGGCTTTTGTTAGTTTTCAAGGGTTACCTGTCCCAGTGGCTGGCTGGCTGCTCACTGACCCCTCCAAGTTTAAGGTGAAGGCATAAATTGTGTCCATGTCATCCCTTTATTTTTAAGAGAAGGGGCACAGAGACAAGTCATGAGACACTGAAGTGCTGGGAAATTTCTTAGTCTGAATATTCTTTCTCAGGAGTCAGCTTTCTGCAGCAGCGCCGCTATTCATGTGGGATATAATGTTATTTCATTTTCCTCTGGTCATCTTACATCCCTGGAGAGAGTCTGACTCATGATATAATTATACGCCCGGCCCGTTCCCAGTGAAAGTCACTCCGACTGCCACCCTCCTGTCCCCTCACTGGCCGCCACCAGTACCAGAGAGCACGTAACGTGGCCAGGAGCAGAGCAGCGCTTGTTGCAGAACCGTGGCTGACGAGGTGCTCAGAGGGCACCTGGCACTACTGTCCTTCTTTCTCCCAGGGGTCAGTGAGCCTGGGGATGGGTGACTCATTACAGGACCAGCCCGAGTCGTGGTTGCAGGGGCGGGCTGGTCAGCAGAGCCTGCCCATTTCTTTTTGGTGATTCATAAAATGGTTCCTGCAGGACATAGTTTCAAGTGTTGGGGATTTCGGCTTATTTCACAGGAGATGAAAACACGGCCACTTGAGTCACAGCCTAGTCTTGCATGAGGCCAGCCTGGAGCTGATCGCGGCAGTCCCCTTCGACCCAGTATCTTGAAACTTGCCCCTGATCCCACTCGCTCTGGATAGAGGTCAACTAGGACTGGGAAATCCCAGCTCTAGAGGGGACATGGGGAAGCCATCACTCCGGCTGCTCGGCTTCATAAAGGCAAATGGTCTTCTCCTTTGGCACTTCCTTCCAGCGTTGTAAGCTCCATGAGCAACAATTTGAGGTTCGTAGCAGAACTAGAGTACCAGAAGCGCAGAATATATGTTTAAACTTGAATAATTTTTAAAGTTATGGTTTCACTCTTTTTAATAATGAGCTAGCTAATTAAAGCATAAATCATTTTAAAATGTACTATTGGGCTTATTGCATGTACAGAAGTAAAACGTACGATAATAATAATAATAGGGTAGGAAAGGGAGAAATGAAAGTATGCTCTTATAAAGTCCGTATACTTTATGCAAAATGGTATGATATTACACAAAGGTAGACTATTACATATGATAAACCATCAAATAATCACTGGAAATATTTTTTTTTTTTAATGATTTTATTATTTTCAGAGAGATGGGTAGGAGAGAGGCAGAGAGGGAGAAAGACATCAATGTATGGCTCTAGCTACGGACCTGGCTGGAGACCTGGCTTGCAACCTGATTATGTGCCCTGGCTGGGGAATCGAACCAGCAACTGGTGGGTTTGCAGGCCAGCGCCTTATCCACTGTGCCACCAGCCAGTGCCTAAAAGGAGATGTAACAAATGAGCCAATACCAAAAATAAAACAGAATTTAAAAACATGCAACTTACCTCAAATAAGGCAGAAAAGAAGAAAAGGGGTAGAGAAGCAGATGGGACAAATAGAAAATAAACAGCAATCACATTAAATGTAAATGATCTAAATATAATTTTTTAAAAGGCAGAGGTGGCCAGACTGAAAAACAAATATAAAACAAACAAAAGTCTCTTGCCAACTATAAGAAATACAATTTTAATATAAAGACACAGTAAAAAGGAAAGGATAGAAAAAGATGTATGATTCTAGTATTAATCAAAGAAAATGGAAGTGTCTATATCAATATCAAAGTTGATTTCTGGTTAAGAAAAATTTTAAGAGATAAAGAGGGTACATTATTACAAGAAACCAGTTAATTTATCAGGAGTGTATATCAATCCTAAATATTTATGTGGGTGGTAACAGAGAATCAAAATATATGAAATGAGAGCCCTGGCTGGTGGCATAGTTGATAAGGCGCCGGACTGTGAACCCAATGGTCGCTGGTTCGATTCCCAGCCAGGGCACATGTAACCAGGTTGCAAGCCAGGTCTCCAGCCAGGTCTGTAGCTGAGGCAGGTGAAAGGCAACCCATACATTGATGTCTCTTTGCCTCTCCCCCTTCCCCTCTCTATAAAAATGAATTTTTAAAAAAGTATGTGTGTGTATACACACACACACACACACACACACACAATGAAAATTCAGGAAGGTGAAATAGATAAACTCAAATATATAATCAGGTATTTCAATACCTCTCTCAATAAATGATAGAAAAAATATTAAGAATATGGGAGACAAACAACTTTAATTGACATTTATAGAACGCTCTAACAATGCCAAAACACACTTTTCCCCCAAGTGTACCAGAACATTTCTTACATTAACAATATTTAAAGCCATAAAACAAGTCTCAATACACTTAAAAATATACAAATCATACTAAGTGTGCTCTCTGACCATAATAGAATTAAATAGGAGTAGCAAGCAGATCTTGGCAAGAACTTCCAATATTTGGAAGCTAAAGAACACACTTTCAAATAACCCACAGGTTAAATGTGGGATCAACAAAAAAATGGGAAGTATTTAAAATGGAATAAAGATGAAAAGAAAACATATCAAAATGTGTGGGGTCCAGCTAAAATATAGCTTTAAGTGGTTATACTAGAAAAGATGGTCTATTATAACATTGTCAAAAATTAACTCAAAATGGGTCAGAAGTAGATTTAAAAGATCAAACTATAAGAAAAGGAAAACATCTTAGTTACCCTGGATTTGGCAAAATTTTTAAAAATAAGCCTAAAAACATCATCTGTAATAGATACTTATAATTTATAACATATATTAACTATGTATAACTAGAAATGTATAAAATCTTATGTTTCAAATACACTGTTAAGAAAATATAAAGCCAGCTTATAGGATGAAAGAAAAGATTTGTAAGTCTACAGCTCATAGAGTATTGGTATCTCTATATTAAAAAACTTGAATCTAATATAATATCTATTCATATACTAGAAAAAAAATACACATCTTCTGTATTTCCCATTTTCTAAAGCTAGCATATGCTAGTTTTAAAACCAGAACAACAAAAAGACCTCACTAAAAAATACTCAACAAAACAGCTGCTGTTCGTACCATTATGAAATAAGGGTCACCGTACAGAGACAGGTGCCCAGGGCCTCCTGGAGGTGACCCTGGTGGGTGCCCACCAGTTTCAGAACACCCTGCAGGGACCAGGGGGCCAGGGCAACGATCAGAGTCTTACTTAAGCCGGTACCAGGTGCGGTCTGAGGTGGGAAGTCAGAATTTTTGAGGAAGCAGCTCTAAAGAAATAAACAATAAAATAGGTCAAATCTAAGAGTCAAGGAATTAAAACAAAGGTGGAACCTGGTAGGGTCTGTAGCAGAGAAACATCTGACTTCCTAAAGAGGACACGCCACCCCTTTTACTGGTTTCTTTTTTAGAATGAAGCGTATGCGGGTTTAGGGCCACACACAAAGCCCTTTTATATAAGAGGCCACGTAAAACTTGGAGCACAGGTGGCAGAGCTGGCTCCAAGACGCAGGTGACAAACTTGAGCTGGGAGGTGATGGAAGGGCAGCCCTCCCCTCTCCACCGCACGTCCACGCGGAGAACGCAGGATGGTGATGGCCGGGAGAACGCACGCTTCTGCACAACCTTCTCTGGACAGAACCTTCTCTGCTCTCCTCGTCCTCCAGTCAAGTCCTGGGCAGCATCTAGGCTCCTGCCACCCCGGTACTTCCGAGCAGCTACGTGCACGGTGATCTCTTACGCCCTGCGGTTTTACCTTCACAGGATTTGCCTCCCTTGCCATTTACATGTCTATAGGAAGACGTGGCTATGTTACTGCCCCCAAAAAACTGCAAACACCACTGTATTCCCGGCACCTAGGAGAGGGCCTCGAACAGGGAAATCCTGCAGCAATAGCAGCCAGCGAGTTTTTGGTGACTGAGTGAGGGCTGAGAAGAACACCCTGGTCTCCCCGTATTGCAGGAAGGCGGCTCCCTGGTGGAAGTAGCAGCAGTGGTGGCGGTGGTGGATCACCATCCTGGAGTTGCTGGCGGAAGAGGATGGGGCAGCAGCGGCATCCTAGAGCCCCTGAGAAGCTACCGAGTCCCAAAGGAAGGTGCATCCTGCAGCCACTCAAGCCCTCTGCCTTTGCAGCGCACACAGCATCTGCCCCTGTGCCTCCTTCAAATGGCTCTTGCCCAAGTGCGGATGGAAAGTCAGGCTTCTCACTAAGTGGATTCTGTTGTCTTTTTAATCAGGTTCACTCCTGATCCCCTTTCATCCATCGTTCCCATACTTCTCTGCCCCTACGTAAAACTCAGTTCTACGGCCTCCCCTTCTGTCGGATGGAGGGTGGAGTTCCTCAGGTCTCCGAGTTGGTGGGCTCGGAGCGCTAAACCAGGATCCCGGTGAGGCAGCCAGGCCCAGGATCCGTGCCCATCAGCTCTGTATCTGCTTATCCAGAGCCAAGCCCCTCGTTCGTAGATGTTTGTGTTCAAGTCTGAAACTTAACTACTTGGTTTGGGTTGCTGAAAAAGAAGGGAAGGGGGGTGTGGGGCAGAGTAGAAAGAGAAGAAAAAAGATGAAAGTAGCAAAAGTGGCTAAATTATGTTTGCCTTGGTTTATCTCTAAATTAGTCACTAAGGGCAGGCAGTGATGGTAGTGATGATGATGAGGTTGTTTAAGATGAGGAAGAGGAGGATGAGGGGCAGGAGACAGAATGCAATCTACAAACAGCATCTGGCCCATAATGCCTTTTCTTGGCAGTTTACCAGGTATTGTAGGGAAAGCCTTAGTCAAGCTCTGAGTAGGTGGAGGCATTATCGAGACAAATCTCAGATGAAAGTCTTGCAACTCTCATGCTTGAGAAACTACATGAACTGCCGTTCCATCATTGCTGGGCCACATCCACACCCTTGTGCCTCCAGGACGGCTCCTGCTCTCCTGTGGCCTAGACCCCAACCTGGACCGAAGGATGCTCTGAGGATGACTTCTGCATCACTCCCTCCTACAACTAGAACTAAACTTTTGGAGAACCACCTGCATGATTCAATTCATTAGACAAGCATGTGAGTCTCTACTACCCAGAAACATGTTAAAACTGAAGCCAAAAGTTTTCATAATGGTACGTGTTCTCAACCTGTTGCCAATGAAGATTAAACATATAAACCTGGCCTCTGAATACCTGTTAGTCCTTCCACTGAATACTAAAGAGTCAGTCCGTTGGAAGCAGCCTAACTAGCTTAACTAATACTCTCTTCTTATATAATCTCTGATGCTTAAAACCCTATAGACAAATGACAGGCATTGAAAGAAATATGAACAAAGCCCATAGGGGCAAAAGATCCATGTTATAACCCAAGTTATCCTGGGCTCCAAGCTAACGCCCTTGGAAAAACACAGCTTTTCCGAATACAGAAAATTGGCTATTTAGCCTCCAAATTTATTTTGTTTTTATTGACTTGAATACGGAAGCCAGGGGGGAAAAAAAAAAGCAACCACTAAAAATTTTAACTCTGGGGATGTATATTGCATGAATTTTGGGTTCTCTACCCAAAGTGCCAGTCAGTATCAAAGGAGAAAAACCAGCCCTAATAAGGAAAATGGAAACACATTGAAAGAAGAAGATCTGTCTTTGCAAGCAACTGTCTCTTTACTTGGTTGAAGTCACAACTTCATGATTTTTTCAGCTGAGACAAAAGTGTATATTTTTTATGCTCCCGCTCCTTTGGGGCATTAAAGACACATCATATTAAAGCAGTGGGCTGTCAATCAGTCATGAAAAGCTTAACGGACGGTGACATACATGACAAGATTATGACCGATAGCCACATTTTCACTAATTTTTAATTCTCCAAGCCTCTCATCACACACACAAAAAGAACTCTCTGAAAATCAAGTAAGAGTCAACATCTTAGGAAGAAGAGGGACGTTATGTGTTGCTTCCCGGCCCCTGATTTCACCCAACATGAATGCAGCACACAATCTGTACTTGTGAAACACCCTCCTCTACCAGTTCATCAAAGCCCTGGAAATTCAAGGAAACCTGTGTTTATGGAAATCTGGCATTTCTGTAAAGTTCTGAATGAGGGCTAAATAGAGCAGTTCATCTCATTTTGAAGCTAATGATTCCTGCCAAGTGGTTTTCCAAAGCCGGGTCTTCTGGCTCGGTCAGCATTTAGGAATCCATTTATGAGTTGGGTTAGTCGGAGACTCTGGAATTCAAATTTATGTCTGCAGCCCACGGGTTTGCTCCTGATAGGTCTCTGAAAAGGGACTGTAATCAATTTACCAAACCCAGACTTCAGGAAATTTTCATATCCCAAGAAGAAATGGCGGTTCAGAGCTCTGTCTCCTTTCGCAGAGGGCCGGCCCCTCCTGTCCCTACTAAGGGCCGAGCGGGCTGTGGAGGGCGCTGCACAGCCCGGTGCTCTCCCGCCCCACAGCCCAGCCCTCCCCGCAGAGCAGCTCCCTCGCTAGGCCTGCCACCAGCTTATAAACCGGCAGAATGTACGTGTGGTTAGTCACCTCAGTCAGCTTCTCCACTATCTGCCTATTTCTTGGTGGAGGTAGCAAAAGCTCTGATAATTAGTCATCCAATTTGTTTTCAAGATTTATGTCCCCTGAAATGTTCCAGGAAATTAGAATACAGGTGTGTGTGATGGGGGAGGGGGGGTGCTGGATGAGTGATATATGTGTACATGTGTGTGTGTCTGTCTGTCTGTCTGTCTTATAAACCTAGCTTTTGCTTCCGGGGCAAAGTACAAGCATTGAGCAGGCTTTCAATGGAACCATAAATTTACTGCTTTTTTAAAAATTCTCCTTTGAAGAAGTCATCAAATAAATTAGCAAAGCTGGCACAATGCCTCCAGTTTGTGTTGGCTTTGGGTTTTAGGGAGTTACTTAATAAACAATAGTCAATGAATTCAAACAGTAACAAAGTAATTTCAATGATTAATCAAGTGTTAAAAGTAGTTTAACCTCTCCCGTTTTACAAACTCTATATCACCCTGACTAAACTAATACGGGAATAAGACACCCATCTGGAAATCTCATCTGAAATATTAGATCAGGAATCTAAAATTCAGCCAAATAGTGTGGCTTGTAGGGATATCCTGTCGGATAATAAACTGCATTAATCTTACTTAAATTTTCCATCTAAATCGTGTCCTGAGGCAATAGCACACTGAGGAATGGAGGCCTTGCTTAAAATGCATTGTGCTACTGAAAACGATATTAAAAGGAAAGGGAAAAAGAACTTCTCTTATTTTCTTTCCTCCCAACTGGTTTTCCTAACATTTTTAAAAATCCATGTGAAACCTTCGGACTCGCTGAAGAACCAAAGGCTGGCTGAAGGCAGCAGGAGCTTTTCCAGCCACCAAAAGGGATGGGTCCCTGAGACCTTCAGGAACTTGCCTCCAGTTCTCTTGGTCCGTGAACTGAGCCAGAGTGGCTTACAGGAAACTTTTGTTTTGCTGTGTGTGTGTGTGTGGGGGGGGGGGGGGGGGGGGGGGGGTGGGGGGAGTTGTTACTCTTTCCTTAGCCTCTTTCTGACTTGTGATTTGCAGATCTACATACAGTGTCTTTCCTGAAGATTCCACTGTGACCTCCTTATTCCTTCTATTTTTTTAAATAGAAAACACTTCAATTGGCTTAAATGTTTCAACCATATAAAAGAAATGGCCAGGAGGAAAGCCTCACTGTGGCTTTCCTGGAATCTGCTGGTGGGGGTAGCACAGGGGTGGGGGTTGCTGCTTCCTGCACTGAGCCTGTCTGCCACCTCCCAGACGCTAAATGTTCAGTGTCCACACAGGCTCCAAATGCTGAGCCATCTGCTTGGTTCCGAGTGTCTGCTCTGTAGGCTCCCTGGTGAGGGGCTTGTTGGGACCAAGCCCCACCAGTCCTGCACACGGGGGGAAGGGGCTCAGCAAAGAAAAGGGATGGAATACTGTCTTCCAACCACTCTAGGGTGGTGACAAGACTCCCAGCAGCAGATGGAGCTGGGATGGGAGAGGAGCCTCTGCTCCTGGTGATCAGACCATCAGCAGGTGGAACGAGGTGCGTTCACTGCCAATCTTCTTGCAGAACCGATGCCAGGAGGCGCCTGACCCTCAGCCCATCGAGCCCAGGTGCGGTCAGAGGCAGGGCCCCCATGCCAGCTGTGGATGCCGCACTTGTCAAGGGAAGTCAGGGCTCTTTTCTTCTTCCAATCTTCCATGTGTTAACAGCTACAGCACCTTGGAGATTTTCAGTGAAAACACCTCTGTTCCCATCCATCCTTTCCATGCTCACTCGCTGCCACTGGCGTCCCTTGAGTCCAGTCCTAAGACCGCTCGTTTCAGTGGCTGGACCCTCACGCATCGCTCCTCACGGCTCCAGCAGGCCAGCGCCTGTCTCCAAACCCCGCAGGTTCTCCGGACCAGCACCCATGGTAGAAACGTAGCCCCTGCCTGGGGTACCGGGGCATCATCCCCCACCACCCACCCAGCTCAACTCAAACTTGACGGCCCACAGGTTCGAGCTCAGTACGAAGCCCCAACAAATACATGGTTTCACATGTGAGGACGGTCTCTTCTACCCGAGAGAACCCTGCCCACTCCCTCCCGACCCCTCCCAAGGTCAAATGGGGTCCTACCCTCCTGCGCTTCCGCAGCACTAGGCACCCCTCTCTAGCCCAGCCCTTGTCACAGGGCCTGAACATCCTCCAACAGCTCGTCCCTGACTCGACAGGGCAAGGCCACTTCGTCCTCACCTGGGACTTGCGATGCATCTGACCTCCTGCCCTGCGAGAGCAAGCACGCAGTAATAAACGCCTGCTGCGCTGAGCCCACGCTCTGCTTCTGTTTTCATGTCCTACCTAAAAACTCTTCGGTGAGTCAGACAGAGTAATGATACTTTTTCCCTGAGGGAATTTCGGCTAGTCTGCTTATCTCATGGTTTCACATCCCTTCCGTTTCCCACAACTCGTTGCTCCTTCCTCCTAACTTCGCACGTGGCCCACCCCAGGCCCACTGGAACATTCCGTCTACTCCTTTCTGTTGCCCAGAATCCCCAGCCTGGCGTTGACTTGCTTTCCCGCTGACCTCGCCTCATTCTGTCTCACCCCCACGCAGCCCAGCCACCCCGGCCAGGTGGCCATGAGCTCAGCTCTGTCCGCTTTCGAGCTGGGTTCTGGGAGGCTGCCCGTCAGTGGCTGGTCCAGATACGCGGGACCGTGTCCTCTGTGAGGGCAGGGATCTGGGTTCGGCCGAGGCTCCTGCACAAGCTCACCCGAGAACACAGGCTCACCTCGCGATCCCTAGGGCAGCCTCCAGAAAACAGTACTGTTTCCAGTCCCTCAAGACTCCTGGGTCCAGTGGGGCAAAGCCATGATCAGTGCGAAGGGTTCAAAGCAGAACCAGTACGGACCACCAGCGTAGCCGAAGCTGGCCGCTCAGCTATCCCACGGTCCTGCCAGGGGCGGATTACTCTGAACCTACTGTCCGTTGCCCTGTTTCAGCAAGCTCCTCTCATAACATTCTTTGAGGTTAGATGCGCCCACTGAAATGAATAATGGCATAGTTTATGGTGAAGGACGAACTGAAAAAGGGCAGTGTCATTATTGCTGTAAGTACCCACAAAAGATGTTTATTATCCGACACGGACACGGCCGCAAACACAGCTCATAGCTAATAAACTCATCTATTTCCACATCATGTTGCACAATATTGTGCAATCAGCAGAGGGCTGAGAAATGTCAGCAGTTCAGATCAAGACTATTTGTCAACAAAAACCATCCATTTCACCAGCTTCAGCAAACCACGGCTGCAAGCATCGGCCTTTTTTTTTCTTTTTCCATAGAAGAAATTGGTTACACAGCACCTTAAATAGAAAGGACAGATGCTCATAAACCACACAGGCACAGCACACAAGCTGAGGTGACATTCAGTGGGAACTGGAAGGTTGTGAGACAGAGAAACAAGGCGCCATTTTGTTTCCTGATGTGTCCAGACCATCATTTCGTCTACTATTAAAAAAAAAAAAATTAGCCCTGGCTGGTGGTTCAGTGGTGGGCACCAGCCTGCGAACCCAAAGGTCGCTGGTTCGATTCCAGCCAGGGCACATAACCAGGTTGCAAGCCAGGTCTGTAGCTGGAGGTAGGTGAAAGGCAACCACGCATTGGTTTCTCTCCCTTTCTTCCTCCCCCCCAGCTCTTGTCTCTAAAAATAATGAATGAAAAAAACCTTTATAAAAATTTAAAGAAAAAAGAGGGGGATAGTTTTTCACTTATTATGAAACCTTTTTTAAAAGTAAGAAATCCAAGATTGTGTTCACATTGGCAGCACGTATACTCAAGAAATCTAAGATTTCTTTCGTGTCCTGCACACATTTACTATGGGCTGACTATACACCAGACCCTGTGTTAGGTGCTCAGCACGTAAAAGTCAATAAAGCTGAGCTCACGGGCTAATAATGGAAGAAAGAAACACAAGCACAGATCATGATAAACCAGGGCGACTGGTTATTACGGCGATACATCGCAGGTAATTCTAAGCTTAGAAAATGAGGCATTTTCAGTTCATCTCTGACAAACTTTTTGCTCCAGTCACAGCCTGTCTGCCTCAGGCTGTCCTTCCATGTGTGGTAATGAGAATTCAAGAATCCACGGAGAGAGAGCTGTGTCAGGCCTGACTGTGACAAGGTCTGGGACAGGAAATAAAAGCTGACCTCTCAACTTGATCCTTTTCTCCCCCATATTCAACTATATTTCTGCTTTTCAACCCACTCATACCCCTTACCATAACCTAATGGCCTTAGGGCTACTCATGAGGGAAATCTTGCATTTGCTATCCTTCCAGGTTCAAACTCAGTTGGAGAAGACAAAGCCAAGAAGCATAAAACTTGTGACATGCATGCAAGGGTCCTGGAGGTTCTGAGAAGCAGAACTGACCAAAGCTGTCTATAAGAAGTGACACTGCATATTCCAAGAGAACGAATGGCGTGACAAAAAAAAACAAAAGACCCAAACTTAGTATAGTTCAGGAGACATTAACAAGTTGTAATTGAATCCACTAAAAGCAGACTTCCAGTTAGGGACAAGCTGATCTTGCAGTGTCTAAGTCAGAAGGGGGCAGGTTGAGAAGAATCCAGAAACCAGCCAAAGGGATTTGGACAGGTAGGTCTTCTTTGTCCCCAGTTTTAATAATAACCCCTCCACAGAACCAGTCACAGACTAGCTGAGGAGATGATCAAATCTAGATATTCATATCTTTGAAACCCGAGTTATGACCAGATCCAGTATTTTCCACTACCAGCCAATGTAAAAACATTTATTCCTATTCAATATTTTCCTATTAATGAGAAAGAAAATATTGAAAACTTAAGAAGAGACTCTTCAAGGTACAAACACTGATTTTTCCCAATGTTTTCACTCCTTTCAGAGACTTAAAAGACTATGTTCGAAACCTCTGTGAGCCAGGTGTTTTTAGGGTACCCTGTCACTAGCTCTAACTTTCTCTGGATTGTCAGGCACACCCTTGGACCCTTGTCCTGCATTGCTGTCACCTCTGGAATAGTGCAGGATCAGTCATGTGGAAAGAACCCAGTAAGCTCAGTTCTTTCCCGATCCCAGCTCTGCCATCAATCACAAGGTCCCATACCATTGTTAGTGTCTTTCTGAATCGGGCTCCTTCTTTGCAAAGCAGAAAGGGTTAAGCTGGCAATCATTCTGTCTCTTCCAGCCCCAAAATTCCATTGTAAATGGTACCATGGGAGATGGAACTAAATCTTCACAACCCTGGATTACATTACAGAAGTTACCTTTAATAAATTCTGCTATCAACATGTTTACTTGTCACGCACACATAAAACCAGAGTGCAGTCTGTGCCCTCAGCAAATTTGGTCTCTTAAAGCTTCCCAGATGTTTCAATTCCAGATAAACAGCAGTAGGTAGCTGGAAAATGACAGCGGAGAGCCATCACTGCAGGGGAAGACGCTGAGCTACCTAAACCACAGGCTGGGGGAGAGAGCAGTTGGCAGACGCCTGGGGCGAGGAGGCCCAGCCCCAGGCAGACGGCACTGCGAGGGTCGCCAGACCTGCGCGTGCACCCGGGCGATCAGCTCTGGCCACTGCCGGAAAGAGGCAGATAAGCTCGAGATATATGATCTGCTTTCCTGCCAAGAGCAATTTGCCTGACAGGCCTCCTGCTTATGAAACTCGAAGGCACTCTTTGCAGCATGAAAAAGTGTCAGTCTTTTGGTCGAGGATCTCCTTCCGTAGTGGGAAAAGGAAAAAAGGAATGGGACCATTTGGTGTTTAAAAGGGGAAGGGAGGTAGTGAACATAGTTTACAGACTTCCCAGTTAAAGGAAATGAAAACCAATTGTAGTTTTCAGATTCTGATCCCAGCACATTCATCTGACATGAATACTGATCTCCACAGGGATCAAAAATATGTACATGTTTCAAAAATTTGAAGAGACCTGGTCAAGAATAAACAGCTAATAACTTTGTAAATAAGCCTTGCCCCAAGTAAAGCTGGTCCGTGCACTTCCAGGCCTCTGGCCCTTCCACACCTCAGTTTTTGCTTTTCCTTTTGGTTTGACTTGTAAGCTAAATAATTATACTATCATTTACATTAAAGGGGTTATTATGATAATTCTTCCCAAATATACATGTAAGCTTAACCAATAGGAAGTTCTTTTCTAATGTATTTTTAAAATCTATTTAGCCCTGGTTGGTGTGCATTGTCCTGCAAAACGAAAGGTCATGGGTTCAGTTCCAGGTCAAGGCAGGGGCCTGGGTTGTGGGTTTAGTCCCCAGTCATGGTGCGTATGGGAGGCAACCGATTGATGTTTCTCTCTTACACTGATGTTTTGCCCCATCTCTTTCTCCCTCCCTTCCCTGCTCTTTAAAAATAAGTAAATAACATCTTTTTAAAACTTATTGAAACCAGCTCATTTTTAAAGATTTTAAATTCAATGGAAGAAATTACAAAGGGAAATATAAAGGTAACTTCAATATACAATTTAATTTCCACATATCACAAAAATGTTAATATAAAAAACTAAATGGGGTGAAATATTTACATTGGGACAAAGTTACATACTCTCAATATAATGCTCTAAGAACTCAATAACTAGGTAAAAGGCTTGTGACCTAGTGATTCCAGTTCTGGGTATATATTTGAACTAAACTCAAAATACTAATTCAAACGAATATACGCACCCCTATCTCCACTGCAGCATTATTTACAATGGCCAACATAGGGAAGCAATCCAAGTGCCCGTTAATAGACAAGTGGATTAAAACACTGTGGTACGTAGGTATACAATGGAATATTACTCAGCCATTAAAAAGAACAAAATCTGACCATTTTCGACAAAATGGATGTACCTAGAGGGTATCATGGCAAGTGAAATAGGTTAGACAGAGAAAGAAAATGCCATATGGTTCCACTTACATGTGGAATCTAAGGAACAAAATAAAGAAACAGACAAAATAGAAATAAACACAGAGATACAGAGAAGAGTCGGATGGCTGCTAGAGTAGGTGGGGGGGCTCAGTGAAGGCTGAAGGGATTGAGCAGTGCAGGTTGGTAGCTACAGAACAGTCACAGGACGTAAAGTGCAGTGTAGGGACTAGAGTCAAATGCTGTAATTGCTATATATGGTACCCAGTGGATACCAGAAATATCAAGGGGAACATTTTGTAAAGTGTACGATTGTCTAACCACTATGCTATACAAAACAATATTGTATAGCAATATACAAAACAATATTGAATGTCAATTGTGATTAAAAAATAAAATTTTAATTATAAAAAAACAAATAGGTAAAAGATATGAGCAGATAATCCATAGAAAAGGAAATTCAAATGAACAATTAACATACTAGAAAGTTCAACCTCACTAGTACTCAAGGCAAATTATAATGATGTGCCACTTTTTGCCTATCATACGAGTAAACTTTTAAAAACCGTAATTCTGGATGCAAAAAAGCTGCTATGAGGCAACACCCTAAAACTCCCCACTATTGAAAAGTATGCCAGGACCATCTCAATTTAAACCAATCTGACTTCATGTTTCCAAACTTGTTCAACTGTTCACACCCTTGACTTCAAGAATCTCTTCTAAAGCATATGAGCAAAGATCTGTATATAGGGACATCTCCTAAAGCAGTATTTATAATAATAAAAGAAAAATATAAAAACCATCCCAATGTCTAAAATTACAAAATATTTAGGAAAATGATGACTTATTATGTACATATTGAAAATGTAACAAAGAGTTATTACATGAGGACACAGTTTTGACATGATGTTCACTTTAGAAAATCAACACAAAATCTATTTACAACATGAGTTCAACAACTTGTTTGGATGCCTAATACATAAAGAAAAAATGCACATACATACACACAGAGGAAACTGCTGACCCACCATCCACAGGGCTTACCCATGAAACTATTTCCCAGGAGTGAGCATGGATTATATCAATCTATCAATTTCCCATCATCCTGTTCCCATGTGACATTATATGATGACTGGCCTACCTGTAGACGCTTAACTATAGACATGCACCAGAACACAGGACACTGAATCCCAAGGCTTTAACTTTAGTAGACTACCTAGACCAACTGAGATAAAAAATGTATCTACATAATAACACTTATTCTACCTCTGTAACAGTTCTAAATGAAAGAGCACCGTGGAGACATGCTGGGCAATGCTTTGTGTGGCTAAGGGATAAAAGTTTCTAACTCCACTTCCATCTTATGTTCAAACATAGTTGAAAATTATAAACTAATTACATCTCTACTGATCAAATTTAAACTGTAATCTGTATCAGTCATGGAAATAGAGTGTGAAGAATTTAAAACATCCAGTTTTCTCTTACGTTCTAGTTTTGTGGAACTCCAGTTTATCATGTGAATATGTCACACACCATCATAGCTTTTTCTGAAATTTAGCTGCATTTTTCCATTTTCATCTGGTCCTAACCCTTTATATGAAATCTACATCTCTAAGGTAGGCACTAGGTCAGGGGTGCTGGAGCAGGCCCAGCCCAGCCTGACAGACTAGCTCTGCTCACCTCTTTCCAACTCTGATCAGTGACAGTACAGGAGAGTCTGAACTCCACCTCAGGGAAGCCACACACCCAGAAATTACCACACGCTGTGCTCAAGGCTGCTGCTTCCAAACTGTAGGCTTCCCAGCACCCCACCACACAGTAGGCACTTAAAAAATATGTTATATGAACAAATGAATTGATAAACTGAATGTTTTTATTGTCATTAATTATAGTTTTCTTAGGAATAAAAGGCAAACAGAGAGAGGCAACCCCCTTTACTGACTTTTCAAAACTAGCTGCTCTAGAATAAGATGTGAGTTCCTTGAGGCAAAACTCAGAAATTATTAGATTCTAACTTCCTAAGTTTTCATCTAAGTGGGTGGACAAAACCAGGCTTCTTTTGAATTTAGGGATCTAGGAAAACAAGGCTAAAATGTTTGTGGATCCAAACCAATGGCTTATATGATGGAAAAAATATACCACTTCTCTCCATAAATAGCTGTGATTGTAAAAAAGCTTTCTCCTCTTGGGGAATAAGTCAAGAACCACAAATATTTATCACCCTTTCTAGGTTCTTAGGAGTCCTAAAATTTGATCTCAGAGAAGGTTAGAGTAAGGTAAACTTCTCTTTTTGCAAAGAAAAATAAATTGCTGCCACATGATGGTTACTTAGTTTCCAGAGCTTTGATACTTCGTCCCAGGACAATAACTAACTAGTTTCAGTTCCTGGTCCTAACTGTACAGCAGGCCATTGTTTAACACTATCATTACAAACTGAGCATAATCAAACATTATCTAGCCTACTACTAGAATTTTTATGCTGCCTCTGCAATGTAAGAAAATCAAAGTGATCATATCAAGAAATTCTGTAATATTCCTGGGCAGCAAAATCAGTTTTTAAAAAAGCCCAGGTTCACAACAAGACAGTGTATACAAAACACATCCCAGTTAGAAGCCAAGCAAGCTGCGGGTCCAGGTGGCTAAAAAGGTTGCCTGGTTCCCACTCACTCTTCAGCTGGTGCCCCTTGGAACACAAGGTGCAGCTGTGTCCTCCAGACAGAACAGCAGCTGAAGTCACTTAAACTCTGGGCTCCAGTGTCTCCAAGCCCAGGACCACCAACCCCTCTCCAATCACGCCAGGAACAATAATGACAGTAATTGTCGCAATAAACTGAACACCTGCAATGTTCCCAATATGATGCTAAGCACTGATCATAAACTAATTTCTAGAGAGCTCAAGCATGGAAAATGTTACCTGAATTTATATATGAAAGTAACAAGTTTAGGGAACTTCAGTCATCTGTGCCAGGTCACGTAACCAATCATTGTTGAAGCTATGACTCCTCCCTACTGACGCTTGACTCCCAGGTTTGACTGCATCGAACTAGACAGCTTCTAAGTTATAGGGCCACTGCATGGACGGAATAATAACAGGCTTGAGAAAGCACTGTTAGGTTACACACTGCTTCGTAACTCTTTTCAACCGTAAGCAACCCTTGTTGATGGTACAGAAAAGACTGGCTCTTTGCTATGTAACTAAGATAGGCAGGCGTTTTCTCTATTCTGCTCCATTGGCTCCAGTCTCTAGTTAATTTATCACTTGAATATAAAATAAGTCACAGAATCTTAGCTTTTTCTGATCTCATACATAACCAAATGATAAACCTTACTGTCAATCCCAATGCTTGCTAAAGGGTCTGTTATGTTCTTAATAATCATTTATGGAGTGTTTGCTGAATCCCAGAGAAGTTTCTAAATTGTTTTGACTTTCCATTAGAGCACTCAGCTCCATTCAAATGTCTCATGTTCCCCAGCACGCTAGTGAGTTTTAATTTTTTAATAGTGATGTCATAGTATTGAAACTACTTCCTCTCTTAAAAGTCTATAATGTTCGAGATTTTACTTTGAGAAATCATGAAAATGGCAGGACAAAAATTTTCACAACCCACCTGCCTTCTTGCCAGAACACACACAGGGAAAGGATAGTCACTCTAATAAATGGTGCGAGTAAAACCAGATCTTTAAACGCAGAAGAATGAAACTGCACCCCTATTTCACACTGTCTGCAAACAGCAAATCAAAATGGACTGAAGACTTGAATGTGAAACCTGAAACCGGAAAACTACCAGAAAAAACTTCTTGACATTGGGCTGGGCAAGGATTTTTTTGGCTCTGACCTCAAAAGCACAGGCAACAAAAGCAAAAGTAGACACATGAGACTGTATCAAACTAAAACCCTCTACACAGTAAAGGAAACCATCAACATCATGAAGAGGCAACCACAGAAATCGTTTCAAATCATATATCTGATAAGAGATTAGTACCTAAAATATACATAGAACCCAAACAACTCAATAGGAGGAAGACCAATAATCCAATTTGTAAAATGGGCAAAGGACCTGAATAAACATTTTAGAAAGAAGAGATACAAATGACCAAAAAGTACATGAAAAAAAATATTCAGCATCATGAAGCAAAGGCACTGGAAGCCGCAATGAGGTGTCACCTCATACCTGGTAGGGTGTCTATCATCAAAAAGATAAGTGGAGAAAAGGGAGAACTTGTACAGTGTTAATGGGGAATGTAAGCTGGTATAGCCATCATGAAAAGATATGTGGAGGTTCCTCAAAAAATAAAAAATAGGACTACCACATGATCTACAATGTCACTTCTGCATCCATGGTACAAGGAAATGCCACCAGTATCTTGAACAGGTATGTGCACCTCCATACTGACCACAGCATTAATCACAATAGGCAAGATGTGGAAACAACATAATCGTCCACTGAAGAAAGAATAAAGAAAATGTGATATATGGACACATTCTTAGATATGTATATAAACACACACATGGAATATTGAGCCTTAAAAGGAAATATCTTGACATTTTCAATAACATGGATGGGGCTGGAGGACCCCTTATTCTATGGAAAGTCAGTCAGACACAGAAAGGCAAATAAATGCTGCATAATTCACTTTATGCTTCAGTGGCCGGTACCAAGAACTGTGAATGGGGGGGGGGGGGGGCAGAAATGGAAAAACATTCAATTTGATTAATTTTGATCAAATTTTATTTCTTTTGATCCAGGCATGCAAACTAAGTGTATTCTGGAGACCTACTACACAACATAGAGATAACAGTTAATACCATATTGTGTGTTCAAAATTTGCTGAGAGTAGATCTTAATTTTTCTCACCCCCCTCCAAAAAAAGGGCAACTATAGCCCTGGCTGGTGGCACAGTGGATAAAGTGCCAGCCTGCGAACCCAAAGGTTGCTGGTTCGATTCCCAGTCAGGGCACATAACCAGGTTGCAAGCCAGGTCTCCAGCCAGGTCGTAGCTGGAGGCAGGTGAAAGGCAACCATACATTGATATCTCTCTTCCTCTCTGCCTCTCTCCCTACCCTTCTCTCTAAAAATAATAAAATTAAAAACAAACCAAAAAAGGTAACTATGTAATCTGATGATGGATATATGTTAGCTTGATTGTGGTAATCATTTCACACTACATATGTTTATTAAAACATCATGTTGTACACCTTAAAGACACACAGCTTTTGTCAATTATACCTCAATAAACCTAAAAAAAAAAAAAAAAAAAATCAAGCATCTCTTATGTACCATTATCAGGGTTATGAGCTCAACGTACATTTTCACTAATCCTGTAACAATCCGGTACAATCAGTATGATAAAATGTTAAGCACTGATAGGTGTTGAAAATTACGGCACGTTCACACATCGGAACGACAGAGCTGGGAACCACAGGTGCACTGAAAGTGTCACTGGTCGGGTGCAATTCAAGGCAAAGCTGGAAAGGGACCGTGCCCCCCAGCATAAATTTCCTATTGCACAGCGGGTCTCAATCCCCTACAGGCTGCAAACAAAGAGATTTCCTCCATCCCCTACCCTCTGCCCATGTGCCAAATTTTTTTCCCTTTTATCAAACTGCTTTTCTCATGTACCAGAAAGAAAAACAAAGAAACAATAAACCTTCCGTGAGGCTTGTATTTATTCAAAAACTTAAGTGATTTGTAAAGACACTTTAACCTGAGGAAGTTATAATACCCATTTCGCATCAATGAAAAGAAATCCTCATATACAAAAATTAAGGATCCAAAACCCAGGCTAAGGATTGATCTCAAATTATTTGTAAGAAACAGCATATTTCTCAGATAGCTCCTAAAATTAATTGTCCCCTTGGTTGGCTTTCCCTCTGCCCAGTGGTTCCTGGGCTTCCTTATTTATTAAAACAATGGGACAAACTATCTCCTCTGATCAGCATGTCTGAGAGAGAAAGAGAGGAGACAGAGAGAGAGAGAGAGAGAGAGAGGGAGAGAGAGAGAGGGAGGAGAGAGAGACTGATTTTCTGCCACTTTGGGCAACACTAAGATCCCCAACCCTAACGTGACTACAGAATCTTTACGGGTTTGGAGGCAACAGAAACAGACAGACAGACAGACTGCAGCTGGGCTGAAGTCCCACTGGAGCTGACAGCGGCTGCAGTGGGGTAAAATGTGCTTCAGCTTGCAAAATGAGAACGTGATAGAGCAATTATGAAGGGAGATCATCAGCGTGGGCTCCAATTTGTATACAGAATCGCAGGCTCAATAAACCCAACAGAGAGGAACATCTATTTACTTTCACTCCTTTAATCAAGATTGCTTAATATCTTCCATCACTATCAATGGACTTGCAGTCCAAATAAATGTTACACGCTGGAGTTGGGAAATCTAGAAGTTATGCTGGATTCCTGCAGTTAAAACAATAAATAGCTACAACTCAATTGCTCCAAGTTCAGTGATCTTATAAACCAATCCACTGCTACTCCCCTGAGCCAATGATATCACTTCTTAGGCTTGTCTAATAAATCACCCAGCCTGATTTAATCTCTACTTGCACAACACCCCATTCATTCTGATGTCTCTTTAGGGCAATTCATTAATGAGACATTGTCATATCTGCAGAATCAGAGTTAGACTCACCATTGTCCGTTTTTCATATGAAGAAGCAAAAGAGCAAAGACTTCTTTGCACTAATGCGTTAGAAAACCGTTTACATCCGGCCTATTATGCTCGGTGCTGGGCTCTGCTATCTTCCTGAAGATCTCTGATATTTTTGCAGATTTCCTGCTCTTTTGGGAGTGTTTTTCATGCTGAAATGGAATTGTGAACACCAGTGGGACTGACAGGTTCACCATGGGAATGGGGAAGGATGCCTGAAAGCTAAACCAGCCCGTTAGATATGGCCGGCTAGAGGTCACTGGTGGCTCAGATAAAAGACAGAGAGGACGGGTGCCACAGATGGAACTGTGATTTGTGATGAGAGGGGAGACAATGGACAGAGATTACTGTTCCTACAAGCACATGCTTATAAAAATGGAGGATTTTTGTGCATGGCACTCTGCTTGTAGGAGTCAACCAGGCTCAAAATCCAGTCATCTTTGATACCCCAAATTTCTCACCCTCCTAAGATGCAATCACCAACTTGCCGAGAAGAACCGTGGTGTGAGAGAGAAACATCTTCTGGTTGCCTCCCACAAGCACCTAGATGGGGTTATGAATTCCCAGCCTAGGAGGAGCCCTGACCAGGGATTGAACCCATAGCCTTTTGGTGTGTGGGACGATGCTGCAACTCACAGAGCCAACAAGCCAGGCTTCGCTCCTGCACCTTAATTCAGACCTTTACTACTTCACTCCTGGACAGTGCAAAAATTTCCTTTTTTTTTTTTTTTTTTTTTAAGATTTTATTTCATCATTTTTAGAAAGAGGGGAAGGGAGAGAGGCAGAGAGGGAGAGAGATATCAATGTATGGTTGCTTTTCACATGCCTCCAGCCACAGACCTGACTGGAGACCTGCCTGGTTATGTGCCCTGGCTGGGGAATCGAACCTGCGACCTTTGGGTTCGCAGGCTGGTGCCTTATCCACTGTGCTACCAGCCAGGGCAAAAAAATTTCCTAATTTTTGGCACAGATTTCCACACACCCTGCCATCTGCTGCCTCACCAGGTTTATCTATCTCTAGGGCCTCATCTGGGTCTCCTGCTCCCCATCCAAGTTGCTCTGCATTTTCCTCACATCCTTGCCTTTGTTCTTTGCCTCCATAGCCACCTGTCAAACTCTCCACCACCCTGCAAGATCCGTATCAAGTGCATCTTCCCCCAGGAAGACGCCCTGCCCTCTGCAGCCAGGTAGCTATTTCCAGTCTCTGGAAACCACATGTCCCTCATCACTCGCTGATAGTGTCCCATTACAGCTCCTTACTTCCCATCCTACCAGGGGCCATATCCTGCCCTCTGCATGATAAATAGCGGCACCTGCTCCCAGGGTTTGGGATGGTGTTTCTTGTGTGTGCTAACTGACCAACAGGCAAGAACAAGACATCTATTATCTAGCCAACATTTATCCATTTTCATGCACAGATCCTGCCTTCCAAGTTATGATGACTCAGGGAGGCAACAGCAGCCTTCCTGGAACTCCTGTAAACCAACTGTTTCCGTCACTGGAATGCACAATAACAAACCGAGTGCAACACCAGGCTGGTGGTAAAGAGTTACCCTTGAAGCACTAATGTTATCAGCTCCCATTTTGCAGCAAAGGCAGCCCTGTGCTAGGAATTGTGTGGGAGTTCTCCACAGTGAGAGATAGTGTATTGGAATTGTTTCAATTAGTTCTCTCATATTTACTCCATTCAGGGAATGTGTATTAATTGCATACCCAGTACTGTATTAGATGTCACTTCTACTTCTAAAGTAATTTCTAAGAAATGCTAACGTGGCCTCAGAAAGTGGGGAGCGAACCTACGGCGGAGGCGGCTGGGCCCTGACGCAGAGGCCCCGGCCTGAGACCAGGCTTCCCACGCTCACAGGCACGGCAATTCTCACCCGGGGCTGCCCCTTCCCCACCCATCGCCTGGAATGCGGAGAAAAAGGACAAAACACTTCAAATGGCTAAACATGAGCCAGGTAGCTGCTACACATGAGACTCGATGTCTAAATAACCGTATTTAGACACAATTTACAATCTTCACAGTGAGTGTGTCTCAAGTAAGTCAACAAAAGCAAGAACCATTTTTAATGTTATATTGCAGGGAAGAGTAATGGAATGAATGTGAAATAACCGATGGAAATTCTTGATCTTTGAAGCCTACTATTTGGTTGGGCAGAAACTATATACATATAAAAGAACCTGAAAATAATCTCAAGACCACAAACTATTCCTTGTTAATGCTCATGAAACAGAGTTGTCCCCAAAACCAAGCTAAAAACCTGGAAAACTTTAAAATATATGTACAGATTTGTTTTAGAAGTCAAAATGGCAGCTACCTTTTTTTTTTTTTTTTTCCTATTAGCTTTCTATATCTTGATCTGGGTGCTGGTTACACGGTGAAAATATTCTAGTTGTCACATCTCTACAAAAGACTTTAATAAAAGGTTTTTAAAACTGTGGCTCCCTTAGGCCCATCAATAGGAGGGAGCCAGACAACTGCGTATCTGAATATCTCCCAAGTGATCCCAGTAATCACACATTCTTGGGTCACCTCCCCTCCAAGGACCTAGTGAAATGATGCAGGGACAGCCATTTCTTTTGAGTGAAGAAGTGACAAAGTTCGTAAGTGGAGGGGGAGAGAGGAGCAGCATGATAAGGGCCGGGTCTCGGAGTCTAATTCCATCACTCAAGGGTGGGAGCTGGAATTGGGGAAGGCTGGAGCCACACAGACAAGGGACTGAGCTGTTTTTATAAATACAGGTGTGAGATGACAAGGGCTGAAATTATGCTGGTGACAGTGGAAACAAGGAAGAATGGCTGGTTGAGGAGACACTGCGGGCACGTAATAAATTCCAGAGGGTATACTGGCAGATGCCAAAGAACAAGGTTTCCGAGAAATAAATCCCAATGCTCATAAACTCTGGTATGTTCCTTTATTCGTGTGCGTGCGTGCGTGTGTGTGTGTGTGTGTGTGTGTGTTTTCTGTATGCCTGGAGCTTTACCACAAGGTATCAAAGCCTAATCACCATACAAACAGGTACCCCACAAACACGAAACTGTTACCTAACTTTCATACTTCTTATGTTGAGCTTCAAATGTAAGCCATCTAATTCTGAAATCATTATTCTAAGATGAGATAGGAAGTCCTCTTCCCATCACAAGTTCCTAAAAGCAAAAGGAGCCAGCCTTCATAGGCCCTTTTGAGAAATCAACAGACACAGATGTTACAGAAGCTTGCCCACATGCCTCATTTCTAACCTACATAATGTATCTCAGACTATTCCGGGGGCCTCCCCTGAAAAGCTAGGATGTGGTGCCAAGACCTGCAGTGGTTTTAGGGAAGTGAACAGATGTCTAAGAAGAGGATGAGACCACTAGACATGTTTCCACTGGTAAGGCAAGCCAAGCTTTCCACTGAGACCTCCAAGGCAAGCAGCTGGCCGGGTATGCACCCACCGTGCCACCTACGATGGCCCTAGTAGGTTTCTTCCCATAAACGATTGTGTTCATTGGCTCCAATTTCTGTTGGTTGAAGGAAAATAATACTGTTCAAGTAACGGAAATGACTCCTTGGTCAATTCAATGAATATGAAGATATAACAGTAGATCAGTTTCCAAGTGAAGAGAAATTATTTTCAGAAAACAAATGGCATCCTGGGATTCTTGAGGGACAATGAGAAGGGGCACCCAATTGCACCATTTTCTTAACTTTGATTAAAAATAAACTTTAATGTTACCATCATGAAAATTAAATTGCAGAAATTATTATTCTCTCTTGTCCTTTTACAAAGCATATAAGCAATACTTATGGCTCACATCTGCCAAACAAAACACATTTAATCCTGAAAGCTAAAGACTTATAGATATGAATGTTTTATGACTTCTGCTTATATGTTAGTGTACCTATATGTCTGTGTTATTCTTTAGGATCTTCTCTTTTTGCCTGATGTCCTAAAATTTCACAATATTAGTCTAAGTGTTGTCTATCAGATACAGGTTCCCTACCTACCTAACTCAGGGCATGGCCATGTCACTTGCTTTTGACCAATGGAACAGGAGCATGCATGATATGAGCAGATGCCTTAAATGTGCTTGCAGAGCCTAGTCTTTAGCGTTCCCATTAGAACATGTTTTGGTGTAATCATTGCAACTTTATCCCAGGCCCAGGGCAATCTGAAGCCTGAATTCAAGAAATAGGTATAGGAATGCAGGGTGCAGAAAAAATAGCCTCAGAGAATTGTTATTAGTATCTCAGAAGAGGTAAGAAAGAATATTGTGCTCATGAGACACATACAAAATACTATTTAAAAAGAAATATTTGACAACCAAGGAAAATATCTTGAAAAAATATATAAAAATAGGTATGTATGTATATCACAGCAGAAACAGAATATTCAATAAAAGAGTAGGACAATGAAGTAAAGAAATTCTAGAAGAAAATCCAAAAGACAGACACAGAAAACAGGACATAAAACATCAGCTAATGAGAAAATTCATTCAAGAAGCTCAACATCCAACTAACAGCAGTTTCGAAGAGAGGTCAGAAAATAGAATGGGGGAAATGTCCAAAACCTGTAGTATTCATCCAGATTGAAATGCCTAGTAAGAGTCCAATAAGAAAAATGACTACCTAATAATGTTATTGTGGAATTTTAGACCATCAGGCAAAATGTTTCCAAGAGAACAGAAAACAGTTCTTGGAAACAATTATACCGGGAAGTAGATCAGGATCTCACTTCTCAGTACCAACCCTGAATTCCAGAAGATTAAACCAAAAAGCCATGCCTACAGAATTTGAGGGAATTTCAAACTAAAATGCTACATTCAAAATTAATTCCAAAAATCTCTGCTTCCAGGAAAGGGAGTGTTTATATAAACCTTTTCATCTGTAAGAATGCGGGCTTGTTTACCCTCTAACCTCAAGACTTTCTTTCTTCCATTTCTTATCTTTAGAAAAGAACACTAGTTTCGAAAACCACCATTAGAAACAAAAAGCTGGCTCGCTGCTGCTTATTTGGGATCAACACTTAAGATCTCAATCCGACTTTGCCCATCAATTTTTCCTTCCTCAAAACCCCTTCTACCACCAATGATTCTTGTCTGTTCTTCCTTTAAGAACCTGTCCCAAGAGCAATATGGTATCATCAGCCCACGGTACCTTTACTCCTTCCTGCCCTTATTGGGAAAAGCTGTTTTTTTTACCAGCTGGAGTACTACTTACACAGCTACTCTTCTCTTTTTAAATTGGGTTGATTTTTAAATTGGTTATTAAACTTTTAAATAATATTCCACTGGCAAATAAAAACACAAATAAGTAAAACATATCCAAAACTATACCACTTGAAAATGATTATCAATGATAGAAGAATTCTTCAGAAGGCATCTTTGTAAATTATATATACACTTTATTTTCGATACATCTTACAATTTTATGTAAAAGTTTTATTATACACACAGGATCTCACTTCTCAGTACCAACCCTGTATGGTTTTTGAGGGCTAAGACAACTTCACGTACACCACTTTGCCCTGTATCATGTTTTTTAACATTAAAAACTTCATTTTTTTCATTGATTGATTTTAGAGAGAAAGGAAAATAAAGAGAAACATTGTTT
Source organism: Noctilio leporinus (assembly GCA_004026585.1). Lineage (NCBI taxonomy): Eukaryota > Metazoa > Chordata > Mammalia > Chiroptera > Noctilionidae > Noctilio > Noctilio leporinus. Next base: position 29,748 of record PVIW01000126.1, read on the forward strand.
TTCTCTTCCATCTAGCCACACATCCATTGGTTGATTCTTGCATGTGCCCTGACTGGGAATCAAACCCACAACCTTGGCCTATTGTAACAATACCCTAACCAACTGAGCCACCTGGTCAGAGCCATCCTGTATCATTTGACAGTGGCCAAAATACAGTTGTCCAAATAACAACACAACAAAAACACACCTTCCGTTGAAGGAAAGCAATGAGTCTTCTTACTTTACACACTCTCCCTCATTTCAGGTCTAGTCTTTCAATACTTGGACTAAAGGCCATGGGCAGGCTACCGCAGGTAAGTAAGCTGTGTTATTAATCTGCGATTTCTGGCCGCTCAGCAAGGAAGAGGGAGGCAAGGCCAGGGAGTGCGGTACACAAAGAAGAAAGGGCTGCAGGGAAGAATCAAAGCCTCCTTTGCAATGTTGTCCGGGCCAGACACCGGAGTCAGCTGGCCTGGCTTTCTGCTTCACCACTAAGACAATTTCTGTGGAATTGTACAGAAGCCTGCTAGATTGCAAGTGCTCCAGGCAGAGAACTGCATCATGGTTCTGATTCACATTTCTCTCCAATCAACGCATATAGAGGAACGAGTTCTGTTTACTGCAATGTGATTCTGAATACTACAGAAATGGTAGTATCAAAATTCAGTGCTCGTGTTCCCATCCCAAAGCTAGCCTTGCTCAGTGACTGACTTTAACAAGCCCCAGCAAGAACTTCTCTCTCCTTCTCCTAGCTCCTCCTGTGAGGCCTTATCGGTAACCCTGGATCTGAGCTCTGTCTCCATCTGTCCTCCTAGAGGGTCAGGCTGCCTCAGACTTGAGACCCAGTGCCTAATGCACAGCTGACTTTCAGTAGCTGCTTGTACAATGAATGTGACCTGCAACAACCTTCCCAGAGTTCTTAAATCTGCACCAGCAGCTTTACTGCTGTCCCCATGCTGGCAAGAGTCACTGCCCCCTTCAGAAAGGTCCTGTTTGCAGCGGCAGTTCTGTGGTGCACTCAGGACTGGTACAGGGCCCTCATGCTGGGAACGCTGCTTCCCTCTAGGGCCCTTGAACTCTGAAAACCCGGTGGCTTCAGCTGCGGAATACAAGGCTAGAGGACCCACGGGCCACTTCTGCTTGTGTCTTCGACTTCCATGCATCGCCCATCTCTTCTGCCTCCCAGCGGCAGAGCCTCCCAGGTGCCTGCAAGAAAGCCCAGTGGCTTGACAGTTGAGGGGTGAGGCTATGTAGGGAATATACTACCCACAATAGAAGATCTTGGATTGCCATCCAAAATATTCTCTACAGTGGCCCAAACGTATCACAGCTACCGGATCTCAGACAACTTTTGGTTTCAGATGTGGTCAAGGACTGTATGAGGCCAGAGACCACTTCAACAAATTTACATTACCTCTGGAGGCAAAAATCAATAGAGTGAAAAGAGCTTAGGCTCTATAATCAGATGGATCTAGTTCAGTGATTTTCAACCCTTAAGGTGTCAAATTAAAAAAAAAAAAAAAAAAAAAAGAACTGACAACAGTGAACACAACAATAGCTGTCCACTATGAATGCCCTGTCTTGAACCATAAATATATAGGTCATATATTAAGAGCTGTACCTTATTGGTCATGTCACATAATGGAGTTGCATCTGATTGGTTAATTCTCGGTACCAGAAATCCCTATATGTAGCTGATTTTTTTTAAAGTCACTTTGGAACAAAAAAAGGGTAGGTAATTATTATTTCTTTGTAAATCAACCAACATTATACCTATTCTTTTTCAATCGTGTCAGCAAAACAATACAGTTTTTGGTGCACTGTAGAATTTTTCTAATTAGTTTATGTATGCCATGAGATTTTAAAAGGTTGAAAATTGCTGATCTAATTTTATTTCTAGTTCTATGTACTAGTTGTGTGGTCTTAGGCAAGTTCTATCATTTCTCAATCTCAGTTTCCTTATCTGTAATATAGAAACAGTAATTATATTGTCTACTTAATCTTAGTAGACGAGAGATCATGTATATAAAGCATCTCATACTTATCATAGTAATTATTCTGTCATTTAATATAACACCCTATTCACCATTACAGGCACCTTAATTTTACCTACTGAAAAGAACAAACTGCTTTGTTATCACTTATAATCCTATTTCATACTCATTCAAAGTGCTTTTTTAGACTTATTTGACATAGATCTTTGTATGATATAAATTTGTGCAAATACATGGAAAGAAAAATATATGCAACATAAAATGTTTGAAAGTATTCTGAAAACTTATTCACGTTATTCACATTAGGTCTTAGAAAAACCCCAATTTTTAGAGTTTTTAAGCTCTGAAAATAATGTTTTCCGCATTGATGCCATAGGGCGCTGTTTTGTAGGCAACCTCCAGCTGACCCTCCCTAGGCCAGGGGTCATTTCGGGATGGATGATATTTACGCCAAAGTTAGCACAGGGCGGAATTTAACAAATATTCCTTCTCTGCCAAGAGCCAACAATGTAGTCAGGAATGGCAGCCGCAAAAAAGCGCAGTACGCAAGTTCACCAACATGATCTCGTTAATGTCTCAACGGTGCTGTAAAGAGGGCAAACAAAACATCATTCCCCTTGGTCAAAGGCCACATAGCTAATTAGACGCAACCCTCTTACTTCCTGCTCCAGGCTATTTCCATCACACTTGGCAGCTTTTCCACATGCACAAAATGCCTGCCCGTGCAGAAGAACAAGGAGAAGATCCCTCTGACTTCTGACCCCTTGAACGATCTGCAGCACAGAGAATCTAGCTGCAGGGTTTCAAATCCTTATTTTACCCTCCAGTTTACAAAATGACAGAAATGAGTTCCAAGGTCACAAGGCCAGCACATCTGAGTCCAGGCTGTGGGGTGCCAACATCTGGGCCCTTAACCACTCCGTTCACTGCCTTTCCCACGTAAGAGAAAAATGACACCTACTTTTCAGAGAGCTAAGAATTTACAGTACTTCAGGTGAAAGGCCTAGCCCAGTGGTCGGTGTGTAACAGGTGTCCAATAAATAGCACCTACAATCACTATAGTTCATAATAATAATCATATTTTAGCATCCCTGCTGCTGCATTTTGTGGACTAGAGACCCCCATGGTCCTGTCCTAAGCCAGACCTGCAGGAGGGGACAATAGAACCAAGAAATCTTCATTTACAGACTTTATATACCTCCTTGTGTTTTCCCAAATTGCCTCATCTGTAGAAATAGATTGAGAGTTATGTAGAGAAGAAAAATAGCCAAAAGATGTCTTGAGCACTGGGGGATTAATGAATTAATTTTGTAACATCTCCAGCAGCAGTGTCCACCAGGAGTCAGGCTACAGGCAGGCAGTGACTGCACTGGCACACTCAGCATTCCTACAGGAAGCGTGAGACTTGTGACAAGAGTCCTTGTGAAACCCAAACTAGCGTTCTCACTGATGGCTGCTGCTGCTGGCTCCCAACCAAGGGAAGGCCCATCAGCTCAACAACTTCAGAACTTACATGTAAACAGAGAACAATTCGAAACTTGGCTAATAGTTCCTCTTTATCATAACCTAACGCTAGATTCCAAGAAAACAAAAGCAAAAGCCTTAGTACTTGAGGTCTCAAAGAAGCAAGTATCTAATTGCCCCATTAGTTTATAGAAAATAATTCTTACTGGAGCCTCAAAATGTCCCATTTGCGAGTACTAATTAAAATCAGTTGTGATATTTTAAAACAGGTCCTATTTACCCAAAAGTCTCTGGGTACCTGTGGAAGTGGTTTTCCTGGAAGAATGTTCAAAACCTTCATTTAAAAACAAAAACAAAAACAAAAAAACCTTCATTACTTTCTTGAATGAGACTTGCAACCCAAACACTTCAGAGAATCACTGATATACAAGTCAACTTGATGCTAAGGACATAGTCACAAGTCAGTGTTAAATAATAAAAGTCAAAATACTCTTGTGACACATGCTACTTTTTTCAAACTACATATAATATATATTAAAAATATTTTTAAAACACACCATAATTAACAGTGGATGTCAGATAAATGAATGATGTTTGTTCTTCGTAGTTTTGTAACATTTGTATTTTTTCCTACATTTGATGTTAGTTTTAGAACCCAGAAAAGCCTAATAAATGTTATTTTCCAAATGATTTCCAAAAGCCTTTCTCCTCTGTGCACCATGATTTTCCAAGCTATTCATGAATCCCTCTCTGTCTACAATGCAAATAAGCATAAGATTTCTCAGGGTGACCACGTAGTAAGTTATAATGGCTAATCACTGGGGTGTACACCTGAAATTAATATAATATTGTGTGTCAACTGTAATTGAAAAATACTTGAAATGATTGAAAAAATAAAAATAAAATTTTTATCCATTAAAAAAAGAATCTACAATCCAGTTCAGGGGTACCTTCATGGTCTGGTCAGACAGCCAATTTTGAGTCACAAAACCTAGAAGTACAAATGTTCGTTCCCATTCAGGTTTGAACAGAGAAGAAAGACCTCTACTTCCATAAAAGAAAAGGACTAGCAAACTATGAAAGTCTGAAAGGAGGAGGAAGAAAATAGAATGAAAGCTGTGAGACCCAATTTCAAACTGCTTGCTAAGTTTGTGAGCAGGCACTGCATGTCAGAAAGCCGGTGCTTCTAACACTTCAGCTGTGCAGCCAAGGAGGTTTCAAAAATTAAAATTCACCCTGGCTGGTGTCACAGTGGATAAGGCGCTGGCCTTGCGAACCCAAAGGTCACTGGTTCAATTCCCAGCCAGGGCACATAACCAGGTTGCAAGCCAGGTCTCCAGCCAGGTCTCTAGCTGGAGGCAGGTGAAAGGCAACCATAAACATTGATGCCTCTCCCCCTCTCTGCCCCTCTCCTTTCCCTACTCTCTGAAAATAATAAAATCTAAAAAAATAAATTTAAATTAAATTCGTATCAAAGGCCCCATTAACGTTTTTGGTTGGTTGGTTGGTTGGTTTTGGTGGCAGAACTAAGAAATATATATATGCAAATGCTAAAAGGCCAATACACCCATGGAGGAAAATCCAATCCACTGTCCGGAGCTTGGTTTCTGGTTGGCGGTCCAGTTCACGTACAGGATTTGGAAACGGGAGGCCCTGGGGAACATGGGAGGCAAGACACAGCTACACCAAAGCTGCCGAATTTAGCAAATAAAATGTAGAATGCCTGGTTAAATTTAAATTTCAGGTACACAACAAATTTTCTTCTAAGTATGTTCCGTGCAAAATCTGGGATGTACTTTTTTTTACTGATAATTATTTGCTGAGATGAATTCAAATTGAACTGTGCCTCCTGTATCGTACCTGAGCCACACAGAACACGCGAGGCCCAATCAGCATATTTTCTCACGAGGGACAGACAATGAAGTGCCGAAGGGGCAGTGGGCACAGACAGAGGGAGTCTGGCTGAGGAGACTCTTTCACATGCCAGGGAAGATTCCTACATGTTAAGCAAAGCAGTGGGTTGCAGCAAGCCTCTCCTGCTGCCATGTAAAAAAGCTGGGTCTTTCTAACGCCGTTCTTCTGGCAGCCAGACCAGTATTACCCCAAAAGCAGAAGGCAGAGGGACCCAGGAAAGCCCCAGCGCCTCGGGTGCAGGCAGCCTGCAGGGCAGCGAGCTGCTGCTGGGCACAGTGCAGGCTGGCGGCACAGCCAGGACTTCAGCTCTCAGCATCTGAGTCGCCCGCACCTTGCAAAACGGTTTTCCAGGAAAGCACACTGCGAAATAAAACAGGGGAAAGACCCATGTTGAGGCCGGAATGTCTACGGCACTCAGGAAGTGAAGAGTGAATACACACTACCCCCTCCCTCCGTGTTTCACCAAGAGAAAAGCAGAGAATGCTTTGCGTTCCACAGGAACAACTGGCGTGCAAACACAGCCTGTGCTAAGATGTGGGAAAACATGGACTGAAAATCAGATGATCATTTTGCATTTCCCACAAGTGGCCACTAAAATATTTTTAATCAACTTACTTTCAGCCTATCTGAAAAGCAGAATTAGCCATGAAAAATAAAAACACTGCGATGACGTCGTTTTCCGTCTTGCGTTGCACCACCACCACCACCCCCCGACCTGGGTTCGCTGAGCATCTGATGAAGAAACCCTTGTTTTTCCAGAGCCAGGTGTTCAAATCCCACTGGATCCAGCTTGTCCCCTCGCCCTCCAACTGTCCTAGTGATCAGTGTGCTAGAAACGCTGGAGCCTGACAGAAGGTTAACAGCTAAGGTTTGATGGGAAAGCAAAAGCACCATATGTGATGTGAAGTAAAGGGCCCATTATAGGCATCAGAGCAGACATCGCTGTGGGAGCTAGTGAAGAACCTATGTCAGTCTGTGTTTCTTCCTTCGATAGTGGCCTTGAAGTAATCCGAGGTCAGCAGGGCCAGCAACTGGGGAGAGAAGCTGGACCAGAAGCCGGGAGACAAAGGACAACCTAGACCCTGTCCCAGTTCCCCTGGCCTCTGATTCTGACAGTACAGGTGACCTGCAGAAGAACTAGGGCCCTTCCCACAAAACTGCATGGTGGACCAGGACTCAAAGATCCTGCTAGAAATCTGCTGGGAGCTGAGGAAGCCTGCCCTCTGAGCACAATGGCTGCTGCTTCATCTTACCTCCCAAATCTCAAGCAAATTTCCCCTGTGCCCAACCTCAACCTGGGGCCACAGGAATGGGGATTTGGGGGGACACAGATCCTTCACAGCATCAAACCTCCAGAGCTCTAGGCGTAATTCCCTACTCTGCTGTTAGCCAGCCGGGTGAGCTTCTCAGAGTACTACGTCTCACTTAAATCTCTGTGTCTTCTTCAGTAAGAGTAATATTTACTTAATCATTTAAAAACCAAACTTGCCAAGGGCTCAGCATGTACCAGCGAACCGAAGTCCCTGTCCTCATCTGCTCACATTCTGGTGGGTAACAATATCTTCATTGAAATGTTGCTGTCTGGGTGTAGTATGATGCTGACTAAGAATGGTGCACAAAGAAAGAGCTCCACCTATGCTACTCTTCCTGTGACAGGTTCAGGTTTAGAGTCAGCTGATCTTCCATGAGCTGAGAAACTCTCCCCACTCCCATCCCCCACCCTCCACCCCGCCAATTGCAAAGTTCCTTACACAGGAAGTTGGAGAACTACCCTCTGGGACAAACTTATGATTAGAAATCCTGATGCCACTTCAAGTCACCCCAGCTTTCGAAAGAAGTGCCCCACTCAAGCTTCCTCCCCACAAGCAGCCTGGAAAGCTTGGCGCTCCTCTCCTTAGAGCCATTCTCAGGGAAGACTGCTTACAGGACAAGAAAAGAGGTGAAATCTGCCAGTACAGAAGGAAGGTGTTCACTCTCCAATGGCTGCTGTGCTACTGTTGACACCGTCATGGTCACTTGTCACATTGAATAGTTAGCACGGCAGGAGAAAGCCCCCAGCCAGGTCTGGGGGGAGCTCAGAACAGAACTTCATACCCCACACCCCTGCCACTTACCTCACTCCAAGTCTTGTTGGTACCATAATCCCAACGGCTTGGCAACCACACTGCCTTTTTCTCTTTCCCTTCTGCTGCCAGTGGCACACTGGCAGTTGGACGGTGTAAGTGGCTTCTATGCAGTGGTTTTCCACATTTTGTAACCCAAAGCTTAGCTCTGTATGAACCAGTTGTGATTAATAACCTGTAGTCAAAGCAGCTCCCCAACTAGGGAGTACTGGGAACGTGGAGGCCGCTCTGATAACAAGTCTGATTCTACCACTGCTCCAGGGGCTGCTCCAGCGAGACATCCACATACAACTCGGAATACAGGGGATGTTAAGAAACACCATTTTGGAAAATACCTCCCCACCTGCTAGCAAAATACTCTTCTAGTATCAGTCGACTGGTCACAGCAGGAGGGGCCTCGTCTTACTCTTAAGTTTCTGATCTTATTATTTGAATAGTCAAAATATGCAAACCCACCCACCTGCCCCCCGCCCCCCTGCGCCTCTGATTCTCCTCCTTCCTCCCTCCTTCTCCATGCTGGTATGTGAACTGCCAAGATGACTGCTGCTTGTTGACCTGTAATCATATGTACAAATTCAGCTCATTATGGAAGACAATTATATTCTGAAAACGATGTAATATTTAGATGTCAAAAAGAAGTCGTCATTCTTCGAAATAGATAGCTAGTAGCTTTCTCAAGAACTCATTTTACGAACTCAAGTTAAAACAAATGAATACATGTTCCTCTTTTTGCTTCCTCTTTTGAGCAATTTTATGATTGAAAAAAGACACTTTACCACAATGGAAAATACCTCATTTTTCCATTAAAGTGTACTCTTCTTTTTTTAACAGCTATTCATCCACTTCCCTGTCCACTGGGTTCAAAGGAGCTGTTCCTAAGAGACCAAACCAAGGTTTCACCAAGGAGGTGGAAAGAGAGGTGACTGTTAGCCAAGTTTGTTAACCACCCACCCACTCACTCAACACAGAGGTGACCACGACAGTAAGAGCAGTAGCAACAAAGCGGCCAGCCAAGAAAATGAGAGCAAATCATGCCGTCGACTGGCAGTTTGAGCTCCTCTGTGGGGAATGAGAGTCCAGGCTGGTTTGCCCCACAGGTGGGGGCCTGGCTGAGTGAGCCCTTTTTATAGCAAGTGGGCTCAGACCCCGAATGTTCCTGGTGCTTATATACACTTTTGTCATCGGAAAGAGAGAGACCATGTGACCCAACAGTCAACTGCAAGTTGGTTGAAAAGATGAAACCAAGGTTGCTGGTGAGATGAACACCAATGGGCAATTGTTTAAATTCTAAAATTTTGGTAGAAGCCCAACAGCATCAGTCTTTGCCAGTTAAACAGACTTCTCTCCAAGTGCTCCAAAGACAATTCAATCAAATACACTGAAGTTTAACATAATGTAGATAAATAGGTTGAAGGACTGACCAACTACTTTGCTCTTCAATTTTATTTTCTTTTCCTTTTTTTTTTTTTAAGTTAGAAAGTCACAATGTCATCAAAAATAAAACCAGGATAAAATCCAGCTATGGATATTTCAGGATTTGGTGCTACACACTAATTTCACTCTCCAAAGTTAAAATTTCCTTTTTGACAACAGGATTCTTCCCCTTTTTATCATCGTTCCAGAAGGTTTACATGTTTCCTGAAGACTGTGGTATCTCGACAGATGGCTTAGCCCCTCCTGTTATCTCTAGGTTTGTACATGCTCTCCACAGATGGCGGGCTACTCGCAGTATCCAGATCACTTCTGTCCTTAATAGTTTAGCTTTGAGAAATGTATAATGATAGCATACAATCTCTTGATGATCTGTCCTAAATTGTAAAAGGAAGACATGCATATGATGTTCAGGTAATTCGAATTTAAATGTGTAAGTATCAGAAAATATTACCAGTGTCTTCCAACTCCTCTCTCTCTCCCCTACACACGCTTGTGCGCGCACACACTCACACACACAATAAAAGAATTGAGGCAATGTTTCTCACAAAATATTTATTAATTATATTCCATTGATTCCTCTTAGGGAATGAGCTACAAAGCATAACATCTACTTAAGTTGACAAACAGCAAAATGAAGAAGAGAAGCAAGGGGCTGACATAATCTTCATGCTACATAACATAAACATGGGTTTGATGGAAATTCATTCTTTTTTTATGAGTATTTTTCAAATAAACTTCAGTGCATGATATTGTGGTGCTAAAACAGAAATACAGTAGAATCTTGTTATTGCAAAAATGTGGCAATGCTACCAGTGAAATCATGCCCCTTGAAACATAACCACCACACACAGTAAAAGTACAAGTCCTCTCAATGCACCCATAAAGAGAGTGTTAGCCCCATTCCTCAGAATCGAGGCTGTAAAAGGGTTCCAGCGTATTTAGTGAACCTGCATTCAACTCAGTAATTCTTACCTTGCCACTAGTGTAGTGCGTTAAACCCATGTCCCAGTAAACTGCTGTGTGGTTTATGAAACGTATTAAAAGTACATGAGGTAAAGTTACTTGCATTACATCTCACTTCAATGTCTGATCATTAGAATCTCACTTTTCCCATCCCTAGTATTGTGATTGTTTCATCGTCCCACGGTGTTTGCCCTTGACTGTGAATGGGGTGGAGGTGGGGACGGGCATGTGGGGTACAGGACTTTCCTGAGATGTTGTATCAAAAAATCGAGAGAAGGAAATCGAGCTGAGGTTTTCTAAGCCCCTCACGCTGAACCTGCTGGGTCCAGGCCTTGTCAACACCTCCCAGTCGCTGGCATCATGCCTCGTGCACAGCAATGCTCACAATCTAATTACAAGACACTGAGCAGGAATACAGCCATGTCCCACGTGGGAAGTTGGGTCACCAGGGCACGAGGCTGAGCCAGTCTTCACAGAGGTGCAGGGTGGTTGCAGTCAGCAAGTTGAAAGGGCTTTCACTTTCCACTGCCCCTCTCCAGTTATATGGTTCCATGGCCCCAAACCTGGGGCATGATGGGCATGACCCAGATTCTTCCATTGAGCCCCACACCATTTTGCCTCAGTCAAGCACAAAAGAATGTATTTGAGAACATGGAAGGAGCATGCAGCTTTCCAAGCCTGGACTCAAGCCCTTGAGAAGGTAAAATGAAGTGGATGGCTTCCAGGTTCCCTTTCAGAGACAAGGAAGGTCTAAGGTGACGATGGGGCTGCTCCCAGAGCGAGTGGGGTGTGGGGTCCACACACTGACCACTCCTCGCTCTTCTGATATAACCACATGTCCCACTCCTCTGTGTGATGTCCCCTGATAAGATGCCCTGAAAGCACTGTGACAATTAGAAGCCCAGGGCCAGCCCAGTTCGGAATGAGGAAAGAGGAGCAGAGGAAAGTTATTTCCATTCAACGTAACTGCTGCTTACAGAAAATTCAAGTCAGATGTTTCTGAGACTGAACCTCAGACAGAAACTAGACCCTTTTAAAGGCTGATTGAACCCCATGATGAAGTGTCTCCTTGAGGGGAAGGCTGTGTTTCACAGACCCTGTGCAAGACCATGAGAGCCAAACAATTTGGTGGTAAAATGCAACTGACCTACTGGAGCCTGTGCTGTGAACTGTCAAACACAAGGTGTGGCTACTGTAACAGTGCATTTCAACGGCCTAGGATGGAGCCATGGGGCACTGCCCAGCACTAGAGCATCTCGGGGAAAAGGAAGGTGCTGTCTAAGGTGTTTCAAATCCAGCAGTAATGAGGCACACTTAGGAGCAACAGTATCTAAAACCCAGAGGGCACGTGCTAATGTCTTTCCTGGTATCCAACTAGAAAGCCTCATTTCACTTCTTGAAAAAGCCTTTTCAAGTTTTATTTCTCCAACATGAAATCTTACTTCCCTCCAAATCTGCTTCTCTTCTCAGGTCAGTAAAACATGTCCTCACATTTTGGTGAATAACGGACACTTGTTTTGAATAGAGCAGGTGCAATCTCACATCATCCATTCATTCAGCAATCAATCACTGTGTGTCAATGTGCTTGACTGAGGCCCCAGTCACAGTCTCCTCTTCTCATATTTGGGAGCTTTGTGCTAAATCAGCTCTGTGTCCTTGCTCTGAGTACATTGCTTTCAAACACTTTATCATTTCATTTTTTGATTACAAAAGGAACGTATGTTCTGTGTAAGTCAAGAAGTAGAGAGGTTACGAAGAAAAAGTCAATCTCATGTCTCAGAGGTAACTGATGTTAATAATTTGAGGTACTGAAAATATCCTTGTATTTTTTCCTTGTTTTCTCTATGCTTGTACAAGTATATGGTCATATAGAAAGAAATTGTCTTTATGGTGATAAACTGATTCCATCAACATTAGTCTGTAACTTGCTTTTCTTTGACTTTTTTTTTTCGTAATTTTATAAACCCATTGAAAATACTGGATTTCCAAATCTGGTAAAAACCAACTGAATTTTGAACTTTATATTGTCCGTTATGTACTTATAGATAGGCAGAAACTTACTACCATAAGGTAAAGAGGCATCATCTGTCCTCTTTCAGTAAATAATTCTGGCTCCTGGAGATCTTTATGAAGTGTCTACATTTCTGAAGGTTGTTGGGAGAAATCTGTTGAAGACGCCTGGGAAATGGGATCACAGTAAGTCAGCATCGTCACCCATGGGCATCAGGCTAGAAAGACCCACAGCCAGTCCCTAGAAAGCCCTGATGGCACAGGGGAAAGTTTCACTAGCTTTGATGGTTGCTGTATGTTTTAGTTGTTGTAATTTTGGTGTGATTGTGTGAAGAGGTGAGCCATATCTGCCTGCACTGCCATCTTACCCGGAGTCCCTTAATGTGTCTTTAAACGGCCATCTTCTAGAGTTTATCTTCTTTGGGATTCACTTGGCTTCTTGATTTTGGAGGTTTGTGCCTTGCCAATTGGCAGCAGGGAAGGGGCCACCATTATTTCTTGGTGTGCTCCTTCAGCTTCTCCCTCCTTCTCCTCTATTTCCACAATGTTGTATTCTCCCAGGTCTCCGAGATTCTATTCACATTTTCTTTCAATCATTTTTTCTCTGTTGTTTAGAGGGGTAATTTCTATTGTTCTTTCTGCCAATTACCAGATTTTTCTCTCAATCTTTCTATGCTGTGCTTTAGTTTCTTCATTGAATTTATTTTGGTTATTGTATTTTTCAGTTCTGAATTTCCATTTAGTTCTTTATATTTTCATTCCTAAGACTTTCTACTTTGTACATTTTTTATGCATTGTACACTTTTTAACTTGTAATTTTATAATGTTTATAAATGTTCATTGAGACATTCTTATGAGAAATTCTCTAAAATGTTTATTATTCTGACATATCCATCAGCTTGGTGTTAACATTTTTAATTGTCTTTTTCATTCAGTTTTGGGTTTCAATTTGAGTTCTTACTAATACTTAGCATAATGAGTGATTTTAACTTTAAACATGGGCAATTTGGATATTATGTTTTATAAGACTTTGGCTCTTATTTAACCTCTATTTTAGCTAACATCCATTTTGGCTGGAGATTATATCTGAAGACTCGGATTAGATGGAATGTATATTCTAACATTTTATTTTCTACTCTCATGTTATTTGTTGCATTAATAACAATTAGTTTAAATCAAAATTAAGCTAACTTAACTTTAACCTGTATTTAAGTAGTTAAAATGTTATTTTTAAACTTAAAAGTTATATATATGAGAATGTACAGTATATGATCATTCTGACATATCTATATAATATAATCCCAAGAAATGAAATAAATTAAGTCTGACTATACTACACCAAATAGCAAGTTCCTTTTTTATTTTCTTTATTTTCACTTTGCTCACAAAATTTAGCAGTGCTACCCATATAGTATAGATTTGGCCTTACCATTTAGGTTTTAATATCATACTTGGAAGGACCCCTACTCCAAATTCCCAATTATAAACAAATTCTCAACTCTTGGAACAGAAAATAGTTCTTCACCATTGGCAATTAAAAACAAAATGCTATTTTTGGAGCTATATTAGACACCGGGGAATCCAAGGGCCATAGAAAAAAACACGTGAGCCTTTGTGTGCCCCACTCAGAAAGTAGAAGCCAGGGTAAAATTCTTAGATTGGCTTTTCCCTGGCCCCCAGTGCTTCCGTCACTCAGCAAAAGGGCTCCAGCAAAGGGTCTGCCAACTCCAACAAGGCGGGGTTAGATCACAGAAGTGCTCACATTCTTGGCTGGGCCCACTGGTTTAACAGCTTTTTTATAGAGGATGTTTTTGTTTTTGATCTTCTATCCCAGAAATTTGATTTTCTTGGAATAGAAAATATAAATGTGGGTGGGCCTGCACATTTCATATTCTTTCTCTCTCCATTCTTATTCTCTGAGCACTGACAACTTTCTGTGGGCCTTTATCTCTGACTCAATTCTCATCAATGGTTTCCTCTATCCTACGCTCAGCAATGGATGCTGGGATCAGGCAACTCTAATTCAGGTACCATGATGACCAAAATGAGCAAGCAGCAGAATCGTCTTGTTAATTTTTTAAACATCTTTAACAATCAAAGGAGGCCAACTGTGGCTCAATCCATTATTTTTAAATGATTGCTTTCCAACATCCTCCAACTCTCCTCCAAAAAGGACAACAAACCCACAGCCTTTCAGATAGTAAGTTGAATACAATTTCAGCATTCAATCTCTTTTATTTCTCACCTGACCAGAGATACATTATGACATCATGGTTTCAAAGATTCTGTTCTGGTCACTACACTCTAAAAACAGAGAGCAAGAGGTTAGAAGGAATCTCAATTCTAATTAGTCTTTCCACCCACCATGCCTTCTTTGTGCCTTAGGCCCTTTGCAGTAAGTTATTACAGCTGTTCACAGATAACATTATTCTTCCCTCTTTCCGGTTACATACTAGAATTCCCTTTCCCTAATCCCTTTGAGGTTAGGCATAGGCATAGGACTTGTTTGGTCCAATGAATGTTAGCTAAAACACCAGGCATCACCTTTAAACAAAAACGAAACGTCAGTTCACCAGATTACCAGATGATCCCCCCCGCCCCCCTTCCAGAGGTCCTGGAAAGGTATTTCAAGATGGAACCTTTATCAGCCTGGGTCTCTGGATGACTTCCATGAGCCAAGTCCCCTCTTGCCCCATGTAGAATGTAACCCATCCACGGGAGCAGGTACATTTTAAGCCACTGATATTTGATGGTTGCTTGTTACATATCATAATCTAATTTGCCCCAATTAATGTATCTATGCTGATAACATGTACAAATACCCAGTGTTGCCCTGAAGATCAAAGGAGACGAGTCACACACAGCACTCGGGCACAGTAAGTGCCCAATGACTCCTGGTTACCATTATTTCTCTGCAACACCTCAGGCAAGGTGAACAGATGAGCAGAAGACAGACCAATGGCTTTGCCTTGCAGGTAACTTGGAACAGGATCAAGCAGAGGTTTAAGGCAACACCATGTAGTCATTCTCACTGGAAAATGTTCCTGTCTTCCCCAGCCCTGTCTCCTCACTCATAACCAATTGTCACTTTATACACTCTCCAGCCTGCCTACACAGCCCACCCTCATAATGGAAATACCTGTCTCCACTTCTTCACCTTTTTAGGATGTCTTCCCAGACCAACCGTGGCACCTGCAGATCACCCCATAGAATACAGCAAAACACTTTTTCAAATGCCTACGTCCGCAGCTGGTGCCACATGCGTTCCCACTTAGGTTGACTCAACAATGCCTTTAGCTCATTTTGTAATTTTTCCCAAAAGGGCAGGAACTGTGTCATCTGTTTTCTGACGTGGTGTCTGTTTTTCTTGCAGTTTCCACATTTCCCTGACTTACTCCTACAACTGTCCCATATGAATCCTTTACCTCCACATCTGAGAACCTACAGCAGAGCCCTGCTTCTCTAGATATTCTAGTAATTCATTTTTCAGGCTGGGGTAACCTGTGCCAAGACAGACAGAACAGGCTGAAATAAATGAGGTGCTTACCAAGGACTGCTCATCAAGGTGTTTCCACGCCCTCCTTCACCTAAATCGGGATTTTTTAACCATTTAAACACATTTTTATTATCTGGCATTTGGAAAACATTGCCCCCAAGATGCCCTAGTATTTGTCATTGTGCTCACCAATTACAGTAATTAAGAAAGTACATGAGAACCTTGATTACCCAAAGCACCAAGGGATCCATTAGAGGTGCAGAGGAATCCTAACATAACACACTTCCACAGCACAGCCACCTCTTTCTGCAGGCGCATGCTGTGTAGACAAACCCTTGTGAGCATTTCCTGCCAAAAGGATGTATCTGAGCTTTCTTAGAGCAGGGAGAAGGCAGCTATGGGACAAGGCATGACTCAGGAGCTTCCCATGAACCATCTGTTTGTTTGGGTCGGCAAACCAGCCCTCCACCAGCTGCAGAACAGCAAGGTGTAGGAGCAGGACCAGCAGCAGGGACCCCGAGGTAACTGTCCAACCGGACTTCAGCCTCACACTTCTCCTTTCTCCTTTAAATAGCCAGTGCACTCCATTTGTATTCAGCAGGCATGTGGGGCACGGACTCTCTTTCACTTCCACATTGTTGTGTTTCCCAGAAACCAGGCTGAGATCTTGAAGCCACAACAAAGAGATGCCCAGTAAGCGAACTGACCCCCTTTACCACCAAGGGCGCTTCTGTGTTCAAGAAGTGGTGGGCTATATCCCCGAGGGGGAAGAAGACATTTCCATTGGCCGTCTTTCCATCTTGAGACAGCTCCCTCTCAGCCATGCACGGCTATTGTGGCTGGAAATTAAGTGGAAAAATAAGAGCCACAGACAACCCCCACCTCACATTAGCCAGTTCTTTCATAAGCAGCCCGTAACTAAAATGCCTCATGGGGATGCACTCCCTCCCTTCTTTCGTGGGGCCTTTTTTCCAAATAACCTTCACACTTCCCCCTGGTCAATGAAGGCAACTGATCATGTCCCGGGGATCATGTGAATAGGGTGTATATGTATTCTGTGATTGCAAGAGACATGCACAGGAAGACAGCTGGGCTTATACACTGTCCATGTAAAATCCAAGTTCATGATCTTATGCTAGTGAAGTTTAAAAAGTTGCCACACTGGTAAATCTGTATGTACTGGTAAGTAAATAACAGTATGTCCTATTTCATTATTAAGTGATAATGGTATAGAACAATAAAAAGTACTGTAAAATATTCGCATCTATCACATCTCTAATCACCTTTCACCTCTAAAGGGAACATGGGCTTAACTGGGCTACCCTCAGCCACCCTACTGAAATAATGTCCGCCTCACCATGACGTTCTGGACCCTAACACTGTTTTACTTTATTGACAGAATTTGTCATTATCTGAAATTGTTTTTGCTTCTCTATTGGTTCTCTATTCCTTACTTTTTTCTACCTTTGAAATGTGAGCTCCATAGGCAGGAATTTCCTCTAGAACAGTTCCTAGCATGCAGCAGGTACTCAGTAAATGTTAGCAATATTAGACAGAGTGAGAAGGGTGCTTACACACCCATGGGAAATTCCAAATTGGTGAGGAAGGGACTATAATCGATGGTTAGCATTGGGGAAGTGGCTTAAGAATTCCAAGAATGGGAAAGAGGGCCTTGCCTTTTCTTTTTACACTTCTTTGTAGCATTTTAATTTTTACCATGGAGATGTATTTATTTCACAGTAAAAACATTTTTTAATTAAATATTTGATATAGAATTTTTTAAATTTCATACGGCAAAAACGGTGGCATTAACAAAGTGAAAAGACAAAAATGGCTTAAAAAACAAAAATAATTTCAGTATAAAGGCCTAGGTAATATAATTCCAAACATACAAGAAGAACCTTAAAATTAACTGGAGAAAGATAAATCAATAGGAAAATGGGCAAACAACATGAATAGGCAATTCTGAGGAATAAATTTCCAAGAGGCCAAGAGATCAATGAAAATATACTTAACTGCATGGGTGCTTAGAAAAATGTGATTTAGGCCCTGGCTGGTGGCACCGTGAATAAGGCACCAATCTGGGAAACCAAAGGTTGCAGGTTCGACTCCCAGTCAGGGCAACATAACCAGGTTGCAAGCCAGGTCTCCAGCCAGGTCCGTAGCTGGAGGCAAGTGAAATGCAACAATACATTGATGTCTCTCTCCCTCTCTGACTTTCTCCCTTCCCCTGTCACTAAAAATTAATAAAATCTTAAAAAAGAAAAATGTGAATTAACATGAAATACCATTTTTCTATTCATTAATTTGACACAAATTAAAAACAATCTGTACTAATGAGGATGCAAAAATCTGAGCTCCCCCATATGTTCCTGGATGCAGGGGGAAAAGGAGAGGAGAGGAGTACAAATGTCTACAACCTTTGAGGAAAGGAATTGTGTTATCTATCAAAATTTAAAATGCACATGCTCTTGGACCTAGTCATCCATTTATCAATATATTTTTAATGTCGGTGTCAGCAGTTTTTTATGACAGAGAAAAACAGGAAATAAAGCTAAAATCTCATCAATAGAGAACAAACTGAACAAATTTCAAATATCCACACAGCACAAACATTTTAATGTATTAAATTTAATAGATCTTCATATTTCTACTAGTTTATTTGATTCATTCCCCAGAAGAATTACCAGATACACAATAAAGGTTATCCAGCTATATTCATTCATTCATTCATTCATTCATTCATTACGTTCAGAGAGAGGGGGAGGGAGAGACAGAATGGGAAAGAAACATCAATGTAAGGTTGCCATTCATCTGCCTCCAGCTGCAGACCTGGCTGGAGACCTGGCTTGCAACCTGGTTCTGTGCCCTGGTTGGGGAAACGAACCAGCGACCTTTGGGTTTGCAAGCCAGGGCCCCAGCTACATTTAAAGTTTGAGATAGAGAAGACTGTAAATGATTGTTTCACTGTAAAAAACATCCCAAAGCTTTCACGGGTCCCATGTTTCTATTTACTAAACCTGGTAACCCTCCCCGGGAGTGTGGGGCTGTTTCTCCCTCACTGCCATTCTCAGGAATATCTTCGTTCTACATATCGATGTTCAATCACAAATGACTTAGCTTTCTAAGCCTTCGCCATAGCTGCACTCCCCCTTATCTGTCAGAAACTTAGAAATCGCCACTCAGTAACAATAAAATCCAGTCTAGTTTTTCTCCTAAGTAATGTTCCATCAGGAGTACAAGCCCATGGCCTTGCTCAAATAAAAAAACAAACAAACAAAAAAAACAGCTAATTTGTAGACCATTTCTTCTCAGCACCATGAGTAGTTTGTTCAGATTTGGTGCTGTTTACAAAAACAACTTTCCAACGCTGGGGAACACTCATACAAAGTGTAATTAGCATTGATGGGGTTTATTTAATCTCTATAAAGGGTTTAATTAAATTGTTCTGATGTCAAAGAAATGTGTGTGACTTGCACTGGCCACAGGTTAAATGGAATGACCTCCTCATCTCATATTCAACTCTAACTGCGCTCAGTCCACCACGCAGAGCTCCTGCCACGAGTTATGGTGGTTCTTGCAGTGACCAACGACACACAATTCCAGCACTGGAAGCTGAGGTTGAAGCAACTGCCCTTGTGTAAACCTTATAGGCACTCAAGAGAAAAGCCTGCGTCTGAGATTTAGCAAGTGAGGTAAACTGGTTGCCACTTGGATACGAGGTGAGAAAGATGGAAGAGAGAAGAGAAAAATAAAAATAAAAGATGCAGCAAATTGAACCTTGGTCAGGAGGGAACATGTGTAACCACGCTGCTGGCATCCTGCCTGCCCCAAATGTCAACAATTATGTAAGTTCACATGCATGCACGATACCAGCATGTTAAAGAAATACTGATATTTAGAGGAGGAAAGATGGCGACAGAGCAGAGAGTGGTGCTGATGGTGTTCTCGAGTACCAGAGCAGCTGGAGGATAGGATAGGGAGTATGAGATGTCTTCAGGTCCCTAAGAATTGGAGTGGTCAGCATCTGGACTCAGGGGAGCACAGCCCAGAGGCAGCAGAGACCTACAGGAGAGCAAGTGACACAGTTCCAAATCAGCCGGCAGGCCAAGGTCAGCTCTGGGCAGGGGCGGCTCTACCCAGAGGGGCATCTCTAACTGAAGCAGCTCCAGGCTCCCTGGCGACTAGAAATCTGAGCAGAGAGGTGTGGGCAGTGAAGGCAAACGCAGGAGGGAACGAGGAATTGAACTCCTGCAGGGGAGGGAATGTGTGAGAGCCTCACTCCGGTGACAGAGAGAGGAAGCTCCTCACTGGGCCAGAGGCGGAGGAGGAAAGACCTGTGGGGAGCAGGAGCAGGAGCGGGGAGCGGGGAACTGCACGGGCCAGAGAGGCTAGAGGGCTGAAATCGGTACCGCTGGGCCACCAGGGAAAGACCGGTTTAAGCCCCTGTTCAACCACACCGGCCCCCAGGCTCCCACAAAAACTCCAAACGGTGAGCCAGGAACTTGCTGCTGGGACAACTGGCGTGCCCACTGCAGGCGACAAAGGCTGCACCGCGGACCCTCTGGGGAGCCAGGCATGCGTCAGAGGCGGCAGTGAAAGACTCCTCAATGAGCTGATCTGCTTGGGGGGTTAGCCTGCGCCCGGGGAAGCCAGGCACTGTTGGCAGATGGAGGCTGCCTCCTCCAGGAGCTGCAGGGGCAGGGTCAGCCATGACAGGAGCCAGGGAGGTTGTAGGCTACCCTGCAGGGAGGTTGTAGGCTACCCTGCAGGGAGGTTGTAGGCTACCCTGCAGGGGAGCCAGGTGCCCATTGCAGGCAGGAACCTCCTCCAGGAGCTGGAGGGGGAGGAGCAGCCACAGACACCACAGAAGCCCCCTGCAAGTCTTCACACAGAACCAGTGAGAGAAGGGAGGGGCCCAAAACACCAGCGGTGCAGAAACCCAGTTAGGCTACTGGAGGCCCAGCCTACCTGGGGGCTGGCACTCAGAATCAGCCCTGACTATGACAGCCATAGGCCCTGCCACTCCAAGACCACACAGCTAGACTGTGGACTGCAGAGACCTCACCAAGAAAAAGGCAGACTCAAGAAATGGATCGCTGGTCATCTCAAGCACCTGAGTTACACTGAGAGCTACATGAACTATTAATCCCTAACATATCCTTTTCAAAAGTTACTTCCAACCCTCATGATTAGTGCATTTTAAGTAAATACCATTTATACCAGTGTATCCCAACTCACATATTTTCACTCCTCCCTTATCTCAATCCACCTAAATACCCAAGACCCTCCTCCTACTCTTGAATTAGTCTACTCATTCTCCTGCTACAGCTCATTCCCAGCCCTCAATCTAAGTATTCCTCCCCTCCCCAGCCACCTAAACCTGTTCTTTCTTTTTCTTTTTCTTTTTTTTCCTGCTAAAAGCACACAGGTTCTGGCTCCACCTGGACCAATCAGGGATCATTAAGGGTGCACAGGGAGGTAGATGCTATATATAGCATATAAATGCTATACACACACACACACACACACACACACACAGACTTATATTGTTCACTCATACTTGAGGCTTTCTGATTCTCCCTCTCCTCATTTCTATAGAACAGATAAGTTGGTTTACTCTCATGTCCCTGCTATCTTTACTACTCTTTAGCACCCTTCAAAATTATCTATACTTTAGTCAACTTAATCATTTTTTCAGCTCATGCAACAGTCTTGATATATCCACATCCCTATTAAGACTGGCTCAGTTGCAGCTGAGGGTATGATTAAGAGCAGGGATTACCTTGGAGGGTACGGGTATATAGTTACATTCATAGGCAGTCGAAAGGGGGATTAAAAGAGAAAGATTATCTCTGAAGGTCTGGTTATTTTGCCTGCACTGGTGATTCTGTTTTAGGAGCAGGTAGAAAACAGTGTATGAGAAAGGATAGGCATGTCTTTCAATCAGCCAACTGGAAGGAAAGGAGCAACATATACAACCAATCCAGAATACAACCAGACAGCCCAAGTTAACGACATAAAGGCCACCCCAAGAGCAACAGGTGGAGAAAACCTAGGAGACTAACACTGAACTCCACAAATCTTCTAACACAGAAGGGTGCTCCACAAAGACAGGGAAGCAAAGCAGACTAATCCAAGAAGAAAACAAGCAACAAGAGACGCCCATCACCAAAGAATCAGTCCATCACCAAAAGTAAACAAAAAACCCCCAGAAAGATCACTAAATGAAACAGAGGCAAACAAACTATTATTTTGAATAAATTCAAAATAATAATGATAGAGAAGCTCAAAGAGCTCAGCCAGCTCAAAGAAAACTATAAACGACTCCAGGAGAACTACAAAGAACTCCAGGGAAGTTACAAGGAACTTACTTAAGAGCTACACCAGCATCAAAAAGGACTTAGAAACCATCAGTAAGAGCCAGGAGGAAATGAAGAATACAATTTCTGAATTGAAGAATACAGTAGAAGGAATCAACAGTAGGCTAGAGGAAGCAGAGGACCGGATCAGCGAGTTGGAGGACAAGGTAGACAAATATTCCAAGACAGTGTAAGAGAATGAAAAAAGGTTAAATAAGAATGAAGAGGTTTTAAGAGAGCTGAAGGACAACATGAAACGTAATAACATCTATATCATAGGGATACCAGAAGGAGAAGAGAAACAAGGAATGGAAAACCTGTTCAAAAAAATAATGAGAGAAAATTTCCCTAACATGATGAGTGAAAATGTTACTCAAGTTCAGGAAGCACAGAGGGTCCCAATGAAGATCAACCAAAACAGATGCACTCCAAGGCACATTATAATTAAAATGGCAAATTTCAAAGACAATGAGAGAATCCTAAAAGCATCAAGAGTGAAACAGCAAATAACATATAAAGGGGGCTCCAATAAGGCTATCAAATGATTATTCAACAGAAACAATGCAAGCCAGAAGGGAATGGTGAAAAGTATTTCAAGTGATGGGAAACAAAGGCCTTCAACCAAGAATATTCTACCCAGCAAGGTAGAGTATGGAAGGAGAAATAAGGAATTTCCCACACAAAAGAAGGCTAAAAGAATACATCTCTACCAAACCAGCATTGCAAGAAATGCTAAAGGGTCTGCTTTAAAAAAAAGAAGAAGAAGAAGAAACAGAGAGAGCCAAAGAGGAACATAGGTACAAAGTGGGAAATTGGCAACAAATAAGTATCAATCAGTAATAACCTTAAATGTAAATGGATTAAATGTGCCAATCAAAAGACATAGGGTAGCTGAATGGATAAGAAAACATGACCCACATATATGCTGTCTTCAAGAGACCTACCTCAGAACAAAATATCAACACAGATTGAAAGTGAAGGGATGGAAAAATATGTACCAAGCAAATGGCCATGGAAAAAAGGCTGGAGTGGCAATACTTCTTTCAGACAAAATAGACTTTACAATGAAGGACATAAAAAGAGATAAAGAATGACATTTCATAATACTTAAGGGAACAATCCATCAAGAAGAAATAATTCTGGTAAACATATATGCACCCAAAGTAGGAGCTCCAAAATATATAAGGAAAATCTTGGAAGACTACAAGAAGGATATAATCAGCAACACACTAATAGTAGGGGATTTTAATACCCCATTATCAACAATGGACAGATCTTCCAAACAAAAAATCCCCGGAGATGTTGTGGCACTGAACAACACTAGAGGAAATGGACCTAAATGATATATAGAAAGCCTTTTACCCCAAAGAAGCAAAATTCTTTTTAAATACACATGGAACATTCTCTAAGATAGATCACATGGTAGGTCACAAGACAAGCCTCCACAAATACAGGAAAATTGAAATCATCCCAAGCATCTTCTCAAATCACAATGGCTTAAAACTAGAAACCAATCTCAAGAGAAAAACCCCAAAATACCCTAACTCATGGAGACTGAATAACATGCTTTTAAGTAATGAATGGGTTAACAATGAGATCAAAGATTAAATCAAAAACTTCCTGGAAATAAATAACAGTGAACACACAATAGTCCAAAACCTATGGGACACAGCAAAGGCAGTCCTCAGAGGGAAATTTATAGCAATACAGGCCTACCTAAAAAAGTCACAAGAACTTTATACAAATAACCTAACCATAAAGCTGCAAGAAGTAGAAGAGCAACAACAAAAAAAGCCCAGAGCAAGTAGAAGGAAGGAAATCATCAAGATCAGGGCTTAACTAAATAACTTACATACTCACACTATGATTTGAAGAATCAACAAGTCCAGGAGTTGGCTTTGAAAAAATAAACAAAATTGACAAGCCTTTATCCAGATTCATCAAGAAAAAGAGAGAGAAAAAGGGGATGGATGTAATACAACAACAATAAAATTTAAAAAAGAAAGAAAGAGGACCCAAATAAACAGAGTCAGAAATGACAAAGGAGAAATCACAACTGATACTTCAGAAATACAGAAGATTGTAAGAAATTATTACAAACAACTATATGACAAGAAATATGACAACGTGGGTGAAATGGACACATTTCTGGAAACATATAATCTGAATCCAGAAGAAGTGGAAGTTTGAATAGGCCAATAATAACTAGTGAAATTGAAGAAGTAATCCAAAATCTCCCAAAGCACAAGAGCCCCGGACCAGATGGATACACAGGTGAATTTTACCAAACATTTAAAGAAGAACTAACTCCTATCCTTCTCAACTTACACCAAAAAATTCAGGAAGTGGGAAGACTCCCAAAATTTTTATATGAAGCCAATATTATTCTAATCCCAAAACCAAGTCAAGGCACAACTAAGAAAGAAAACTATAGGCCAGTATCTGTCATGAACATAGATGCTAAGATTCTCAACAAAATATTGGCCAACCGGATTCAGCAGTACATGACAAAGATCATACACCATGATCAAGTGGGTTTCATCCCAGGGATGCAAGGATGGTACAACATTTGTAAATCGATAAATGTAATACACCACATCAACAAATTGAAAGACAAAAACCTTATGATCATATCAACAGATACTGAAAAAGCATTCGATAAAGTGCAGCAACCAATTATGATAAAAACCCTCAGCAAAATGGGAATGGAGGGAGCATAACGCAACATCATAAAGGCCATCTATGAGAAACCTGAAGTCAACATCATACTTAATGGACAAAAACTGAAAGCTTTCCCCCTAAGATCAGGAATGAGAAAAGGCTGTCCACTTTCTCCACTTCTGTTCAATATTGTCTTGGAAGTTCTAGCCATAGCCATTAAAGAAGAAAAAGGAATCAAGGGTATTCAAATTGGAAAGGAGGAAATCAAACTGTCATTATTTGCAGATGATATGACAGTGCACATACAATACCCTATAGGCTCCACCAAAAACTTACTCAACCTAATAAGCAAATTTAGCAAAACAGTTGGGTATAAAGTCAATATCCAGAAATCAAAAGCATTTTTGTATACCAATAATGAAACATCAGAAATAGAAGCAAGAAAACAAAACCCATTTACCATAGCAACAAGAAAAATAAAGTACCTAGGAATAAACTTAACTAAGGAGGTAAAAGACCTGTACTCAGAAAACTACAGAACAATGAAGAAAGAAATTAAGAAAGATATAAATAAATGGAAGCATATACCATGCTCATGGATGGGAAGAATTAACATCATTAAAATGTCCATACTACCCAAATCAATCTATAGATTCAATGCAATCCCAATTAAAATACCAGTGACAGACTTTACAGACATAGAAAAAATACTTCAAAAACTTATATGGAGCCAAAAACGCACAAATAGCCACAGCAATCTTGAGAAAGAAGAATAAGGTAGGAGGAATCACAATACCGGACTTCAAACAATACAACCAAGGCTACTGTCATCAAAACTTTCTAGTACTGGCATAAGAATAGACATATAGATCAATGGAACAGAACAGAGAGCCCAGGAATTGACCCAGGACTCTATGGTCAAGTAATATTCAACAAAGGGTGAAGGAACATAAAATGAAGGAAAAACAATCTCTTCAACAAGTGGTGTTGGCGGAACTGGACAGCAACATGCAAAAAGATACAACTAGACCACCGACTTACACTGTACACCAGAATAAACTCAAAATGGATAAAGGATTTAAACATAAGCAGTGCCACCATAAAGGTCCTGGAGGAAAATATGGGCAGTGAACTTTTGGATATCCTACGCAGAAATATGTTTACTGATACTTCACCAAGGGCAAAGGAAATCAAAGAACAAATCAACAAATGGGACTATATCAAATTGAAAAGTTTCTGTTCAGCTAAGGAAAACATCTGCAAAATTCAAAGGGAACCAACTGTATGGGAAAACATAATTGCCAATGATACCTCAGACAAGGGTTTGATCTCCAAAATATATAAAGAACTAATGCGACTCAACACCAGGGAGACAGACAGCCCAATTTAAAAAATGGGCAAAAGACCTGAACAGACAACTTTCTGAGGAAGATATACAAAGGGCCCAGAGGCATATGAGAGAATGCTCAACATCACTAGCCATCAGAGAGATGCAAATTAAAACCACGATAAGATACCACCTCACCCCTGTCAGAATGGCAATGATTAACAAATCAACAAACAAGCTTTGGAGAGGATGCAGGGCAAAGAGAACCCTGGTGCACTGTTGGTGGGAATGCAGGCTGGTGCAGCCACTATGGAAAACAGTATTGAGTTTCCTTAAAAAACTAAAAATGAAACTGCCTTTTGACCCAGCAATTCCACTACTAGGACTATACCTGAAGAACCCTGAAACACCAACTTGTAAGAACCTATGTACCCCTATGTTCATAGCAGCACTATTTACAATGGCCAAGTGCTGGAAACAGCCTAAGTGCCCATCGGTGGATGATCAGATCAAAAAACTGTGGCACATTTACACAACGAAATACTACACATCAGAAAGGAAGAAGGAACTTGTACCCTTTGCAACAACATGGATGGAACTGGACAGTATTATGCTTAGTGATATAAGCCAGTCAGTGGAGGATAAATACTGTATGATCTCACCCACTACACAACAATAATGAACAAAACAAACAAGCAAAACAGAACCAGATATATGAATACAATGAATAGGCCTTCCGTGGGCAGGAGGAAGAGGGAAGGGGCAAAGAAGGGGAGCAGTTTAGACAAGAACCTAGTATGGAAGAGCCATGGACATGGACAACATGTGGGATTGACTTTGTGGGGGAGTGGGTAGGTGGGGAAGAGGACAGAGGGGAGCAAAAAGGGGATGGATGTAATATAACAACAATAAAATTTTTTAAAATAAATACTAATATTTAGCAAAATATCAACTGGCTATTAGTTCATTTTTTGGCTTCTGTTTTCTCAATTTCCCATTCCTAAGTTAACATGTGTTACTGTGCTGCTGGAAATACAGATTATATTACTGTAGTCTTCTTTAGT
Organism: Noctilio leporinus; assembly: GCA_004026585.1. Taxonomy (NCBI): domain Eukaryota; kingdom Metazoa; phylum Chordata; class Mammalia; order Chiroptera; family Noctilionidae; genus Noctilio; species Noctilio leporinus. The sequence goes on from PVIW01000126.1 coordinate 56,539, forward strand.
AAAGGTAGCTTTGTGTCATGTGAAACTTCAAGGACCCTCTCCTTGGAGCTCCTTCCACAGGACACCCTCAGGACTGTCACACTTTACTTCCTGGTTGGACTCCTGGCTCCGGCTCCCTGGAAGCTCAGGAAGCGAGTGGCCGCCCACGGGACTCTCAGTTAGTCTGCCTGGGAGCTCAGCCCAGGTTCGGCAGGAGACAGGCAGAAGAAAGCTGAAAGGAATGTAACATGGAGAAGGAATGGCCTTCAATCAAGAAGAACCCAGTACTTAATGATACTGTACATTTATGTTGGGATTTTTACTTCATTAAGGGCAACACTGAGCATAGTGGCTGACACCTCCGTATCAGACTCGGAAAGACTGGGGTTCTAACCCCAGCTTCCTCCTTGTGGACGTGGTTCACAGTCTCTGGGAACACTGCTATACAGTGGCCAGCAATCACATCCCCATTGGAGGGACTAAGGAGAGCTAACCCACAAAATGCAGTGCCTGGCACAGAGTGAGTGGCCAGTGAATGCTGGCCCAGTGGCATCATCCCCATTTTAGGGATGATGTCATTAGACTTGAAGACGTTAAGTGACACTCGGGAGTCATACCAATACAAGCAGAGTATCTGAAACTGGAGCCCAGGCCAATGCCACATATAGTACTCCTCCTGCTATGAGTCACCGATTAACTGATTAGAACCAAGACTTCTATGATACCATTACTGTTATGAGTCTATCATAACTCAAAACAAGGCAGTCATGCTGGTGCCAGAAATCTGCATGACATGTACAGGGGTCCCTCATTTCACTGGTAGGTGGGCCGGCCTCCAAGGAAAGGAGGACAACTGTCTCTGGTCAAGACAGAGGAAACCACACAAGCTCTCAGGCCTCTGGGCTTCTCTCTCTCTTTTGGTGCTGCGCAAGCCAAAGACACATCCAGTGTCACTTCCTGCCACCGAGTCATCCTCATGTATGAGTGTCACCAACCGTACTGTGTTCCAGGAGTTCAGGAAAGAAAATTCTCTGAGCCTTGCTATAGAATTGACTCTATGTCATAATAAATGCTTTCCCAACTCATCAGGAGGAGTTATGGAAGAGTTGGTGTCCCCAAAGAACTTCATTTATTTTAGATTTAGGAAATATAGCCTCCTGCCAAGACCTTGTGTGCACCTCTTTTTTCAATAAAGGTAACACAGAGTTTTTCTCCCAAAATAAAATGGACTCTGTCTGATGCTTAAATTGAGTCATGAGTCATGCTGGCTGCCCAGCACCACTGAGGTCACAGCCCCAGGGATCGGTGTGACTTTTTAACATTCAAGCTTGCACAGCAGTTCGGCACCCTCACTGCCCTAAGTGTCCAGGTGCCGGTCTTTCCCACTCCCTGGTAACCACCGTCAGTACAGCTCAGCACCTTCTTTCCTGACCAGTCAGGCCAGAGTTCACCTATAAACAAATGCTATGCACCTGCTGTGGGCAAGCACGGTGCTGGGCACCGGCAGAGTCCACACCTACCAGCACCTCCAAGTCCTGGCACTTGCAGTCCGGGAACGGAGGGAGACCCGCGTTTTTAAGCCATGTCATTTTATGCAGGAGAGACGCAGGCAAAGCAGCGATGGAGCTGAACCAGCAGAACCTGCCGTCGGAGGGCATTATTTCCAGAGGCAGCTCTGAGGGGGTGCTGCTCTGGCCACTGGTTTGGGAAGATAGCTGGGAGAAGGGGCAGGAGCACTGGTGACTGACCAAACTGCAAGTGAAGGACCACAGGCCGGGAGGAGCATGGGGTGGGGGAGGGGTGGAAACTCCCACCTCCCTCCCTTCCTAAGCTCCAACCTTCTCTTGCAGTGAAACCAAGTGAGCTCAGGCGTTTTCCCGAGAGCCCTGTCCGGAACCCCTTCACCTTCAGCTGACGGTCTTCTGTACTCGCCTCACACACTAGTCTCCCTTCCACCACGGCACTCATCTGGAAGTACTCAGTACCTTTTTCTATAAACAAACTAACTAATAAATAATCCCCAGAAACGTGGTGGTCAACTCCCTCCATATTTATGTTCAGCCACACATGGGTTAAGTATATTCTGAGGGCTGGCTGGGAAACCTCACTACCATTTGTAAATTTGTGTCGATGGGAAAATGCATTGGCAGCTCCAAAAGACTTCCAGAGTTTGGAACAAAACCCATTAGTAAACTGAAGATTGACTATATTTATCTCTTTGCATTGCTGCTAGCTGTAAAATTGGTCTATCATCTTTCCTCTCTTGGTTGGTGAGGTTCTCAAATAGAGAGAACATAAATATACTGCTAACGCTAAGTATCCTTTGATTACCTTTATGGGAACTTAATAAACACTCATGGGCTGGATACATTGGCACAGGCTACATACAGGCTCCCTCCCCTAGTAGTAGGAGGGGAGGCTACGTACAGGCTCCCTCCCCTAGTAGTTGCTTAGACATTTCTTTTGTTTTCTGGTCCTGAATTCACGTGACCCTATTTAGGAAAACCTGACACTGGGAAATCCAAACTCAGAAACCAGATACCGGCAGGAGTTGTACTCGGGTTACAAAATAATTATTCACATTAGAAATTTACTGGTGACTCATTCTGTTCATTAAAGAGCCATAAAAAATTATCACGTAGCTCTGAAAAGCAACTCAGAATTTAAGAAGAGAATTAGGGCCGGCTCAATTTGTAGTCAGGAGCATTTCTCTTTGAAACCCCATAATTTACCCCTCCCCAATGGGGATTTCTCCTTGCAGCATTACAGCACTCTCTCTACCAAGCACAACAAAAGATCATTTGAGTAGGAAGCAGATGTGAATCTTCTAGAGCTTAACACCCCCGGCTCAAATCTGACAGTGAAAATTTACAGCCCTTCAAATGTACTAGGCCTCCTCCCCAGCTGAAATGTTAGTGGCCAAAAGGAGACTGGTGGGGGAGGAAGGAGATTGATTCTTCACCCGGAGGAAATGAACCCCCAGATTATCAAATGGATGATATAATCAAAAACTCATATACCAGTATCCAAGTTTTATTACACTACTGAGGAAAACAGCTCATTTATATTGGATTTCCTGTCCTCTTTTTTTTTCTTAACAAGGGGAATCACATATCTATGAGTCATCATGATTATTGTAGATTTAATGAGATGTTTTGCCATGAAAATGCCTATGACTTTTGTAAAGGAGTTATAAGCTACAACAGTTGCACGCCTCTTAATTTATTGACAGAATGGTAAAAAAGGGTAAGTTAATATATTCTTCTCATTTTTCATGTTTCTTGAAATAGCTTTGACTGTTTTCAGTAGGCACATATCTCTGTTTAATGGTAACATTCAAAAATTAATAAATAGGGAAAAGGCGCTATGGGAATAGGCCATAATAAAGACAAATGGAATCCATATTTCAAAAGTTGGCAAGAGCTAACAGATATGCTCTTGTTTTTTTATATTTGTGTAATAAAATGTTCCGTATTCAGAGTCCTTTCTTTCCTTGTTATTTCTCTTGTCTTGAGTAAGAGCCATAAACGCTTCAACAAACAAAGAGGAGATTGAATGTTAAGTTAGTGTTGCTGAAGTCTTTTTATAAAGTACTACTAAGCGCTGAAATGGCATAATATTGTTCCAATGAGAAGGTTCCATTTGTTTTAGAAAGACCACTTACACAAATATTCCTTGGAATATTGAGTATCCGGTACTTAGGAGCCACGTTACAAATAGTAAAGGGGTAAAAAGAACAGTAAAAAGATGGAGCTATTTGTCAAGGAACAGAAGCATTCTTACGAGACAAAGTCAAGAAGTGAGCGTTTTCAAAGCTGAATCACCAAAGCAATTAAAAGCTGACTTGGACTTTAGGATAGTACACAAACAACCCTTCATCACACCCCCTGCCAACGATTTTTCTCCACCTAACGTTATTGTGGGCTGTGACAGCAAACTCCAACCTCTGAGACAGAATGGACCTTGGGAAGCCTCTACCGCAGCCATTTTCAGCACCTCGAGAATCTTTAAAGAATGTAATACCTAACTACTGAGTCAGGGGCACGGACTTCTTTTCTCTTAGATTGTCAAATAAACAAGGACAACTGTACCACATAGTAGTCATCCAGTGTGAATGAATCCAGTATCAAAACAGCAAAAATTCATTTTTGGTGTGTTGCCCTGAGTTGGAGAAGGTTGAAAATCCCTGATCTAGTGAACAGAAGATCTTCCAGACATTAGCAATGCATCCTGGACTATCCCTAAAGAAGGCCCTAATAAAATCTTACCAGTTGAGCCTCCGCTTGGATTGCTTTTCCAGAAGTGAGATGGGCTACCAGGGTCAACCATACCCCCCACACACAACTGGGTTGGCCCAGAATGATCTCCTATGCTTTTTCTAGGGAGCTGGCCAGTGTTAACTGCTGCACTTAACCCCAGTGAGGAGACGGAGGCTGAAGAAACTCACACCTGGAGACTGAATCACCTTCAGCCACAGAGACGGCCTATGCACAAACCTTTGAGAAAAGGGGGAACAATGATACCAAATGAAATAAAAAGAAGTCACTACCCAAGAGAACAAGTAGAGACAACTAGTCGATCCATGTGACATGTGTTTAAAAAAAATAAACTCACTGACTATGATGAAATCCAGATCGAGTTAAGTCCCAACTCTTCCATCAGATGGTCCATCTTCAAACTGAAAGAAGTTATCAGCAAACCAGGAGAAGGAAATGATCAACGGAACAGATTACTCCATTTGGGTTCTGTGTACATGCTATTGTCAAAGCTAATCAATTGCCTGGGTAAGACACACTGACTTCCTTAAAGTTGCTATTACTCATTATGAGACAGTAACTTTGATTTTACAAGGTTGAGTAACTTTTACTTTGTAAAGCTTTCTTGAGAAACTGAATGAATGAATACTTCCTTAGATCAGTACCCAAAATAATCACTTCTTCCACATATAAGTGGTTCTTCATAATGTTACACAGAAATTGGCCAAATTCACCATGTTCCTGCGGGCTGCTAACATTTACACCACATGTGCAGTTGGTGTAGCCCCAGCTCCTCCGGGGTGAGCCCAATCTATTCTGGATGCCTTGGCTAGGGTGCGATTCGTGCAAGTGTGTCCTGTAGAGAAATGCTTCAGCCCCAGCCTTATCCTAATGAGCGCAATTAACCACAACCATCACATCTGAATTATTAATGCTCCCTAATAGGGTGGATAAAGTGTCTCTGGAGCAAAGATGTTTGGAGTTCTGGTAAAGCTCATGCCAAATTTAATTTAAGAGTTCATCTTGAAGAGAGACAATGCTGGCATTGTGTTACACTGATTTAAAACAAGTCTGTTCTAAGGATTTTCTTCATCCTTATCTGCAGTAATAGAATACTAAAGGGGGAGGGCAGTGAGTATCAAGTGCTGGAAAATATCTTTCTCAGAAACTATAGCAGACGGGTCACAACATTTTTAAACAATGATAGGAACATTTATTATATCAAAGCCATTTTATGTTTTATTTGGAACTCTGGCGCCTTTTTTTTTTTAAGTTCCCATAACATGACAGTAATTATAGCCATCAAGATGTTCCATAGAAGACTCCACTCCAAAATCCAGATGCTGCAGCCTCTCTGTCCCATCGCTGGAGCTCAGAGTATGCCCATTACATCATGGCGTAGTTTATTTTAAAAGTGCTTTAAGAATGTAATGATAGTAATTGTAGACAGGGAAAATTAATGGGAGCATTGCTGGTCTGCAAATTCCATTTATAAAACACTCCCGCTGCTCAAAAAGAGAGTGCTTTCTTGTTAACAGAGGCTTCAAAATACAATTTGGAGGATGTATTAAATAAACTCTGTGCTAAAGTCATTTTCAGCTGGGCCCTCTGTGTACATATTTCCCTCTCACTTCACCACTAGCCCACCGCATGACTTTCCCTGAGAGGACACACGATTCTGCAGAGAACCAGAACCAGAGTGTGCATGTTCCCATGCAAAACCTGCCCTGGCCGAGGGGCAAGGACAGGCTCAGTGGCAGAGCTGCTCTTGGGCCAATGAACACAAGCACAGGGCGTAAAACAACCCAGCTGTGGCCCTGCAGCAACATGCTATGCATGGGTTTTAGGGGTGCGGAGGGTTCCGTAGTTCATTGATGGCACACAGTGGGCATCCACGCCAGAAGCATGGTCTTCCCTCAACCTGGATGGTGTGGGATAGATAGTATCACTGAACACTGCTTCCTGTGTGCTCCAGAAATCCATCCTCTTCCTTGCGTGTCTGATGTCAGCAAAAATAGATTAACCTCCTCAAGATCGCCTTCCAGATCCTGTTGGTGATGGAATCAGCTGTTCAAAAGACAGCAAGTTCTGTTGTAGGATGTTACCAAGCAGTTCCAGTTGTTTCTGAAGCCTCAAAGGGAGCGTAAAGAATATATATCAGGCCTGTCCAGAAAAGTATCCAGCCATGTACTACGTAAGAGAGACACGTTTCTTGAAGAAGACAACAAGGTACAAGCAGCATTGTACACAGGACAATGATGGCCTTGGTCCCCTTCAAAGTAGGTACCTTGGGACCTCACACAGTTCTCCCAATTGCCATCAGCTGTCCCATCTTATTCTCCTGAATTTCGTCAATGGTCTGAAGTCTCTTCCTGTCAGAGATGATTTTGGTTTTGGGAAAAGTCAGAAGTCGTAGGGTATCAAATCTAGGCTATAGGAGGGCTGGATCACCTGGGTGATTTGATGTTTCACCAAAAAAACTGCATGAGGCATGATGCATGACTGGGTGTATTATCATGATGAAGCTGCCAATCACCAGTTGCCCATAGCTGCAGCCTTCTGAATCATCTAAATAGTTTCCACAGAGGAATATTCTAACTTAACCCAACATTTGAAGCAGATTTGTCACTCTACTAGCTCAGTCATTTTGAACCACAAAGCACACATGCTCACTCAATGGCATCTACCTCCCCCACTGATTAGTACAGTGAGGTCGTCATTGTTCACCTGTGCACATTCCAGTTCACTCTCCTTGACTGCCAGGTTGCATGGATGTTGTGCAAACCATTCTATGTGCTGATGTCATTTTCAGCTGGGCCCCTGTGTATATATTTCCCTCTGTGTTACATTAACAATGTGTGGACTTGTGGACTTTCTCCAGACAGACCTCATGCACAGGAAGGGGGTCTGTACCCCAACCACAGCAAGCAGGTGAGTAACTGAAGTGATTATGGCCAGGGGAGGGGCAGTCTGAGATAAATGCACATCTTCTTCAAAAGCATATAGACTTGCTCACCCATCTACAATAACCATGGTAAAAACAGTAATTTTGGAAAAGAAGAAGCCAAGGAGTATACGTGCCTATGCATGTGAATGGGGGAGACAGTCAGAGGAGAAAATGCACGATATCCTTAGTAAAAGGGAAAGAAGATGCCCTGCTCGTTGCTAGGCTACCGTCTACATATTCCCACCTTACTGCGTATTCTGATGCCACTATCTCATAGTTTATAGTGCTTTGAGCTCAGTTCAAACACATTCATGTCTGAGACTTCATTGATTGACAGTTCTACAGGGGATAATGGCACCAGCACCAATCCCTTCACCCTGTAGGTGTGACTGTCAAGCCACAGACAGGTAAAATACACTGTCCAATATCCTGGTGGAAAATTCAGGACTAGAGGTAGCTTGGGAGGTTAATGGGCCAGCACTGTAGCCTCTGCTCCTAGGCACCAAGTCCCTTTCATGCAGCTCACGTGGACTGTAAAAAGAACAGGACAGGAGAAGCGAGCCCAGATGAGGACCAATGCCTTCCCAGCCACTCTGTACAGCTGTGTGCTATGAGCCCACCTCCCCCCCACAACCACCCTAGGAGGCGGATGTTAGCAGCCGTGTTTCACAGATCACAGAGAGAAAGATACCATGCTAGGCTAACGGCTAACAGCCACTTAACACTTAACTCTGGCCCAAGCACTGTGCTAAGCCCCTTCTGTTTGACAGCCATACTCTTCACCCTAGGTCTCTGTCATTGCCTCTATGTTAGAGGTGAGGAGGACGAGGCACGATGCAGGACGGTTAGGCACCAAGTTGTTTAGGGTCACACAGTTAATAAACGGCACAGCCTGATTCAAACCCTTGTGATCTAGTGCCGCAGTGCCTGCTGGGAATAGCCTTTCCAGGCCTGCCTCAGGTGACCAGGCTAGGCGCTACCTGGGAACAGAACACTGTCTCTTAGCATAGCATAAAATGCCAGGATATATTTCTCAAGCAAATACAACAGATTACTCAATAAATCTCTCCTTAACAGGATTCTAGCACCCCAAGCTTTTTCTCCCTTAACACGCACCAATGCTGAACGCCTCCACACACACACCGAGTCCCCAGCCCCACCGCTAATCTCCACTGTCTCAGTCATGTTCCCCGAGCCATGGGAAATCCATGTTCTCTCTCTGGCCTCGGTAAAGCAGCCAGACAAGGCTGAGCTGACCAACTATTCTGTGCTCGTTATAGCTGGCTGGGAGGATGTGGAAGCTAACCGGAGCTCACTCACCTGTCAACACTAAGAGCTGGGTACAGTAATGAGTGAGACTAAGTGCTAAATGTGGCAGCAGGGCTCTGCATGCATGCATTCATCAGAAATTTGTGCAAGCCACTTCATGGCATCTTCGCAGCAACTCCGAAGCAGGACATTTGTGCTCTTAGCCTGAGAGAAAGCCGGGGTCCGTGTAATCAGGTAAATGATCCCAGTGTTGAAGCTAACGCGGAGCTAAGGGTGGGCTAACGCTGGACAAACTGATGGCGACTCAACAGACTGATGAACTGAAGCTCCATCCACTCTTGGTCAGCAAGTACTTTCCGAGCATGCTCTACTTGCCAGGGAGTCTTAGGAGCTTGGGATGCAATGGTTCCCTGCATCACGTTTTTGTGGACAGGGAAAAAATGCATATATAAAGAAGGCTTTGGACCAACAAGAAAAAGCTTAGGCGGTGATAATTACCATGTGGAGAAGTAAAAGAAGGTGTCAGAGATGGGTGGCTCTTGCACACTGAGCCGGGGAGTCTGGGAAGGAACTGACAAGTTAGATGAATTGTTGCTAAAAGGGGGAGCCGGGTGCGAGGTTCGCAGGATAGCATTCAGAGCTGCTGGAAGGGCTGTACAGAGTCATTAAGAAATGAGCTTTGACGGAAAGTAAGTTGGTGAGCAAAGGATCTCAGAGGGAGTGCAAGTCCCATAGAGTATGGGAAGCTGGGGTAAGAAGCCTGGTGTTTGCTCTAAGGGCAGAAAGGACCCCTCCTTAGGCTCCTTTCATTAGGGTCTTGTCATGACCTGATTTCTTTTTTAAAGTCTCCCCTCTGCCACATCATCTACACTTCGGAACCCCGAGCCAATGGCTGTAAGAATTGTCGAGCATCTGGTAAACTGCCCCATGTCTGGTAGTTACTTTATGGGGAACGCCCCCTGGGAACACACTTGTTATACTGGGGGACAACTGGGCAAGGGGCAGTGGTACGCATGCAGACAAGCCAGCAACCGTGCCTGCCCTTAAGCCAGCCTTATCGTCCCCCACCCTCCACACACACACAGACCCTGACGCTGATCACATGGTCACCCCCAAGTCCCCACTCTGAAAAGCATCACCCTAATGACTAGGGCTTCGTTAGAATGAAAACCTTGACGAGTCCCCTTGCCACAGGGGAGGACTTCTCTTCAATCAGGTTGTGATTTTACGTTACACAAAAAGGGAAAATAAGTGGGGATGACGGGAAGAGAACTGACCCCCTAGCCAGAGCCTTGGCAGTCAGATCTAAATTTCAACCCCAGGGTCAACTGCGTAACCATGGCCAATGGAACTTACAAGGTTTAATTTCCTCAACTTTTAAAGAGGATCATACTACATCTTAGGTTATTTTGTAGAAGACGGAGCAAAGGACACAGTCTCTTAGTACAAGGCCACAGGGTCCCACCGGGTAGCGGGCGCTGCAGAAATGGTGCCAGAGGTGGTACTGTGCTGACGGCGGTGGTTGTCAGTATTGCTGCTGTTGTAGCAGCCACCCTGTAGTCACAGGTGCTGGGTGATCCCGTCCTAAACAGGTCTCTGGTTTCTGCTTCAAAGAGCAAAACCCTCAGACTAGATGATCTCTAAGACAATGCCATTTGTAAATGTGTTTGACATCCACTGAAACTAGAACACTCTTAACTCCGTAACAGAGGCTTCTAGAGTAGGAGAGCACACCCTGAAAAGCAAGAGGGCAGAGAATTTTTGTCCATGTCTGATGTTCCTTGAACCTCTTTCTCTGCCCCAAATGCCACTTATTCCTGCAAACGAGGGTGCTACGTCCCATAAGCCTCCACTAAGAGTGGCCCGTCAACACACACCAGCCACCCCAGCACGTCCATTCTCCACGGACACGCTGCTTCGGAGTCAGTCCAGAGATCACTCCCACATGCCTCTAAAGCTGAGTTCAAACCGTTTATTTCAAGGGAGTTGACCTCCAAGCCCCCCACCTTCCCCCACCCCCCACCAAATGATCTCCAACCAGTCCCTGTTTAGAGCAAAGGAAGAGTCTTCTCCAAGAAGTCAAAGGAAGTACCTGGTCCCTGAATTCTCTATCCAACGCACAGTCAGGGTAAGTAGGTTCCAGGGCTATTTCCCAGTACTTGGTCCACCAGACCCTTGATACCCAGGGTCAGGTGACAGGGGTAGGGAAGTCTCCCTGGCCTAATCCCACACGCTGACTCACCCCTCAGTGGCTGCCCCTGAGACTCGGTCTCTCCATCGGCCCACATCCTTTGACACTGCTGCAACCACCTCCTCCGAGAGGCTGCTCAGAGCAACTCTAGTGCGTAGTTGAATGGTGCCTTGAGTCAGCACCTCCCAGCCGTCCCAAAGGAACTAATTTTAGTATTATATGCAGATTTACTACCTCAAGAAATGAGCACTTCCTGCTTCAGAAGGAAGCACAAGCATGCCCCGGAGACTCGTCTGCGGAGCAGTGAGAACCAACACAGAGAGAAAGTTATCCCGCTAGACCCTCCAGGGAAGCTTTCTTATTCTCAGGGAAGCGTGTGCAGTGCTCAAGGAAATGAAAAGTCTGTAAGAACAGTCTTGGGAATTTCAACATGGGGAAGTTTGCTAATGATTTCAAGAAATACTTTCCATTAGAAATAAATGGAACCATTTATTAATTGCAGGTTCGACTATCCAGGCCAACCTCTAATGAGTCTGGAGCAAAAGCAAGGGAGAGTGGTACCCAGAAAAGTCTTTCCAGTGTCCTAGAGTGCTGATAGGTCACTGAATTTAGTGAGTGAAGGTCATGAGTGACCTTCACCAAAGTCTCTAAAGTGAAAAAGGAAAGGGAGAAAGAGCTAACTCGAACGGATTTCAGACATCATAAGAGAATGGGAGGCAGCTAGGAGATCCAAGACTTTCTAGGGGGTTTTCCTGCTAAGGAGAACAAAGAAATGGGATGCTAGTTTGGGGATGGGGTAAGAGGTCAAAGGAAGGATTTTTTAAATAAGAGCAATAATAACATGTTAATAAGCTGATTAAAATGACATGGAAGTGAGGACAAATGATATAACGGAGAATTAATTGCAGCAGCAACACCATGATTTTGTGTGACCAGACCAGTGCGTAAGTTAACATGCTGGCTTCGGAGAGAGGAGCATACATGGCTTATGCTGAGAGGTTGGAAGGCAGAGGATGTGGGTCCTGGCGGACATTCCAGGTGGGAATCTATGAATGCTGCCTTCCGGTGATGTCTCTTACTCAGCTTCCAGTGCCCCTATAGATCCCGTTGTTGGAATTATCGCCTTAAAGCAATATTTTGATAGAAAACCCTTTACAAGGTACCTCTCTCCACCACAGGCCTGTTTTCATGGGGAAGGAAGGCAAAAAGTTAAAGGCTATGGACAAAGATGGAGACCTCTGGAAAGCCATCTATAGCACAAATAACGCGGGTCCCTACAGTCAGGTCTTTCAGGGAGAAAAGAGGGGCCCAAACACTGGAGGGAAACCATGTTGATCTGTGTACAGTTCTCTCAGGATGGCACGCACGTAAGAGACACCTGAAGGTCTATAAGAAACCCAGCCCCTGGCATACCCGCTGAGCCACATGGTGGTTCCTCTGTCACTTGTCCCCAATGCCACCCCAGTTAGAAGTTTCCAGTAAGCCACTATCTGTCTCAGAAGTCCCTGAAGACATATCTGAATGCATGAAAAAAAAAAAAAAACACAGTATTCCTGCTCAAATGGAGGCAAGATTAGTTTTCACCTTCTTCTGGAATGTAAAACTGTCCTGTCACTGAAACCAGGCAAGAATAGTTCACCCCCAGGCCTGAGTGCTCACTCAGGGTGTGTGTGTGGAGAAGGGAGGGGAAAGGAGGCAGCATGTACAGCCAAAGAAGATCTCCGGGTGGCCGAGGACGTGTTACATCCTAGAAGTGGTGTATGGGGAGATTGCTGAGGGACTTATACCTGTGCTGGTGCCAAACGTCCTAAGAGCAGGTCTGCACTGTAATATTAGGAACCAATCTAACTGAGGAAGAAAGTGCAACACTTGGGAAACAGCCTCTTCCCAGAACTCAACAGCTGTAAGAGCTGGAAGTAACGTGGCAACCATGCAAAGAATGAGGGAAAGGAACTGAGAAGGCGGACCAGCGGGGACTTAGAGTGAAAAACTGCCCAGGTCGGTCCTGTCTCCAGTTCTTCTCCGGTTCTATCCTATGTGCCATGCACACGTCTGCACCCTTAAGCCTGCTGCAGCCCCAACTGCCAGCCCCTTTCCTGGTCCTGAGGCGGCCTCCACAACCATCAGAACTTTGTTACCCAATGAGACGTCTTTTATTACAGCAAGGAGAGAGAGAGAGAGGAGAAAAAAGAAAGAAAAACATACAGCGTTCAATTTACCACCTTAAAAGTTCTATAGAGTTAAATAAAAATCACAGTGTTGTGCAACAGATCTCCCAACTTTTTATCTTGCAAAACAGAAACTCTACTCATTGAGCGCTAATTTCCTCTCCCTCCTCCCCCATGCCCTGGGCAGCCAACCGCCTTTCTGCTTGCTGCTTCTGTGATCCTCCCTACCAGCAGCATCACACACTCTTCATCCTGTGACTGTACATGTCACTTAGCATAATGTCAATGAGGTTTAGCCATGTTGTTGCACAGGACAGGGTCTCCTTCCCTTTGAAGGCTACATAATATTCCATTGGACGTGCACGTCACATTTCCTTGAACCATTCATCCAGGGGTGGACATTTGGGTGGCTTCCACTCTTGGCTACTGTGCGTAAGGCAGCGATGAATGTGAGTGTGCGCGAATCTCTCTTCAAGATGCACCGTGAATTCTCTTGGGTAGTTACCCAGACGTGAGATTGCTGGGTTGTGTGGCAACTCTATTTATAAGTTTTTGAGAAGCCTCCAGACTGTGTCTCACAGTGGATGCAGCACTTGACATTCCCACCAGCAGGGCACAAGGCTCCAATCCCGCTGCATCCTCGCCAACACATACAATTCCCTGTTCTTTAGTTAGCAGCTGTCCTACCAGGTGTGAGATATCTCACTGTTGATTTGATGTGCATTTTTCTTATGATTACTGAGGTTGAGCATCTTTTTGATACTTATTGGCCAGTTGTACATCTTCTTTGGAGAATTATCAAGTCCTTTGCTCATTTTTTAATTTACTTATTTGGATTTTGGTGTTGTTTTTATTGTGTTATACAAGTTCCTAATGCATTCTGAATATAAACTCCTTATTAGATGCATGATTTGCAAATATTTTCTCCCATTCCATAACCTGCCCTTTTACTCCGCTGATTTGTTCCTTTGATGTGGGAAAGTTTTAAGTTTGATGTGGTCCCATTTGTTTATGTTTGCTTTTGCCTAAATGAGAGGTAAAATTTATAGGCAGGGCTCTGGTCTGCCGGAAGCTGCACCCACAATGCCTTCTCTTCTCCTCTGAAAAAGGACTGGTGGCAGTTGTCGGGCTGCTGCCAGCAGCTGACGCCCCAAGTATGACCCTCAAACTACTTCTTCCCTCACGGGTGCCATGGTTCTTCATGCTTCCCAGAGCTCCCAAGAGAGCAGAGCCTATCCCCTTGTTTCTGGCGCAAATAACAGATCTTCAGTGACACCAGATGAGCTCTGGGTCACAGGTCATAAACAGATACTCCCATTCTGTGCGCACTGAAGCAGGCTTTTCATTGATGACCCACTGGTATACGGTCCAGGTGATCAGACAAAGTCACCCTTCACTATCTGGCACCAGGCCCCTCTGTTCCATTATCACTGGTCCCCACACTCCCCAGCTGACGTTCTCTAACGCTGCCTTTGCTTAGGTGGCTTCAGCAGTCTGGAACGCCTCCTCAGTGTCCCTCCCCATTGTTTCACCTCCATTCATCCGCACTGCCTACATGTCACTTCAAGGCTCAGCTCAAGGCAATTCCTCCTTCAGTCACACAAATCCACTCTCATCCCTGCTCTGTGTCTGAGATGGCCCATTTTCCCCCATTCTCATCACATCGGTGTTACCACCTGAGTTAGTCCCTTCCACACGGCCCATCACTACCCACTACCTACCTGCTCTCTCCCACCATTTGGAAGAAACACTGTGAAGACAGAGAGTGTTTTCTGGACCTTACACCCTCTATACTCAGGGCAGTTCCTGAAACAGCAGAGGCCCCTGTTCATTGCCAAGTGCAATGAGAAAGACGGGGAAAAAAAGTTTATTTTCTGTTATAACTAGTATCACAGATGGAGAAGATGCCATTCATACTGCATAAGCAAGAATTATACATACAGAATACACACCTTTTGATTCTTTTAAGATGCAAAATCCCTTATGTGCAATTCCAAAATACAGTAAGTCCAGAACACTGAGGTTTTGCTAACAAATTATTTGGCCACAAAAATCTGATCTGATTTTATTTCAGATGACAACGAAACCTGACCTGAACAGATGTGACCATACTTACAGTCTTTATTTATTTCATTAGTCAAAGTCTACATGGATTTCGTTAAGAAATAGTGCATTTATTAACAAGTGCTACCCTGGGTCATGCAGCAGGTATTCTATAGCATGAGGTACACGCACCATGTTATCATTTAACAACAGAAGCTATCCAAAAACATCAGGCACCTACGGTGTGGGGATTAGGGCTGTGGGTGTGAACTGAGTATTCAGTAGGAGCTTCAAGGAGTTTTGGCTTCCCTAGTGATGGGGCCAGTTGGACAACAGACACAAACAAAAACACGGTCCTGCTTTTCACTGTCCTCTACCTTGCTCTTCCCTAAACAGATTCCAGGACCTGTTTTTTTATTTAATGTCCAGTCTTTGCTTATTTTACTGCTTATGGCACATGAACTGTTCTACTAGATGCTCGCAGTTCCCTAGTCAACTCAATTGCCCAATTTAGGCCACTTTTATTGCCATTTCCTGTGGTCTTCACATCTCTGCTCACCTAGAGCAAATCATTCACTGAACTATGAATGCACTATTGTTCTCCCTACCTTTTTTGCTCTATCACTATTCCCACCTTTTCAAGCAGGTGGGCACCATTCCTGGGCTTCCCTGACTCAGCGATGTTAGCAGAATTAACAGCACAACTCAAAGCAGGGAGCATCCTGAAGGCTGGGGTATTGCTGTGTACCCTGGGGCAGTGAAGGGGCGGGAAGACTAGAGGAAGGGATGAGGTTGCAGGGTCTGAGAGCAATGAGGACCCCTTCCTTCTCTGGGTGCTGCTTGGGAAACCGGCATGGCCTTGCCAGGCCGTGGCTGGGCAGGACTTCCAGGGTAGGGACCCCAGGGCACTCAGGACCCCAGGCTCAGCAAAAACCACTGTGCTCCAAGTCTAACATGGAGGCAAAAAGACAACCAGATATCAAGGACACAGGGCACTCTGACCACAAAGATGTTCCTGCCTATGTGGGAGTCTGGAGATCAGAAGCCTCATACCCAGATTCTGGCGCCTCCCTGAAAAAAAAGAGAGTCCTACAAGTGACCAGGATGGAATTTCTGTCCATCAAGCAAATTGGGAACTCTGATATAAAAAAATTAGGAAGTGCGTACCCTTGTCTATTTGAACTGGTCAACTGCAATTTGCATCCACTCTACATAGACGGGAGAGTTTTGTTCTATAGACTCACTTCCTTTACTTGTCCTATTCCACCCCCATGACAAACTCCAAGGGGAGAATTCTAAATAGGTCCTTGCTGCTTGGCTCTTGATTTGATCCCTGGAAATGCCCCCAAAAGCACCTTGTTGTGTTTTTTTTCAAATACCAACAGAGCATAAAACATACAAGTACAATATAACCTATGAGTGCGAAGTAGAATTTACACTTGAACAACGTATATTTATGATGTTCCTCCTTCCTCCATTGGGGAACAGGATCACTTCTGTATACTTAATCAGAACACATTTTAAATCACACCGTGCAAGGGGCCTTGTGGCAATCTATGATGGCCAAAGTATATAAAATACGATGAAGTTAAGAAGTTGCAGCTGAACCAACAATATATCTTCCTGGAAGGGAGACATTAAATAAATCTTCACTGTTTTTTGATAGCCTCTTAAAGTTTCTTAAGAGCTCCAGTGCATTTGACTAGGAAAAAAAAAATTCTTTTTTAGCCATAATGCCTTATAAAAAGCTTTGGAAATCATAAATATAATACTTAAAAAAGCAAAAACGAAGAATTAGCAATTAAACGTGTCTCTTGGTGGGACTAGCCAATGAACAGGACCTTCCTCCAAAGGGAAGTAAAGGATTACATTAAAAGCCAGGCTACATGGGAATAATTTTTTTGGATTTGAGGCCTAGTTTTTATTCTTAGGTGGGTGGGGGGACACCTTATGATAAAGACAGGATCATTTTTATTTATTAGATAAGACCTCTAGTAGAACACTTAAGAAGAAATTTCACATCCCCCAGAAGGTAAACTTAATTTCATTAGTTAAGCAAATGACTTAATTAAAATAATTTACAGTTCCATTTGTAACAGCTTTTTTACCCTAACTATACTAAAACTAGGAGTTATGGAAGATAGAATCTCAGCCACTACTGAAAAAAGAAAAGTCCAATGAACAGATACATATACATAAAAATTCATTCAATGTACATTTTCTCTTAATAACAGTTCGTCAGCTGAATAAATTACCAAAGCAAGTGAAATTACTAAGAAATAATATCCACTGAGCTGTTTGGTGATTCAGACAAGCACCTCGTAATATTTTTAACTAAGTATAAAAACACTGGGTGATCCAGAGCTGCTTTTGACGTTATCAAAGCATTTAACACCAACTAACTTTCTTATATTTATTTATGATCATGACAGCTGGATGCCACACAAGGTAGTATAATATATTGGGACACCCAGAAGAGTTGAAACTACAAATGTAGATCCTGACGGAAGTGGGGCAGAAGGTAGGGGTAGGTTAAGAGGAGGCCCCTGCTTGTAGCCAGATAAAAATCTCATAAGGAAAACAAAACTCGGAGTCATCATAAACACAGCTAACCCCAAAGTACAAACAAATTATGCAAGAGTCATTTTAAATGAGTCTGCCTTGCTTAATGGGTGATGGAACACGGAGCTGACAGAATACCAAGCAATCTGTGGTCACAATAATGCTCAAGGCTTTCTGGCTTTCTGGTCCCTTGTCCCAGGGCAGGTTAAGGGAGACAGCAGGCACTGCCTCGGGTGGCTGAGAAGCTGGACTTGTGAACTCTGAGAGAAAAGCCCGTCAGAGCCCAAGGAACTGACAGGACCAACTCCCACTGTCCCAAAGAGGGCTGAACGTCCCTGGAAATCATGAAGGGTGCCGATAGGCTGAAGCCAGAGAGGAGGGGAGGAATAAAAAGGCTGAACAGCTGCTGTGGTGGAATAAACAACAGCCTGGCTTCCTGAAAACCTGGGTTCCAGTCCCAGCAGCTGATCCATCTCCAGACCCTTCAAGTTCAGTCACTCAGTCTTTGGGTTCAGCTTCCGAGTCTGGACCATGGAGCTCAGTTCATGCCCTGCTTTCCAGCATGAACTTCACAAAACACTAGACACACCGAAAATGCTTCAAGAAACTTTCTAAATAAACCTGGTGTGGCCTAAAACAGTTGGAAAATTCTGCATGTTCTAACCCAACTGAGGGTGTGCAACAGACGTGACAGTGGAGACTCCGCTGCCTCACACCGAAGGCATCTGGTAAGACAGTCCCCTGGTGCTCCCCAAACCTGCATGGCCCCAGGCTGCTTTGATCCATAAAACATCTCTTACCATAAACTGCACCCTTTGCAAAACACACAGGACTAGGTGATGCTGCCAATTTTAACTTCCTAAGAGCTTGTGAGTGGAGAGGCATAGAAAAGGCCTGCAATCCCTATATTAACCCCAGGCTGTAAAGTTAGCAGACAGTGATCTTAATCCGGAACTCCCATGAGGAAGGACAACATAAGTAGTTGATGGGAGGCAGCTCTTAGCTAATAATTACAGAGGGTGAATAGAAACCAGCAAAGAGAAACCCATCTCCTACAGACCTATCCAAGTTCAAGTGCATTAATCAATCAGTCCACGCATACTAAGAAATGTCTCTCACGTACCCATGCTGTGCTAAATCCTGATACATAGGCTTTATTGTCTTTTCCAAATAGATGCTAATTTGTAATCTGAAAATGACGATGTTAAGCTCCAGAAGGACAAGGAATTCCCTGATATGTCCCCAGGGCCTATCCCAGGTCCAGACACAAGGGAGATTTATTTATGAAAACATGTCCCAATAAATATTTATTGAAATGCGCGAAGTATAACAACATCCTCCAAGTAACTTTAAAATAGCTGTATTTGTTGCCAACCAATAATAATTGGTACTGAATAATCACGAAGACATGCTGATTTTCAGCCAGAAAATAAAGAAATAAAGCATTGATTGGTTATCCTCAAGTACAGTACTGCATCAGTGGTCCAGTGGCACATTTCAAGTTTTAGATAAAGGGATAACATATTAATCAGGGGCAGGATGGGCTTTCTCTCTGACCACCTAACGAGGAACACAGAACACTGGCCTATTAAGATTAACTCTGGCTACAGAAAGTAAAAATTACAAGAGAGAACTCAAGGAACAAAAAATGTTTAAGAGACTCATTGAGGAAGCTTTTTCTACAAAAGAATGCACACTTGCTTTTCAAATAAATAACCAAAAAGACTAGTTAAAAAGATATTCCAAAGTACTTTTGTTACTACCTTTCAAAAGGAGAAAATAGCAGATTTTGGTTTGTTTCGTAGATAGAAGGCCCAAAGAGGTTCCTGACTTGTCTGCAGGCACAAGGGGAAGAGCCTGGGTGAGAAATCACCCCCCACACTGCCACCACCACCCCACCCACCCCACCCACAAGTCCAAGGCAGAGTCCCTTAGCCACTCACTAGCAGCCCAGCCCCTTGGCCACCCACCCACCCACCCCACAATGGCTGTTACCTGCTTCTATTCAGAGAAGGGCCTCTGCGGATACTAGAAGTTATTCAAATTAATTACTATGTAAATGGCTCAGGCCCTTGGCTGTTTCTGCCCTGTCGACAAGTGTAGACACCTGCCCCTCCTCCCATCTCCCCACCTGCTCTTTTGTGCTGCACCTCGCACGCTGATACGCTGATTCTTCTCTTCACGCCCTAGTCACATTCTCAGCTTTATCTCAAAGGCAGTTTCATTTGCTCTCTGCCCTTGTTAAGCACTCTGCTCCGGTTCCTCCACCCATTTCAATAGGAAAAGCAGAGCAGATATCCCTATAGGACACTGTCAGCACCTCGTAAGGCCTGTGGCCTGGAACATAAAATACTTCCCATTTTGCAGTTCTTGCTCAGCCTGAGCGGATTATGAGTAGGGCACTTAAAATCAAAGGCCAAGAGGGACCAGACCATGACTTTGAATGAGAAGAGTAAGCAGAAGCCATGAGCCAATTCAAAAAAATTGGGAGTTATTGAGTCAAAGGTCTAAGTGGCCATGAGAGAGTGTGGGTCTGTGATCATGTGCATGTTCCCAAATACAAAAGGCAGGGAGAGAGTCGGCCTATGTTTAAAACATGACTCTGTGGCACATGGATTTTGAATGAGCATGATGTGAAGTAAAAGAATAAGAGGAGCTTGGTTGGACTGTTCAAGTTGCCCTCTTATCTGCCACCAAGAGAGGTACAAAGTATTTCTTCCTTCCAACCCTTCCAAACCATGAATCAATCACCTAGGGCTCAGGTGATAGAAGACAGGAAGTTTTCTACTTTGTAGGACACCGGGAATCTCAGATCTGAACGGATTCCAAAGCTACCACATCGGACACACATTCAAGGACCCTAGTGCATTTTGTTTGCCTCAACAGGACAAATTAAGGATAGTCAAAATTTTGAAGACGGTGGCTTACAAGCCCTCAATGAGTCGCCCTACTGTCCACCATTCTCAAAGTCATGCATGTACCAGCTTGTCCCCTGAGGATGTAGGGGAGAGTCCAACTTCCCTACCATCCACTGTTCAATCAAAGGAATAAGCTCTCTTGACCCACTACCTCTCTTTCTTCTTCATCAATACAAAGAACAAGACTAATGACCCTTGACTTGTACAACGCACCCTGATTTAGAATGCATTTTAACATTCTTACTGGTTTCTACTGGGGTAACTGGCTCTTTTTTGTCTATTTCTTCACCTTGTGATTGAGATTCTGTTTGAATCAGATGTAATTCCCTCCTGTCCAGCTCGAGCTGAGGCCTCTATCACTCCCTGTTCTCTTAGGGAGATGGCATCCCTGTTATGGCCCCCCAAACACTGCCCTTAGAATCTGTTCCTATCCATCAGCCTGCTGAAATTCCTGCTGGAAAATTGCAGAATCCTAAGACCTAGCACTGAGTCCACTTGCTATCTTTGAGTGTGAAAATAAAACACCTGCAGTGTGAGATGTTCATCCCTTCTCCCTGCCCTTCCCAACAGACAAAAGGCCTCCTGGATCTGTAAAAGTTGCAAATCATCCTGCTTGGGTCTCTTCCATCCTCTGAAATGGATAACAAGGGGCGGGCGAGAGGCAGCAAGTCAGGAACTACAATCTCCGCAAGCAGCCTTGCTGTCTGCCTTGAGACCCAATCTCATGTACTCAAGCATCTACAGGAGCCTGGCAGGCCAGGGAGCTTTGTGAGCAGAGCAGGTAGGGAACCCTCACAGTGGTGGGGACTGCGGCAAACTCGTAAATGCTCACACATCTCTCCCGCCCCAGCCAGCTGTTGAATAGAAACGCAGGTCCAGGATGTCCAGATCTTTATAGATATTTCACGGTTCTCCCCAAAAGTCTGGATATTTGAATGTGAAATTTCCCAATCTGTAAATGTTGGCAACTAATTAAAAGCATTTCAAAACAGAGTGAAGGCCAAGGCAAACACATTTAGGAGCCAGATGGGGAACCGATGGGATAGGCCGAGGAGCTCTTTAAATTCCCTCAGACAGCTGGAGTGCAGAAAGAAGGAAGGAGAAATGCCCTGGCCTCTGGGCTTTTGATGGGAGCTTACCAACCTGCACGGAGGAAAGGTGGGTCACTGGGGAAGCCCCGGGCCAGCAGCCAGCGGCCAGCTCTGGCTGGCCTGAGCCTTGTGGGCTGACAACTGTTTCACATTGTCTGGGAAAAAATCCCCTTAGAGTAAGTTAGGAGATGGAACTGGAAGTCTCTTTTAAAGCATGTATCAGTGTAAATAAATATTAAGTGCCTGAGTTTCCATTCTAGGTAAGAAGGTACAAAAGCAAATGGGACTGTTATCTCAGGCCTGTTTTTCCAGGCAGGAGAGAACTATAGGAACTTGATAAGCCACGAGCAGTGACATGGGTGATAGTGAAGTGGGTGTCAGAAAAGCTACAACTGCCAGCATCAGCCCTAGGGGGAGACGCAGTGCATCCTATAGCAGACATTGTAGCTGCCACCTCTCTAGTCACTGCTCAGGGTCGACCAGCCTACGCTGTTTAGGTGGAGAGAAATAATGAGAGCCTCTGTCTCTCTCGGAATCTGTCTCCACTGTACCCTGGGAATACAGCCTTGGAGAACTCGGAGATGGACACCTAGTCCACCTGCAGTAAGCCCTTGAGCACAGAGCTGAAAAACACTACTTGGTAATTTACAACTATTGATTAAAAGTCCTGCCACCCAGCCAAGTGATGGAGCATGAGTTTAATATTCCCCCAACATCTTCAGCTTGGGGGGCGGGGAGTGGCCCAGATGCCCAGAGTGAGTGCACAGCACAGCACTTCGGCAAGCAGGCTGGGGAGCAGGCATCATCTTCAGGCTTTGGATTTGCAAAAACAATCCTGCCTCCTCAGGGCCCAGACAATGCCGTGCATTCACTGCCATCTGAGGAGCTCCATGGCTGTGCCGGAGCTGGGGGCGCCAGGCTTGAATTGAAAATAAATTGGTATTCACTAAATGGCACTTCTGAATTTACTGCAGCCTTCACCTTTGGAGGGAATTGCCAAGGTGCTCATAAAAGGAGAAATGATGGAACATTCAGGATGTCTTTTGAATCCATTAGGCAGCTGGGGATGAGGTCTCCATATGGAGCCTTCTGGATCTTTCCTTGGGCTGTTAGGAGACAGCCAAAGTGGCCGTCTACAGGGGGGACGGAAAGGGGGACCCTGGGTTTGCCAATGAGGAGAAAGTCTAAACACCAAAGTTCAAGTCCATGGAAATAAACCTGGTTTAGTGAGCTTTTGCTAAGGAAGGGATCTATACATTCTGGATGTCTGAGCAACAAATGAGAATGCGTGTCTCCTTGTAGGAACACAGATGAACGGCAGCCTGTTCATCGCGCTGTCAGCCGCTGTTCCCTGGGATGAGCCGGTCTGCAGATCTAATCGCGCCCCCCGACACTCGATGCGGGGCCCCTGCAGCTGCCGGCTGGCTCGCCCAGAGCACAGTTGCGCACACACGGCTCCCCAGTCCGCTTCCTCAAGTCCCCAGCACTTGCTCTTACACAAAGAGGAATTGTGGGTTCTTTGTGCTATAAAGTTCAACAAATCATTTAGCAAAGACCATCCACTTCTGAGAGTACTAACAGGTTGACTAATCTTTAAGAAAAAGGAATGTTTGAAAGGGGGCTGTCGCAAGTCACTAGTTTCCTCGCCTAGGCTAGAGGAATGCAGTCAGATGCAAAGGGAAAAGTGCTCACGCAAGCCGCCTGCGTGCCTGGCGCCAGGATGGGAAGAAGCGCCCTCTGGTACTCTGGGCGCTGCTGCGTCAGCAAGGGGCACAGACGCAGAGGTGTACCTTTACCACAACGCCGAGACAGCTGTGTGTAGGGGCCACTTCAACCAGAATGAGAGAGCAGTTCCTTCGGCGAGTGATGGGTGGGTGGGGGAGAGTCAGGGAGAGAATGGGCACTTTGGAGCTGCCTTGGAGGAGTTCATTCAACAAGTACAGAAAAACTGAAAAGCAAGCATCATGGATAGAAGGCCCGGCCAGGATCAAAGCTGGGGGCTGGAAAGCACATGGGGGACCTGATGGGAAAAGCTCAAATTATTTGGTAGGAAACCCATTACTACCCTACAGGGAGCTCATGAGCCCACCTTGTGTTCTAAATCAGGACTCAGAGTTGTGTATCTCCAAAGCCCTTTCCACAAATAACATTCCATGATTCTTTTATACTTCTAAGCGATAGGAAGAAGGTGAAAGGTGTTGTACTTACTGGTCTCTGTTCTTCGCTGTTTTGTGACCAGAAGTAGTGGTAGGCCCCATGGAAGCTGTCTGCCACAGTCGATGTCACATGACCTTCCCATCAGGGAGACCCAGGGGTTGGGGTGGGGCTCCTACAAAGACCACCCGGGTCCGGGAATGCTCGGGGACCTAGAACAGCAGGTCCTTCCCCTGCAGCGCAGACATCAATTTCCAGATACCACAAAATTTGCCTTCTCTATCTCCTCCATTGTTTCTCATCTCTCATATAACATAGAAGAGACTGGGGACAGACACAAATGTAAGAAACAAAAACAGAAACAAGAACTACTTCCATGTGAGTCTCTACCTGATTTTACCTATACAACCACCGTGGGCGATGAGGATAGAAACAGATGAGAAAGCTGACCTTAGAGAGGGAAGCGACCACAATCCCTCCGGTCCCCATAGCTGGTCAAGGCAGAGTGGATGCCCGTCTGGTCCAATTCTCCTTCTGTCCCCAATCCACTCAAACTTGCCACCCTCGAATCAACAGTTGAATTACTAGAAAACCTTTCTAAAAAGACATTAATATGTCAGATATCATGAAGCAACAAGGCATGAAAATATGAATTTGTATTATAAGCATCAAAACATAAAGTTCATCCTAATATAGCATGTTATTAAGTAAATTATATAGACTATAACCTAAAAGGTGTTCTGTGGCACAACAGAAGTTCAATATAACATACTATGCAAATTTCTTAAAGAAAAAAGTTCATAAATCGAATCTGATCAAAATGTGAAGTGTTGCTATGCAAAGACACTGTGGAGAGAATTAAAAAACACAGAGCTGGAAAAATATCTGCAGATCACTTTTCTGATCAAAGAGTTGTATCCTGAGTGTGCTTGTTAACTCTTAAAACTTAAGAAATAAGGTCGCAAGTACCATTAGGAAAGCGCTCGTGAAGACCACAGGGAGGAACCGTCCCACACTGGGGGCCCTGACTGCGCCGAGCACTGCCCGCTCCTCTGCAGCTCACGGGGCTGCGGATCGCAGGGCCACCTGGTCAGAAACTGCCAGGCCCAACAGGCACTTACCACACAACCCAGCAATCTCAGGCCTAGTGTTTATTTCCTCAAGTGACTTGAAAACTTACCTTCGCATAAAAAAATCTGAATTACAAGTTTACGGCGGCTTCGTTCACAATTTCCAGAAATTAGAAGCAATCCTGCAGTCCTCCTACAGGTGAACGGGGTAAAATAAACTGTGGTGCATCCATACAATTGGACACTACTCCACAAACTATTCATTCACATGATGCCATGAATGAAGCTTCAACACATTTTGAACTGAGGCAAGCCAGGCCCGCAATGCTACATAAGGATGGAAAAGAGATCAGTGGTTAGTGAGGGTTGTGAGGGGCTACTGACTACAAAGGAGCACACAAAGGGAATTTTAGGAAATTCGAGCTGTTCTTTATGGTACTTTGGAGATGGATAAATGACTCTGTGAATTTGTCAGACACCGTAAAGCTGCAAACCAGAAAGAGTGAACTATGCGAAACTTGTATAAAAATCAGCCGGGATAATCATGACAAGTAAATTTAACTGTACTGTAAATACATGACAAAGCTTCATGGAAAGAGCTGGGGGAAAAGGGAACTTGGCTGAGAAACGTTGAAAAACAGTGTTCTAGCCCCATACTAAGACAAAAGGCCAAAAAAAAAAAAAAAAAAAGGACGTCATCACTCTATTCCAGTTCTCTCTCACCAGGGTAGAGGTAAACAATTTTGAAGCTACTTCACACATGCACTAGAATTGAACTAAGGAAATATAATGGTGATAATAAGACCTAAGTTTCTCATTGTCAGAAAACAAAGTTATAACTGAAGAACCAACAAAAAAGTCAAAAGTAAACCTTGTGGTACTGACTGAATTTAAATCAGGTATCGGAATAAACTCATGTTTACTGTAATCTATGACCAGATCAACGAAACAAACAGATGTCCATGGATGCACCCACATCTCCTGGCTTCCCTCCTGCAGAGGCACTAGAAGCAGTGGCACCCCAATAGCAATGCGCACACCTACTGCCTAGATCCTGATTTCTAAATAGCATTCTCCAACACAAATAAACCAGAAATCCTTGGATACAAGCAAGAATAGAGAAAATATGAGATGATTCTTAGGTGTCTTATAATGCAAAATAAGAAAGGAGGAAGTGCTACAAAAAAAAGTATAATAAAAGGATATAGGCGCCCACCTCAAAGAGCCCCCAATGAACAAAGCTGGAACAATTTGGGCCATCAAATAACCAAGAGTGTGAATCATAGAAACCAAAGGAGAAGTCTCGAGATGAAGGAAGTGATCTTCAAGCAAGAGGAGGTCCTAGACAGAAAGAATTTTTTTGGACAACAGAAGAAATTGTTGAAACACTGTTTGGGTAGAGAACACACAAAGAAAGAACTAATATGAACCTTTCATCAGTAACATAAAATTCAATTCTTCCTTTTACTTAAAACAAATACCCGTGAAGTTCCAACTACCTTTCAGGCAGGAGAATTCATTTACAACCCATTCTGAGCAGAAGCCACATGAAACTCACATGACCCCAGGCCCCTCTCCTAGGAGGCAAGTCCAAGGAGCTGCTACCCCACCTGTGAGTTGCAGACTAACTTCCATTATCCCGTTATTTCCTAAACTTCACATCATCTCCTTCCTCCTGCTTATTACCCTCAGGGACCTGTCATTCAGGCCTATTCACTCTCTTTTCTCCTTATTTTTCTGTTTCCTCTGTGGCAAAATTATTATACTCGTGTGTCTGAGCCGCACACGGGTCCATCTCCCCTCCCCAGCCCACCATGCACTCCTCCGTTTCTGTGTACTCGGCATTTAGAGCCAAGCCTTTCCTCATCCAGATCACTACGGGGTGGCCTGAGCTCCCAACAGTCGCAAAGCCTGTGCATCACCCTCCAGGCCTCCAGAGACAGAATTACAAAATCTCCTCTGGGGCCACAGCCTGTCCAGGTTGTGTGTGTGTGTCCATGATGGCAGGTGCTACAGGGCGACTCCCGCTGACCTTGGGTTTCAGGAAAGCTCAGCCCTAGGTATGGGGTGGGGGGCTGGTTACCAGCAGTAGCCACCCACTGAGACCGGAGAAGCCTCACCGACTTAAGACTGGCCAGGAAACCTCCTCCCTGTGGAGACAGTGACATGTGCTGAGGGGGAGACAGGCACAGCCTTTGGAGCGAGCCCTGGATTTCAGTTGCAGTCTTGCCACTGACTAGCAGTGTGGCCTGGGACTTCACCGCTCAAGGCTTTAAGTCTCATCTATAAAATCAACCTTGAAAAGTTGACATGAACATTAAATCAAGTTAGATCAGCTATAGGGTCAGTTTCATATCAGAGTCAGAAATTAGGTTAAGAAATCTTAACAGTGCCTACTAGCAGGCTGGAGCCTCAATAGAGGCTAGACGTTGTCTTCCACATCTTGGTCTCCATAGCCTTGCACCACCAGCCAGACTCTGCTACTTTTGGTTGGCTTTCAGTTGGGACTTCCCATGCCTGGTACCGTCCAAGTTACCACCTGTTCTGCCCAATGGGCTTCATTTCTGCCAATCATCTCCTTCCCACCCAGGGTGCCAAGGTTGGCCCCTCCTACTGGAGTTACTCAGGCTAGGCCTGCATGTGCCTTAATGAGGCACTGGGTTCCTCAAAATGAGTATCTCAATAAATGAAGTAAAATTGCAGTAACAATTAAGGAGGGAAGGGGAAATGCGTAAGAAGAACATGGCACAGTGACAAGCATATCCAAGACTATAAATATGTGGCAATTGCTTTTCTCATCAAATTCTCTTATTTTGAAACCTTCCTGGAAGGGGCCTAGTGTTATTAGGCATTATTACAGAAGAGACTTTTATTCAGCCAGTCACATGGGGATTCACGCAGAACTGACACCAATGAGGAAGGTCACGTCATTCCTGTGGACAGGAGGGAGGGGCTCTGAGTGAGGACAGAAGTGGAGCAAGGTTAGGGATGTTTCGAACACCCATCAATGAGTCGTGGTGTGTTTTTATTACCTTCATTGAATTTATTGGGGTGACATTGGTTAATAAAATTATATAGGTTACAGCAGTACAATTCTATAATAAACCATCTGTACACTGTATTGTGTGTTCACCACCCCAAGTCAAGTCTCCTTCCGTCACCATTTATCACCTTTAACTCTCTTCTACCTCCCTACCCCTCTTTCCCTCTGGTAATCACTATCCTGTGGTCTGTGTCTATGAGTTTGTTTGTTTATTTTTGCTTAATCCCTTTATCACCCAGCCTCCCACCACCCTCCCCTTTAACTCATGGTGCTTTTAACAGCCTAAATTCACAGTAAATGAAGGCTTACTAGTAGCCAAGTATTTCATAAGCTGCACAGTAACATTTAAATCCCATCTTTCTGACCGTAACTGCTTAGACACCTGCAGCACAGGTTACGTGGAGACAAGGATAACCACACACGTGTAAACAATGTCGCCGCGGACCACTGTTCCTGCCCAACATTCCCTACATCATTGACAAATCTGGATTTGTCACTGCGCAGGTTCTTGCAGATTTGAAAGGGTACAAGGGGAATGCAGACGCACTGGGCTGTGTATGATACGATCCCACACAAGGGAGTTTCTGCACCAGGGCCCAGGCTGGCTGATCAAACCCTATCATGAGTGCAGTCCCACCCACCCTGCACTGCACACACAGAAGAGGGTCACTCCTGTTCCGACAACAAGACACTCCTCTGTTCATTTCCGTGGGGATGCAGGGAACCCAAGAACACATTGAGGGCCAAGGCTTTGGAGTTGGAGCCACCTGCACTCTCTCTGAGGAGCTGGTCCGTCTACCCAGCTCTGAGTGATAATGCTCCCACACCTCACCTGATTTCCCTCCACAACACGTAGGTGACCTTTCTCTCTTTTTCCCTTTTTCTGTCCCTAGATAGGTGGATGGATGGACAGACGGATGGACAGACCTGCATTCACATCACGTTTGCTTGGAAAAAAAAAAATATTTGCTGCCTTCTTCTTGCCTTCAGGATTGAGCCCACGCTGCCTAGGCGGCATCCAAGGCCCCCCGCAGTCTGCCTCTGCATGCTGGTCCTTGCCCCAAATCCCTGCGTGATCACCTTTATTCTCTGCTCAGGAGTATCCCTCCAAGTTGAAATTTCATCTCCCTTCCCAGCCAGGACCAAGTGACAAAGGTCCTCTTCCCACCTCCAGGTTCTCTTTGCCATCCAGAAACATAACCAAGGACATCATCATGTGCTTATCATTTAGTGAGTTGCTCATTCAAGGTACATTCACTGGGCACAGCCAGAGGCTGAGCTGGGCTCTGTGGTAGAAGAAGGTGGCTCTCATGTGCTCAAAATTATGAGAATTTGGCTCTCTAACCCACAATAGTACAACCATATCACAGTGTCACAGTATGATAGTCTAGTGGCAGTTACAGGGACAGCGACAGCAGGCTACTCCGACACCTCACAGCCCCCAGAGATAAGGTCACCGGTGTAGGGGGAGAGTGGACATCACCTTTAAGAAGTTCACTCTCACAACACAATACACACCCTCCCACTCTTCATCCTGTTGCAAGAATGTCTTCCTGTCCATCAGCTTCATGAATCAAAAGGGAATTCATTTGAGAAAACAGGCTGGGACCCTGTTCTTCTGAACTGCTTTATTTGGACTTGGTGAATCAGGGCTGGTTAGGTTGTTGTCAAAGGTGGGACAGGGTTACCTACCTGCGCAGAGCATTCAGCACCTGGGTGGTGGTGTGACACAGGCCCTTCCCAAATAGGAGGGTCACAGCAGCCCTCTCTCACGTCGGTATTTCTCTCTCTCTTTTTCTCTTTCTCCTCCTCTCTCTACCAATAAATAAAAGAGAGGAAAAGAAAAAGAAAGAAGAGAGAGAGACGGGGGGAGAGAGAACCCTCCAGAGACCGGCTGAGTGAAAAGGACTGAAAGCCCGTGGTAGATGGGTTAGAAATTTCCTGGCATTCCACTTCATTTCATTTCCCTTTGATGATCTCCTGTAGCACTTACTGAGAAATTAAGTAAAGATGTACTATATTTCACTTTTTGCTGCCCAGCACTGAAGATCCTGAAGCCCAGTTTCCGAGTTGTAGGGCAGCAAATTTCTCACTGCCTGCATTTTCAGAGCCTAAAGGCTGGTGCTGGAGAGCCGTCAGTGGGAAAGACCTCTCTGGAGGTCTCTACCAAAGGCCAAACACAACTACAAAGGGTTAGGCCAGGACCCCACTACCGTCACCACCATCACCACCATCCACCCTGTGTCTTCCACACTTTTCCTGACCTACTGTGGTTTTAAGTAGGGGACCCTTGATGTTCCTTTTCATTTGATTCCGTATAGGAAAATGGGATCCCTGATAGTGATTAAGGCTGTCAGTTGCTAATGCTTTAAAACCCTTTCACGTACTTTATGCATTTATTATCTGCCATGGTCCTGTGACCCAGGCATTATCCTCCGACTTGCTACCATTATCCAAGTCAATAACCCCAAGTGACCGTGGACTTGCTCAGAGTTTTGTCCTAGGAATGGAGAGAGTTTCTCCCTGGTCAGTGTGGCTCAGTGGGTTGGGCACTGTCCTACAAAGCGAAAGGTCACTGGTTTGATTCCCATTCAAGAGCAAGTACCTGGGCTGCAGGTTCGGTTCCTGGTCAGGATGCCTACAAAAGGCAACCGATTGATGTTTCTCTCTCATGTCGACATTTCTCTCCCTCTGTTTCTCCCTCCCTTCCCCTCTCTCTAAACATAAATGAAAGAGAGGGAGAGGGAGAGAGAGAAGAGAAAGAGGCGGGGGAGAGAGCAACAGGCTGGGACTGACTCAAGTTCAGGGCTTCCCCTCAGAGAAGCCTGTGTGAATCCACCCTCCAGCCCCCCGCAGATGCAGGATCCTGCGGCTGCCGCATCAGTGGCTCCTGCTCACACTGCACCCCAAAACCCGCCCCTGGGTTTTGGGGGCAGAGTGGCCAATAATCCCACTCTGGGAGAAATAAAACCTGCCCTCCCGGACTCTCCCAAAGGCCCACACCCACTTTCCAGCTGGCCTGTGGCAATGAGGACGCACCTAGGACCTGGACATGTGTCGCACCTAGGACCTGGACCTGTCTCGTGGCAGTAAGTGCTGAGGACTTAGGAACCCACAAAAACAAAGCAAACCCTTACATTTCAAAGGGAACCGTTCCCATCAGGCCAAAGTGAATCCTAACCTTCCTTCTCCTTGTTTTACTTTAACGGCTGCGGCTCTGGACCCCACACACCAGCTCCCAGCCAGCAGCACACACAACTGGAGAGGAAGTTCTGAGGTGTTTCCCAGCTGCACGAGATCAAACCCAACGAGAAGCAGCAGAGAGCTTTAGCCTGCCTGACATTTTCGAAGTTGGATCAGAATTATTCATCAGGGTTTCCTCTGACCCAATTTTTTTTACCGAAATCCCTGAAGTTCCTCATTTAGGTCACTGGTTCCTTCCACACCTTCTCCCCAACCCCACCTTGTCCTCCTTTGGTCTCCCTTTGCCTGCCTACAATACTTTGGTTTATTGTTTTACAGTCTCATCTAAAATATGTGTGTGACCATAGTTTGCCAATCATGGACCAATGGGTTATATTATATCAAAGGTAATTGGGCATCTAATTATATCCGTACCATGGCTTTTTTCCCCTTGAGACATATGTCACTATTGCTAAGTCTCCTTCAAGTCACAACGCTGCCCTTCCTGGCTTGTGTAACCCTGAGAATGCATCTTGTCTTTTCTAATTCCCAGTGATAGGAACATAATACCTGCCAGTTTTTGAAGAGGAACATTTAAATGACCTATGAAACCCTATTTTAAAAACAATGAGAGCTATAAAGCACTTAAGGAAAACAAACCTCTTTGTTCTACTGACATCTCTACTTCCTTGTCCCTAAGAGGGTGATGCTGGGGAGTACTTGCCACAGAGGATCCCTGAAGAAAGACAGGGAAGGGCCTGGTGCACTTCCAGCCCCGCAAGCGCCCCACCACGTTAGCCAGCGGCCCTGCTCGACCCTGCTAGGCAAGTGCGGCAGCGGTGGCCGCCCTGCTTGGTTCCAGCCGAGGAGACTGCGGTTCACAAGGTCAAGGAGACTGGAACCACACTTGCACCTCTGACCCTTCATGCCCCCTTGGACCATGTTTCTAGCCATAGAGCTGGCTGGCAGTGGGTGGCAGATAACTTTAGGAGACATTTCCATTTTGAGGGGATTTAAGTGAAGCTAAGTAAAGACCCATATAGGAATGTACCAGCCTATCATCTGGGTTTTCTCATTAGCAGCTGCAATCCAACAAGGTAAGTGCAAAATTAAATACGAGGAGGGGACCTGGAAGGAGACAATTATGGCTTTTACCTTTATTCCTTACTTATGTGTAATCCGTATTTACAAATAAATGGGAAAAGGGTGATGAGGTTTAGTGACAAACACTAAAGCTCCAAGCTCCCACATAAGTTGCTTTCAAAACTTCTGGCACGTCCCAATCATTTCATGGTCTGAGTCTGCCAAGGGTGGCGGAGGAGACCAACAGAATTGCCGTCAAGACTCCAACCAGTGCTGTGGGCACGGTCTTACCACAGAGCGTGGAGTTCCCCCTCTTAGTGACAAGACCTCCCAGGAAAGCCTTTTACCCATCCACCTTTAGTTTGTCTGAAAATAAGAAGGGGTTGGGGGGGAAGAGCTCCAGTCTTCAGCCAAGACAACCAGTCAGGGAATTAAAGAGTCAGGCACACAGTAACTGTCAGTCCCATGGGAGGGGTGGAAATAGCCCACATCAGCAGAAAAGAATGGGGAACCCTCCAGTACACTGGCTTCATTGATACCCCATTTATCAGCGATTGCTGACTCCATTAAAGGCCCGGTTTACAGCAAAAGAGAAGCAGAGCCTAAAAATGTCCCGGCAGATGGACAGAGAGTGTCGGTGATGTAGTATTTCAAAGGCCTGTGCAGCGTTGTTATCACTGGACGTGGAGTCAGAGAGGCAGGGCGAACACAGGGGCTCCGGAGCCAGCAAATGATTTACTTGACCCTGGATGGGCCGAACTGACAGCAGAAACCTCATTAATTCCTCGGGTCACTCTGGAAGACATTAATTTGATTTGGACTCATGACGAGAGGAGATTTTCCAGACATACACTAGGAATTATGAAATCTCCGTGGCTGGAGAAAGTATGTCCAAATCACTTTTTGCATAAATCAAGCTGACTTTCTGAAGAAGGATAATATGCTTAATCAAGGGAGTTATGGAACTTCTTGTGCTTATTAGACAGAAAATAGAGCAGTATTTTATTTGGTTATCAGTTCTGGGAGAGAGAATTTTCCCTCCCCTCTCGACAGTCGTCTCCTGCCAGCATGGAAGGATCCTCTGCTGGAAGAAATCAGGCGTGTAAATAATTTGTTCTCACGAAGATAGCTTGGCTTCGCTTTCCTTTTTCTCTATTTGCAAGTGGGCACATGGATCGTGTGGGCATCTCCTCCGTCCCAACCCATGTGCCAGCTCACTTCCCTCCCTTGCCTGCCTTCCCCCTTGATCTAGAGCTTTCTAGACACTGGACTTTTCCCTATAAATAACAATCACCAGTGACTAGTGACTTTATCCTGTGTTTTGCTGGCCTGAGTCAAAATTAAGAAGTCTGGGATGAAGGCAACTTGGACTGAAATACAAAGCATTCAGCTGGGTTATTTATATCAGTGAATCACTTCATTTTAGGGACGCAGAAAGATCAAGTTATTGGAAACTGCGGGATGGGGGGAGATTCAGCCGCTGCTATGCGATGCTTCCCACGAGTGCGAGTGCCTGCCGCGCAAGCTGAAGCCCCTTCCCCTGGTGATAGCTGCGCTCGTCAAGGTTGTATTCATCATGTTTAAAGCAAAGTTATCTCTGGCTGCAGGGAACATGCATTAGTATGTTTTACTCAGTCAACACTGAACACTCCCTATCAACAACTGTCCGCTTAAAGGGGACTCAGAGAACAGGAATTAATCACAGGAAGAGACAACTCAAGGGAGTTGGGCTATAAAATGGAATTCATTAGTAAGCCATAAAGTATTACTGCTCTGATGAGCCTTTGCCTTTGACTCTGCTGCCCCTCTCCTGGGACTGAGCTGGTCAGCTCTCCCCACTCTGCACCCCACCCCTGCCCCAACCTCTTCTCACCTGGGACAGAGACAGACAACGGACCCTGCCAGCGGGGGCAGGACCACAGGGTTTCGTGCCACACAAACTCCTGGATAAATGCGAATTGGAATAACAATCCTTAAACTCAAATGTCCACCTGCTAGCTTGGAGCTGCATAAACTTTACCTACAGGAGACAGTCACACCTGTGACAGAAAAACATCCTGGTTACAAATCGAGATTCTGGTTTTTTGCAGACCTGGATGCACTAGATCTGGCCCTGCTCTGCTGGGTGGCCTTGAGCAAGGCACTGCCCTTCTCTAAGCTGGCATTTCCTCAAGAGTCAGATGGAGAAAAGATAGCACCCGACAAGACAGGAAGCATGAGGGTGACATGAGATCAAGAAGGTGTCATCGCAGCCCCTCAATGCCTATAGTTGCTGCTCCACCATGCTGTTATTATATTCTTGCTTGTTTCTTTTCTACAGTAAAAAATATGATTTTCCCATCCTCTTACTTCCTCTAACTTCAACCTCATTAAAAGTAGTGTATTTATTTGCATATTCCTCTCTCCTAATCCTCACCAATATACTCATTTACTAGGACTCAAGTTCTGTACATACTGCTTTTCTTACTGATACACAGATTGAAAGAGCTGCTGTAAAAAAACACAGGGCAAATACAACTACTCAGGTTTTCATCCCTTAATCTCCTCCATGGAGGGTATTTCAAATCCTTTTAGAATAAAGTAGAGAATGTAGAAAGGCATTATAGAAAAATTTTCTCCACCTTGATTTCTTAAGTAGCCTGAAATTATTCATTCAAACTTTAGTCCTTGCAAATTAGATACAGAAAACATCTGACAGTCCACCATATCTTTTACATTACATTTACATTTATTGTCATTTTCTTAACAAAAATCATGGTCAGCGTACAAAATAAATGAGGAAATACATCCAAGTACAAAAAAACCCTATTTAAAAAAAAAAAAAAAAAAAAAAAAAACAGAAAATAACACATCTTGGAAGGGTGTGGAGAAAAGGGAACCTTTGTGCACTGTTGGTGGGAATATAAAATGGTGCAATTGTGGTGGAAAATAGTATGAAGGTTCCTCAAAAAAATTAAAAATAGAGCTACCATATGATCCAGCAATCCCACTTTTGGGTAACTACCCAGAATAATTAAAAACGGATCTTCAAGAGATACGGGCACACCCACGTTCACAGCACCATTATTCACTCAGGCAAAGAGCTGGACGCAACTCAAGTGTCAATCCATGAATGAATGGATAACAAAATGCGGTAAAAATGTGCGATGGAATATTATTATTTTGCTTTAAAAAAGAATCATGGCAAATGCTACAACATAGATGAAGCCTAAGGACATTAGTCTGTGACATATACCAGTGCCAAAAGGTCGAATACAGTATGAGGTACCTGGAGTAGTCAGAGTCCCAAAGGCAGACAGTAGAACAGTGGTCGCCAGGGGCAGAAGGAAAGAGAACACAAGGCTGTAGTTGTTTGATGGGTTTCACGCTTACAAAATGAGAAAGTTCTGGAGATTGGTTTTGTGGCAATGTGAATACAGTGAGTCTTCAATGTCGTCTACAGGTTTTCTGAGGCTAATCAAAACGATGCATAACAAAACCAGCTTTACCATAGACCAACTGATGTAAACAAAACTGAAGTTTCTACAGCATCTCAACAAAATGACATTGAACAAAACAACATTATTCAAGGACATGCTGTATACTTAATGCTAAGCTGTACACTTCCAGTGGACAGATGATGTGCTATGGAATTGTGCACAAGAGACCTGTATAACTTTGTGAACCAGGTCACCCCAATAAATTAAAGGAAAAAAGCTTAAGAAGGTAAGTTTTTATGTTTTGTGTTTTTTAAGTGATTACAAAGAAACAAAACATCCATAATTCAGCAAACATGTATAAGTCTGTTAATATTTTGATGTTTCAGTTAAAATATATTTTCCACTTAGCAACATGGTACTCCATTTCCCGTGCCATTACATATTCTTCTATAACCACATTGTAATGGCTGTGTAATATTCCATTATTTAAGTCCCTACTGTATGACATTTAGATTACTTCCAGTTTGTTGCTGCTACACATAAACCATGATAAATTCTATTTTACATTATTTTAAAATTTCATGTTGCACTTCTTCCATTATATCTTGATTTCCTTGAGCATCTGAGACCGCCGTAGCATGGTTCTGAGAGCATGTGAGGTCTGTCCCAAAAGTATCGAGCCAGTGTCACTCTATTATAACAGTTTGTGCAGCCAATACTTTGGGGAGACAGCAATGATTTTGGCATAAGCCTCCTCAGACCTGGCCTCCCACAACTCTTCCCTTTCCCAGAGAACATCACTAAAGAGAACATAGGCATGCACCACTGGCACCGCTCAGCAGAGGGCCCAAGGTCCTTTGCGCAGCCAGACTGGAACCCCAAGCCACCTGGACCCAGAGCATACCCTCAAGCCCTGTCCTTGAGAGCAGGATTATGTACCAAGATCTCGCTCCCCTTGTAAAGTAACTGATACCGTGGATTTAGGTTGCGGCTCCTCACTCCGAAGTTACCAGCCAGGAAACAGAGGCCCAGAGTTGCACAGTTCCCAGTGGCGGGGTGGCGGTTTAAACCCAAGCGGCTCCTGAGTTCCCAGGTGACACCGCCACACTGAATACCACAGTTGATCACAGTGTGCGAGGCACAGAGGAACACTCACCTTGGAGGACGTCTCCGACGCCCAATTTTCTGTCTCCACAAGGCAGCCGATCCTCCTTCTCTAGGGGAGACAATGGGACCAGCATCAGAAAAGGCTTTCTGTTGCCCCCTCTATCCCTTTCTCCTCCCAGGCTGGACGAACCCAAATTGCTGACAACAGGAAGGGTAGGAAGAGATTTCTGAAGGGAGGTAAACCTGTGCAATCAGGGATGCTCTACTTGAAAAAGATTCAGACTTGAGCTCATATTCTCACATGGCCCCACTGCACGTGGCTATTAAAGAAAAGATTCGCAAGAGGCCTCTGTTACTATGGAGCAGTTATCTTGTGCTAAGTTCCTGGGAATGTGACACAGGCTCTGCTAGAGACCTTATTCCCCATTGTCACCTGTGGCCAGTCTCAACAAGTTTGTTCTCAATTCCCCTGGAAGGGCATCTGCAAATGAATCCTGACAAGATGACTCACTGGGGCCATGTTAACTTTTATCTTCACCTGCTTTTAACAGTTATTAGGCCAGAGCGATTTGGGAGCACCACACGAGTCAAATGTACAATCAGTCTGTGCTGAAATTCCTGGTCATTATTATTGGTGTTCTGCAACTATATTATTGTTCCGTGAGCTTGGCATGGTGCTGCGGAAGGTTCTGGTCAGGCAATGGGGGATGCATTGGTTTCTTTTGTTTCAGTCAGTTCAGATTAAAGGCCTGCCAGCATCTACCCCTGAACCCCTTGTCCTAACCCATCTACAGCAGCTGTGTTGGGGATAAATCCTGGAAGACATTTCCTGCCAGCCACTTGCAAGGGTATTTCTTTACTATTGCTGAGTTCTACATGGTTCCTAGCATTCAGCTGGAGGATGTGCAAGGCCTGGGGGATTAATTTTCCGCAGGCAGCGAGAAGATGCAAACTATGAATTCCCTAATGATGATAACCACGGGGGCGGGGGACAACTCCAGATTCCAAGTCCCCACTCCCTTGGGCCACGCCCCTACTGGGGGCAAAATATTCAGCCCATTTCCTCCTACATCAATCTCTGCTCAGAGCTGCCCAGATGAGCACAACCTTCTCCTCCCTCACTTTGTAATTCTCAGAAGTGACTTTTGGCGAATATTCGTTTCTGAATCTACTTCACTCTATAGTTTTTAAATCTGTTTTCATTCCAACAGATTCTGTCTCCCTACAGGCCTGCTGATCCCATTGAACTTGAATGTTAGAAGATACAATGTGACAACTCAACGGATCCCTGAGACCCCCAGCATCATGGCCCAGAATAGGCAGGTCAGTCATTCAGGGAAAGGTGGTCGGGAAAACCCACTCTGGTGCTTCGTATCATAAAAGAAGCAAGTCCTAAGTAAAACACAGTCAAGGAAGCCATACTCTGCGGAGGAGCGCCTGCTGTTTACAGAGTTCACAAAGCACAGGAAGGGAGGTAGATGTGGGCTGAGGGAAACATAAACAATGACTACGAATGCAAAGGGCCAACCAAACCAGGACTCCCTTATCTCACTGATTTGCAGATGGTTAATCCAGGGTCTCATAGGATTCAGCCCCTCGCTCAGTTTCCTTAGCAAATATTCCCTCCGCATCACTTTAAAATTCAAGTATTTCTTAGAGATGGAGAGAAAAATTACAGACATGTACTAGAAAAAGTCCTGCAGCTCCTCAGAATAATGGTTACTGATGGGGAGAAAGCAGGACACTAAGCTGTTCAAATGTACGCATCGCCACTGATGTCTTAAGCTGGCAGTGAGCATATCAGTGTTGCATTTTCTTGTATCCCTTTTTAAACATCCAGAAGATTTCATAAGAACTTCTAAAGTCAACAAAGCCCAGCGCATGAAACCTGCAGTGCCAAAGGGCCCTGCACGCTGAAGGATCCCATGCCTATTTCATGTTGTAAAGTTCCTGTCTTAAAATTCTTTCTAAGTATTAATAAGGAGCCCATGTTTTCATTTTCCACCAGGCCCTAAAATCATGTGTCTAGTCCTAGGTGGCATTGGCTGGGTCCAGAGAAGGGCCCTTCTGCTATAAGTTACACAGGTACTCAAGGCCAGGAAACAAAGGGGACACTTTGTCATCCTCCCTTTGTAAGTGGCAGGTCTCATCCTCCACATGACTTGGTAGAAACACCCTCCAAATACCTCATCGTCTCTCTCCCTCTCACTCCATCATGTTCATTTCCCTTATCTTCTCCTCAAAACCAAAGACAAGATGGAGAGGGGGAAGGATGGTCAGGGCTGGGTGGAAATTCTCAGGAATGGTGAGAGGAAGCGGTTCCAGACCCTCCCCCACCGCCCCTCTTTGTACCAAAGAAGAGGGAAGTGGCTTCCGCTTACCTCTCCTTCTCACCAGAAGCTGCTCATTTTATAATTTTTGGTTGGATTTAATCCACCAAGTAAAGACAAAAGACCCCTCCTCTCCAATGACTGCTAAAGCATGCTTTCACACCCAGCCCCCACCGCGTTCAGGCAGTGACTCTATTAGGCCATGAAGGACACAGTGATGGAAAGTCAGTGGCTCCAAGCTCCAAGTGTTTACAGTATTGGAAAGAAAGAAGCAAACAACCAATTACAATTCAAGGTGGCCACTGCTACCCTGGAGATAGGTGCCAAGTGCTACAGAGGCAAAGGAGGAAAGCCAGCACCCGCCTGGTTGGGAGGGGGCATTCTAGAAGGTATTGTGGCGGAGCGCAGAGGAGAAAGCATTCTAGGCAGCAGAAATAGTGTGTATCAGAACACAGAAGAGTGAACGCCATATGAGCGGATCGCTGCTCACCCATTCAGTCTCCATAAACCTTGTGCAAGGCACCATGTGTAAAAGTAAGTTCAAGTAGGATAATGGTAGAGAAAGTTGGAAAGATAGAAAGAGGTTAGATAATGCAGAAAGGGTTCAATTTCATTGCGTTGGTAGAGGAATTATTGCAGAATTGGAGCAGGGAAAGTAACATGATACAGTTTGTTTGTTGGAAAGAAAACTCTGGCTTTGGGAGATCATTTCAGGGAGGGTGAATAGAAGTATTATGACCAGTGAAAGAAATCTGTTGCAATCTCCTACATAATTAAGGCAGTGAGAAAGGTAGGATACTAAGGGTTGGGATTCACCTGATTTGGAGACTGAATGGAAGCAAGGAAACAGGGGATCGTTAGGTTAGCTCTTGGGTTTCTATTGCAAGCAACTGCTGAAAGACAGCACCATTCTCTAGGTGCTGACACCCAGGAAGGGAAGTGGGTTTGGGGAAAAAAAGTTCAGATTGGTGCTGTTAAGAAAGTCTGTAGATTTATTTCTCTCAAGCCAAGTCAATGGACATGTAAGTTGGAACTCAAAGGGAGAATTTTGAGCTGGTGACAGACTCGGGAGTCATTTAGGCGCAAGGAACAGTTGTAGCTAGAGTCCTAAAACTATCTCAGAAGAAGGAAGATCATGTAGAGGGAAAAGTAACCTGGCAATAGGAAATCTCAGGCTAAAAGATAAAAGTAAATCCATACATGAATTGAAAAACTTTTTAAAAAATAACCTGGAAATATTGACACCATAAAAACAAGTGTTAAGATAAAGATAGAGTAATCAACAATGGTAGTACAGGCAAATAAGGGAAGAAAAATCTTATCTGCTGAGAATCATTAAATTTAATGACTAGGAGATTTTTCTGTGATAACCTCAATAAAGTTTAAATGGAGTGAATTTTTTTGGATGACATTCTTGATTTCATAGGCATTTATCTTTTAAAATATTACCAACAGGCCCTGCCTGGGTGGTGGCTCGGTGAACAGGTGCCAGACTGAAAACCCAAAGGTCACTGGTTCGATTCCCAGCCAGGGCACAAAACCAGGTTGCATGCCAGGTCTCCAGCCAGGTCCGCAGCTGCAGGCAGATGAAAGGCAACCATACACCAATGTTTCTCTCCCTCTCTGCCTCCCTCCCTCTCTCTCTAGAAACAATAAAATGTTTTTAAATTAAAACATTTAAAAATAAGTTAAAATAAAATATTATCAACATATTCACATCCTTGTTCATCCCCACTTAGTGCCTAAATACGAGGGACATCATTTAGCAGCTAGGATAAATCTAATATTCATAGCTGTCACAGATAGGCTCTAACTACCTTACCTTTAAAGGGGGTTACACAGAGTGCTTTACTCGAGCAGATGCTAAGACCAAATGCTTTGGATTGTTGGGACAAAAGGCAAAAGTCTTCAACACCTCAATCTTTTATTTGAAAACTATTCAAAACAGGGGAAATACTATGTATACATACAAACACATACATACATGCACAAAGACAGGTAGAAAGATAGATGATGGGTGGATGGGTGGATGGATAGCTATGTATAAGATTTTCATAAATTCTGGAATTTTCATGGTAACTAACACAAAAGAGAATAAGTGGGGAGAACTCTACTTCCCAAACTAAACCCACCCCAACACCTCTTTCCCAAGCCTGCACACCAGCAGATAAGATCACAAACTACCCATGCCAACCGTCCACCTCCCCAGCTCTACCCTTCTGCAGAGAGAGGTACAGTGGGCAAAGGCCTGAAGGGCCTGGTTTGGGATGCAGAGGGTGTGGGCCCTGCCCAGCTTCAAGCCCAATCAGCACTCCTTCCCCTTCACCTGCGACTACCTGGCCAAGAGGAATTTCGGAAATGCCAGCTCAACATCAAGCCTGTCTTGTCCTGCCCTACCCCTGCCCTTTCTCCCATGTGGTGCTGGTAACAGTCTCCATCCACCTGGTCACCTGCCTCATATCCCTAGTCTATGGAAAACTAGATCAGGCCTGGCACTTAGAAACATTTCTGGCATGGAAGTTTCCTTCTCAATTGAGAACTTCAGTCTTCAGAAGCCACAGAGGGGCCTCTCCCCAGTGGTGGCCTACTCACCAACTGGTCAGCTTCCAGATCTGACTTCCCCCTGAACGGCCCTCTTCAGTGGTTAACCTGCCTGTGAGTTAGGACACCATGAGCCCCACCCCCAAACTTCCCTAATCAAGTTGCTAATGCGTGAAATTTCCTCCCACAAACACACTTCTTTCTTGTCATGAGTTGCTTAAACTTTTTTAAAAAATAAACTCATGCAGTCTTTTTCTCAAGGCAGCATTTGACAGGGGCAAGAAGACGGTTCAGGGACTTAAGGGTTACAGGAAGGGAAAATGGAAGCCAACAGACACCCCCTTTTCTGCCTCATGGCTTTCTTCAAGGGTGCCCTTGCCCACCCGCTTCCTCATTCGCACTCAGCCCTCCACTGGTAACCAGCCCACACAGAGCCCTGCCTCACCCCCTGACCACCCTTCTGCAGCTGGTAATCTGTCAGCCTGGGGCCTACCCTCCTCATCCACGGACATCTCAGTTCTCAGGGTTAACACCTGTGAAAGCAGGAGTGCCCAGGGTCCTTGCCTGTTAAAAGAGTGCCTGTCCTTGGACACTTCTGGCAGCTGTCAATCCAATTCTCCAACCCATGGTGCACAGATCACTGTCAAAAATTCCACAAGGAAAGTCCCCAAAGGTAAGGGATGTCACCGCCCTTCACTTGGGAGTGGCAGCAGGAGGTATGTATGTCACTCTTGCTTCCTTCACGTTAACAACCCTCAGCCTGGCTTTTAAAATGGTTTTAATGCCTAATGCACAGGGGACTGTGCAGAGTCCAAGAGAAAATGTGATCAAAATGCCCAGCAAGTGCCTGGCACATATTTGATGAGCAATAGGTGTTCATTTGCTGGCTTAATTGCCCACCATCGGAAAGCAAGACAGGGCAGTTGAGGAGCCCCTTGCTGGAGACGGGCCAGAGGGGTTGAGGGCTGTGCAGAGGAGGGTACTGGCGCTATGGAGGGTGAGGACTGTTTAGTCCAGACGGGATCCACCCGTCCCCTTCTACCAGCCCAAATTCCACCGCCTGTGAAAGCAGGACCGGCCAGTCCGCCTGGAGCCACGCTGGAGCTTCCTGGCTTAACCAGAAGGCGCCCTGCCCCTCCAGAAGCGTGGTGCCGGGTGGCCCCCCACCCTCTGAGTAAATACACGTGTGGGGCAGATACAATAAACATCTGCCCCTGGCCTGAAATCAGATCTGCAGATGCCTCAGCCCCTCCGCCGGGCAGGCAGTAATGACAGGATATGTTAAATTTTCTTTATAGCTCATCCTGAAGGTTGTGAAGTGGCCACACCAGCCCGTCCAGCACCCCGCTCACTCTGCAACCCCGGTAATGAAAACCAGATGTCTGTCTCAAGTTAATCATCAATTCGGCTCTCGCCCCAAGTCAAGTAGGGCTCACCATTTGCTTGGAGAAGCCATGTAAAGCGGTGATAAGCTGGGGCGACCTGCAACCTGCTGTTGAAGCTGCCACTCCAGATGAGATAAGCCTGTGACACCCCCAGAGGTGACTGGGGAGAGAAGTAAGCAACTGACAAAACCAGAACCTCACCCAGCACACAACGAGTCTTGAGGTGTCAGAGCCTCCCTGGTGGCGCATGAGGAAGACTCCTGGACGTATGGCAGTTTGGAGAGTCGTGGACACCTCTGCCAAGACTCAATATTATTCAGCTTGTAGACAACAATGTTTTGGAATTCTTGCACAAAATCTCTTCCATTTAAAAAGCTTACCTCCTCCCTTGCTCAGAGATAGTCATACAATATAAAAATTACCGAAAGTATAGAAATTACTCCTGCTGGCTTCCCTCACTTTAATTCCCAGTTAGAACTGATCAGTGTAGGCGCTGATATTTATAGTTATTGAAAGGAAGCAGCAGCACAAGGATCCTGGTGCAGGGACAGGGGGCACAGGTGGGAACCTGGCATCTGCATGGCTGATGAGAGACCCTCAGGTACTTCTGAGAAAGAGACACGTGTTTTAGGAAGTGTTTCCAAGAACCACTTTCCCTCCTGAGCCAAACCAGTTTGGAAACACTGAGGGATGGAACGGGAGTGTCTGCACCAGTTTCGGAACCAAAAAGACCCAATGGGGCAGCCCCTCTGCTGAGTGAGCCCAGCTCCCATCAGCTGGTGTTGGAAAGGGGAGCAGATCCTCTCCATTTCGATTGGTTTAAGGGACTTGGGATTTTTTTTTTCAGAGAGGGGAAGGGAGAGAGGTAGAGAGGGAGAGACATCAAGGTACAGTTGCCTTTCACCTGTCTCCAGCTATGGACCTGGCTGGAGACCTGGCTTGCAACCTGGTTGTGTGCCCTGGCTGAAAATGGAGGGATTTGGGACTGTAAAAGAGGAAAGGGCTGGGTGTTCTGGCAAATTAAATGCAATCACGGGTCCTATGTTTTCAAAAGTTCAACTAAGAAACTTCTATACAAAATATCTGTTAGTTCTTGAAAACTTGCTTATTTTCTCTAAGTTCCACCTCCAATTTTTTTTTAATATTTATTATTTTTAGAGAAAGGGGGAGGGGGAGAGAGACATCAATGTACGGTTGCCTTTCACCTGCCTCCAGCCACGGACCTGGCTTACAACCTGGCTTACAACCTGGTTATGTGCCCTGGCTGGGAATTGAACCAGCAACCTATGGTTTGCAGGCTGGCACCTTATCCACTGTGCCATCAGCCAGGACCCAATTTTCAATGATCCTAATTTCAGTTACTAAATATACTTGCATTGCTTGATGCAGTATGTGCTTTTTTATTTGGTGGGCACCCCTTTTTTATAGGAGTCCTGATTTGATTGAGTAAAACAT
This sequence comes from Noctilio leporinus, assembly GCA_004026585.1. Classification (NCBI taxonomy): domain Eukaryota; kingdom Metazoa; phylum Chordata; class Mammalia; order Chiroptera; family Noctilionidae; genus Noctilio; species Noctilio leporinus. Next base: position 100,733 of record PVIW01000126.1, read on the forward strand.
TACACATTAGTGGGAGGATATTCAAGACAAAATGTAATTCTTTGCCCAAGATTTTCTCAACTGAGTACTGCTCTCCAAGTACTCTTATAATTTGAAATATTATATTTAATACAATTAACTTACTTTATAATAATCATACAGGGAATAACAAGTGGCACGTCCCTAAAAAGCCAACCTAGTATCAAGGTTTAAAGTTATTTTTTGATTTTCCAAAAACAATAATAGATAATTCAAACAATACAAAAACGAATTAAGTAGAAAATGCAAGCTGACCACAAATAGATTGTGAGTCAGATTTGCAGTAAGAATCAGGAGTGTTCATTACATATATTACTTGGTAAAGAAAACAAAGATTTTGCATTTGGGGCATTTTGGTGCCGCTTTCAAAATGGCTGGTTTACATCTTATCTTACTTCCAAATTCCTGTTCACATAATAAATCAAGCTAGGTTCAAGGACTCCATTTTTTAAAAGCAGATTTCGGTTCAGGGCAAAAGTAAAGGAATGTACGCAGATGTCCAACGTACACCTTTCTCACACACATGCACAGCCGCCCCCATTACCATCATCACTCACCTCAGTCAAGTACTTCTTCAGAATAGCATAGTACTATTCATGGGGTACCTACCACAAAATCTCATTTACTGCGCACAATAACCAAACTAAGTACCATGAACCAGAACCTCACCAAAACCTCCAAGGAAAAGTGCCTGAGATGCCATTCAAAACCAAAATTGTCTGACTCAAAAGTTGTTTGGCTTCCTAAGCAATCGCTGCAAACCCCCTACGTCTTCCTATTTTATTCCCCTATAATTTGGTGTAGGTTCGTTTAAAGCAGCCCCCTTAGCCATCCACTCCAACAGAAGGGACGCAAGCCACCCCACTTCTGGGGTGGTGTTCCTCAGGGCCACAGCAAACCGCTCTCCTTGCCGTCGCTAGGACGGATTCTACCCCTCTCTCTGGAGGGAAGTGTTCACAGTCTTTCCAGGCTGTGGAAACAGTTGTAGGCTTGTTTGTGCCTTCCGTGAAGAGTTTGAAATTATCTGAATTCCCGGAGCGTTAACAACACCTGCATTCCACTGCAGTGCAAGCATTAATCACAACCAAATGTGGTAAGAGATTCTGGGGCTGTGCGTCATCTGGGCCATCCCCGCTCTGCTCCTCTCTCTCCGGACAGATGATTGAGACTTGATTACAAGTTCTTTTTGACGATGTTGCTGAAAACCGTCTGAAAAATACCAGCCTTTTTCAAAAGATGGCTTATATTGGGCCACGTGAGGTCGTGACTGCAGTGCACTAATTTTACCTAAGTCAGGCGTCCCATGGAAGCCTTGCTCCTACCTGTCAACCGCTGCTGATTGAGCCGAAATCCACCCAGACTTTGGACGAAAGGAGAAACAGTCAACAGCCCTGTGTCTGCTAAGCTTCAGGCAGACAGGCCAGTTCATTTCGAGGTCTCCCGAGCTCTGCTACCCTTGCTGGGGTGCTCCCACCCCATCCCACTATCTGCTGGTTTTTCAGTAGCCCAGGCAAGATGGAGAAAGGTACATTTTATGATGGTGTCCCCCAATCCTCAACCCCTTCAAAAAAGAACCTGGTCTCTGGACTCACAATGCTCATTCTTCCTCCCTCACAACCTCAGTGACTCCCAAATCGAAGCGGGTCTTGTTACTCCTCTCCTGTGATCTGCTTTGAATTACCTCGGAATCCTCAAAAACGTGTTGTAATGTTCTGAGAGAGACATGTCCCTGGAGCACTTTTAAAGTCTCAGTAAGAGTTGGTTTTCTTGGGGGTTGGTTGGTTTGGTTGGTTCTTTGTTTTTCCCATTTGCTATTTATTGAAACCTCTGAGAAGTTTTTGAAAGGTTCTGATATACTGATTCTTACTCTTAATTGGTTGGCTATAACGTTAAGAGACTGGAGTCATAATGTTTTGCATTTTATCATGGCCCCCATATCTGGCCTTCAAATACAGGCACACATTGCAGGCTCACTAAGGCGAGTATCGCAATAAAGTCAGTCACACACACTTTTGGCTTCACTGTTCATATTAAAGCACTATTGATTCTATACTGTAGTCTACCAACCGTACACATCCTGTCCAACAGCATTATGTGTAAAAAATGTACATATATGTCTTAATTTAAAATGCTTTTTTACTAGAAGAATGCTACCCATCATCTAAGCTTCCAGGAAGTCATAACCCTGTTGCTCGGTGTTGATGGCTAACCAGAGTTGCTGCAGAGAGGGTCGCTGCAGAGTGGGTCACCGTTGCAACCGCTTAAAATAAGGTAACAACAAAGTTTGCTGCGTTGAATGGCTCTTTCACAAACAGCTCTTCTCTAGTGTGCAGTGATGTCCAAAGCATTTAGCTGGAGTCAAGTCTCTCAAACCCTGCTGCTGCTTTATCAGCTAAGTTTAAGAGTCTTCTGTTATCATTTCACCAGTTTTCTCCAGGGGCATATCCCCTCTCAAGAAAAACACATCCTTTGCTCATCCACAACAGCAAACTAACTCCTCAGCTGTCCAAGTCTGATCATGAGATTGTCGCAATCCAGCCACATCTTCAGGCTCCACTTCCAATCCTAGTTCTCCTGCTACTCCCCTCACATCCGCAGTTGCTTCCTCCACTGAAGTTTTAACCTCTCAAAGTCACCCATAAACACTGGATCAACTTCTTCCCAAGTCCTATTTAATGCTGACAGGCTTCACCTCCTCCTACGCATCACGAATGTTTCTAATGGTGCCTACAACGATGAGTCCTTCCCCGAAGTTTTCAACTGGCTATCCAGATCCATCAGAGGAATCACGATCTATGGCAGATATAGCATTATGACATGTATTTCTGAACAAGACTTGGAAATCAAAATTACTCCTTGATCCCTGGGTTACTGAATGGATGTTATGTTAGCTGACATAAAAACACTAATCTTGTTGTACATCTTCATCAGATCTCTTGGGTGACCAGATACATTGTTGGTGAGCAGTAATATAAAGAAATGAATCTTTTTTCTGAGCACCATGACTCAATAGTGGGTTTAAAATATTCAGTAAACCATGTTGTAAAAGATGTGCTGCAAAAAAATTAATAAATTAAAAAGATGTGCTTTATCCAGGCTTTGTTGTTCCATTTAATAGAACACAGGCAGTGTAGACTGAGCTCTAGAATTTTCATAGTAGTAAGTGAGCACTTGCTTCACAGTGAAGTTACCAGCTGCATTAACCCCTAACAAAAGAGTCAGCCCATCCTTTGAAGCTTGAAAGCCAGGCACTGGTGTCTCCTCTCTGTAAGAATAACTGTTAAAGTCCTAGGAGGCATGTTATTTCAATATAAGGTGGTTTTCTACATTAAACATCTGTTGTTTAGTGTAGCCACCTTCATTATCTTAGCTAGATTTTCCCAATAACTTGCTACATCTTCTATGTCAGCACTTGATGCTTTTCATTGCACATTTATATTATGTCCTTTCCTTTAACCCCATGAACCAACCTCTGCTAGCTTTCAACTTTTCTTCTACAGCTTCTTCGCCTTTCACGGCCTTATATAGAAGAGGGTTAGGGCCTTGTTCCAGATTAGGCTTTGGTTTAAGAGAATACCATGACTCATCTGAAAGTCTACCCACACTACAACTTTATACCAGCAATTAGGTTGTTCTTTCTTTCTTTCTTATATCTGTGTGTTCACTGTAACTGTGCTTTTAATTTGCCTTAAAGACCTTTTGCATTCATAACCTGGCTAACTGGTTTGCCCAAGAGGCCTAGCTTTTGGCCTAACTCAGTTTTTGACATGCCTTTCTTACTAAGCTTCATCATTTCTAGCTTTTGATTTTTAAGTGAGAGACATGAACAGCATTCCAGGAGGGAACAAAGCAAAGGTGTTTTTTTAATTGATTTATTATTGTCGTATTACAGTTGTTTCATTTTCTTCCCCTGCCCCCAGACCCCTCAGTCAATCCCCACCTGCAAAGGTTTTAAGAATGGAAAGAATGAGGTTGGCTGGGAAGAGGGCAGAGTGGGATACATACACACACACACACTCAGAAGCCAGTCCCCACCCATGCTGTCCCAGCCATCAGAATCCCTGAACAAACATCTTACCTGCTTCCTCCTCTCCTTGGTAGATCCTCAATGATACCACTTCCTGGAAGGATCCTCTGTCCTTATCACAGAAAACCACACTAACAGTCAAAATAGAGGTGATCGAGGGCCTAGAAGTGCCCTAAAACAATGCCCAGAGTGTGGCAGTGGGATGAACATGTCATCAAAAACTTTCCACTGCAATTAGTTACTTCGAGGCAAAAGTTTCTGCCATGTGGTCAATGTTTTGCTGTCCCGTCTTCTCAGACTATTTGAAGAATGAGTCTCCCATCATCACCAAAAACAAATGACATCTCATGGAGTACGGCAGTTGCTGTGACTCAGGTCACCCACTGGAGAAAGCTCGGGGATCCCTGTGCCCCCCACCTGGAGCCCTGATCCCTCCCCCTCCACCTAGTCACAGGCAGCCCCCAAAGCTGTTGGCAGTAATGAAGCAGCTAGCCTTTATTCCTCAGATGTATGTGATCTGAAAAAAATACCAGAGAAGAAAATATCCTGAGGACGTCAGTGGGAGGGAAATGTGGACAGCAGATGCGGCTACTTGTTTCTGTCCCAATTTCATCTTTTAAAAATACATAAAACGTGGGTTATGAGGGAGAAATAGTTTCATCTTTTGGCTAAAATCCAAAAGGGCATTTTATAGTTTGGGATGAACTTTTTACATTTTATTTATTTGCTACTCAACACACTTCATTAAATCATCAAATTCTAGGGCAGCTCTAGAGAGGTAACATATTCCAGTTCTTGGTCTCCAATCTGGTGAATGAGCATTCAAACTAGAAAAGACCCCCATTTTTTTAAACTGAATTCAGAAATCCTCCCTCGCTCCCATGCCAGCCTCATGGTACCATGTAGAGAGACTAAAATGTCTCCTTAGGTATATTTATTCACTCAACTTACCAGCTTATTGATTATTTCCTGAACACCTACCAAAAGGTGGATATTAGATAGCAGAGATGCACAACCATGATTCCCAAGTTTCATTTTCATGATGCGTGGCAGAATATAGAATGCTGTAACAGGGGGGCCCGAGGGTGCTGCAAGGGTGGGCTATGAGGGCAAGGTGGGCAGAAAGGAGCAGAACCAACCTGGGGAGGAAATTGGATTTCGGATGCATATCATTTTAGCTTAATCCATAGAAACATATCATCATAACCATATTTGCATTATCATTCTTTTAATTTTATTGTTGTTATATTACATCGATCCCCTTTTTCCTCCCCTCTATCCCCTTCCCCACCCACCCACTCCCCCACAAAGTCAATCCCACTTGTTGTCCATGTCCATGGTTCTTCCATGCTGGTTCCTTGACTAAACTGCTCCCCTTCTTTGCCTCCTCCTCCCCCTCCCCCCTCTGCATAACATTCTTTAGTTTTCTTGTTTGTCTGTTGTTTTTATCCTCCATTGCCACCCCCATTCCTTAGTTTTAAAAGGGTATTCACAACAGTCCCCCATTCATTTTCATAGCAACCATGTGAGGCAGTCCTTACTACTATGCCAGATTTATATATAAGAAATGGAGGTCTAAGTGTTCAAGGAAATAAGTAGGTGACTACAAAGGGTTTAGGTCTCTTATTCTCTTCTCTCCCTGACCCTGTTTTTATATTATCACTTTTAAATATACACTGATAACATGGAGCATAATTGATATCTGGCACTGTGCAATATTTGGTATGGGTGGGTGGGGACAGGCCGTAGTACAAAGGTGAATAAACCTTCTAGAAGTTTCCAATCTGAGAAAGAAAGAATCACTTAATTCTACACAAGGAGAAAGCTTCTTCTTTTTTGGCCAAACTGTGTGCACCATGTATGTAACCCAATGACTGGTACATAGACCAGGGGGAGACACCCTCACTTGCAGGTAACACGTAGCATCACAGAGGGGTGGGCTGCCTGTGAGTTTACAGACAGCAAGCAAGGCCTTGCTGTGCTGGAGTGGAGATCACCTGAGAAAAGAAAAACAGCCATTCTCTGTGACAGTGGTTAGAAGCATGGGTTGTACATTTGAGTCCCAGTTCTGTCCCTATATGGTGACTTGGATAACGTACTGCAGAAATAAGCATTAAATGAGATCACAGGTAGGATATGTATCCTGAGACCTGGGAAATGCTGATCCTCAATGAGTAGTAGAGACAGCATGGTGGCAAGACATCACACCTAACATCACCACCATCAACCCCCACCCTCTCAGACATCCCAGAGAGAGTCCCTTGGGCCATCCCCCTGCCCTTGTCACAGTCCCAGGTACTAATCTACAAGCTTCTAATCCCTGTCCTTCATTCACTTGCAGTCCCTGCCTCTCCCAAAACCATTTCCACAAAACTACCTTTCCTTCTGGATCCCCTCACTTTCTGGAACTTTCTGCAGAAGTGACACCCCTGGGAAGAACAGGCCTTCTTCCCGAGGACCTGAACAGTGCTGGCTCCAGGTAGGAGTCAGAGGGGCCCTGGGTACTCCTCAGCTCCCCACTGGAGGCTGTTTCCTGGTCTGCTGTTACTTAGCGCGGAGCTCTGGGCTGCGTTATTAGCAGTCCAAGCTGTGGGGGAGCCAGCTGCCATGAACGAGGCATATGAAGAAAAAAACATGAAGCTAGGAATGAAGTCCTGCAGCTGAGAGCTCTGAGGGAGGCCACGTTTCTATTTAGAGCCCTGCAGCCTCCCAGCAGCCGCCATGGACCACTCCTCCCATGGACCACTCCTCCCATGGACCACTCCTCCCATGGACCACTCCTCCCATGGACCACTCCTCCCATGGACCACTCCTCCCATGGACCACTCCTCCCATGGACCACTCCTCCCCTACCGCATGCTCCCCCAGCCTCCGCCTACCCTCCTCCTACCCACCTGCCCCCTTGAAGGACAGGCAAGAAGATGAGCCAAAAAGGGCTGTGGCTGGGAGTCAGGACCCTGGGGTGCAGGTTAGATTCTTCCAGTGATGAGCTGTGAGACCCTGGAAAAGTATGGAATTTTCCTGAGCCTTCATTTGGAATCGACTTGGCTCGAAGACCCCCAGCTGTCACCCTTGGTGATTCTGTCCCTATCCTCATTTCTCAGACATATTTATACAGATACATGCGCGCGCACACACACGCATACACACAAAAAAACACCAGTAGGGCCCTGGCTTGTGGCTCAGTGGACAGGTGCTGGCCTGCGAACCCAAAGGTTGCTGGTTCGATTCCCAGCCAGGGCACATAACCAGGTTTCAAGCCAGGTCTCCAGCCAGATCTGTGGCTGGAGGCAGGTGAAAGGCAACATACATTGATGTCTCTCGCCCTCCCTGCCTCTCTCCCTTTCCCTCTCCCAAAATCTTTAAAAAAACAAAACAAAACAGTAAATTATATTATTTTTCAACTCTTGTAACAGTTATCCAACCATCAGTATGATGTTAAGAGCAAAAGAACATTTATATTAATACTACAGACAAAAATTACTTTCTACAAAATACAAAATCTAAGTAGCACCAACGTCTAACAAGCATTTGAAAAAATGTTCAAACTTATCCATAACTGAAGAAATCAAATTAAAATCACAACACAATGGTGACTTTTATGGTCACCAGAAAGCAGAAAGAATAAGTGGGAGGGTTAACTGGGATGACACTCTAGAAAGGCTCCACCAGTGTTCAGCACAACGGCACGCTGGCTTCTGTGCGCCAGCGAGCCCACTTGTGGGGACGGCCCCGTGCAGGCCCCGCGCAGGCCAGGAGAGGTGCGTGCAGGTCGGTGCTGCCCGTTCATGGTGGCTGGAAGCAGGCCAGGTTTGGCTCACCGGCAGAAAGGGCAAGCTGTGTGCAAGAAATGCACACTCGGCACACTATGCAGTCATAAACAGAGCAAAAGCAAGGCACAAAGTGAGTTAGAATGCAATCCCATGGGTGGAAAAAACAACACAGCATCAGATGCATACACACAACCACCATACATGTTTTACAAGAACATAAATGTAAGGATACATTCAAGAGAGGATTCAGTCAAGAGCACAGATACCTCCCAGCAGGTAGAGCTTTCAGGAGACTGAGGGGCTTTCGGAAAGTTGGAAGGGCGAGAGGGCCAAAGGGTAGAAAAGACCACCGCTAGCTCCCAAGTTCGCTACCAGACTTCATTAAAAAAAAAAAAAAGGAAGTGGGTACTGTCACCCACAAGGACGAGAGGAAATGCCACTGATGGTTACAGCTGCATTAGCACTGAGGCAGGAGACTTACAGGAGAAGCAGCGAGATCTCACATCTGCCAAAGCCCACGCATCTGCCTGCCACGAAAGAGGAGAACGATGGCTCTCCCATCCCAGGGAGGGCACCTCTCACCAGGGAAATCGGAACCGGAACTGTTCTAATAAGGAAGCCTGGACCATACGAGCTTCTAGCTTAGAGATGCGGGGCAGAACCTGAAAGGAGGCAGGAATGTGCTGACTATCACCAGACACTCTTCTGGCTGCTGAGGACAGTGAACACTCTGCTATATTTAACTTCCAAACCACAAAAGCATCAGCAGTGAGCTTTCTGCCTAATGGGGCACAATTATCCCTTATACACAAACATAACATCATCACTGTAACCACCATGTAGTGCCATCACAGTTCCCTTTCAGTATCATGTAATCAACCTAGAGATAATGTATCTAATCACCCATGGCAAATCTTTACCTAGAACAGCAGGGGAAAGGGAGAAGTGGGGTGGAAATTCTGGATTGCTTAATGTAGATTTGCTCAAAATGAGAAAATCTGAGCAGCTGCTCCAGCCATCGCTTCTACAACTGGTCTCAAGATCAAGGTTGGTACTTTCGCTCACTCCACTGCTTGCTGCATGTTTTCTTTGTCCTGCAGCTACCACTTCAGTCAACCGTGGTTCTTGAGCTATTGCAGTGACCCAAAACTTCATTCCTGCCCTGGGCTGCTCAAGTCTCCCATGACATTCTTCACAGGCATCAAAGTACTAACAGGAACCCCTGAATTCCTGGATTCCATATATTTCAATGTACAGCCCTGATTTAATGCAGCAATCCTATTTGAGGATTGGTCACTTTAGATAATTCAGGAAGCCCCATCTTTGTCACTTGGTTCAGTGACATGAGGATGACAAATGGGAAAACTTGCATTTATTTCACTGCCATGTCCTCTACAGAGAGGTTTTCCCACTTGGGGACTAAGATGGTGAAACCAACAGAGCCCAGAGCTGCAGGCACATGAAGCCAATTTTGCCAGCACTCCATGAGGAATGATAATTCTTAAGGATCGTAGTGCAAAAATCCATCTGTCCTTCTTTCCCTCTTTGCTCCTCCACGACTGCATTCTGACCGTGGGAGAGTGCACTGGTCAACAGTGGAGAGCGCACAATGTATTCCACAGGTCAGCTCTCGGCCCCCATGAGCTGTGCTCTTCTTGCTGACACGTAGCTTAGTCCCCACAAAGTGGTGCTACCGCTCTATAAAGCCACCATGGATGGCATGGAGGACAAAAGCGCACCAGTGAATCAAGTGAGTATAAAAGCGCTACCACGCTTTTCCATAGTAGAACGAGTCCCTGGGTCAGAAACAATACTGTATGGCATGCCATACAGAGAACAAGGCATTTTCCATGCCCACAGGGGATGAAGCTGGCAAGAGCACCACAGGCAGGGAAAGCAAATTCGTGTCTGGGATCAGTATCTATTCCAGTAAGTGGGCCGATATAATCAGCCTGCCGAGAGGCATCTTAGGAATGATGTCGTGTCAGGCTTAGACCTAGCTTCTGCTAATAAGAAGCTGGCAACCAGCAGTGCCACAAGCCTTAGTGAGAGGAAGGCCATGTTGTTGGGCCAATGAATAACCTCTACTGCTTCCAATATGGCAACTTTATTCATGAATCCATTGAGCAAAAACTGGAGTGCCTGGTAAAGAAGCTGAGTGACACCTTGTCCCTTGAATCTTCTATACAGTAGGTACCCCTTATGGAGCTTTACAAGGGCTACAGATCTTTTCCACTTTGGAGATCCATCTTCACATCCTTTTCCACAGCACAGTATCAGTCCTCCCAAGTCTCTGGGCAAAACACTAGTGTGCCTTGTTCATACACAGCACAAGGGTCATACCTACAGGCATCCTTCCATCCAACTGAAGTAAGCCACAGCATGCATCGCTTGAAGTTATACCCCCTGGGAAGACTTTTCTTACCTATTTGCCTTCACTTATCTTTCAGTCTCTATAGTCATTACTCTCACACTTAAGATTTACTGCTATAGCCACTTGGTCACTCAAAGTCTGGCCTTCAATAGAAAATTTGTTGTAAATGATCATTTAAATAATGCTTCTGTTACTGCACGCCATGGATTATTAATATCCATGTCACTGGCAATGACGTTGGTATTGCTCTCAACTATAACTAGGTCATATAACCCCTGCTTTCCATACACAAAGATATCATTTCCTGCAATTTCTACTGACACCAAATATTTTATCAGTCAAGATTGGGTCAGGAAAACACTAACACATTATGCACTGCAAACAAGAAAGGATTTAATATAAGGAGTTAAGTCCATAAAGATTAATAGTTAATGGAGGAAAAGAAGGTCAAGAAAGGATGCTTCTACCTCTCAGAGAATTAGGTTTCTCTCAACCAGGACAAAACTGTAGGAAACCACAGTTGAAGTTCAAGCTAATGCAGTAAAACATGGTAAAATCTCATCTGCCTAAGCCCTGATGTCCACATGCCACAGAGGAGGGAAATAAATGACACCAGTACCTATTCTGCCTTCCAAATCTTTAATCAATGCTCCTCACTGGCAACATGTAAAGTAGAACGTTACAGTCGAGAGGTTCAAAGAACTGCAGTTCCTAGCCAGAAACTTCAACCACCGCTCCATGCTCCACACCATGCTGTCCCATGCTCTTTAGCTCTGCAGCCTTTGGGCAAGTTGCTTAACCTTTCTGTGCCTCAACTATATCTCACCTGTAAAATGGAGGTGACAGTAGTACCCACATCCTGGGGCTATTGCCTCCAATATCCCTGGCTCACTGGAAACGGCCCCATATACATTACTGTTTTTACCATTAATACAATTAATGTTTAATTATTGTGTCTGCAATTAGCCTGGGAAATGACACATATCAGTGTGCTGAGGAAATGTGAAAGCAACTCCAGAGTATGAGGAATCATTATTAACAGAGCTGGCTTGCTGACTATAATACAGTCATCAGTCATAAAATTAGCACAGACAGAATACTTAGCCTTTATAAGACCCTGACGGTCCTTTCGCGTGGGGAGTTAAAGAGCTGCCCAGAGTGAATCCCAGGAGAAGAAAACTGCCTTGGAAGGAAGATGATGCCGAGATAAACAACCAGAAAGAGATCTGAGTGTCATCATCAGGTTCACAAATCACCTTTCAAAACACCAGCTGACAGCTCTGGGACCCAGCGTGGCTGGGAAAGGAAACTGCCTAGGGTGAAGCCATTGAGGGAAACAGGGCCGGGTTAGATGTCATCCGATGAGTTCGTACTGTGTGATCACTTCAACGGACATGGGGTCTCCCAACCCACCCATCCAGCTCTAATACCTCAGACTCTGTGGCTGCTCCAGTTGCTCTCCTTCAGCCCCAACTCCTTGCTCAAGATTTGTTTCAAGAAACTGCATTTCCTGGGTGGAATTAGAAATTAATTCGCCACGTGGATGGCTGCCTTCCCATCCATTTTCTGCTGGTTTCTTGTATCCAATGCTTAATTCTGAATAGTTAGGAGCACTTGGTAACAGCAACTCAGCTGCACCAGGAGAAAAGAACTGGTCACTCACCCACTAGCCCTATCACCCTGGAGGATCTATTCAATCACCAGGTTGCACCGCGTGTCTTGTCCACAGCACGGGACAGCTGACAGACAGCCCTCAGGTTTGACCCGGAGCACAAGAGCCAGTGCTGAGAAGCACCAATACACTAGGCCATGTCCATGAATTGTTTTTTTTGGTCCATTTCAGCCCAACCACTGCCCTGAGAGCACACAGCAGCCCACTGCCTCTGCCTAGTGGCCCAGATGCACTCATGAAATTCCACTCTCATATTTTCCTATTGATGATTTTGCTGCTGCTCTCCACCATCCAGTTTTAGTCCTTTCCACATCTGTTTAGATGACGAAGCAGCCGCCACATAAGAGAAGAAAATAAGACACTTTGGAAATTAATTCCATGAAGTGAGGATTTCCTGTGTCCCCTGCCTAGGAAGCACAAAGAAGGGGAGCGGCCATTCCCTCTTGAACATGTCACAGTTGCAGGGTGTCTCGGGCCGGGGGTGAGGACAGTGAGTTGTGTTTTTCAGGACATGAAGGTTGTCTCTCATGTTGATCTGTGCACCAAGGGTCTTCTTCTGAAAGATCAGCCACGCTCACCCAGTGCTCAGTGTGACCACTGTGCTTTCAAATCTGAGTGAGGCACTCAGTGTTTCCACCTGCCGTTGAGGCCACTTGCTGCTGAGGCAGAGAACATGGCAACATTTAAAGGGAACTTAAGAGATAACCAAATCCAAACACATTATTTCATAGGAGAGAAAACCTAAGGTCTCATGCCAGGTCTTCAACAGAGAATTTTCACAATGTGACATGCCCCCTGGGTCCCGTGCAGCCTGGTCTTGTCTTGAGTCACCCTGGCAGTGCAGTCCGTGATGAAAAGCACATCGCCCCTCAAGGTGACAAGTCTTCCCTTTGACCCAGAAAAATTCCACTTCAAAAAGTATTCTAAATAGCAGAGATGTGTATAAAGATGTATATATATATATATAGCCAATCTGTAAATTACAGAAAAAGATAAAGATTTGAAGAACGTGTACCAATTGTGAAAAATATTTATTTTTGTTTAATTGCATCTATGAAAGGGATTTTCCTTTCCTGCTTTTCCATGAGTTTTATATAAACTGATTATGTTTTTATTTTAATCTTGTAATTGGAGAAAAAGTAACAATAAACCTAATACAGTAATACATACCTTATCATTTCTGCCCTTAGACAGTCTCACTCCAGAGTGCCTCACTGGACCTGGTTTTCCAGTTCATGGAGTGACAGCACCCCCACTGCCAGGACCACCAAAGTACAGACTCATTCGGATACCCCACCTTTGGTGGCTGCATCCTGCCTCGTGTAGCTCCTGCACACCCTACGTCCTCAGGAGCCACTGAATTCCTACCATGAACAGCATGTCTTTGCCCCGAGTTCCAGCATCCTAATATCCTAGCATCTGATGCCAGCCAGAACCACAGTGCCCGCTGGCCTGAAAACGCCACTGGTCATCAACTTGAACCCTTCCCAAGATGTCCCAGTTGTACACGCAAGTTTGGCTTTCTCTTGTCCTTGTGGGAACCAGCTTCTTTGGCTGGATCTAGTTCCCCAGCTCAAAGCCCCTCCTAGTTCCAGCTTCCTCCGGTGTTCCTTTAAATCCAGTGAGGGAAGATCTAGCATGCCATGAGCCTGTGTCCACAGGAGCTGGGACATAGGGAATTCAGACGTTCTTCAGGGAAAGCTCTCAAAAGAGGAACGTACCCTCCAGCCTCAAAGCATGACTAAAAGCTAGCAAGAGTTTACAGGTTTGCATTCAAAGAAACACCTAGCGAGGATGGCTAACTTCAATGAGTGAATTGTATTTCTCCACAGACACAGGCCACCATGGGAATCTTCCATGAGTTCTTGGCACTTTACGGCTCCTGGAAATGTCAGGTACAAGATTAAACCTGTGTGACTGGGCAAGAATAAGAGGAGGACAATGTGTCACCCAGTGGGGATGTTTCTTTTACCCCTTATCAGCACAGTAATTTCAGGAAGTTACAAAACAGATTTAGACATAATTCTAGGAGATCATATTTCTGAAGACATTTCTGAGGAATCTTCAAGAAAAGCAAACTCAAGAAGAAAACCAAACCAGAGCTGTTAGATGAGCTGGGTTCCCTTAAGTCCCAGCCTTCTATAAAATTGTTTTAAAAAGAAAGTTTTCCCTCCAGAGTATAATAGAAACCCTTAGATGGAGTTCATGTGACCAAGGCTTGGAGAAGGGGCAGTGGAAACTGAACATCACCAGCCGACCTTGTGTGAGAAGAGACTACAGCTGTAGTTTGACCCATTAAAATCATGTTAGCGTACAAAACTTTGGCAGGAACTTAAATGATACAAACAGATGTAGATAGCAGTATCTTAATGCCCAAAGCAATCTGTCTTTAAATGTAATGATAGAAACCGGGGGGGGGGGGGGGGGGGGAATCTTGTGTTTCTGAGCATCTGTTTTTGTCTTAAGAGAAACTACCAGAGGCAAGACAGTGAGACTTCTTTTGGAGCTGCATTCAGACAGAACAGGTACAAAAGCACTGTTCTGCATCTCAGGGCCCAGTGATCAGACCAAGAGGACACAGAGCAATTCAGGTGACAGCAGCGTGTGGCAGGACCTGGCCACAGGTCTTTGCAAATCACCCCCTTCCTCGGTACCGCCTGTTCAAGGTCATTGACTGGGGCCTGGCCATTCTGTCACCAAATCTGATTTCCTTGTGGCGTATTTGCTAGCACATTCTAGGGCTTCAAGAAGTCAGATAATACGGGGAGAGAAAGGCACTAGGAGCCAAGGACCAGAATTGAATTTCCTATGAAAACAGCAACTCTACAGGAACCTCTATTCCCTAGAGTTTCCCGTGCAGCCTGTATCCAAACCACATCCAAAGATGTAGAGGAAGCGACTCAGAGGTGAACCATGTACTCAGCGAGTTGGAGCCTATGAAAACACTTTACTGCAGACTAATAGACAGGATATTGCATCAGTTATGATTTCTAAAACTACATTATTTCTATTTTAGATACAAACCCGCTGATGAGGTTAGGTGAGGATCCCCAGTCTGATAACAGTGGCTGCCTTTAAATGTGTGAACTTCTGCATTCAATGTGATTTAGGGATTAAGTAGCTAATAAATGCATAGTGAAGTAATATTTATGAGTCAAGAGAACTGATAAAATGTATTACTTTAAGTGTACTCAAAATATTAAATGGATTAATGGTTGGATGGATGGAGAGATAATAAACTGGTAAGTCACCAGTACAGTGGGAGTGAAATTGTCTTTGGGAGAAAGGTGACTACGTCACCTACCTGTTAATTCCTAGAATGCAGTACAACCATCTGGCGCATAGTGACAACAACTACAGTCCACACTATGTCCCAGGCTAAATGACTTCCCCGCAGCCTCTCAGTCAATGCTCGTAACCTTTCAGGTATGTCTAATTATTTCTACCCTGGGAATGAGGAAATTGAGTTCAGAACAAAGAGCTGAAATATGGAGCTAGGTCTGTCTCATGTCAAAGCTAACTTTTTTTTAAAAGATTTTATTTATTATTTTTCAGAGAGAGGAGAAGGGAGAGAGGCAGAGAGGGAGAGAGACATCAATGTGTGGTTGCCTTTCACCTGCCTCCAGCTATGGCCCTGGCTGGAGACCTGGCTTGAAACCTGGTTATATCCTCTGACTGGGAATTGAACCAGTGACCTTTGGGTTCTCAGGCTGGCACCTTATCCACTGTGCCACCAGCCAGGGCTCAAAGCTAACTTTTAACCACTGTGTTTATACTGTACAAAAAACTAAGGGGGCTCTGCCCACCTGAAGTAGGTTGGAGTTTAGGGTTTTTGTTTTGTTTTGGTAATTAACAGAGTGATGTATGGCCCTTTCTAAATTGCTTCCCAGCTTTTAGAACAGCCTTAAGGTTTATTGGACACCATGGAATAGTTTCCCTGTATCCAATAAAAAGGAGTCGCCTCTGTAGAACATCTTCCTGGTTATGACATTCCTCAAACTTTGTCCTAGCAACTACATAATCATTAATGAAGTTTCATCGTCATTTCAAAGAGGGTGACAGCGAAAAGGGAAACAAGTCCCCAGCGGGGCAGAAGAAACGCTGTCCCCAAGAACACAGGCAGCTGGGTGTATGGATGTGTCAAGAAATTTCAATGTGAAATGCACAGGTGACAGGCCCAGCTGCAAAGCATCAGGCGCATTTGTCATGGTCTCCTGGTGCACTCCCCTTTGACACTGTCTTCATGGGCTTAGCCTCACTGGGATGAAGACATCAAAACCACTTTAAGGTGCAGTCCTGCTGGGAGACTTGCCATAGGCTTCCCTCTCTGAAGGCCATCACCCAACTTGTCAGGATGGGCTAGACCAGGGGTGCGGAAAAAGAAACAAAAAGTACTGACATGAGAAGATGGCATACCTGGAGTTCAGCAAACCTTTTGCCTATCACTCCATATCTGACCAACACCATCAGTTACCAAGCTCACAGGGAGGCCCTCCATTGGCACACCGTTGTCCTTGAACAAGACCACCGAAGTCTATGGTCCTATACAGCTACGCGTATGCGTATTTGTGTTGCAGAGACTGGGATGCCTCGCAGCCTCAAGTAACTGTGCTCTCTCCCTCTCCCCCTCGGCACCCCCCAGCCCTTTACAAGTAGTTGTATCTTTGGTATTAATTCCTTCTTTTCAATAAAGCTTTTCCTCTTCCCTTAAAGACCAGGCCATTCTCAATCAAGGCTCCTCCTCTGAACCACAAAACCTGTTTTGCCTATTTCCTCTCTCCCAAAGGTAGTTACACAACTCGTACTGTTCTAGATACAGAGGAAAGACATTAAATCATGACATACAATGGATGCTTTGTACCTAGTTAGGGCTTAATTCTCTTCCTGAACCCCAGCTGAGATGTGCTCATTGAGGCCTAACGATTTGTACAGCTACAGGACAAAGCCATGATCTCTCATGATGGGAAAGCTTCTTGCAAGTTGTCAAGTGTAACATCCACTTCTTCTGCACACATTCCAAATGATACCCTGAAAAGGAGCCAACTTGCCTCTACCAGAAGGGCTTGGCCATCAGAGGCAGCAAACACCATTTAGGGGGCCCCTCACTGCCGGGCATTCTTCCTCTGGATGAGGCTAGAAGGGACTTGATGGCAGATCTGAAAGCCAGATCAAGCCATCCAGACTGCACCCTGAAGGTAGAGGCGATCCATCAATTCCATGGCTCTCTGCAGGGCCAGCACACTCCTGTGCTTGTTCTCCTCTGAGTATGCTTAATCCCATTAGTGTATTATTTCAGAGAAGCATCTACTGAACTGCTGACAGGTTGAAAAAACCTGACACAGGGCCAGCAGGTAGAAGCTATCAACAGGTAATGCCATTCATCTCACTCACGGAGGTTTTCTACTCGTCAGGCTAGACAGCACCTCGAGCAAGGTTCCTGCTGCCTGGAACCTACCAAGGCTGCCCTGGACCCCCTCGGATAACTTGAAAATACCCCCTTCGTGATGCCTTATCTTGTTTTCTCACATCAAGCCTGGGCTGAGGTTTCAGGTGTCAAAGCTGCAGCCAGAAGGGAGATTTATGGTCCTGTTATCAGCGCAAGACAGCAGGAGGCTGTGGTCACAGGGCAGGGAAACAACAGCCCAGCAGGGAAGGCCAGAGGAAAGTAGCTGGTCAGCACCTGGAGTCACCTGTGCCCACACAGTCCCCATGGGCAGGTGGACTAGGCTGAGTGTTAACAGGAATGTCCCGTGGGTCTTGGGGGAGCAGTTCTAGAAAGCGGGGGCTGCAGGGACAATCCCTTACTAGCTCGGATGGCTGCTGCCCACGGCAAAATCCACGGTCGCATATTTCTGAGGTGTTAAATCACTCGAGAAATGTCTGAAACAGAGCGCCCATCACAGCTGTTTGGGACTACAAGGTCGTGATAAATGGAGAGGCAGTGAGAAGAACCTTGCGGGCTTCGTTCCCTCCACATTCAAACGTGGAAGAGGCATCTCGCTGCCTTGCCCAGGATGACAGCTGGTATGCATCCACCTTCTGAGGACAAACGATGAGTTTTACAAGACAGCTGCGACTCGTCAGGCACGGGCCACAGGGTAGGCAGGGGCAAGCACTATTACAGCAACAACAGCTTTGCTCCAGTTCAGCCAGTCACTTGGCAACATAGGGCTCCACTTCTGATCAATCCTCAATTACATGTCTATAAAGTTCACGTTATATACACTCCTTTCCTATAGGTGATTTTAAATACGTATCCTCCTTGTGTCATTGTATGTTCCATGTTATGAATGCATAAAACACACCAACTATTTCTGACACCTGGAAAAAGTCGTGTGAGAGAGAGTACCATGAGCTAAGTGAACAAAGCCTCGGGTTCCCTGTCCCTAGCTGCACCTGTCACATTGCTGCAACCTGAAATCATCAACCTCACCTTCCCCACTGATGCTGGGATGAGGAACAGTAAGGGGGAGCCTCTCCTGCTCCCCTCCCCCACCCACAGCTCCTCCCTGCCTAAAGGCCTATGCAGAAAAAGGTGAACTTCAGGGAAATCTCAACCTTGAGCAACAGGAGAAGCATCTAGTTCTTCCTGTGCCCAGGCTCCCAACAGAAAAGTTAGATTTGCCAAAAGGATTGTTTTCCAGGAGGCATTAGGCCCAAGTCCCCACTTAGTCGCCTTGGCCTGCTGCACAGAATAGTGCTGGCTGCTGAGTCAGGGCCTGGCGTCCTGAGCAGGTGTCCCTGAAGGTTGCGGCTCTAGTGTGCCCAGGAGCAGCTGTCTCCCTGAGAGCCCTGCACAAAGCACAGCCTCTCCGGAGACTCTCCCCTGCTTTACCCTGAGGAGCTGAGCACAGACTGGGCTGCACTCAACAAACACCGAGTGCCTGATGTGTGAAGGGCACGGTGTCGGGCATTTCAGTCCTGCTCAGTTCCGCTAGTGCCTATCTGGGACGCTTGCTATTAGTGAGGGGCAGGTGCCTTGGGTTCCAGAATGAGCTGAGTCATCCTGCCCGATCCCCGTCCTGAGTCACCATCGCTCTGCGTATTTTAAAGGTGGATGAGTTAATGCATCCAAAATCATTAAAGCTAGGCCCGACACACAGTAAGCACTCCATGTATATGAATCATCATAATTACACAGTGGGAACCTGACTAAGGCCCTGAGAACGTAACGATCAGCTGGTTACCCTCCAGAGCGAGGGGGCATTACACCCTACAGGAGACAAGACAACAAGGCAGGGCACTGTAGCTCTGGGGTCCTTCCAGCCAGGAAGGCACAGTGCCCTGACACCCCACATGCTCTTCACCGCTACTCTGCAACGGGACCAATGATCAAGGGTGTGTTTGCTGCGCTGAGTGTAAGGACTCCAAAAGCTGTGAAAGTTTCATAGTAGGGAACCAGCTCTGTAACAACTTATCGCTGAGCTGAGTGGGGAGACTACACTGTGTAAAGCGAGGAGCAAGGCCGTGCTTGTACCAAAGACAAAATCGCCTATCACTAGAAACTGTAAGAAACTTACTCCACAAGTGTATGAGAAAAGGCTACTACTAGTTCTATTCAAAGAGCAAATATACTTAGATACCCTGTCTGTTCATAACATAATACCCAACTAAAAAGGATAAAATACAAGCATATTTTTAATTTTTTTTTTAGTTTTAGTTGTTTACTTAGAGAGAGGGTTGCCTCTCTCACACCCCCAATCAGGGACCTGGATGCTATAGTAACTCATGCAAAGGAAATGCTGTGGAGGAAATTGGCGAGTCTGCCAGAGACCCACACAGGGCCACACAGGGCAGACAGAGGGCAGCCCAAGGCACCTGTTCCAACTGTGTTCCTCCCGAGCCACATGGAGGTTTGGGCAAGCCACATTAGGAGTCTCACTTGTCTCACCTAACAATGGGTGACATCATAATGCCTCCATTGCCATGGAATGCAATGACAACACCGCTACATCTTGTAAGGCTCCCACAAAACAAGTGTACAATAGCCGGCGTGTTTACACTCGGTAAACATGGGCCCGCAATAGTCCTCTAGGCTATTTGACCTTCTACTCAGTGGCCCCTTGTCAAATAGAGCAAACCCTCAGCAACAGGTGGCCAGGACAGTCCATTAATGCCTGCAGATGGCTTGGTAACCTGCTAATTGCTCCAAGGCTTCCAAAATCTAAATCGGTGTGGCAGCTCGCCTGCCAAGGGCATCAGGTTTTCCTCTGGCCTTCCCTCTGCCCACAGCCCTGCTCCTGAGAACTCCAGAGAAAACTTCTGATTCTCTGGAGACGGGTCAGCAGTTTGTGTTGTTAAAAATAAAGTCATCTGGACCCTGACCTGACATTTATGAGGAAACTTAAGACAACACTCAGTGCCTTCTTTGATTTCTTTATACCCACCACAATAAGAAGAAGAAACTTAAGGGGATTTGGACAATCTCTCAGGACTGAGATCTTTGACCATGACAAGACTACTCCCTGACCAAGCACGAGGTGAACAGAAGGCCTGAGAAGAGTCAAGGGATCTCAAGAAAATGTCAAACTCAATTATTTATTCAAGAGGCAGAGCATGGTATATACTCACTGCTATGAATTAACCAATTCTTAAAAAAAAAAACAAAAAAAAAAAATTGTTTCTATATATATAAATATGTGCTTTTTTTTTTTTTTTTCAAACAAATAATCAACTCAGTCTCCCTGCAACTCAGAAAACCATCTGCTTTTTGGAGCTTTCAGATCACAGATGTCCTTCCTGAGTTTTCAACCACGCGTTGGCCAGGACTTCCTGCTAGGAAGTACGGGTAGTTTGCCACTTAGCGGGGAGGAGCCCAAGCCCATATTTTTTCACTGCCATCCTGAAAACATGGCATGTTCCCCATACATCAAAGCATCCACAGGTCCCTGGCACATCCTCTCCTATGTGCTTAATGTATGGGGTGGAATGTAATTAAACATGGCAGAGAAATGGATGAGGAAGGGAAGGGAAACAGATGTAGAGAAAAAGCACCCTTTTCCCCCTTCACAGCCCCAAAGGGCAAGTGTCCTTGAGAAAAGGAAGGGAAAGAATCTGGGGAAAGGCATAACCAAAAAGAGCCCGGTTGTGCCCGGGGTAGTCAAGGTCAGCACTACTAAGAAGATCCTTTGCAACTAAATTAAGGTCATGGCCACCTTCAGAAGCAACCTGTAGCTTGGCCAATTGTATGGGTCAGCTCAGGATGCCCTAACGAAAGAGCACTAGTGGCACAACCTAACCTCAGAAATGTATTTTATTTTCCCACTGTTCTGGGGGCTGAAAGCCCAAGATCAAGGTGCCAGGCTATCTGGTTCCTGATGAGACCACCCTTTTCCTGGCTGGCAGGTGCCGGCTTCCTCACTGTATTCTCACGTGGTTGGGAGAACCCAAACTCTGCTCTCTTCCTCTAAAGACAAAGATCCTATTTGGTTCAAGCCCCACCCTAAGACTTCATTTAACCTCAATTACCTCCTATGGGCCCAGCCTCCAAATACAGTCTCACTAAGGGTTAGAGCTTCAACAAAGGAACTAGGGGATGGGGGCAATTAAGTCCATACCACTGCTAACAATCTTGCCCTTACCCTATTCTGAGGTGGTCACCCTAATACACACTGCGTGCTTCAAGACTTGGTGACCCAGGGGCCTCCAGCTCACAAGAAGTCTTTGGTCCAAGTTCTACCTTCCCCTTGTCACAGGGATGCTTTGTGCTTTAACAATACACAAACTTATGTTGCAAAAGAATGGTCTCTTCATCATAGGACTTCTCTCATAACATACGTTTCATGAATTGTTAAGGGCGGCAACAGTATTTGGGTGGGAAGGGTCTGGAGCATTGCTAGAAATAACTTTCTAATAAGGAGGGGTTGAAATCCTAACAAGATGATGGTAGATGGACCTGGAATTGCACTCGTTTCTGGGATGCTCCTCATGAAAATAAGGCACCTCACTCCTCATCGCTGAGCTTGTCCTGCTGAGGTCTAGCACAGCTCCATTTCACTCACTTAAAGGAAAAGATGCTCCCCAGCCATGAGGTTAAGAGGCCAGGGTTGTGTCTTCTCAGAGTTCAGACATTCCATTTAATTCGCCCAATCCTTATTCATTAAGCAGCTACTGCAGCCAATGATTATTCCAGGCACCAACAAAGCAGAGGTTTGGGGGAGCTGGTCATCTGCTATTGGAACAGGTCATCATCCCCTCTCTCTACCCATAATCTCTGCATCTTGGGATTGTGGCAGGCACCTCACAACCAGAGGAAATGAGGGTGCTGATGTCTCCGAAGAGCCCCTGGGTTAGCCCCACCCGTTCCAGGCTGTCCATCTGATCATCCTTCCCTTCCTCTGCCTGCTTCCCTCCCCTTCTTCTCTTGCTCTCACTTGACTGTTCTCAAAAGGCCTGAAGATTCCCAATGCACAAGTGAGAAATCTTGCACTAAAGAATTGATTTAAGCCGGTATTTCCCAAGTGCATTTCTTTCCTAAGGTAGTGCCTAGCTCTGCGGGGGTGGCTCATGGATACTGACCAAGTTCCAAAGATCCAAGCCAACTCACTAAGCTGCCCTAATTATAACTCCAAAAATGACAGTGCCTGCCTTCAACTCCCTCTCGATTCACCTTCCTGAACACTTCTGCAAGCTTTCCGCACTCGCTGTGTGTCAGCCTGACTCTCACTTCACTGCTACCTTAGACTCAGGACATTCTTCACAATCCCTGCCCCCCCATACAGAGACCACCAGGCACTATGCTTTCCAAACAAAACTTGAGGTTGAGGTTTTGGCCAAAAGTTTCCATTGGCAACTCTAAGGAATACTTATCCTCAATACCTTCTTAAAGAGAAAGAGAGAGAAGCTCTTAATCAAAAGAGTTTACATATTAAATTCCCTTCTTACATATCTGTAAGACACATTGTTAAATGCTCTGCGCAGTCCCTATCAGAGACTTACCTGCATCCCTTTCCCAAATCATTTGACCACAGGACCCCTTTGTATTAACCCCTGATGAGGACCGGACCAACTACCATTCCACAAAATATAGTTTGAGAAATTCAGCTGCACACCAGCCTTCTCCTCTGCACTCCCCCTTTCCCATCAAACCCCTCACCTGGTGTCTCACTCTGACAAGATGTAGCTAGATAACTGTTGCGCTCAACGGAACAGCACACTGTGTGGTGCTTACTAGTCCCTACTCCTCAAAATACAGCAAGAAAGAAGTAGGCCATCCTCATTTTACAGATAAAGAACCTGAGAGTTAAAGAATGCAAGGAACTTTCTAAAGTCTTACCCCAGCAGGAGGATCAAGTTGGGAGCTAAACCTGGGCCGTCTAATTACATTATTCTAGCCGCTCTGTCAATAAGGGGTTAATAGACTCACTTTCCAGAGCTGTTTACATTTTAAAGTCAAAGAGAAAAAATACTTTAATCCCAGAAGAATGAAATGAATCCCTACCAGCAGGAGTCACAGAGGAAGCCAGAAAAGAGGGAATTCAGGGAGCCTGGTCCTCCTTCGCCCCTGGGTGCAAGGAAACATATGCCTACTTGGGCGAGGGCACTTCCCTCCCTCCTCCAAGCTAAGGTCATAAAGATTTGGAAACTGTCATGCATTTACATGTAGGCACATCCACTGAGTGCAGCTACATGAAGTAACTCCAGATACTCTGATTTGTGTAGCCCACATACACTAGCATCTATTAATAGCATAGCTTGTGGTTTTATTCCACTGGGGACAAACTGAAACCTACTGTCCATCCTCCATGTGGTTTTCTCAACAATAAAGTATGTCCATATAATGCTAGTTGACAATGCCCAACATGCTGCCTTTCGAAACCAAGCCATCTACTAGAGGGGCTCCCAAGATAGTAACCCTGAGAAACTGGTACCTGTTTCCTGCATTTATTTGCTCCCACATGGATGGCAACTTCATCCAAGTCCCCCAATCAGAACTGGGGGGTGAGCTTCACTTCAACAGATCTTCTGGGTGGCGTCCCTTCTAATGGGCCGTGAATACAAATGGGCTGTGTGTCATAACTGGGGCTGTGGGAAGCACCAGTGGCATCCCCTCCACCCACCAGCCGATGGTCCTCTCATTAGGCTCCAGCCCCGTGCTATGTGTACTTCTCCATCACCGTTATTTGTTTAAGAGGCCTGACAAGGCAAACACTCCTGATGCACTGTTTACATTACAGCTTTCACTGGGGCTTATTAAACTCATTGTTACTTCATATAAGCGGCAGATATGTGGCTAGGGCCAGTTAGTGTTGACAGTAAGTAACAGACACCCTGTCACAAGGTAACATGTTTATATACTGCATTGGGTGCCTGGTGGATTTTGTCCCTGTAAAACTATCACAGATAATGAAGCTACTATCAGATAAGTGACTATAATAAATGACCACAATTAGGTCTCTGGTTGATGAGAACACTTGGTGGTCTCACCAGCCTGGCTTGGACAAATCCCAGGCCCACAGAAAAAGAAACCAAAAATCCAATTTAATCTTTATTTAATGATTGACAGAATTGATTTCATGATGGACTTAATGCTTGACCTAATAGAACACCATTTGCTTTATGAAAGCAAGAGTCTTGAAAAAAAATGACTTTTCATCTGTCCTCCTCACCCCTTCTTCTCATCTCAAAAATCAATCCCTTAACCAATGAACAAAATTTGGAAATCAGATTCTTATGAAGTGATCCAGTATCTAGAAGGGTAGGAAACACCCTGGGACTTCTAGCTTCTCCAGAAGAAAAGGATGGCTGGGGCTACTACAGCCCCAGGGAGAAAACTAGCGAAGGGACTGAATCCCAGAGGGGCCTTGGCATAAACTTCCCTGTAGCCAACAGTCCAGGCTCCACGTGGCAGCTCACAAGGTGTAACCATAATCCCTTCTTTAAAGAGTTTTGGTTACATCAAGCGACTCCTATTCCATGACGGTGAAGTGACAGCGCAGAATGTAAATGTTCTGATGAAGCGCATCTTTGAAAGATATTTATTTTCTTGTACATGCTAGTCATTTCCAGGATGACTGACAGGTTTACAGCGAGCCTTTTATACATGTGTATAACTTAAGAACGTGCTGAAGGAAGGTGTGTAGGATCCCTGCGGAGACTTTAAAAAGATGATACCAGCCAAGTGGAAAACGACTGTAGTCAAATGGGCACGGCAGTACTCTGGAATTATTTTTCATCAGTGACGACGACTTTGTTTATGTCATGTCACACCAGCTTGCTCCAGATGTCTCCCCACTCCCTTCCCCTGCCGTTCCCCCTACACACACCCCTCCTCTTACCCACTCCAATACCCCTACCATCCTCCCAGGCTCCTAGAACCACAGCTACATTTTTAGAATTGGCTAGAGGGGAAATGCTTCTCTGTAAAGGTGTGTTTACTCTGGGCGGTTCTATTTTCACTTGATTTAGTATTTCCTAATAATAGTTCCAGGAGACATTACCCTGACTGGCACAGTGGTCCCCCTAGGAATACATGCTTGGGGAGGCGGGGGTGGGGGCAGGGTGATTGATGGGGCTTTTTGTACATCCCTGTTGCCAGAAGACCTCATAAACTCCGGAAAGCTGCCCAGGCATCAGTCTGTTTACCTTTTCACGACTTTAAAGGTGATTTATTTGACCTTTGAAAACGGGGATCATACTTCTTGCTGAAAACAGTGCACATTTCAGCATAAACGCTGACTGTCAAGACAGTAAAGTCCCCAGTCGGAGGCCGTTTATCACTTCTTTCTCCTTCTAATCTGAATGGGGAGCATCTGCTGGATCCTGAGCACAAACAAATTTGTGGGCCATTGTGTAAATATACGGAGATAAGTGTGTGTTTATGCCCCATGTGCACATAGGGTTTCCATAATGATTTTTAAAACTACTTATGAAAGGCCTCAATATTGGGTGAACAAGAGGTAACACAGGCAGAGGAAGCGTCTGGGATTTGAAATAGGACCCAAGTCCTTCACTGGCTGGGTTCCCCTCGTTGAATAACCTCACATCTGACAAGAGAGAACTTTAGAGCCAGCGCCCCGGCACTGCCTGCCCAGCTCTGTGGCTTACCGACTCTGGAACCTTGAGCATGATAACCTGGCCGTGCTCTGATGTCACTATCTGTAAAATGGGGTCATAATAATGCCTAGGTCTCACAAGGTGGAAGTGAGGATTAAATCAGCTGAAACATGTGGATTGCTTAAAATGCTTAGCATACAGAAAACCAAAAATGTTGGATATTATTATAATCCTCTGTAAAGGGGATAGAATAATTATACAATAATAAATATACAGGGTAGGAACTAAACACGGATGATGCATGTTAAGTACTTTGTCCACTGTAACATGCTATATAAACGCCATTCGCCCACTGAATGGAACGCAGCTCATCAAGGCCTCCATTGATGTCATTAGTCCTGAATGCTGAGAATAGAGTTTCACAATTTTTTTTAAACCAAACAATGATGCAATATGGCAGGTCATTTGTACCTTCATTTTATGTATGAAGAGACTAAAGGGCAAAAACAAATGAAGTTATATACTCAAAAGTCAAACAGCTTTTCAGAGCATGTAATCATTCTAATTAAAACTCTATGCTATTATCATATCATTTATTCTTTGATGGGTGAAGGATCTCTAATAGTTCATGGTGTCTTGGGTTCATGAGGCCCATTTCCCTGCAGAGACCACTTTCCCTTCAGAGGGACCCAACCAGCACAGGAAGAGGTTCCTGGAACAGAGCGAAGGTCATTAGCAAGGTCAGTGTTTTCCTGAGATTTAACCATCAAGGAAGGAAATGAGGAAAACCACTTAACTACACAGGCTGAAGAGAATTGCTTTACTAACTGTAGTCTTGGGTTTTACTTCTAAGGAACACCAGACAAGGATATCTGATATCAAGATTTCTATTTTTGAACATTTTATGTCTTTTTAGAACTCAAGCCATTAACAGAAGAATGAACGACTGCAAAGTGATTCCATTCTGATGACTTTGCAGGCTCTCCTGACAAGTGGCCAGTGGCAGAGGTGGGCGTATCTGAATGCTGGGGGTGGCATTCCCATGGGGACCCCACCCATCTTGCAAGCCCCATTAGAACTCATAGTATAGTGATTTTCTGAAAGCTCCAGGGAGTCCTGTAAGTTCTAAGTAAGGACACAGGCTACCCCAACTCCTATGGCCTAAAAGCCACATTCAGTAGGAAGAAGGCACAAACCTTCTGAAGAATCAGAAGACACATCCTTGGGACATCTGAAACTGTTCTCCTGAGCATTGGGGGGTGTGGGTTAGCCATGAGCTTCTGCTCCTAAGAAACCAGCTAGAAGGCATCCATTCTGGGCAAGGACCTACATGCTCCCATGTGCCCAGGGCCTCAACAGCAGAAACTGCTCACTGCCACACACTTCCCATGGTCCCAATATCCCAACGTGCCTTGCTGCTCTCAGAAGCATCCCGACAGGTGCTGTGAGTAGCTGCCCCTCCTCAACCCTGCACATGCCCGGCTCAAAGCCCTGTGAACTGAGGCCTCTGGAGTTGCCCACCCCCTTCTATGACAGCCCATAATTTATCAGCCGCTGCCTTTCTCTTCAGGACATGACGATTACATGTGTTCTAAGGGGACAGCTAAAGGCCCATTAATCTTCACCCTGGTGAGGAGGAGACTGATGGTAATTTAAGTTAACTGGATGGGTGAGGTAGATATAAAGACCACAAGGTACAAGTGACAAGATTATTAACTGCACCCACAGCCGTCTGTTTACCAAGCTGCCTCGGTAAATGGAAGCGGGCTGGGTAAGCGCGAACGGGGTTCATGCAGGGTTTACAGAGGGGAGTTTCTGGCAGATGTGGCTCATGGCAAGGCTCCACGTTTCCAGGGAGCAAGCAAAGGACTCCTGTGGTTAGAAGGGGAACTTCGGCTCCAACCAGCTTCGAAAGCAAGCTGAAGTTGAAAAGGTCAGGGCAAATTCTGAATGATCTCTCTCCCACACCCATAGCAAGGGAATATATGAAACTTCACCTCCAAGGTCCCCTTCAAGGTCTCCCTTGACCTGCCTTCTATTCCGACCAACTCAGTTTCCTCCTGGACAAGGTGTCCGCAGAGGTTGAGTGAGCACTCTCTGTCCTCCTCAACCTGTGGAGGGGGTACCTGTCCCAGGCTGCTTCGGAGGGTTCAGCAGCCCACTCTCAGGAAAGGTGCCAGGGAAAGACCCTCTTGGTCAGCACCCACCATGGATCCCCTCTGTGGCTGCCTTCCCACATCCTCACCTAAGAAATCCCCAAATTGAGGAGAACAGTCCCTAAGTACAGACCACAGCAAAAGAGGAAAGTCTTCGATGTCCCAGACCCACCTGGTCAGGTTCAGGGTTTATGCCCAGACATGTAATGACAAGTTTCCTGCTCTTCCCAACGTCCCAGCTTGGTGACTCAACTGGCCCTGACCTTTGCCCCCACCCCTTGCCCAAATGGGCCAAGCCAAACTACGGATCAGCAGAACTACAGAGATTGTCCTAAATAAGGGCATGTTGACACTGAGAAACGGATAGGTACGAAATGCCTTATGGTTTACAAAGTGCTCATCTAATAAGATCCTCATTAACCCAATCTGTGAGCAGAGCAAGTATTTATTTCTCCACTTTACTGATGAGAAAACTGATGCTCAGACAGGTTAGGTTTTCCAAGGTAGCAAGGAATAGGACAACATTAAAATACTCTACGAGCATTCATTTTACTTTAGTATATTTTTTGTATAAAATATATACTGTAGGACAATATTAAAATACTCCACAAGCATTCATTTTACTTCAGTATATTTTTTGCATAAAATATATATACTGTAGTATATAGTTACCTCTTGAACAACATGAAGGTTAGAGGTGCTGGCCCCCTTTGTAGTGTATAATCCATATATTTTGATTCCCCAGAAACTTAACTAATGATAGCCCACTGTTGACCAGAAGTCTTACCAGTAAGTCAATTAATATACACTTTGCATATGTATTATATACTTCATTCTTACAATAAAGCTAAAAAAAAGACTAAGAAAATCATAAGGTGTTTACGCCCTTTGTCCACTTCTATCATGTAAGATGATAAATTTCACTACTTTGTTGTTAATGTAAAAAAAAAAAAATGGTAAGGAAGAGGAAACACATTTACAGTATTAATTGAAAGTAAATCCACATATAAGTGGAACCATGCAGTCCAAACCCATGTTCAAGGGTCAAGTGTGTACATGCTTTGTAAATATAAATAAAAATACATACTAAGATACACACTACAGTACATATATACATGTTACATATACCATACATACCCTTAATGTATATGTTGATTTACGAAGTACTCTTATGTATAACGTATGCTGTATAAAATTTTAACATACATACCACAATATATTTTAGGATATGTATATGTATGTCACATTTGTATAAGTGAATATTCCCTTTGTGGCAGACACCATTACCTGCCTCATCAAAAGTCACTATCCTCTTTCCTTATTTACAGAACCAGAATTTTCTTCAGCAGTGACCACAGGTGCATTTGTTTCTAGAAGTGGATCCAATCCAGACGGGCATGTGACCCACTGTGGACACAGAAGGTGAAAGGAGTCTGCTAGAGGGTTTCTGGGAAGGTTTTCCTCCCTGGTAAGAGGGAAGCACCAGGATAAGGAGCTCTGTTGCCCCATACTGACCATTCCCCTGCTTTTGAACACAGAAAGGAGGGCTAAATGATCAGAGCATCTGCAGCCTTTTTGCAACAATGAGAAAGAAGGCCAACATGAGAAAGATGGTAACTGAAAGCCAGCCTCAGTAACGTGTATCAGCACAGTTCTAGTTTAAGGCTTTAAGGATGCAGCAGTTCGGTTACAACTAAAAGCCTCTCCTGCTAGTATGCTCCCTGACCAAATGCTGAGAAACTCAAGTTCAGAGACCATGTTTACATTTGAATCCCCTTTGCAATTCAGTCCAGAAATTGTCACTTTGCTAGAATGAAGAAAGAAGTGTGCTCCTAACAGATATGCCCTCATGCAACATACTTATCACTACCAATAAAACTTTGCATCTTCTACCCAGTAATAAGATATGCCCTCATGCAACATACTTACCACTACCAACAAAGTAAAACTTTGCATCT
Organism: Noctilio leporinus; assembly: GCA_004026585.1. Classification (NCBI taxonomy): domain Eukaryota; kingdom Metazoa; phylum Chordata; class Mammalia; order Chiroptera; family Noctilionidae; genus Noctilio; species Noctilio leporinus. The sequence continues at coordinate 130,706 of PVIW01000126.1, forward strand.
TCTACCCAGTAATAAGAACAATAAGGAATTATGAAATTCCTAATGCCATACTATTACCTTTACCTCCTTTCCCAGAACTGCTCTCATTACTCCCATACCCCTTAACAACTAAAAACATGTTTCTCATAGAATTAAACAAGTTAGTACTACATTCCTGCAATGAAGTTATTTTTCCTATTCAAAATAAATTCATAGCCCTAGCTAGTGTAGCTCAGTGGATTGAACCAAGGGTCGCTGGTTCAATTCCCAGTCAGGGCACTTAACCAGGATGCCAGCCAGGGCTCCAGCAGCTGGAGACAGGTGAAAGGCAACCATACACTGACGTTTCTCTCCCTTTCTTCCTCCCTCCCTTCCCCTCTCTCTAAAAACAATAAAATCTTTTAAAAATAAATAAAATAAGTTCACTTATAACTGATATTGCAAGTCAGTGAGGGAAGGAGAATTATTCAGTAAGGGGTGAGAAATTTTAATAGTAACTTTTCAAAAATTAAATAAGCATCTTGGTATAACACATCAATATAAATTCCAGATGAATCACAGCCCACTATCAACCAAGTTAACTAATTATTGAACAATAAAACTATTTAAAGAACGTATCGATGAGCATTTATTTATACAATGTCAGCTTTGGGAGAAGTTTATAAGGCACAAACCATAAAGAAAAAATTGAAATGCTTAACTACATAAAACTTCCCATTTTCTGAATGTAAAAAAAAAAACTCTATAAACAAAATTAAGAAAAAATAGCACTGGGGAAAATTTTCATACAAGTAGATAATGCTTTAACCTACGTAGAAATCTTTCAAGTAATCATGAAAGAAAAAAAAAAAATGTGCAGAGGACATTAACTCAGAATTGCTTAAGGAAAAAAGACCAACAATCAATAAACTTAAGTATATAAAACCTCACTGGTAACAAAATACATTCAATTTGAAATGAGATTTACCTTTTCCATTTTTGCCTACCATATTTATTGGCAAAGATGCTTTTGATTATACTAACAACTGTTTAGAAGTTAGAAAAGAGTGCTTAACTGTAAGCTCCATGGGTACCGGAAAAAAAAAAAAATTCACAGAAAAAGTAAACCTTTGATCTGTAATATTATCATACCAACTTACCATAATAGTTCTAAAAGAAATACATAGATTTACCCATCAATATGCTGCTTGCACCATTATGCGTAAGAATTAAAATTGCAATAAAGCTAACTATCCATGAAATGACAGCCTATCGGTTCAGTGTTACTACAGAGCAAATCTTGTTACAGGGAAACACTCCCCACATCAGTGTGAAATGAACCAAGCAAAGCAACTGAGTCATGAAATAGGATAAGCATCTTATAAAATAGAAGTAGGTACTAAGATAATGGCATCCAAAAATAATAATAAAAGATAATGGCATCCTAGAATTACTTTATTGTCTATTCTCAAGTTTCCAAAGTTATCTGTGAGTTCCATGCACTGTTTTATCATCAAGAAGTTGCTTTTATTAGGGAAAATAATCATATCCTCTGTGGCCCCAGTATCACAAGCCCAGCAGCATGCTGTTCCCAGGAACATTTCAAGGCTAACATGTTATTTCTAGTCACTGTGTAATATTGGCACATACACCAAAAAAAGGTAGAACACTAACAAAAGAAGTTAATATGCATCAATAATAAACTTTGCTGGACAAACTGTTAATAAAAATGGCAACATTTTCCTATCAGCAACCCTACACAGACGCCATTTTGTATAAATTGTACAAGAACTCTCAGAGGCGGAAAGAGGTGGGAAGAGGCAAACAGGCTCAGGGTGTGTAAGCAATCTGTCCAGGGGAGGAAATTACTACAGCTGGGCCTCTAGCTTCACTGCCCACTTTCGCCCGGAAGGCAAGGCTATGTGCGAAGGGTGAGTCCCGCTGATTGCATGGCTCCCGAGCTCGGGACCCTGGGGACCGGAGGCTGGAAAGCCTGTTGCAGGCCCTGGGAGGCCCTCAAGGCTTAGCACTGCCGTTGCCCCTGAAGGATTCTCGCACCCTCTTTCTATCCGTTGTTGCTCCTGCCACCCCTTCCCTGTCTATAGAACGGGAATGGAGCAGCGTCAATGGCGAGCCCAGCATGGGTCTGGGCTGACACTTGCGACACAAAGCTTTACTGAAGAGCCAAGTCGAGCAGGCGGTTGCATCTCCGCCCAAACTACCAAACTGGTCTCCTTCATCCAGGAACCAGAAACGGGACCTCAGAACACAGCTCTGCTCCGTTCAATAGCTATTTCTTCTCTGCCTGATGTTCCATTACAGGAGGATCTTAGGAATCCCTTTTGGTAGGAAATGAAACCGATTCGTAACCCAGATCTACTTTTGTCCCGTCTGTTACCAAGCCAGGCCTTAAGCGCACTTCCCCCAGCCCACGGGGCATCTTGCACCACGTGGCCGGCTTCCCCGAGGCCCAGCCGGGACACGTGTTCGTGGCCCGGTCCCCCAGAGCACTTACTGCGGTGCGATCTGCTTTCTGCTCTTCCAGCTCCTCCGCTCTGCTGGGCACCACGTCTGCGTTACTGCCCCAGCACCAGGCCGCGGTACTAGGCCTCAGTCGGGAACCAGGCCCCAGGCCGCGGTACTAGGCCTCAGTCGGGGACAAGGCCCCAGGCCGCGGTACTAGGCCTCAGTCGGGAACCAGGCCCCAGGCCGCGGTACTAGGCCTCAGTCGGGGACCAGGCCCCAGGCCCCAGGCCCGTGCAACGCTCGGGTGAGGCAGTTGCTGCTCCACGATGGCACCTTCAGGAATCCCTACAAAAAAGCCAGCAAAGAAGAGCTCACAGCCAAAGGCGCGGGATGAGAGGAGCATCATATTCTACTTGAAAATGGAGAACGTAACTGCAATGAAGGAGAGAATACAAGCATTCGTACATCACGCACACGGACATATATCCATCCACCCATCCGTCCATGAATACATACAACAAGCCCCCCCATTTTCAGGGAAAGATAAAACACAGAGAAGGCCGGAAACCCCCGACAGGCCAGAAACCCATGCCACGTGGCTTCCAAACACCATAAATTTTCACTTACAGGAAGCCCTTCGCAGTGTCTTCGGCACAGGAAATCACCAGCACCACTTCTCCGGCCCTCAGGGGCTTAAAAGTAAGTAAAATAAGTGGGAGCCGAACACCAGCCACGCCACGCCACGCCACACCACACCAGCCACGCGGCTCCGCAGCACCCTCCCAGGTGGCCAACGCCCCAGTGTCTGCAGCTTCCGGTCGCAGACCGGAAGGTTGACTTCAGGGGGACGGGCTGAGTGGGACTCGCGAGATTTCAGCATGGGCCAGGTGGGTCTCGCGACACTTCAACACGCAACTCAGATTGGCCTGTGGCTTAAAATGTCGGAATTGATTCCTGGCGGAACTTTCCATTTCCTTCTTGCAGATCAGGGATGGCCGCAGGTAGCCGGAATAGGCGGTGCAGGTAAGGGGGAGTGCTGCCCGTGGGTATACGTAACCTCCCTGGTCTGGGAAGGATCTCGGACGCAAGGAAGGTGTTAATAAGAGAAAGCACACAATTTGTCCCTGGAAGTAAGGTGCAAGAACCAGCTTGGGGTGAGCGAGAAGATGCAGGCAGGGCATCCAGAAAAATTACCTTTAACTGTGAATTTGGCGAGTTCCGCTAGGAGAAGCTGTATTGTTTTCAATGATGGAAGCCCTTGGTGAGCCTGTGCAGAAAAAGGCAACGCCTGTTGGTTGCATGAATTGAATGGAGGCCATGCCACAGCCAAATAAATAGCCAGACTAAAAATAAAGGAGAAAACACCCTTTATTCCAACCCCCATATGGTGTACGGGCGGGAATTGAAACCCAGATCAGGTGAAGACAAGTATTTGAGGAAATACAGGTGCCTGGCGATTTGGGTCAGCAGCGTACCTCCCAGCTCCGAAGTCACTGAACAGAGAATTCCTCCCTTAAAGCAGTAAGCAATATGGCAGATTAGAGAGAGAGAGAGAGACACACACACACAAGGAGTAAGGAGGAGGAGGTAGAGAAGAAGAAATTTCAACTAAGTTGGTTGTGGGGAATGCACACTTTTTGTATTAAATGCTTTAAAAACTTTTTGGAAAATTTTTGCTGCTGCTGTTACAGCAGTTTATCTGGCCTGTATAGTGAAGGAGGAAAGAGCAAGGGTGAGGAAAATAGCACACAGCCTCCCTGGCTCTCCATCTCCCTGTGCTAGACCCAGCCCTCCCTCCTCGAGCCAGAGTCCCAGCACAGCTGCCCCTGGAATGGACCCATGCTACAGAGAGCTTCGATGGTCTTTCACAAGCCTCTGGGCTCCAAGGCTCAAGTCAAAACCACCCTGCTCTAACTCTGAGCAAGAGTAGGCCTGTGTTACCCTTTGCTCTGCCCATCACCTTGGACCTAGCAAACTAAGCGAGTTGTTTCCTCTGACTTGAATGCTAATCTGAGACCATAGGTTTTCCCCCACAATGCTTGGAATTCCATCCCCTTCACATCCTGGCCCACAATCTTCTCACTCTCTCTGACCCCTTGAATCACAGAACATTATCTCCTGTGTTAAGGTCCTGATTCAACCTCCCAATCCTCTCCAAGGCTCAGTAGCAAATAAAAGTCTGATGGGGGCCTCAAATGCTGGAAAATTTTAGTTGCAGGTCACAGCCAATAAGCTTAGTAATTAATATATGTAAAAGCTATTGTTTCAGGAACTAAAGGACTGACCCACCTTGACTCCAGCTAATAAGCTTAGAATTAACATATGTAAAAAGCTATTCTTTTAGGAACTGGAGGAATGATCCACCTTGGCTCCAGAGTAACAAGTCCTCCACCCAGATCAGAAGACCTTAGCCCAGGACAAAGAAAGAACCTGCAGTTTTGATCTCATTAACATTTTCCTTAGTTCCAAACCCCTTACCTACATACACCCTTTTTCTCCTTATAAAAAGGGCCCATTTATAATAGAGTGTAAAGTCTGTTAGAGTACAAACCCTCTGTCTTCTCAGATCTCAGATCATCTGAATAAAGCTCCTGTAAAGATTTAATCCCTGTCTCTGCTTATTGGGTCTGGTAGGCGAAAGGCAGCACAAATGCCAGCTTTTCCAGTTTCAAGTCTTCCTAGAAAGCCTGGAAAAAGTCATCCAAACACCTGAGTTGGCAATCATTGAACAGAGGAAAAAATAGCCAATGCTTTAAAAAAAATTTTTTTTTTAATTGCTGAAGGCAGTTTTTTGCCCAACTATAAATATTCTGAATTATTACAATATAAAAATTAGCAAGGAATACCAAATTACCCCAGAGGTGTTGTTAGAACTGTCACTTTGACATGGTAGTTGATTTCATTATTGTTTTCATAATGAAATAGATACAATGCATGTTTTATCTTAAACACAAAGCTGAAGAGCACAGACTAGGGCATCAATTCCAGCTTCACCATAAAGAGTGCTGTGTGTTTGGGAAAATTCCTTTCTCCCAAAAATCCGTTTCCTTGACTGGATAATGAAAACAATAACACCTACCTGATAAGTATTAGATCTTATGATGAAATCAGCTACAGTACAAAGGCCTAGAACATAATAGGCACTCGATTAAAATGTTCTTCCCTACTATTTTCCTCCTCTGCAAATTATAAATTATTCAGAATGTATAATCAGAGCCTGTGGGAACTACCACCACCTGCTGTACGGGTTTCAAAACTGCATACGCCACAGCAAAGGTGAAAATGCCACCTCAAATCAAGAAACTGAAACCAAAGTTCAAACATGACTGAAACCCCCACATTTAAAGGACATCAATTACACGTGAGACAGAGGTCACTAGAGATGCCAGAACACTGGGTAGAATGAATCAGGGTGAACTTCCTGGAAGAGGTACACCTTAGTTTTACAAGCAAAGGGAAAAAAAGGATGTGGGCCAATTGAAAAAGAAGGAAGAACAATTTCCTGTGCAAAGTTGGGGGAAAAGCTTGAAAGCAAAAGGGAAAGGTCGTGAAGGCCTCAGGGTGGCAAATAATGGCAACTGGAGACCTTAGCCTAGCCCAGCCTGTTAAACCTTCAGCCCGTTAATCACAGAACAAAATGAGAGCGAATATGGATGGCTATAAGCACCCCCACTATACAACAACTATCCCAGGACAGTTAGCTTATAGTCCTCAAGCACAGCACCTCTGATTAGGGCTCGCTTTCACGGGCAGAAGGTGTTGAAAGCAGCCATGTAAGTTATAGTAGCAAAGAACCTCAAGAAAGTATGGAAATGTGTTTCTTCTTAGGCATAGAGGTCATGGGCAGAGCAAGCATCCTGAAGACAACAGTCCTGTTTGCCTCACGCCCACCCCACCCCTGTGGTGTCCCACAATTCCTAACTCAGCACTCAGTGCCTGGAAGAAGCGCCACACCTTGCTGTGAGGTCAGCTTCCCCATGTGGCAGGGAGCAGAGGTTGTATTTTACAACCAAGCTCCTAATCTGCTCTCCATTCTGCACCCCTCACTCTGCATTCTGGCTACACTCACTCTGGGACGTGCTATATCTTCTAGGTCTTTGGAGACACTTCATCTGCCTGAGAAACACGTTGAGGATCCCACTGAAGAAACCGCTACTTCCAAAAGGCCTTCTCTAACCCACTGCCTCGCCCGGTCATGCCCTTATCATAGCATGTCTTCTTACAGCATCAGAATTTCTTATCCTCTTGTCTGCATTTACTTTCAACTCTAAGTTCCCACCAAGTGGTTCCGTGTAGCCTTGAAATGAAGGAAATCGGGAGAAGAGGGACCACCCTGGAATTGCCCACAATGTGGCCTCTGACATGCCTTTGGCCAGGGCAGCGATGTTCACCAGTCTAACTCCACCTTTGCAGGCTGAGTCACCGAGGCTGTCAGGGATTCACGTGGCCCAGCCCCACACCCTGCACTATATTCCGAGCACACTGTCAAGTGTTGAACAGCCTTGGCAACTGAGCTGGGTTTGGAGCTCCAATCACCAGGCTGGCAAAAGCAGACCAGGGCCATGTACAAGTGTGTCCTGGACTCAGTCATTTGAGATGAGGGGAGAACGCATCCTGATTGATTCTCTAACTCCAACAGAAAGAAGACACATCATGCAGGGCTCGGGCAGGCAAGACTAACCCTAGGAGGACCCAGAGCCCTGAGGCCTGCACAGTCACAGCCGGCACTTCCATATGCTCCAGGTGACCTCATGTTAAATGGCACTTCCATATGCTCCAGGTGACCTCACGTTAAATGGAATGTCTGGGTAGTCCTGGGTGGGAAAGAAGATGCAGGCTTCAGAGGCAGGGGTGGGCATTGGAAAGCAGGAAATGATGGGTATTTGCGCGCACAGGGCAAGCAGCATGAGCCAACACGTCACACGTGGCCCAATAGCCCCTGCACTGGTTCCCAAGGCAGCTGCCTTTGTCGTCACTCTGGTGCAGCGCAAGGGACCCTGCGTTGGCAAGCCCAGCATGGTCTGTGGCAGTACCCTAGAAAGACCCTAAATGCAGGGGTGTTCCTACGTCCACATCATGAAGAGTTTTATCTGCCCAAATCTAGAGGGTCCGTGATGCCACCTCCCAGAGGGCACAGCAGAAAAGCCAGTCTCAGCACAGTGGTCCCTCCCAGCGGTTGAGTTCAAAATCAGCCTTGTTTCTGCATAAAGGCACCACATTTTTCTCTCTGTACAGTATACCCTTCACCTAGGGTGGTCTCCACCAGAGACCACCAGAACGGGTAGATCACTCACCCTCTTAAGCACTAGCGCTATGTTGTGCAATGCCACTGTTTCGAGAGGCCAAACAGCTGTGAGTGTCGGCTGGACTAGTGCAGGGAGAGGCCTTGGCAAGAACTGCCCGCCATCACGGAGCGCGGTCCTCTCGTGTTCCTCATGCCCGACCCACGTCTCCTACAGACTCCTGCCCCCCAGCTCCAGATGTCGCCTTAAAACGCACACCATGGCCTTGGCTGGGCTCTGCCCCACAGATGGATGACATAATTACTCCCACCCTATGACCAAGGGTGGAGCCAAGCCTGAACCTTCTCTATGGATTTGCCCTGAGTCATTTATCCACAGGGTGGCTGGGTCCTGGTGTCTGAGTAAGTGGAGGGGTATTTCATCAGGACATTTGACACCATCCTTTGAGGGGTGAAGACAGAACGTGTGGGTGCCTCTGACTGACATGGAAAGGCGGCCTGGCCGTCCTGCCATGGCCCCTCCACGGAGCAGCTCTCAGGCAGGCCGCCTGGCTCTCACAGAGGGACCTCTACCCTTTCAACTCATTTATCAGCCCTTCCATCTGCTTCGGCGCAGACATCCCGTGCACCCCTAGTTCTGTTGTGCCAGGGACCGGGGCTGGTCCCCCAAAAGTTTCTGGCCTCCATGAGAGGCCTAATCCAGGCCTGTCATCTTTCCCGGTGACAGGTGGAACAGGTGTGGTTTCTTCCTCCCCAGCGTGGCAGAGACTAGAAAGCCTAGGGCCCACCATTGAATTTCCATGCTTGGAGCTAAATCCTTGCGTGCATGATCCTCCCTTGAAACTGGAGGAGGGAACTGTGGCCCCCAACCTTTTACACCAAATTGATTTGTGTCTCCTTGAGGAGCGGTGAGCTCATCCCTGGTCCCATCCAGCTTCAAAAGGCCAACTGTCTCATTAAACTAATTGCCCGATGTGAAGGAGCTTCCTTCAATTACCAACTAATGGATGGCCAGTTCTGTCCAAACAAGGCATTTTAAAGCATTCCCACTACAGAGAAATCGCTTTCCACCATGACGGATGGAAGTCTCCTTTAGAGGATTATCATAATAGTTATGGTAGATACTCGTCTAAGCCCTGAGAAATTTTTAAAGGAAAGATACAAGCGGCAAACTTGGAGCAGTTCCAAAGTGTGGAGTCCTGTCTTGGGGATGGTATTTTGAAAACTTCCTCCTTCAACCAAGGATACTACAAAGACAACTAAATGTCTATGCTAAGGAACATTCATCCTTTTTGGGGAGTGGTAAGAAAGCCTTTAATACCAAAACTACCAACAGCCCCTGTTGGCTACATTAAACCTCATAAAATGACCCATCTCTCATTAATAAGGGCTCCCCACTGTGCTGCTTCTACTAGTTTTAGTCACAGCGAACAAGGCAGGGAGATTGAATTATTAGCCAGGCTCATTTTATTGGCTTGGGCTTGGGGGGGTGGCGGGGGGCAGTGTGTTATATGGGAGATTCTTTTCATGTTTTGCTTTTCCTCCAGAAGCAGCTGGTTTTGTCTTTAGTTTCAAATGTCTATTCAAAAAAAAATCAGGGCAATCATTAGAAGGCAGGAATGTGTACATGGGATCTTCCAGAAACACCTGATGTCAATCCCAGGGGGTTGCCAGAAAGGGCAAGGTTGGGGAGGAGGAGGCACAGGGTTGAATGGGTGGCTGTGGGCAAGGCTGGCAGGTGGTCTTCAGTGGAGCAAGGGAAGGGGGGTACCTGTTAGGAAATGGCAAAGGGGAGGAGAAGCCGAAAAATGTGTGGGCTGGTGGCTGCACTGCAGACGGCTGGCTGGGCCTCCGGCCCTGTGGGCTCGCCATTCCCCTGGCTGGCTACACCGCAGTCGCTTGCTGGCTCAGTTTACATTTCTGTACAGAGAGCAGCTACGGTGTGCCAGGTATCACAGCTCCACCGAAAGGCTCCAGAGCAGCACGAGGCTCTTGAAAACAAGACATTCAGCGTGATTTCCTGGGCCTGGAACCTCCAGACACAGAGAAGGGACTGGTGCCGATTTCAGAGTGTGACTCCTGAATGCCTGGGATCCTATTACTGCTCAGGCCCTTTTATGTCAACCAAACAGCCCTTTCTTACCTTCAGGGAGGGCCCTGGGAGTCACAAAAAGAAATTCAAAACCTACACTGAGACTCTGGCTCACATCTCTCAGACTATCTCCTCCTGCCAGGAGGGGCTCAGACCCAAGACTCCCTGGAAACACTGGAGAGAGAGAGAGAGAGAGAGGGAGAGAGAGGGAGAGGGAGAGAGCACGCATGTGCTAAGTGACAAACTGCAGTAACAAGCCCCTCCTCTAGGCAACAGCACTCAGGGACCAGGACTGCAGTCACTCCCACAGCCCAGCAGTCGTCTGGCATCTCTGTGCACCTATGCACTGGGTACCTTCCATATCCAGTGTCTCCTCTGCTCCTCCTTGCTCTGTACTAGAGGCTGAAGTCCATCCATCCTTCCCTCCGTCCTTCCAGCTTCCGTAGATCTCAACTCTTCCCTTGGCTGGTGGGACACACTGGCAGGAGATGCGGACAAGAGGTGGAAGAATGAGAAAAAGGAAATCAGGGTAGTTCTTTCTCCTGCTCTCTCCCCACAGGGCCTGGCCACTACTGTGACCATCACAGCTGGGTGCCTTCTGCCCAACTCCAGGCTCCAGCAACACAATGTTACCTGTGGAAACTAAGTAATGGCCTCCGAAGATAACCAGTTTCTAATCCCTGGAGCCTGCAAGTGTCCCCATACGAGGCGATAGAGACTGTGCAGATGTGACTAAGAGAAGGGCCTTGGGATGAGAGTATCTTGGACTATGTGAGTGGGAACTGAGTATCACCACCAGTGTGCTAATAGTAGGGAAATTTGACTTGGAAGAAGAAACTAGGTGACCAAAAGCAGAGATTGGGGTGACATGGACACAAGCCAAGGAACGCCGACAGTAAACCGGAAGCTAAGAGTCAAGCAATGGATTTTTACCCTGGAGCTTCCAGAAGGGACCAGCCCTGCCAACACCTTGACTTGAGCCCGAGGAAACTCATGTTGGACTGTTGGCCTCTAGAACTGTAAGCAACACATTTCTGCTGTTGAAGCCTCTGTGTTTGTAGCCATTTGTGACAGCAGCCCTACGAAGCTAACACACTTCCCAGCCTCTTAGACCTGGGATGGCAATGATTTCCCAGTTGCTCCTGAGTGTGTCTTCTGTTTTCTGTGCAACTCCTATCTGCATGTTCCATTTCATTCCAAAAGAACTTAAAGTAGTATATCCAGAAAATAAATCGTACAAGAAGATGTTCAATGAGAAAATTTGGGAGAAAAAGAACATAAGGATAAAAAACATATAAAGCCTGGACTCATACCCCAAATCTAGGCCATGCAGCCCCAAACGCCTTTCAGCAATTAGTCTGCTAAGCTCTCCCACAGCCAATGAAGAGAAAAAGCATCGCCAATTTTAGTTTACTATTTCTTAAACTGGCCTGATGTTAGGAATCCCCTGTATACTTTATTAAGCATCCTAATATCTGGTTAGCACTTCATCCAAGACCTACCAAAACAGAACCTAGCAGAGAAGTAAGAATCTGGATTTTAGCAAGTATCTGAGATGATTTAGACAGGCCACAGCATCTATGAGGTATGAAAACAACATAGGAAATGTTGACAAAGGGAATGATGTTAAACATGTCAGGGAAAAGCCATCATCTCAAGACTAGAAAGGTATACACACCCTTCCAGTCATGGTCAAGTTCTGTCTTCTGTGTCCATATAGCACACAGCTCTATGACAAAAGAAGTGATTCTTAATCATGAAAAATAAAAGTATAATTTAACTATGCCCGGAATGAAGCTACATCCCCTCACAGATTCCTGTACTGCCTCTTTCGTTTGCATTCTCTGTTCCCCTTTCCAAATAAAGCCCCAATGTCCTTTCAGGGATCTCTGTGGTCAGAAATGAACAGACAGCCTAGGTACATGCAATAGGGTGTTCCATTACCCTGACCAGAATGACTAGAACGGGGAGCCAATTCCATCAGGCCTTTCTGGGTGGTCAGCAGTGCTGTTTCTTATCCTAGATGTAATGGTATGTCCAGATAGAGAAAGTTATTATTATTATTATTATTATTATTATTATTCCTCTCTATGAATAAGGAAACTGAACCGTGAAGAAATTTTGAAACTAACCCCAAGTCATCTGGGCTGAACTAAGATTTTTGCCCATTTTCCCCTGAGTTGATGGTCTCTGTGACCAGCTATACTGCCTCTCTTTAGTTCCTTGTCAGAAGCTAATCCCTGTTTCAGCAAAGCAGGAATGGGGTGCTTCATAATCCAATATCATGAAGATAGCAAGTGCAGAGCTTTCTATGAAAATGGAAATGTTCTGTATCTTCACTGTCATCCTGGGTGACAGCCACTAGCCACATGTGGCTATTGAACAATGGAAATCTGGCTGGTGATACTTCATTTCACTTCATTTAAATGTAAATAACCACACAGCCCAGGTAGAGATGTAAAGCCAAAAGCTATTGCAATGTATTTTTATTGTGGTGACATAGAAACCAAAACATTGCTCAAGCACTGGAATCTGCCCACATTCCACAGGGCAGCAGAGCCACGGCACCACCATGCCTAATGTGGGAAATGCCATTGCACACTTGTGGAGAAGTTGATAACCTTTCATTGTGAAAGTAGCTTTGGCCTTTAGGATCCTCTGTCAGGGTCTCTAAGACTCTTCAGGGTCCCAGGACCACACTTTGAGTGTTAAGGGACTAAAAAGAAGCACACAGCTTCTCCACGCCTGGGAGGAACAATTCTTCATTCATCCTGCTTTGGGCCTCATTCCTTCCATTTGGAGGGACTTTGTCCCACCCCACACTGTACCTGTAGTTTGGTTTCTCTTATTTCCTTGTGCTGGGGCAGGAGAGAGGCCAAGAGTCCAGCCAAGGTCAAAGCAGATGACCTAAGGAAAGAAGACCAGAGACAGTGGGGCAGCTTGCAGCAAGAGAATTTTCCTTCTGAGGTTCCAAGTCTCCAAGGCAGCAGGGATCAGATCAAGAAGTAGAAAGAAACGTGCAAAGTGAAATTCAAGATGCTGGAAAAGATGGAAAGGCCTCTTCTCCTGGGGACTGGGGGTGGGGAAGGCTCTGCTCCCCTCCTCCCAGTGGGCAGAATGGGGAGGGCTTCTGAGGGTCTTCTGGGGCAACTCAATCAAAGAAATTATTTTCCCACAGACCAAGCCAAAAATATCTTAATGGCTTTTTCCTGATTGAGGAATAAACCTATTAATTTATGGCCCAGCCCCAACCCCTTTTAAAAATGTGAGAAATGCTTCAAAATTCCACTTATTTTCATGGCTTCCATGTCCTCTCTCCTGCTTCTTCTGCCTCTTTTTCCACTTCATTCTTTTATACTCCACCCTACTCCTTTTTGACTGTTCCCCTTGTCCTATTTTCAAATAAATTGCCGCCTCCATCTCTGCCACATCTCTCCCTCAGGATGCACTTTATTAGAGGTGCCAAAGCTTTTGAGGTGTGGCTCCCCACCTCCCTGTGAAAAGGAAAGACACAAACAGGAATAGTTAATGAGATGTCCTTGGACAGATGCTGTCATCCTGCAAGCTGACACCCCCTGCCTAGGAGGCCTTGTGCAGGGAGCAGGAAGCAGGGAGCATGCATTTGAACTAAGCCTGAGGTCCTGGAGAGCTTCTGGTGCAGAGGTCCTGCCCCGCAGGAACAGTTGGTCAAAAGAAAGTAGAGGGTGAGAAGCCGGTGTCTGAGGCTCACAATTGCTATTATCTCTGGAATAATTGCTAAATGGCTGATATTTATGGACTTGGCCACCCTGCTGGACTGCCCCCGTGGTCACAGCTCCCCACAAGTGTCTTGCTTCTTTTTAGGGGAAGGTGCCAATGGGTTAGCCACCTAGGTTTTTCTGCAGGGATTCAGCCTGCTCTCACCCATGTGACTCATAATACCCAAAATAAGTACTTATTTCATCAGCACCATAGATGGTCTTGATAACGTAGGCCTGAAGGGGGAGGTGTCACTTACTCGGGACTCCACCTGCTAGCCGTGTGACCTTTCTTAGCCACAATTTACTCATCTATAAAATGGGGACCATGTAAGTCGTCGCTAATTGGAATTTGGCGAGAAGCAACTTCGTTAACACATATAAAGTGTTTAGAAGAGGGTCTGGCAGGTAGGGACACTGCAGTGGTCTACATGTACATTGGAAAGTAGTTGCTGGCATTGTTAGTTAAGCTGGCTTAGGCTAAACCATCCTTACAGATACGTTCAGCGGTCACACTTCAGGACCGCTGTCCTGATGACAACATGAGTTAAGGGACCTGCTTTGCTAGGGCCGCCTGGCCTAACGGCCTGGGAAAGACAGCGTGGACATACTTCGTGCTACCTAGGCAGGAATAAGACACAAGACCTCGGTGGACCTCTCTTAACCTTGCCTGGCATTGGGTCACCTCCCCACCCCACCCCTGAACCCCCTACCGGTGCCTGAACCATCTTAGTGCCTCCTCTGGTACCAAAGGCCCAAGTCATTCTCCTTTTAGCCCTACTTTTCTATAGGTCCTTTTACCTGCCATGGCCCACGCTACAAATGAAAAGAAGTCTGTGCCCTAAGGTCTTCAACAGGAGCCCTAAAGAAGTGGCGTAGCAGGGACACCCGGCTGTGACCTGCCTGCACTTCCGACTACGCAGCCCAGCCCTGGTCCTGGAATCCCACCCCTACCGCGGCTTGCTCGTGATTCCGGACACGCAGGTTCCCTGGCCTCGCCCCTGCCCGCCCGGACTTTCGTTTTCGGCCGTGCGCTCCCAGCGAGTTGCTGGCCTCAGTGCAGTAGAGAGGAGACCATACACGGGCACCGTACGTGGCCGCATGCCTGCAGCCCCGGCTCGCAGCCCGGGCGTGGGGGCCGTGGAGAGGGGCCGTCGTGCCGGCGCAGGGCTCTGGAGCCAGAAAGTGTACACAGACCATAAATTTCCTGGCGGCCCCGCCCAGCGCTGCGCTCGGAGGCCGGTCCCCCGCCAGCTCCTGTGCGGCTCGGCGCTCGGCCGCGGTAACCGCTGCGGTGGCATCCGGCCCAGCGCATCGCTGTCCCTGCACCCAGAGCACCAGCGCAGCATGAGGATTCCGGCCGCAGCCTCCAGGAAGCTCCCTTCCCTGCTGCTCCAAGACTAACGGGCGGGGAGGGACCCTAATGGGAGAGGCCGGGCCTGAAGGAGGTCGGAAGAGCAAAGAAAGAGAAAGGAGCGCCAAGGTCTGTGGCTTCTAGACCACGCCACTCTTAACGCCCTAAACGCTCGCTGGGCGGCGCGCAGCCAGTGCACCTGGCAACCTTCGCTTAAGGTCGTTTTCGTAGTAGGTCCTCTCTCCTGCAGTCGCCAACCTTGCGGCGCTGCAAGGTATCATACATACTCTAGGTCTGCGCTTTTCCTGGACGTGTAGCAGAGCCATTTTTAACATTTCTCTGTGGTTGTGTCTCCACTCACCACGTAAGGTGAATACTTGAAATAATCTGAATAATTCTCCAAAAGGGGAGCAAAGCTTCCCCCCTCCCTGAACTTTGAACTTCCTTTGTTCTTGAAGAGATCATCACAGAAGCCCACCTTTTGAGGAACTGGAGCAAGAACCTTCCCGGTTTCTGATTGGGGGCTTGGCCACGCCCCTGCCCAGAGGGGATCTGGATAAAACTACCCAGCCTCTGCTTCTCAAAATGGATTATCTGTAGGAGTGGAAGAATAATACCGTCTGGTTCTATGTTTTTGTGAAAGTTAAATGAGATTTGAGACTTGGAGTTCTTAAATGTGGGAAAGAATTGTGTCTCTTCATTTTCACCTGCACCCAGCCTCCTTGGGTGATCTCAAACTGTGATCAAGACACATCTGCAAGCCCTGGCTGGTGGCACAATGGTGGCGTGCGAACCCAAAGGTCGCTGGTTCAATTCCCAGCCAGGGCCCATAACCAGGTTGTAAGCCAGGTCTCCAGCCAAGTCCGTGGCTGGAGGCAGATGAAAGGCAATCATACATTGATGTCTCTCTCCCTCTCTGCCTCTCTCTCTTCCCCTGTCTTTAAAATATAATAAATAAAATCTTTTTTAAATACATAAATATAAAGAAGAGTAACAAAAAAAAAAAAAAAGGACACATCCGCAGCCAGAGAAAAAATGAGCGATGTAATGATGGTAGTAGTGATGATAACTTAATAACCACTCCCACTACTGAGCGCCTCCTGTTTGCCAGTTAGCCCCACAGCTGTGCCTGTGGCTGCACTCTGCATTGGAATGCTCCCCTATGGGCAGGATTCGACTCTGGAGGCCATTCCTCTGCCATGCGAACACCAAAGCAAACCAGGGAGAGGTGGGAAAGGAAGGCTCCCATTGCCAAAGCGTTTGAGGTGAAGGCCGTCTCTCGGAGTGCCTTCACATGGCTGCAGCCCAAGCTGCTGCGGGTCCCCAACCCAGAATCTGCCCAGCAGCTAGGTGTGTGCATGGCGGTGGATGTCACCCAGGTTATGGACACTCTCTGTCACAACCACACCATCCTTGGTTCCTAGCAATCCCCGTTGGGGAGCATGATGCCTTTGCGGGTCTTTTTTTTTTTTTTTTTAATTATGCGGGTCATTCCGTTTTTATAATAAAAATAAATTGCTCTTTCTTTCCACTTTGGTCCACCTTCTGTGAAATAGCCCAGTTGCAGGCTATGTCTCTTGAATCACACACCTGCCCAGCCTCATCCCCGAGCCAAGCCAGCTGGTGCAGCTCCTCTTAAAATCCGGAGGGAAACATGAAAAACGGGAAAGGGTAGAAATGCCCAAAGCGAGTTGTTGGTTTGATTCTTTTCCTTTCACTCCGTTTGTTCAACCACAAAACTGCACTCTCTGTTCAGAAAAGAAGCCAAGGCTGGTGGCGTGGACCCTGTGGGAGGGGGAGACCAGGAGGTCTGGCTCAAGTTGCTGAGGATGACTCTAGCAGCCTTTTAGAGATCTTTGGACACTGTCCCCCTGGCACTGCCCACCGGCACTGGACCATCCAGGGCGAGGACGATGGGGAGGCCTGGCGACCAGCGCTCCCCTATGAACTGGGGACTCAGAGGGCGGCTTAGGGGTTCACGAATACAGAGCACCAGGGACCTTCCAGCAGCTCCAAACGAGTGGTGAGTGGCGGACAACGGGGCTGAGCCAGCGACACCCTTCGCAGGGGATTCTGGCTGGAGGGGAGAGCGAGCCTCACCGAATCCCCTTTACAGGGTGTTCACAATGCCTGGAGTTCTCGGCGTGGAGGGATCTAGGAAACCTTTAGATACATTGACCAAAACCTGTGCGGATTGTACAGAAGATGAGATAAGGAGCCCTATTCGCTATTAATCAATTCACTTTTCCCTTCCTCCACTCACTCCCTCCTTTCTTGAGCTCCCCACGTTCTGGGAACTGCCCTCAGGGTGCCCCCTGATTCCCCACAACAAAAACAGCCCCGACGAATCAAAGCAAGGTTGAAGTTTGCTGACTCGGAAATTGCTTGCGGCAAGTTGGGGGTCCGGGCAGCTCCGGAACTCAAGATAAAAGGACACTTTTTCTTTTTGCGCAGCAGAGGGAGATGGCGAGGTTTGCACTCGTTGAGAACAACTCGCAGATTCTTCCCAGCGCCTCACTGCCCTTCCTTGGCGGGAAACACAAGCACTCAAATCCCAGCCCCTGGCATGGCTGGACCCTGGGAGAGGGTCCCAAAGACACACAGAAAGCTGCTGGCTTCAATCCCAGTGCTTATATTGACCTTCTGGCTGGGTGACTGTCGAGTTACTCAACCTACAAGGTGGGGCGGAGGATGGTCGGGGTAGGAGCGCTGTTGCCATCTGGATTGCGCCTTGCTTATGAACTCTGCTCTTGCTGCTCTGCGATGGTCTTAGCATTGGGGGCCCTTGCGTATCCTCAGCCAGGTGATTTGGGGTTCCTAAACCTCCTCCTCCCAGATTCACTGCTGGCTGGCTTCCCGCCTTGTTGCTCAGCCTCCTCTTGTGTTTACAGTGTTAACCAGAAGATAGGATTGTTCCTGAGGGTTACCTGAGACCATAAATAACCACAAGAGCTGCAAAGCTTGTGTTATTCGTTTATTCAAAAAACATCTGTTGACGCACCTTCTCTGTACCAGGCTCTGTGCTGGGTGCTAAAATGTCTCCCACCATCAGCAGATGCCAGCCCTGTCCCCAAGAAACAGGGGATAACTTTCCTCAGTAAAGGCACCTGGGTGTCCTCTTTCCGTTTTGGAGACCTTCCCTCTATGCAACAGTTAACAGAACTCCCAAAAGGCCATTTGTCCTGAGATGACTTCAACTGCAGTCACATATATTTTTCCTTCCTTGAACCCTAGCTGAAACTTCCCTCAAATCCAAAGTGTCCAAAAAACTCCAGCTTCTTCCCCATTTTCTCCCAAGGAAAACTCCTAACCACATTTGCAAGCATTGTATTGAGTACCTGCTATGTGTACGGGGTGCTGGACTCAGGGCCAGTAGAACCAGGAGAAAGAAGTGCCAGTGGGTGTCTCAGGAGTCATTGGAACCAAGCAGCAACCCCTGTCATCCACCCCACCCCCACCCCAGCAGACAGCCAGTTCAAACACTCCTTAAAGTATTTGTCCCGGAAACACTGTATAAGCATTGTAGTCAGGACCCTCCATCTAAGGATTTAATTTCTTGGAGAGTAAAGATTGTCTTGCATTCTGTTTCCTTTGTTTTCCCAACTGTGGGTATACTGACAAGGGTGTCAATAAATACTGCAATGACTGAACGAATAGATTGGTGAATGAACTAACGATTCCCGGGCGAGTTTGGGTTCCCCTAATGTGCCTTTGGGACCAGGTAAGTTCCTTTTGGCTCTGCACCCTGCGAGACTGTTCCCATATCCAGCCCTCAAAGAGTCTTTGGGGTCAACAAAGCCCTAGCTCTCTGCATGCAGCACATGGTCTGTTCCTCCTCTATTGAGACCCATGGATTTTGAAAAGGAGGGAGGCTCAGTCTGTCAGGGCTGGGGCAGGGTCCAAGGGCAGCGGGGAGAGAAAAGACGCCACTGCAGCCGCTGCCCACAGTCACCACCGGGCCTTCCACCTGAACCCCACGCATCGGTGACAACTGAGGAACAGGGAGAAGCATAGAGGAAGATGCTGCATCCTATGAGCAGGTGCTGCCTGGACATTATTAGCAAAGCTAAACCTGCCACAGAGGCAGCGCAGCCTGAAGGGTGGGTGACAACCAGGGGAAGGCCCAGTCACAACTCTGGGAGGGACACTCCTCAGGGACCACCCCGGGGGAAAGGAGGCAGACTCTTTTGAAAAAACAGCATAGCTTTGATTATCTAGATCGGAATTCAGTTGGTCAGACAGGTCCAGGAGGACTGCCTTTCCTTCTCCGAATGTCGGAGGACACCAGCTCCTTGGCAGGCACTGCCTCACGGGGGAGACCTTGAGCAGCATCAAGACTCCCAGCCTCAGTTGCCTCGACTCAGAAATGAAGAAAGCAATCACCCCTTTGGGGATACCTAGCCTTCCTTCCTAAAGTGACAGAGAGCAGGGTGGCTAAAGGACCCAGGGGCCAGCAATTCTCCAAGCTTGCCTCTTCAGGGATAGCCTTAGAAAGTGCACCCGCCCTGTGCCAGCAGTCTGGATTTGCAGCGCAGCTGCAGGGGGTGTGCGCTTGGCAAGTTTAAATACAGTTGTGTGCCGGGGGAAGGCGCAAAGAAGTCCACCCATCTGTCTTGGGGTGCCTGCCAATCCCATCACAACCTCCAACGTGTGGGTGTGAGCTGGAGGTGGGGTTGAGCAGGTAAATCAAAGGGGGTGACTCACCCCAGTCCCAACACCTGCAGTTAAAGGCCTCCTAATACCCACAAAGAACTTGGAGCATGAAAACCCCTCCCCAGAGGCTAAAGAGGGGGAGGACCCTGTATGTTTAGGGTCCTCTGGGCCACCTTTAGTTAATGTGATAGGGTCCTGTCCTTGTGCCAGCTCTTCCTCCTTAAAGGAGGACACAGCTCTTTAAAGGAGGGACGGGGTGCCAGCGGGAGGAGGGTACCCTGACTTCAGCTTCTGTCCCTCTCCCCTGTTTCTTCTTACTCCAGGCTCTTGCTGCAACAGAGTCTGTCTGAGGTCACATGGGCTTCAGAGGAGGTGGGGTCACGTTCAGGAACAGGTTAAAGTTCAAGTCTAAAGGGTTCCCAGAAAATCCCCTGCTGCAGGTTCTGGTTCCTGCCAGGCCCTGGGGACCCCAAAGCTTTGGAAAGCTAAGGCTGTGCCTGTGTGCTTGGGCAAGGGAACTTGGGGTCACCTTCCAGTAATAATGGCTCCAGATACCTAGACCTGGAGGTACCTAGGGGCCAGGCACTCAAAGCTCACCTGCTTGGTCCTCGCCGCAAGTGAAGTAGAATAGAATCCTGGCCAGGAGCGCACTTCCCAGAACCCTTGGTCCTCTCTGAGGGGCTGAGGGAATCAGAGGGATTTGTGACCATCGGAGTCCGAGTAGCTGCACCCCTCTCAATAAGTCCAGGGGTGGAGATCCCCTTCCTCAACCGACTAGGAGAAGCGGAAATGGAGGGGTGTGCGGCGCGGGCCCCAGGGGCTTGGTTGGAGAAGCTTGGCGCAAACTGCTGGAGACCAGCGCCCCACCACGCACACTCGCAAACCAGTCAGTGGGTTTTGTCCAAGAGGAGCTGAGATCACCAGCAAACCGCCTCTGGCGTCCGAGCCTGGGTTCTGCGTGCCTCCGTGGCACGTGTGTTTGTGTTTGGGGTATGTGTGTAAATGTGATGTTTGTGTGTGCGCCTGTGAACGCATGGGCACCTAATGCGGGAAGGTGGGTGTTAGATCCCCAACCCCTCCCTTCCCAGAGGGGTGCGCACCAGTGGCAGTCGCTCCAGCTGCGTCCTGAGAACCTTGCTCTGAGGACCCGGCACCGCAAAGACGGCGGCGGCTGGAGAGGCAGAGCCCTGCTCCCAGCTAACAGCTATTACTGCCTTTCCGAAAGAGCGGGGCCTGGGGGGCGCGAGAAAGCCGCGGGGGCACCCTTCGCTCTACTCCGAGGCCGGCGCGCAGCCGCTGCCCCAAGCCCGGGCCCTGCGCGCTTCTGCCGGCCTGGCATCCGCGGACACTCCACGCCCAGCCTTCCCGGTGCCGAAGAGCTCTAGTTCTTAGTCCAAGATCCCTAGCTTCCCCCGCCGCTCCTACAAGCCTCGAGCACCTCCGGGAAGATTGCAGGAGCCCCGGGCTGGAGTGACCTGCCCCACTGAAAGGCGCTTTCCTCCCGGCCACCCAGCCCGCCTGGAGAGGCCCTAGGTCCTGCGGCTGCTCTTTTCCCGATTGAACTGGAAACGTCTCTGCCTGCGATTCTCGGTCGCGATGACAATGAGGGAGAACTCCATCGAAGCCCGCTCGAGTTCCACTGGGAAAGGGTTCAGGAAGGCAAGTGGCGGGTGGCAGAAGACGGGGTGGCTCCGAGGAGCCGTGCAGGAGCGGACCGACCCCCAACCCCAGGGACCCCCAACCCAGCTCACCGCACCCTCTTGTCTGGATGAGACTGACCGACACACGGTCTAACTAATTTTACCTGAAATCACATCATTACAGTCCTGGACGATGACTTCCTTCACTTCTGAAAACCAGGGCCAGGAGGAGAAATGTGGTGTGGGGCGGGGATTTGGGGGGCAGCGGTGAGTACAAAGCGCCAGCCTCTGCCATGGCCCCTCCCCCGCCGTCTCCTAGCCAGGTGCATAGGCGGCCACGTTCCTCTCCTTAACGCCAGAGCTGGATTCAAGTGCCTCTAATTCGATGTTCTTGGGAAGTTTTGGTTCCAGAATTTCAATATTTGGGGCATGCGAGGAAATGGATTCGGGTAATTAAGGCAAAACCGCGGTACAGAGAGAATCCTGCACGCAGTGCGAAGAGCAGCACGGGTAGAAGGAATGAAGACCCCGCCCCCAGCCTAGGGCTGGAACCTGGGGCAGGTGGGGAGGCTGCCCACCCCTCTTTCCTGGCTTATTTAGGGATAACAGCTGGCTCACATTCCCCTTTAACTAGAGGTGCCTCCTGGGGCTTCTAGCTTTCTTTTCTCTTTCCTCCTGCGGACCACCCTGGTCTTTCCTCTCCCCTCCCCACTGTGCACACTCAGCTTGGTGGGGGGAGGGGGGGACTGTGGTAGGAAATGGTCAGCCTTGCATCCCTGGGCTCTGCTCTGGGACTTCCCCTAGGTGTCTGATGCACCCCGCCAGGAAGAATAAATCTGGGGCATCTACGATGCCCCTGGGCCCATAAATCTGCAAGGGAGATATTTCAATGTGCTCAAGCAAATAAGCCAAACTGGAGAAGAAGCTAAGCCAGACCAGGGAGCCTTCCCACTCTGGCCAGAGGACAAGGGTGGTCCTAGGCTCTCAGACTTTAGCATTTTAGCTGGAGCACCATTCCCGATGAGAACCAGTTCCCCCAAAAGCTGGTCAGCTTACAAGAAAGAGGGGTTGTGCCCTTCCCACAGCTTGGTGTCAAATAGACCCGGGTGACCAGGTTTGTAAGCAACGTCTTTTTTTTTTTTAATCTACCAAAATAACTTTTTTTTTTTTTTTTTTTTTTTTTACAAACACCAGACATTATGTAGTTTAGAGGGAAAGTGAGCTAGGGGAGGACCAGTCTTGGAGAGAGGTATGAGTCTTCAACATTTCAAAAAAGTGTTGGCCCATTTCAGGAGCGACATGGAGGAGAAAGAGGTGGCAACAGCGTGAAGGGGAGATGCTCCTCTCAAATCGTGGCAGCTTTGTGCGGGGGTGAGGGAAAGCTTAATCAGTCTGCACCTGCAGTAAGCCCACTGCTGAAGGAAGATGGGGGTGGGGGCATGGATTGGGGTGCAGGTGCAGTTCCGTATCCATCCTGGCCAAATGTAAACCAGGAGGTCCAAGTTCTGGTCAGGAGCTCTGCCTCAGTATGACCTTGAACAAGGCACCTCCCTGCCATGCAATTGTTTGGGCATCTCTAAAGCCGCCCCAGGCCTGGCCTTGCAGCTGTAACCACTGTGGCCTGCCTGTCCTTTCCTCCGGGACACTACAGGCCACACCTGAGCAACAGGCCAGTTGCACGGGAATTGCCTCGCACCTCCAGTCCAGGTGCTGAGCGGTCAGCTGAGGCATATAGGTTGTGACCTGATAGACATCTCAGCACCACAGCACCACCCTCTTCATCCCAACACTGCCCCTTCAGAAAGCCTGCCAGCACACTCACAGGGGCCTGGGTCCCCATAGAGCAGCCATCTGCCCCTAACAGATTCTCTAGCCAACTCAGCTCCCAGGTGTACTCTGGTCCACCCAGCACGAGTTCAGTGGCAATCGGCTAAGGCACCTCTGAACTTTTGGAACAGCTAAGCCCCAACGCCGGTCTGCGCAAAAAAGATTCCTCTGAGGTTGCAGACTTACCCCCAAATCTCCAGTCCCCACTTCCAGCCGCTGCAACCTGCACTGTCCTGTAGGCTACAGCCCAGCACAGAGATCCCTGACCTTACTGACCAACTCCCCCCATCCAGCCAACAGCCTTTGTCTACAAACCATAGTAAACATTTTATTTACAAGCTTAAGTCATTCTAAGCGCAGCACATGTTTGCGACCCCTCGAGCAGGAAGGAACTGTGGAACGTCAGAGTGTGAGCTGCTTGTATCCAGGAGAAGGGTCCAGCTGGGGCACTGAGACTCCCCAGGCCGCTGAAGTTTGGGCTGTACCAGGAGGCCAGCGAGGGGCGATGGGAACGTTCCACTGCTGTCTCTGGCCCTGTCCCAGCAGCCACCATAAAGTAGGCACAAGATCCAGCTAGGCTGGAAGGCTAAGCATCTGCATGCAGAATGCAGTCCCTCCGCCGCCTCTTCCAGTCTATAGGCCGCCGAGCTGCGCCTGAGCGGGCCCGGGGCTTTGGGGAGCGCTGCTGAGGGTGGGCTGGGGCGCGGGGAGCAACTCCAGGGCCACGCCACCCAGGCTGCCCGCGCTGGTACTGCTGCCTCCGGGGCCACTGAAGCTCAAGCCGCCGCTGCCGCCGCCACTGCCACCACTCCCGCCGCTGCTGGCGGGGAGCAGTGCGCTGGGGACGGAGGTCTTGATGACCGTGGTTTGGTGAGGAGACCGCTCGGCCCCCTCAGTCCTCTCAGTGTCACTGGGGGCCATGTCCAGAGACTCAGAGTCGCTGCTGTCGCTCTCGGCCTCCCCCTCCGAGCGGCTGGGGCTGCGCTCTTCCCGCTCGCCTTCCGCAGCCCGGGCTCCGCCTGCTGGCTTCTCGTCTGTCTCCTTGTCTTTGTCCTTCTGGGCTTGGGCCTCCTTGGAGTGCCGCCACTTCATCCGCCGGTTCTGGAACCACACTTTCACCTGCACCGCAAGGAAGACAACAGGGACACCGAGATGAGATCCAGGCTCACTGCAATCCCGCCGGGCGTGCCCCCGGGAGAAAGCGGGGGAAGCGGCGTGAATAGTCCCCGGGACGGGCCAGGCACTGTGCAGGGCCCGAGGCTGCCCAGGAAAACACGGAGAGCGCCTGGCAGACGCCCTAGGCCTGTTTCTCCAAACGTGGCTCCCCAGATCGGCAGCCTGAAATGACACGATTACTAGCTGGAAAGGCAGAGTCCAGAGCCTTGCCTGCAAACGCAGAAGGATCGCTCCTCTGCCTGGATGCTTCCCTTAGCTTCGCTTGCCTCAGGACCCTCCCAAGAATCCAACTAACCCCCGCCCCACCCCACGCCTGCCCAGAAAAGTGCACATACTCCCAAAATATTGCACACAATTTCAAGGGTTTGGTAAACCAATGTGAAGAATTCCTGCTAAATTGACTCCCTCCTTAAGGCCACTGTCTGAGGTGAGTCCCTAGAAAAGCAATTCTCTTTCGGGAAAAACCATAGGAAGTACAGAAGGGACAGGAGTCAAAGTGTTGATCCCAGTGGAGAGGGGGCACTGCTGGACCTGCAGTGGAAGAGCATTTCCTTGGCATATGTAGACTTAACTCCTAGCCAGTGTAAGTGAATTGAACTGTGAGCTCAGAAAGGGCTGGAATTAAACCTGCACATAGCGGAGGAACAGGGTAGAGATAGGGCAGAGGATCTATATAAATATATACCATCCCTTGGGGGACCCAATGTGTTCACACAAGTTCCAGCTTCCCTTTTAAAAATAACATCCACAGCTGGTGGAAAATGGCTGGGCTCTTCCAGTGTGTGTTGGAGAGGGGAGTTGTGCAATGGAGGGTAGAAAGACACAGAGATGAGGGGGGCATATTTGGGGGGGGCATTTGGTTTCTGTCCTGCTCAGAACATTCAGCACCCAGAGAGCAAGGGCCACTGCTGTGGGGTGTGGCAGAATAGTGACACTTCTGGTTTCAACACTCAAAAAGAAAAAAAAAAGAAAAAGAAAAAAAAGTCCAGTTCTTGAATTTGAGAAAAGAAAATGAATTCAGACATTGAAGTCAGGCAAGATAAATTTACTCTTTTCTTGAGAAGTCCTCATGTATGCAGCATGCAAAACCTGCTGAAATGTTCTTGAACATTCTAAGAAATATTTTTTTCTTTCCTTCTTTCTAGTCCTCACCACCCCCCACCTGAGATTTTTTTTCCTAGGAGCTTATGCCAGTTAGAAAAATCAGACTGTGGCTGCTCCAAGCAAACTTCTTGCCCTCCCAGGGCTAAGTAATTCCGTTTGAAATGATGTTTTCACTTCCTCACAACTGGGGATTTCACAATCCAGCAGCAGCAGAAAGGAGGAGGGAGGGAGGGAGGATGAGAAAGAGAGAAAAAAGCCAATAATCTCTTGACTTCGGATTTTTATCTCTTCTGAAACAAACTGCTTCCTACAGCGAATAGTACTAGAGCCCTGTACATAATTATTATCTCCCACAGCCTATTTGCTTTCTCAGCGGTTCTTTGGCCTGTTGGCCAAAATAAACAGACTGCTTGTTGACATACATCTTTGGGGATAGGCTATGCCTTCCGTCCTTCCCCACCCTCCTCTCTTCTGCCTCAAGTTGGACAGTCCACAAAGTCTCCTGAAATTCAAGACTTTGTGTTTCTGCTGCAGGGGAGTGGGTTGGGGCGGAGGGGTGCTTGGGACTGGGGTGCGCAGGCTGCCCGCATCCTGCGGAGGGGCTATGTGTTGGGGCAGGAGCTGGCTTACCTGTGCATCGGTGAGACCCAGCATTGCGGCCAGCTGCTTCCGGTCTGGCTTGGTCACATACTTCTGAATCTCAAACCTTTTCTCCAGGCCTTTCCTCTGCAGGTTGGAGAAGACCGCCCTCGACCAGGAGCGCTTCCTCTTGTATGTCTGGGGCATAGTGTCCTTCGTGAGCACAGCATAGGGGCCTGGAGGGTGGGGAGCAAGAGAGAGGATCAAGTTCGTGCCCTGTCCAGGCTCCGTGCGGACATGGAGCTCATATGCTGCTTCAAGCTCTTTAATTAGCAGTCAGCTCTACAGGCATTCACCAAGCTCTCCTCCAAGGAGGAATTTTACAGCTTTTGAGAAAGTAGTGGGAAAGCCTAAAGCAAGTGTATATTAAAGTGCAGAAGCCCAGCAACTCATCCATGAATTCCACAGAAAAAAAAAATGTAAAGGATGCTTGGCCATCAGGCATGCTAAGAGCAGGCGAAATGTCCCTGGGGCCTGAAGGATCTAGAGATGTGAGCCTGGATTCATTCTCTCTTCGCTTCTCTTCTCTTTTCTCTTTCTTTCTTCTCTCTCTCTCTCCCCCCCCCTCCCCCATTCCTGTGCCCATGTGAGCAGCATACATGCACTCTCCTGGGGCCAAAAGAGTTTGAGGTCATTTCAAAATGCGTGCATAATAATAAGCAACACCTCTTTTGGCTGCATTTTCAAAGCACCCTCTCCCAAGAAGACTAGGTAAAGCACCCCCTAACTCATCCATCTACGCACACACTTTTTTTGGCACCCCAGGCCCCACTCCTTTCCTCCGGAGCCTCAGGAGAAATCTTTCAGTTTCTCTCTCCCGACGGGTGGCCTCCCGCAACAACTCCCGGATTGCTACACAGCTGTCGCCACGTGAGGCGTCAGCGCTGTTTTCTGTCAGCGGACCTTCCCGTTCCGTACCTGGAAATGTATCTTGAAACTGATGCTGAACTGAATTCCTCGGGTTCGAGCTTAAGGGACCTAGGATGGCAGAACCCTCGTTCATAGGATCTAGAGATGCAAATAACTGGCCTGCGGGGGCCTGCAGGCTGGGGAGATGCAGCCCCGCCGGCCGCCCACTCGTCAGCAGGGACGTGAGATCTGGGGACAAAGCAAAAAAAAAGAGCTGGTTACACTTCAGAGCAAACCCACACCCTTTGGGCTGATTCGTTCCTCCTTTCCCCCTGCATCTTTGATTCAGTTTTCGTGGAGCGAAGTCAAGAGAGACCCCGGGTCTCCATCCAAAACCCCTTCTCCCCACTTGCGGCTAAGGGCCAATCCACAAAATGCCCCGTATGTCCATGTCCACGCTGTTAGAGCAAGGAAGGGTTTAACCGAAAACGAAGTCACTTTCACGAGCCTTTTAAGAATTACACAGACCTAAACCCTCCGCCGGAAGGAGTCCCACTCTGCTCTTCCCTCTTGGGAGTTGAGAGTCGACTAGTTTTGCTACATTCCTTGGGTTCAGATAAATGAACAGGAAAGTGTATCCCAAAAGGGCTTTCCCTGGCAAATAATAGTTTTCTCTCTAGATATGTGATTAAAGACAGGCGGGTGATAGTTTATACCAACCCTTTCTATAGTACTGATTCTGTGAAGTGTTTTTAAGCCTTCTTGGAATCCTTTTTTTTTCTTTTTTCTTTTTCTTTTTTTTTACAGAGCAGGTGAGTTTTAAACCTAAGTGTTTCATAGTCTTCTCACAATTTATTTTCTTCTCCCTCCTTTTACCAATTTGTCTTTAATTGTGAAAACACTCAAAGGTACCCCAAACTGGCTCAGGGGCCTGGTCAGAGGCCTGCAGCCTCTAGCCCAAGACCTACCTCTCAACGTGTTGCCTTCCTTGACTTTTGGGTCAAATTCTGCAGACAAAATGCGGTCAATTCCAAATTTCAGGTCCTTGCTGGAAGGGGCTGGGGCCGAGCCGCTGTGGTGGGGGTTCGCGACCACCCGTGTTCCGGAGGCCGGGGACTGCAAGGCGCCGGCCCGGGGAGGAGGCGGAGGCTGCTGCTGCTGCGGTTGTTGCTGCTGCTGTTGCTGCTGTGGGTGATGGTGGTGGTAGGCGGCTGAGAGGGGAGACAGCCGCTGCGGGAAGCCGGCCGGGACTTCGGAGGGCGCCACCACCGGAGTGGGTCGGAGCGGGGATCTGGCGGCAGCTTGGAAAGAGGCGTGCGGGTGAGCCGAGCCCAAGTGCGCGGTGAGGGCGGCGGCCGAGGCTCCCGCCAGGCCCTCCGGGGCCGCCCCCGGTTCCCCCACGCCTGCGTGCAGGATGTCAGCGATGCAGAAAGAGGGTTTCTTGACCGTGGCGGGGTCTAGCGGGAAGGAACAGCCGCCCGGGCCGGCCGAAGAGCAGTAAGCGGCCGACCAGAGGCTGAAATTGGAGGCGTAGAAGGGAGTCAGCCCTGCGGTGAACATACTGGCGGGGTGCGCCTAGCGGCCTCCCGGCCTGGCCTGGCCGGATGGATGGCTGGGTGGGGGCGCGGGGAGCGGTGCGCTGAATCCGGGAGGAGGCAGCAGCCCGGCCGAGGACGATCCGCTTTCGCTTCTCTGTCTGCTCTGAAAAGAGGCCAGGGAGCCCTAGCTCCGGCGAGGAAGGAGGCGAGGGCCGCACAGCCTGTCACGGTCGTCCCTGACCTCACTTTGAAGGCGGCGTGGGACCGCGTTCCCCTCCGGCTAGAGGCGGCCGAGGACGCTGGCGCGGCCCCGCGGCTCCTCACACTAACGGGAAGCCGCGGAGACGGGCCCGGCACCGAAAGAAAAACCCAAAGAGCTAAGCCTTAAGAGCTAAATTTAAAACAACAACAATAATAATCTGTTAGTTAAAAAAAAAAAAAAGTAATAAGAGGGAAAAAAAAAAACTCCTCTCTAAAAACTCCCAAAGTTTTGGCAAGAGTTTACGAGTCAGACTCAGGGTAGGGCCTGGATCTGAGCTCTCATTGGCCACTCTTGTGACCAATAGGAGAGGAGAGTGCAGAGGAATCAGCAGAGAGGGGCGTGGCACTTCCCTCGGCCACGCCCCGGCCACGCCAAAGTGTTTGCCCGGTGCCGCGTGGGCCGAGTAGGGTCCAGAGCGTCCCTTTCAGCGGTTCCAGGGAATTCTGACAATCCAGCAACTTCTGCAGCGCCGAACAGCACCGAGTGGAGCGTTGGTTACAGAGGTCCCGGAGCACTCTCCTGGGGAAACTGATGATTCGGCATAATCGTGGGTATAGAGCCCGCCCGCAAGAACACATTGGAGGCCTCTTAAGTGTCTTTCTCTTTACATCACTCTGGCCAGTTTTTCTTCACATCGGGCCTTTATCCTGAAAATCGGTGTCCTCCGCAAGGCTCCATCTTTCGCGCCCCACGCTGCCCAGGCCCGAGCTTGCGGGGGGAATGCTGCAGCCCCTGCCCAATTTAGCACCAAGTCGGCTTCACAGTCTCCCAGATCTTCAGGGACAAGAGTTGGGGGCGGCCGCAAATTAGCTTTATTTTGTGCCGTCACACGGTGACACCTCGAATGACTAACTTTTCAAACAAAATAAGATGGATGTCTCCCAACGCCGGCCTTGGGTGTAACCAAACTTTCCCCAGAGTCTCAGAGACAACAAAACAGGCCCCTGACAGAAACCCGGGAGAGCCGCACGCACGTCCCCTCCGCGGCTGCACCTTGTAGGAAATGTCACCCTCCCTCCTCTGCCACATCCCCCAATCACGTGGGCTTCCTTTGTTTTGCAAGTGCCCACAAGAGCAGATTTCCTTGGGGTTAAATATTACTTTCAATTCATCGCCTGCTTCCCTCGGAGCCCCTTGGGCCTGGTCACTGGAGAAGGTGCAGGGCCAGCCAGAGCGTTCCTTTTGCACTTGGGGTCTTCCGAGTGCAGGGTGGGTGCAGTGAGGGGTTTTCTGCACCATCAACATCTCTATTTTAAGAATTCGTTCTCCTTTAAATTATAGTTAGAATGGATTTCCCCACCCCTCTCCCAAACAAACCACAAGCTACCCAGATGAGTTCTTCTTGCACATTTTCAGGAAGAAAATAAAATAATAGTAATAATGAAACCACAAAATCTTTTGTTTTCAATTGTCCTAATTAAGCATCTCTTACCAGAGCAGCTGTGCTTCTGTGGCATTCCTCCTCCCCCCCTCCCCTAAAAAAAAAACAAAACCCTTTCAATATAGTTGCAATAAAGCTTTTGTGGCATTTTAAAATTTCGCTTCAGCACTAAGGCTTCTTACCAAATAAACCGAGGAAGACAACTGAGCTTGCTATGCCTATCTCGAGTTTAGGATTGGGCCTAATTGAATTCATTTCTAATGGTTTCTAGTCCTTTGACTTTCCCCTGAAAAGTAATCAATCATCTTTGACCAGCCAGTACTGAGAACACCCCTGCCCCCCTCTCTCTGTCTCTTCCTCCTGGTCTCTTTTACTAAAGGGGTTTCTTGCCCGGCTCCCTGCCGCCAGGACTAGAGGTGGTATTTCCAGGAATGGAATGGTGGGATGTGATGGGCTGAGAGCCGGGGGACGGGAGATGCACAAAGCCCAGTCTTTCCGTTTCTAGCGAGAGAAGGAGTGACCAGCAAAAGGCCACTAGAGACCGTTAGCCCTCCTTGAAACACTACAGTAAAGGCGTTGCAAACAAAAACAGGATTCTGACGAGGGTCGGGTGGGAGGGCGCGGCCCCTGCAGTTTCACAGACCTCAGGGAAGTCACTAGAGCGAGCGTGTGTCACTCTTTTCTAGGGTCATTTCCCATTCGGTTGCAATTCCAACTTGCCAACATTCCAACCGCGGCCTAAGCTTAGACCCACTGTTCTGAGAGATGCAGGTAAGGACCCACCTCAGGCCGCCTATCCCCAGATAAGACGCTACCCTTGGAGGTGGTCGCTGGGCTGCTGGCAGGGCGCCCACCACCCGCACCCACAGCGCTTAAAGGCCAGGTGCCAGGGGCAGGCGCACCGGCGAAGCAAAGGCAAGACCGGGAAGTCGGGTTTCCCAGCAGACCCCTCTCTTTCCACGCACGGTCCACGGCTCAACTGTAAACTGCTCCTTGGCCCCCTCGGCTGCGATGCAGCCGCCCCGGCGCTGCCCGGGGCGATCCCGAGCCCCCGGGGCCGCGAAAAGGGAAACCTCGAAACAGGCCCGGGCCTTCGCCCCGCCACGTACGCACGCTCACCCCTTCCCCGGCCCAGGCCTCGTCTCTGCCGGCCTCTGGCCCTCCTCGGAGCCCGCAGACTCCCCTCCTCCTTTCTCCCCACCCTCCGAACCCAGAAAGCAGCAGGAAACCCTGAGCTCGCCGGAGTTCAGGTCATCTCCTGTTTTTTGATGGGCTCAGACTCGGCCCAAATGAGCGGATGTGCCTGCGAGATTGGTCTCAAAATAGAAGCGGCCTTCGTATTTTAGGATACTGCAGAAATCCTTATTTCTTCCGGAGAAAAACTCTATAATGACTCCTAGCACTTCCCCTTTTAATATTTGTGCAACTTTATCTCCACCGACAAGTTGTTCGGGTGACGCAAATCCGCCCTTGTGTATTACAACCACAAAAATAAATGCGCGGAAATCAATTCCCTTCTAGCAATGAAAATATAAATATACAGCTGTGACTTTCCCCTTTAATCTTTGCTTTCCGAACGACCCCGAGCTGTGAGAAATGAGCTGGTCCAAGAGCAATCGAGCCTGGCGCGGAGGCTCCGGGCAGAGGGGAGGGTTCCCGGGCCTGGTAGCTGCAAAGTTCCAGCTGAGCAGGGGTGCCAAGGGCCGGAGCAAACCAAATGAACTTGAGCTTAACTGTGGCTGCGTTGTCTTCGGAGGAAGCTCATGTGTGAAGGTGATGTTGTCTGAGACTGCCTAGCTGCACCAGAAAATTACAATGGACAGAACAATGGAGAGAGTGCTTTGTGCTGGAAGGTTAAATAGCTTTTTGGGGGAGAGGAGTGGGGAGAAGATGTCACCATGGCAAGGGTTTCTGGTCAAGCCTGTTGACTGTCTTTACTTCATATGACCACCCCTTCTACATTCCTGGGTAGACACAGCCAAACTACTTCACCATCCTGGGAATGCACCATGCCATAGAAGGTCCTTTTTATAATGTCACAGTGTGGCTTACAGGGATTTAGGGTGAAAAGAAGGGGCCTAAACCAGAGGTTTATGTACTGATTGAAGCGAGAGATGGACCCCATCACCCTTTGATTGTCCTAGGAGGCTTCGGAGCCTCCATCCTGATATTACCGGGGCAAATTCTTGTCCATAGCCTGGGGACACAGATAACATACCAACTCAGCATAAAAGTTCAATGAGGGTGACCAGGAAAGTTTGCTTATCACAGTCACTAACTCTGCAAGGGTTCAAGCTGTCCAGATCTGCTATCTGCTTTTTCTTTTTTTCTTTTTAAATAACCTCTGGGCAAAATAATGTACTCTGTAACCCCACCCTCCCTCATTTAAAGTATTCTTTTGAAGAGAGTTTCCAAGAAACTTTCATTTCCAAGAAAGAGAGGGAAACAAATATTCACAGTGAGAAAGAGAATGAAACTGAGCATACCCAGCCCCTGAGGTTGTAAGAGAGCAGCAATGCTGGGATCCATCTGGATTTCTGCCTGTCATTCTGCTAGATGACAATTTTTGGACTGCTGAGCCCGTGCTTGAATTTAGTGGCAGGTATAGGGCTTCTGTTCCTTGCGGATGCTACACACTAGAGTTCAGGGCTCTAGAGACCTACCACCACTTCCACCATGTATACACATCCCTTGGATTAGTCTAACTAGGCCACAATCCCCTTTTCCTGGAGACTTCAGGGTTCCCAGAACTCTATACAGTTCCTGAGGTTTTTTGTTTGTTTGTTTGTTTTTTTGAAGACAGACTTTGATATGGGGTTAGACCAAAGTCACTTATTTGTTTTCCCTTTTCTGACTTTCAAGGTATGACAGACTCACAGGTGGCCATCTCTTTATGTGGCCCTAGTCCCATTTACCTTCTTTTTCCCCATTACTAGGCTATACTAGTTCACCTGTGGGTGCCATCCCCCACCTCCCCCCACTGGAGAAGGGCAGGGTTTCTCCTGTTGCAAATAGCTACTTCTCCCACCCCGCCTTCCCCCGACCCGAGTCACCTTCTCCATGCCCGGTCAAGAAAGACCTCAGACCTCATAAAATAATGGCAGGACCCATTTCAACAGTCTCCCCATAAGACTAAAATATGAAAGACCGTCTTTAACACATAAGAGTTTTAGTACTTCCTCGAAAAGGCTTCTATAGTAGCTGGACATGGCACTCACCCACTCCAAACATAGTAGCTACTACATACCTTGTGGAAGATGGGTTTGTTGTCTGAATGATTAAAGCTAAAGAACTGGAGTTTTGCCTCCAGAGAGCGAGATCAATGTTAAGGTGGGAGACAGAAATGCAGGTAAAATCATACATTCAAAACAAGTCTGGTGTCAAGAAGGCGAGAGGAAAGTCATTCTCAAACTAATGTTTATTAAACAGAACCATCCTTGCCTCTGAGACAAGTTTCCCAAGTTGGAGCACAGGTTCTGAGGACAGAGTAAGTGACTCAAACCCAGACCAGAAATGGAAGGGACTCTCTGAGGGTGGAAGATCCTAGAGCCAGAGAGAGACTTGTAGACAGAGCTGAAGGGTTGTTCTCATCTGTCCATCTGTCTCCCCATCCAAACTGGGACATCTCCCTACTTCATGGCAGAAACCTTCCAACCACTGAGCCCACTGGGCCCCAGCTTCTGGAGCCCAGGGCGAGCCTGCCTAGCACCAAAAGTTGGTTCTCTGCTGACACCTGCTGGGATTTCTCTGCATTGCTGTCTGGCCACACCTGGCCTGTGCCAGCAACCTTGTCCTGAGCAAAGCAGCCCTTCCTTTTGAGAAAATGGGGGTTTCTAAAATTGGCTTGGACTGGCAGCTGTTTCCTTCCATATTGCCCACGATATGGAAAGATCTTGTATGAGGTGGGTTTTTAAAAAGATTTTATTTATATACTTTTAGAGAGAGGGGAAGACAGGCAGAAAGAGAGGGAGATAACCATCAACGTGTGGTTGCCTCTTGAGCACCCCCAACTGGGGACTTGGCCCACGACCCAGGCATGTGCCCCAAGTGGGAATCCAACCTGCAACCCTCTGGTTCGCAGGCCAGGGCTCAGTCCACTGAGCCACACCAGTCAGGGCAAGGAAAGTGATCTCCCTTCACTATTACACCTCACCTTCTGTGGATCCTGAGGCCAGTTTACATGCGCCATCTCACGTGTCCTTTTGCAGAACTAGTCACTGGGCTGCAGAGGTGGTATTCTCATCGAGACTTGAGTTGAGGAAGTTGGTCTTCAGGGAGGTTAAGTGGCTTGCCCCAGGTTATAGTTAGGAAATGGTATTCCAGGGAGCAGAGGGTACATTTTCTGACTCAGCAACCAGAACGCCACCCCTCAGCCAATGTCTTCAGGGGAGACAGTTTATCAGAGGAAACATTCTTTGTCCTCCATCAGAATGTGCATGGGTTTCAGGTAAAGAGGCTGGAGAATAGACTTCTAGTCCAGAGAGTGTTGCAGGAACAAGGGCAGATGGGTGACCATGTCATTAATTTGCATTTCATGGTATTGGGAAGACCCTAATTCGCCAGGGAGTTCCCCAGGTTTCTCTTCCTTTTATCCCAGTCGCCATTGTGACAGGGACAGCACAGAGGAGGTTCTGAGGATGAGACACAACCAAGGACACAGTTATCTGTGGGTCATAGAGGAGCAGTGGGGGAGCACTGCTAAACTGCAGGACGGCACTTCAGAGTTTTTCTGAGGTCTGTCCTCAAGTGCCATAAATGGCAAGAAAGAAGAAAAGATGGGTACTCCACACCCTGGAGCTCTGCCATTCATTTCCCTCCACCCACACCAAATCCTTTTGAAGGATTTCAATGCCCTATTGGACCACAAATAAGTGGCTCACTTTTAAAGTTCATAGCCATCCATCAGTATAACTGGGTTACAGTTATTTCATGTTGATGCAGGTGTTTCATGGTCGGTGGCTCTTTTGTCTAAGTCTTAGGTATAAAAATACTCATGACGCTAGTTTTGAAGGAGAATCAGAGTAGTAAAGAAGTAGGAAGGCAAGTCTGGGGTCACAAGGGACACCAGTGGGACCCGGATCCTGCTAACTAGCATCCACCTAGCTCAAGGTGCTTAGAGAACTAAAGCAGTGGAGGGGGGCTGTAGATGGAGACAGAGATAAGAATTTAAGCCGTTTAGGTGGTGGAATTGACAAGATAGCCAGTGACTTCATCTTTAAACAGTCCCTATTAGAGAACATACTGTATTGGAATACGCACCTAACTATATGCCATCATAAATTTGTAGACGGAGCACCTGGTAGGAAGTTAACACCCAGCTGTAGGGGTAGTTCTTCTCCTGCATGGCTGCTTCCTTCCCCGGAAGATGCTGATACAACATGCCTGGTTCTTCAAAGTGATCGGTGATGTTTGAGTTCAGACTTTCGAACTCAGGGCTGATTGCTGTGTCTACTTGTAATTGGACACACGTAAGTAAGCAGAATATTTACAGGTGATTTGGAACACCCATACGCCTGTTGAAGAAGGGTAAGGTTTGGAACATAGTGGTACTACTTCCATATCCTCACTTTGCAGAAAACAAAACACAATTAGGGTTCATTTAATCTTCAGTGGGGATCTTACTTTCCGTTGAGTGGTTGGCTTTAACAGCACTGTGACAAATCACATTTCCACTGTCAATTATAACATTACTTCCCCAAATCTCTGCCAGCAATAGGCGTTATTGGTCCTTTTAACTTTTACCAATCTGATATTATCTCAATTTGCATTTCCTTGACTTCTGCTGAGAGTGTCCCATTTTCTTACTCTCTGACACAGCAGATGGTTGCAGTCATTAATTTTTGCTGCCTTAATTGTTTAAAATGTAGGTATTTCTTCAAGTGCCCCCTGTTTCCAATATGCTCAAGTCAGAAGGAATCCCCAACTCTCTTCTGCATTTAGTGCACACACCACTTTGGGTACCAGGCTGGCCACAACCAGAATTCAGCAAGTGGCGTAAGACTGTGTCCAATTCACTTGTGCCAATGACAAGAAATCCTTCTGTTGATGTTCAGGTATCTGCATTACTGAAAGGAACTCACCCTGAATACGCACAATATCCCAGAAACCGGGATAGTTTGGAAACAGGACTAGGCAAGTACTGATCCAAACGGCCTCACCTTCCACTCTCACCCTGAGTCATGACATCCAGGCCACCTTTTGCCATTGCAACCTGAGAGCGGTGTCTATTTTGGTTGCAGGCAAAGCCCCACTCAAGCTCCATGACTCACTCGGGCCCTGAAAATGCCTCTGAGCTTCAGATGTTTCCTTGTTCCCCCTGCCGCACCCTTCTTTCCACTGTAGCCAGGTGCTGTGGAGAATTCCATGGGAAAGACAGCATCTCAGGTTCCCAGGAGGCTCAAGAAGCCTGCAGCTTGATTTTAAGAGGCTTCTTTGCGGGTTCCCTAAGGCAGGTGTCCTGGGTGGCAGGAAGTGCAACACAGATACAGCCTGTTATCCCAATCTGCTGGGAAGGAAAAAAGGTTCTAGCTACCCTCGCCCTTCTCTTCCTCCCCATAACAGGTACAATTTGGTTATCAAGATCATGCAGAACCTTCTGAAATTCTCTTAGAATTTTTCAAAGCAGTTCCCCAGCTCCCAGAATGGGTCTCCTTGCCTCACACCCAGAAAAACAGAAAGGGGAGCAGAGGGTGCTGGGCCCAGCATCCTGATCAGCACTTACAGCCACTGTCTTACGTGACCTTCAAATCAAGCCCAGTAAGAAACCCTCAGGAGCATTTCCAGCTTACTTGGGGAAACAACATTTTACATGGTTAAGTAACTTGC
The DNA here is from genome assembly GCA_004026585.1 of Noctilio leporinus. Taxonomy (NCBI): domain Eukaryota; kingdom Metazoa; phylum Chordata; class Mammalia; order Chiroptera; family Noctilionidae; genus Noctilio; species Noctilio leporinus. Next base: position 167,449 of record PVIW01000126.1, read on the forward strand.
CTGAGGTCACAGTTAGTCAGTGATGCACACTGGATTCGAATCTACTTTTTTGACAACTAGGACCCTTGTTCATTTCTCCACCAGTTTCTTTGTGTTCTTTCTATACTTCAAAAAATTAAGGAGAAGGGGACAGAGGAGGGAGGGGAATGGATGTAATACAACAACAATAAAATTAAATTAAAAAAAAAAAAATGAAGTAGAGCCCTGACTGGTGTGGATTGGCCCTGGCCTGTGAACCCAAAGGTCACTGGTTCGATTCCCCAGCCAGGGCACATAACCAGGTTGCAAGCCAGGTCTCCAGCCAAGTCCTTAGCTGGAGGCAGGTGAAAGGCAACCATACATTGATGCTTCTCTCCCTTCCTTCCTTCTTCCCTGCCCTTCTCTCTGAAAATAATGAATAACATCTTAAAAAAAAAAAAAAAAAGTAGAAATTAAGACATTTCTAGATAAATAAAACTAACTATATATGTATATATACACATATATAAATAACTATATATATGTATGACAAGAGAACTAAAAGGTGTACTATAAAATGCCTAACACAAAATAAAGTGGTAATAAGGAGGAACAAAATGAATATGAGGCTGTACAACACACAAAAAAAAAAACACAGAAGCTGTAAATCTTACCTTATTAGTAGTTATATTAAATGGAAATGGATTACACACTCCAATAAAAAAGCAGGAATTGGCAGAATACATTTTTGAAAACCATGTTCTAATTATGTTATCTATAAAACACCTACTTGAGATTCAAAGACATAAACAGATCGAAAGTGAAAATGTTGAAAAATATGTCTTTTTCAAGTTGCTATACTAATATCAGACAAAACAGACATTACAACAAAAATTATTACAAAGAAAGACATTTTATAATGATAAAAGGGTCAATCCATCAAAAAGACATAACTATAATCACATAATGCACTTAACAACAAAGCCCTGAAATACATGTAGAAAAAATGACAGAATTTGAAGGAAGAAATAAATAAGTTAACAGTAATAGTTGAAGCCTTCGATACCCTACTTTTAACAATGGATAGAATTATAAGATAAATGTGAAAAGCAAAGACTTGAATAACACCATAAATCAGCCAGATCTAACAGATATCTATAAAACACTCAACAATAGAAGAATATACATCTTTCTCAAGTGCACATGGAATATTCTCCAGGATAGGCCACATGTTTGGCCATAAAATAAGGCTCATAAATTAAAAAAAAATTTAAGTCATAAGAAGTGTGTTCTCTAACCACATGAAGCTAGAAATCAATAACAGAAAAACATTAGCCCTGGCTGGTGGCTGGTGGATAAGGAGCCAGCCTTCGAACCCAAAGGTTGCTGGTTTGATTCCCAGCCAGGGAACATCCTCAGGTTGCAAACCAGCTCTCCAGCCAGGTCTGTAGCTGGAAGCAGGTGAAAGGCAACCACACGTGGATGTCTCTCTCCCTCTCTGCCTCCCTCCCTTCCTCTCTCTCTAAAAAGAATAAATAAATAAATCTTTTAAAATGTTTTAAAAAGAACATTAATATGTAAAAGTTTAACAATATACTCCTAAATAACCACTGGGTTAAAAAAGACAGAAATCACAAGGGAAAACAGAGAATATTTTGAGACAAATGAATATGAAAATACAACATACCAAAACTTATGAGATATAGCAGAATTGGTGCTTACAGAAAAATGCATAGCTGCTAAAAATCTATTTTTTAAGAGGAAAATCTCGAATCAATAACCTAACCTTTCACCTTAAGACTCTGAAAAAAGTAGACAAAACTAAATCCAAAGCCAGCAGAAGAAAGGAAATAAGATTAGAGCAAAAATAAATAAAATAGGAAATTAAAACATAGAAAAAAATCAATAAAACCAAAAGCTGGGTATATGAGAAGATCAATAAAATTTACAAACCTTTAGCTAGAATGACCAAGAAGATAAAAGTCTCAAATTACTAAATCAGGAATGAAAGAGAAGACTATTGATTTTAAAGAATAAAAATAATTATAAGAGAATACTGTGAACAATTGTATGCCAACAAATTAGGTGAAATGGACAGAATTCCAGAAAGACACATCTACAAAAACTGGTTCAGGAAAGAACAGAAAACTTGAGTAGATGTATAATGAATAAAGAAATGGAAGGAATAATTTTTTTTTTTTTTAAAGTCCCACACAAAAAATCTTATCTCAAAGGCCCAGATGGCTTCTTTGGTGAATTCTATCAACCCTTTAAAGAAGAATTAGCATATGCTTCACAAACTCTTTCAAAAAACCAAAGAAGAGGTCACATTCCTCCACTTTTTATATGAGGCCACTACTACCTTCATAGCAAATGCAAATACATCACAAGAAAAGTACAGAACAATAGTTTTTGAATATAGATGCAAAAATTTTCAACAAAATACCAGCAAACATAACTCAGCAACATACACTCTAATTTGTTGAATGTTCAAAAAAATAATGTATTGTCTCTGTTGATTGTCAAGTTTTATCCATATCTTTTAGCCATATTATATATAATTTTAATCATTATGTAATTGTAATGAATACTTATGCTATTATTATATTACTTCTCATTTTTATATATTTAATCTTGTTTTTCCATGTTGTCTTTATCAGTTTCTCCTTGCACTTTTAGTTTTATTTTGTACATTTTGAGGTTGTCATTAGATGCTAAGGTTAACAACTTTTTTGTGGATCGTACTTTTAATCAATAGGAATCTATCCCTTTCTCCTTTTAATGCTTTTTTACCCTAAATTCCATTTTATCTTATATTAATCCTCTAATGCTAGCTTATTTAAATTTAATTAAAATTTTTTGAATAGTGTTCTATCCCATATTTTGACCTTGAAAAGAAGCAAAAGCTCAGTCAGAGAAGTTGTCTTTCAGTCTCTTCTCACCGGCTGCAGAATTCCCCCCACCTCCCCAGATCCAAGTGTTACCAGTGTCTTAAATACATATATCTGAACTTGAGGAGGTACTGCGAGGTTGGCTCACAGTCTGAGCTGACATCTGGACTCAGTCTTTATATTCTTCCTGTGGTGTGACTGCAGTCTGGAGTTGCTAGTTCTCACCTTAGACCCAAAGAGAGTTTCTTCAATCTACCCACCTCAGGCCTGTGGTCTAGGGCAGCCCTTCTGTATTTGAGGGCCACTGTTTTCTAGCTTGTCGGTGAGAGGGGAGGAAGGGGTGGATGTGGAAGTGTTGACATAAGTTGGAGCCTTGACTTAACCCATCCTGGGGAAGTTTCCAGGTTTTAGTCCTTGAAATGCCCATACATGGGACTTTCTGGCATTGCAAGACTATGGGACTCGATCAATTAATTGATTGATCAACTGCCAGTTTTCACTGATACTATCTTAATGTGGATGCCCATGATAGACACATGCCAGCTCCTACCCTTGGGGAGTTAAAAAAAAATTTTTTTTTAAAGATTTTATTTATTATTTTCAGAGAGAGGGGAAGGGAGAGAGGCAGAGAGGGAGAGCGCCATCAATGTATGGTTGGTTGCCTTTCACCTGCCCCCCACTACAGACTTGGCTGGAGACCTGGCTTGCAACCTGGTTATGTACCCTGGCTGGGAATTGAACCAGCAACCTTTGGGTTTGCAGCCCAGCTCCTTATCCACTGTGCCACCAGCCAGGGCTTGGGAGTTTACAATTTAGATGGAATTGAAATATATATGAAACAAGTACCAACATGAAAAACATAAAATCAGGTGTATATCTCAGGGTGATCTTGTTGGTCTTAGAAAAATGTTATTAGGAGAGTTCACTGGTCAGATAGATAGATAGATTGATACTTATAGATATATCCTACATATTACATACATATACACACACACACATACACACACATATATATATACATAAATTTCACAGAACACCAATTATTTTTATACATAACATTCAGATTTCCTTTTCCCCATATATATTTCAATATTTTTTAATGCATGGGAAACATACTTATTTTAATAAAGCACATTTAAGTAATGGAATTAGTACTTTATATTTTAAGTAGACTAGCAATTTTTATTTTTTTAAATATTTTTAAAAGATTTTATTTATCATTTTTAGAGAGAGGGGAAGGGAGAGAGGCATCTTTCACCTGCCTCCAGCCACGGACCTGGCTGGAGACTTGGCTTGCAACCTCGTTATGTGCCCTGGCTGGGAATCGAACCAGTGACCTGTGGGTTCCCAGGATGGTGCCTTATCCACTGTGCCACCAGCCAGGGTTTAGACTAACTGTTTCTAAACGGGGCCTTTGCATCTTTAAATGGAGCATTCTTCCCCACTGGCAGGTCCTTGCAAAGGGCACTTGGAGAACCTCCCGTGATGCTAGTGGGAATTACACCCAAAGCTGGAATTCTGTTAAGTGACCACATACAGTTGCTGAATGCTGATGTGCACCATAGATGGAGAGTGAAATCTCTCTTCATTTTTGCACCATTCTCCATTTTATGCCCTTCCTTTCTCTCTCCCGCTTCCCCTCAGTTTTCTCTCCACAATTCTTCGCCCTGCAGGTCTGATGAAGTTATTCCCACCCTGCACCACCCCTTCTCGGAGGCCTGCCTCCTGAGAAATGAGGTGGTCGCGTCAATGCCCGCAGGCCTATTTTTACTCTCCTGTTTGTCCGGCGTCTGACGCCGCCCATCAGTCTCTCCAAAGGCCCATTGTCCAGCACTTCAAGAAGAATGTTGTTATATTGACTGTTAGTGCGTCAGCCCGGCTCTCTCTGGAGGAACTCTTGGATGAAATTAGATAATTTCCATTAAGAGACTGTGCATTATTAGTCCCTGGTGCCAAACTGGAGAATAAGCCAAGATGACTATTTCTGGCCAGGCTCACCTCAGGAAGGAACCTTCTCGACTTTAATGGGATTTTGCTATTGTTGGTTGCCTTCTGTTTGACACCAGGCCAGCTCAGGGTTGGAAATTGTTTAGAAAGCTGCATGAAATATAATAGAACCCCAGCCGTTTGCTGAGGCACATTCCTGCACAATGTTTATTTTGAAGAAGGGGAAAAAAATATATTGTCCTTGGCAGACAACAATTAAAAAAAAAAAAAAAGCAGTAACTTGAATCTCTGACCATATGCTTCTTGTTACCAGTTGTGTTTAAAAACTCCCTGTTGGTATCAGAGAATTTCACACTGAAGTGATAAATCTCTTGTAATATTTATAAGCATCTTCATTACAAGAAGATACTTAGAGTCACAGATGCCTTCAAGGCTGAGATTGTTTGGAATGGGCGGGTGATAAGGAGCGGATCTGAAAGAATATTCCAGGCTCACACTGGTCCCCATCCGGACCCAGATGTCAAGTCCCCCAAATTTCTCCGGCCTGCTATCTAATTAAATCCTTTCTCATACAGCTGCAGGAACCAAGATTTTGTGAGTTGGTTGTGTTCTTTAAGAAAAAAGAAAAAGGACAAAAAGAAAGATTTTATTTTTATTTATTTTTAGATAGAGGAGAAGGGAGGGTGAGAGAGAAAGAGAGAGAAACATTGCCTACCCTGACTGGGAACTGAATCTGCAGCCTGGTCAGGGCAGCCAGTGTTTCTCTCCCTCCCTGACCAGGGATTGAACTGGTGACCTTCTGCTGTGCAGGATGATACCCAACCAACTGGTCAGGGCAGTTGGTTATGTTCTGCGCAGAGGTGATCGTTGAAGCGGTGGAGGATGGTAGGAATAAACTTCAGTCTTGTGGACGTCTTAAGGATCCGTGTTTGATCAGAATAGAGTTTCTTTTGTTTGTTTGGTTTTGGTTTTGGTTTTGGTTCAGTAAAAAACTGGTTCACCATCTAAGTTTTCTCTACTTTGACAGCACTATTGCATGAACAAAGGATATTGAAAGGTTGGCCATTTCTAAATGAAACCCCTAAATTGCTTTCTTACAAATTTGCTTAGTATTACAAATCTGCCTTCTTTTATTGTGCAATAAAACTTTGGGCTAAGTGAAAATGGTAAACTGAACAAAACAAAACTGAACCAAAAATAACCCTCCTAAGGTGGGATGCCAAAAGACAACCCTTGAAAAAGCCATCAAATTCCACTTATAAGAATTTCTTGGTTGAAATAAAATAGTTTCCCAAGACTGTTTAAAGATAAAATCTTCAAGTCTAGAAGCTGATTCCGTCCGTTAACATTTGGATGTTCTCAGACTTGTTGCTTCCTTGCAATGATTTGGGCTAACCTTGGCCTCTTCCTCTGTAGTTCTTTCAATAAATAATACGAACAACTAAGTCTTGACTGTCAACAACAATGTGGGAGAGGGGAAGCAGAGATAATGAAAAGATAATCGCCAAAGCTAATTACCAAATCAATGTTAGACATAAATGTCACCCTTTTCCATGAAATCTTTCATTGGAAATGCTGACGAATGGCCCAAACTGACCAATTTGTGGTGGTTGAACCTTGCAAAAGAGGAAATAGAGACATGCAATTCCAAGTGCATGCAGCTCATACACAGACTCTGCCCTAGCCCTGTCTATAGGATGGGGTCCGATCTGAACCTGAATGTGGTCAACACTTGCACAGGCATCAGGAATGGCTGGTAGAACCCTAAGATGGTTCCCAAATTCCACCCCCTGAGTATACATGTCCTATGTAATCTCTGCCCCTGAGCATGGACAGAACCTGTAAATAGGGTAGGAGATCTCTCGTGATGGAGGGATTTTACAGATGTAACTGAGATCTCCAACCAGTTAATTTTGAGTTAATCCAAGGGGAAATTATCCTGAGTAGATTTTACTTAATCAAGTGAAAGACTTTACAAGGAGGACAAGTCCTGGCTCAGGAAAGAGACTTTCTCCTATTGGTCTTGAAGAAGCACATAGCAATGAGGTAAGCAGTCTATGGAGAGGGGCAGCTTCTCAGAGTTGAGAATCTGACAACAGCAAGAAACCAAATTCTGTCCACAATCAGGGTGAGCTTGGAAGCAGACTGAGCTCCTGACAGGAACCTAGCAGACCAACATCTGATTGTAGCCTGTGAGACCCTGAGCAGAGGACCCAGGGTCCTGACATGTGGAAACTGTGGGAAGGCAATGGGTTTTGCTTTAAGCCACTACCTGTGTGGCAATTTGTTACACAGCAATAGCTTACTAGTGCACCTGCCCGATGGACAGCTTGACCCATTTAACAATGCTGGAATCTCTCTTTGAAGTCTGCTATTGATGCAGGTCTACAGGTGAGAGTTCCTCTATGGGGACATACCTACAGTGGGCTGGAAGACTTTTCAGGGTCCATGCCTGAGACCCCTCCTCAGTTGCTTTCAGCTGGGCATGGCTGCTTTACCTAGAGTTTCTGAGGCCCCGAAGAACCATCGGCCTTTTGTTTCCTGAGGCAGCATTGTGGACAGTGATGGAAAATGACAGATTTTGAGACCACACTTTCCATGTTCTGAAAGCCCCTTTTGATGTTTATTAGCCATGCCACTCTGTCAAGTCATTTAATCCATTTCAGTCTCAGATTTGTAAAATGGGGATAAAAATACAATTTTCAGAGTTATCATGATAAGTAAAAGGATTGTCTAAATGAAACACCTTGCCCAGAGACTGGATTATACTAAATGGACTATATATGTTAATTTTCTTTAAGACTTAGCCTAATTTATGTCAACAGCCAGCTTCAATTCTGGCTCTGTTGCTTGCTGATGTTCTCTCTGCTTTCATCTTATCAAGAATAAAATGAAAAAAGCATGAGCACTTACTGTATACAATTATTGTAAGAATGAAATAAAATAGGGACTTTGATGAGATTTCTAAGATAACACTTCTCATATTCTCAAATACCTTTACTAAAGAAGTTATATGCATCTCTTTCTCTCCTATTCTATCTTTTGCTTTTGAGGGCAGGAGCCATTGCACTAACTCATTTGTGCAATCCAACAAGGCCTTGTCTATTACCTTCCACATAATAAATGATCAAGAAGTATTGACTTGACTGAATTTCAATTAACTTGAACAGAACCACTCTCAGGAGTTAACTATGGAACCCCCCAAATCAGTAATGACCCTGTAGGGTCACTTGGTCCTTCCTTCTTGATAGATCAAGTCGTCCAAGATCCATGTGGCTCTAGCCTTGGTTGAAAGATGCCTACCTATGGAGCTGTCCACACTTGTCATCAATCAAGCAACTGAACATTGATTTTTCTGGGGAGATATATATCTAATAGATACTGTCTTCCAACCAAGGGGTGGAAGACAGATTCCTGCCCTCAAAAAGCTTCATGATATTCCAGGAAACACTACCCCCTACACAGGGAACTTCTTTTCACTCAATACCCCTCTCTCCCTGCTCAAGTTCTGCTCACATCTTCACTTCTGAACTCAGAGGAGACTGAGGACAGCTGCTCCCCATCCTCAGCCACGTGACCCTCTCACAGTCACCTCCTGGCCCTGCCTCTGAAGCAGGGGTATTGATGATGACTTGCTGAGCAGGGCAGCGGTAAGAAATAACTCATTAAAAAGGCTGTAGGGTGCAAGGGGAGGGCCCAAGTAGAGGGTCAGCCTGTCTTCCCGGCACTCCATTCATTTTCTGGGGAAAACAAGTCCGGACCCCAGCTCTAAAGACGATGCCGAAGATAAAGTGGGCCTCACTCGCCACCCCGGCCATTTGTTTTCCATGAGGACCCTCAGCTCCTTTCGCAGCACATTTGTCATCCATTCTTTTATTCATGCTGGGTCATGTTCATTGCCTCCTGCTCAGAGATGTTCGATAAGAATCTAGCTGAGGGCTGTGATGAAAATTCCCTGCTCAACAAAGGAACCTGCCCCACCCCCACACACTTCAAAGCTCCCACAATACCTTATTTTTATTATTCTTTCCCTGTCCCCCCACCCGCCACCGAAAAATATGAACAATGTGTTTTGCATCCTAGACTGTCGGTGGGAAAATACATTTCTCGTGAGTTGGATCCTGAGCTGCTGACAACTGACAAAAAAGATGTAGTAATTCAGACTAAGATGTGTAAAACTACTTTAAATTCCTTTTGCTTCTAAATAGTGTACAATAGGACAGGTTAGACCTCTCTGTAGGCATGGCAGAAACCAAGGGTCAGGATGTCACCGGGAGATTATTCCAGGTCTCTGTCAGCTCGTCTTTGTTTCATTGTGAGTTCAGGAGAGCTGAGTATCGCGATAGGTGTGAGCAGAATGGAAAGAGCCTACGTTCTCATAAGAAGGTCCTGACTGTCTACCAGACACTATTGTGAAAGACAGTGACGAGGGCCCCCTGAGTGGGACGGGCAATAAGCGCCAAGTTCAAGTGGATGGTAGACTCGAACCTCTCGATTCTACAGACCACGTTTAAAGGACAGAGGACAGTTGAACAGATCCAGTTAATCCAACAAGACTGATAATACGTTGCAGACACCAGGAATTAATTAGGAGGGAATCCCGCAAATGGCGAGGAAGTATAAATTGAGGGAAAAATGATAAAGTAACTTCCTGTGGTCCATACCCAGCAGCAGAACGGATAGTGCAAACTCAGCAAAAAGTCAAAAAGTGATTCTGGACTTTCCTCTTCCCCAGCACCACCCAGGGAGCTGAGATCCCCTCCGACCTAGCAGGGGCCCTGAAAGTGGCTGAGTCCCTGCCTGTCACCCCAGTACCTGCTCGAGACTTCTCTAGCTTGTGTTATAGACTTGGACCCCAGAGGCATTGAATTCTTGGTCTGGACCTTCAAAGGAGTGGAGATGCATGGGGAGCCACGGGTGTACCTGGGAAAATTAGGGAAGGATTTCTAGACTTCAAAAGGACTTAGTGCAAGCCCTGGTAGCACAGTGGATAAGGCGCCGGCCTGCGAACCCAAAGGTCGCTGGTTCAATTCCCAGCCAGGACACATAACCAGGTTGCAAGCCAGTTCTTCAGCCAGGCTGAAGGCAGGTGAAAGGCAACCACACATTGATGTTTCTCTCCCTCTCTGCCTCTCTCCCTTCCTCTCTTTCTGGAAATAATAAATAAAATCTTAAAATAAAAAAAAGGATTTAGTGCATGCAGTGTGGTGAATGTGGGGAAGAGGCAAGGTGGAGAGGGAGGCTGGCCTGGGGGAGAAGACACCCTCTACCTAAACTGGCTTCACCAAACTGCTCGCTGAAGACAAGAAAGGCCTGTCCCCTGAGAAAAAAAGAGTTGTAGCCGACCCAGGCTTTTCCTATGGGCCTCAGAGCTGTGAAATGAGTTACCTGTTTTCTGTGGGCCTCCTAGGAGAACCCACTAACGTAATCACACTCTTGAGATTCATCCCCGCCTTTCACAGGGGCGAAACTGAGGCTAAGAGAGGGGAAGGGCCTTGGCCAAAGTCACGTAGCCAGGTCAGGAGCAAGGTCAACTCCTTCCCTCTTTTGCTTATTGCTACATCAGAGAAATAAGGAGAATAAGGGAGAACAGGCAGGTGTGGGGAGATGACAGGGAAACTCGGAACACGTGCTTGGCTTTTAGCATGATCAGAACTTTGAAAGGAGAGGGGTTCTTTTACTTTTCTAAGGAAGAAATGTGTTTGCATAATCCTACGTCATGGCTGGTGGGAAGAAAGCTCTTTGAGTGCCCAAGGACTTGGTAGAGAACCCTCCATTAAATTCTAGTCTTCAAATCTGTCTGAGTCATAGTAACGATAATAAACTCTGCAAGAGGGTGTTTTCTTAGGGGTTCTCCTTTGGCCGTCATGTAAGGAGTATGGAGGGGGGTGGCCAAAAGGCATAGGCAAGTGTTCCGAGCATAATAAGAAAACGCACAAATTGAGATGGTTTCACAGTAACCATCTCAGTAAACTCTCTGCGTGTGGTCAAGAAGCCGCATTTGCATTGTTGCTGAGAGGGGAAGAGCTGGCATCAGCAGAGTTGCGTTGGGGGAGGTAGCCTACTTACCGCATTCAGTCCCCTCTCATGGAGGGTAAATAGGGTGTGCGTTCCCACTGCTGGCAGCTTCTCCCCACTTCAGACCCCCGTCGCCAGCACCCCTGCCCGGGGCTGTGTTACCCTTCAGGGCTCAGGTGAAATGTCACCCTGACACCTGTGCTTCCCATTCGTAGCCTACATCACTCCTGCAAATACAGGTACCCCCACTTCTTGAAAGTTTGCATTATGGCTTTTTTTTTTTATTCTTGACTGAGAATATATTTATAGATTTGGGAGAGAAAGAGAGAGACATTGATTGGTTGCCTCCCTTACACACCCCAACTGGGGACTGAACCCACCCCCTAGGCCTGTGCCCTGCCCGGGAACCAACCTGCAACCTTTTGTATGGGATGACACTCCAGCCAATGAGGCCACCAGGCCAGGGCTACCATTTTTTTAACGAAATATTTTAATTCAAGTATAGTTAGCCTGCAACATTATATTAGTTTCAGTCGTACAACACAGTGCTTCAACACCCATGTACCTTACAACATAATCATCCCCATCAGTCCAGCAACAACACACCTTCGCTTTCACGAAAGGCCTGCGTTCACCTGTGTTCTGTAACCCTAAGGCGTGTTTACAAAAAACAGGCAAAAAACATCTGAAAGATTGTTCAGCGTCTCTTCTGTACAGGCCATGAGAGAGGCAGCTGGCACCCCCAGCAGTGAGAGTGGCCTCATTTTTAACATTTGTACCTGACAAGCCTCCCACGGACCCAAGGCTCTGTCCTCACCACATGGTTCATGTGACCTCACTTTAGGGGTGTTTGGAAGAAGGCCCAGGAAGACCAGTCACACAGCCAGAGCTGGCCGGACAGCTGCTTTCTCTGACCCCCACGTGCTGGCGCCTTCTATTCCATCACACAAGGTCCAAAGTCTCTCCCAGGGAACTGGCTGAGGTTGACCCTGAACCTGGAGCCCCGCCCTCCAGGTGGACACCAGTGCGGGGCGGCTTCATCTTACCCTCCGACATGTTGACCTTCCCACAGGCCAGCAACACTGTTATTAAAGTTCTCTTGACCTATGACCCTACAGTGGCCCCAACATTTGGCCCCTCTGGTGTGTGCTGGCACTGGGCATGTAGCCTGGGCTCTTGGCACCAGTGGAGGCGGGGACTTGTGCATAACCCCCACCCCACCCCCACTGGACGTTCACTGCCAAGGGGAGGGTGCAGGGCCCAGAACCAGGAGCCAAACCCTGTTTTCTGACCCAGTCCCCAGGCTGTTGTCCCCAGAAGAGGCCATCTCAGGAGAGACCGCCCTCCCTGAGCCCAAAACAAAGGGGCAATGACAGAGGAAGCCAATAAAACGGCTTATCTCATTTATTTATATTTCCTCCCCCTGTTTCCGCTTGGGCTCCTGCAACCCCAAACTCCTTGCGTCTGGCTTCCCGGCCACTATCTGGCTTCTCACCTCCCACACTAGCATGTCAGCCCCTCTCTGCTCCCAGTAATCGCAACTCCAGGCTACATTCGCCACCACACAGGATTTCCGTGGGTGACACTGCGGAGGCCGGTGGCTCCCCAGCTGCTGTCCCCCCTCTCCTTGGGGGTGTCTACGTGCAGCAAGTGAAGAATTCTAAACTCCCCCAACACTGCGACTGTCAGGGGTCTCACCTGCACCCTCAGCTGACCCACCCAGCCTCTTGGTATGTAGGCAACACCCCACCCCAACCTGACCTCCCTCCCTGGCCTTGTAAGTGCACAGCTGCTCCCAGGGGAGATGAGAGATAAAGTACCAGTTAATTTTCCAAGTTGGGTCACTCACTCACCACTTCTAGTCTGAAGGTGCAGGGACCGCCTGTCCAGGCCTCCTTGGCAGGCCTTGTCAGTCAGGGTCCTACAACAGGAAGGGAACACAGCACCCCTTGTCCCCGGTAGCCACCCCCATGACACACACACCCCTGCATTTAATGCACTATAGGACTGTTAGTGTAACACAATCATATCTGTCTCACTGGTGATAGCTTTTTCCTTTCCTTTTCTTTTTCTTAACTCTGTGGTGATTAGGAGTGCAGGTTCAGAGATGTACCCAAGGCACCAGCTCAGGAAAGATTCACAAAGGGGACACACAGAGATCAGTACAAATGATAATGGAACATCTCCCACGTCCAGAGCCCTTTCTTCTTAAAAAATACAAATAAGAACAAAACCCTTACCTGAAGATATATTCATTGATTACAGAGAGAGGGAAAGGGAAAGAAGGAGAGAAATACAGAAGCATCAATTGGCTGCTTTCTTGCATGCATGTTTCCCAAGATCGAGACCAAACTAGAGAGACATGTGCCCTAGCCAGGAATTGAACCCACAAACGTTTGGATTACAGACCGTGCTCCAACCACCTGAGAGCCACACCGGTCAGGGCTGGAAGCCCTTTCTTACATCCCAACCTGGCCACTGCCCCCTCCCTCCGAGTCCCTCCACAACCATCATCGCCAAAGACCAGGGTTGCCTCTTGGGGTTCACAGTGAAGTAGCTGGATTCCACCGAGGCACGGGGAAGGCTTGAACTTTTTTTCACCGACAGGACAGGGGAGGCAGGGGCTTGCTGAGGTGAACCTGGGATTCCACTTGATTTTCAACTGCCAAGACCCCTGGCTCCTTATCACCACGTACACACGCTGCGAGGAATGTGGGGGAAGGGCTATCTCCCTGAGAAGCTTAGCAGCGGGCAGAGTGCCAAGCTGGGGGGAAATGGGGGACAGATAAAGAAGAGGGGGCATTGTGCAGAGATAGCGGCCACACGGAGTGGAGGCTGGGGAGGGGGCTGCCAGGGAAACTGAAACACATGTTTTTATATATATAAATATATTTTAAAGATTTTATTTATTATTTTTAGAGAAAGGGGAAGAGAGAGAGGCAGAGAGGAAGAGAGACATCCATGTGTGGTTGCCTTTCACCTGCCTCCACCTACGGACCTGGCTGGAGACCTGGCTTGCAACCTGGTGATGTGCCCTGGCTGGGAATTGAACCAGCAACCCTAGGGTTTGCAGGCCGGCGCCTTATCCACTGAGCCACCAGCCAGGGCTAATTTTTATTTCTTTATTGTGTTAAAATACACATGACATAAAATGTACCATTAGTCACATCTAGTATATTCACAATACTGTGTGGCCATCATGACTGTCTAGATCCAGAATATTTATGTCACCCCAAAAGGAAACCACACAAGCGAGTGACTCTCCTTTCTCAAAACCATGGTTACATGCCACCAGGTAGGTGGCAATGGCTTCACTACACGTGTACTATGCAGGCCCAAGGGCCCTTCCCACCTTTCTTAGAGGGACTGCAAACCTTCTGTCCTTTATACAATGCTTGCTGTGCAGTTGTAAATTTTCCAATGGCCACGTTCAAAAGATAGAAAGGAACAGATGAAGTTAATGCCAATCATTTCCGTAACCCAACTTATTTAAATCATTATCACTTCAATAAGTCATCATGATAAAATAATCGCACACATTTTTGAAATCTGGTGTGTGTTTTACATGCACCGTGTACCTCGATTTGGACCAGACATGTTTCAACACCCCCACATGGCTACCAGCTACCATGTCAGGGGGTGCAGCTTTCAACATCTGTAGAATATGCCATCTGTATCCAAAATCACCTTTTCCTACGGGAATTATGACACACACAAGCATTCTGAGGCTACAGTCTTATTTTAAATATACTTATTTTCATTTTAATATTAAAATTTTTTTAAAAGATTTTATTCCTTATTTTTAGAGAGCAGGGCAGGGAGGGAGGAAGAAAGGGAGAGAAGCATCAATGTATGGTTGCGTTTCATCTGCCTCCAGCTGGGGACCAGGCTGGAGACCTGCCTTGCAACCTGGTTATGTGTACATTTATTTTCTTAATTATAAAAATTAATTCCTTGCAAACTATACAGATAAAAATTACCTGTAAGCATCAGCACAAGGAAACACAGAATCACTTCTGAGCTCTCTGTATGTTACGATGTCTCTGTCACTCTTTGTCATCATTGTCTGCACTATGGAGCGGCATCACTGTCACTAAGAGGTGGGAAGCTGGAGGCCAAATGACAGCTTTCCAGGGGACAGCGTGAAGCTTTCCCCAGTGTCACAGTTGTCTTTGCACAGGGGTTGGAGCCTGGCCCAGGGGATGGGGAAGGAGCTGAACTAGCTTGTGTCTAAGATCCCTTCCGGCCCAAACATCCCAAGGTGCTAGGGCCCCATTCACCCCTCTACCCGACAGACACATGCTGCCCAGTCTCCCGTCTCCCTCCATAGGGCAGACTGCAAAGGAGGAAGTCGGCTCTGCCAGTCTCCCAAATGCACTGGGAACCCTAGAAGAACTTTTACTTCTCATTCCTGCTCAGTAAGGAGAAAGACGAGCTAAAATCCAACTCGGTATCCAAGACTCGAAAAACATTTGTTTTTCTTTTATGTTCCCAGAAACGTCATGCCACAATGCCCCAAATTGGGAAAAATGTGCCGTTTCACATGTTTATAACAGCGTCTGATTGAATAGTATGCAGTTTTGCTTCGTCACAAACCAGAACAAATACTTGCAGATTTATGGCATCCTTCTATCCAGAGGCTTCAGGAATCCTGGTTAATAATGTGACCGTTCCATTGCCCAGGGAATAGCTTTATAATTCTTTGGGCCTGAGGATTCCTGAGAGACAGGTTATTTTGGAGAAGGATTTAAGATTTTAAAGCTCTCCATGAAGCTTGAAATTCATCTTTTCCAGTTCACACACACAGAGTTTTCCCTCTGCAGTTGGGCTGGCGGGGGGGGGGGGGGGGGGGGGGGGGGGGGGGGGGGGGGGGGGGGGAAACAGAGAGAAACCAGTTGGCACAAATCACCTCCCCAGGCTCTGGGAGAGCGAGACCATCACTCACCAGCTTTCCAAAATCCTGCCCTTGTCTTCCAAATAAAAACAAAACCCAAAAAACCACACCACTGGCTCTCATGTTCTTTATGTTGTTGATGCTGTATTGTGGGCCTTGTATTTGTGGATTCATGGAAAGACACCAATTGGTTTAAAAAAGCAGCAAATATTTTTAGGAAGCATCTTTTCTCATTTAGCCACCCCCCTCAACATGCGCACACAGGCATTTGACCCAGATTTATATACAATTGTTAAGCCCCCAACATGACCCCTTCCTGGCTAACTCAGGATTAGCTAAAGATGGGGTGGTTAGCTCAGTTGCTCAGATCCCTAAATGAGTACTGTAGGCCCCTGAGGACTGGAGGATAGGTGTTTGGATCACTATAAACCCATTATCCAAAATGATTAAATACACCCATGTTTAATATATGATATATTCGAGTGAGTTCTATTTTTCTATGAAAACCAGGATTGGTCACACTGGTATTTACATACCACTAAAGAGAATGTCAACACTAAACTGGGGTAAGAATGTGCAGGAGAACTTGATCTACAGAAAATCTGGTGAGAGTTTAGAACAGTTGTGTCCTTGTAATAAATGGGAAGTCTTGGGTCTCACTGCAGACCCACTCCGGGACGTATGGGTGTCAGATACAGAAATAACCATTTTAAACAAGGTTCCCGGATGATCTATGTACACAGTTCAGCCTACATACAGAGTCCTAAAGTTCCCTTCATGAAGTCATAAGCAAAGATTTTACAACAACATTGTTGGATTAAACCAGTTTCCAGTGGAATATACTACCACTCTTTAAATTCACGTTTAAAAGCATTTTCTATTATTAATTTTAGAAAGAGAGAGGGAAGGAGGGGAAGAGAGAGAGAATGAGAGAGAGAGGGAGAGAAAGAGAGAGAGAAAGAGAGAGAGAGAGATTGATTTGTTGTTCCACTTATTTGTGCATTCATTGGTTACTTCTTATATGTGATCTGACTGGATATCAAACCCGCACCCTTGGTGTGTTGGGACAGCGCTCTAACCAACTGAGCTACCTGACCATGGCCCAGATTAATTCTTGCCAATTTACTAGCAAGATAAAAAGCCTTGGGTTCTAATTCTAGCCCATCCCATTAACCTGGGCAAGTTATTTCACTTTATCAGACCTCACTGACATGAGTTATGCAATTAAGGAAAAGTGTGATTATCATTCTGGAGCAGCTGACAAAGGTGTTTGCATCTATCCGACCTCCCTGAATTGGCAGGAAGATCAAACAGTGTGTA
The DNA here is from genome assembly GCA_004026585.1 of Noctilio leporinus. Lineage (NCBI taxonomy): Eukaryota > Metazoa > Chordata > Mammalia > Chiroptera > Noctilionidae > Noctilio > Noctilio leporinus. Next base: position 184,477 of record PVIW01000126.1, read on the forward strand.
TGGGGTGAGAGCCCTCTGCAGAATTAATGGCAGTTTATGCATGTGTGCAAGACACAATTCAAATGTGGATGTGGTTTTAGATTTTTAAAGAAGCTCTAGTTACTTTTTTAAGGTCAAAATATCTGTTTTATTACTGATAAAGCTAGGCTGAAGGATGTGGTTTAGGAATATAGAAGCAATGGAATTTTTAAGATGGGTCAGTCCGTTACATTCTTCAAGGCCTTTCTGTAGTCCAGAAGGAAAATGAAGATCCTCTTTTATTTTCCAAATCAGATTACTTCTAGCCATGTTGTCCAACAAAACCTACCTATCAGAGGTTATACAGTGAAACCCAGTGAACCATAAAGGCACCCCAACAAGATGTTCTGCACTTGAACTTAATCCACTTTCAAAAATTCAAATTACCAGGGAGTCTGAAATCTGAAATTCAATCCCCTTACAAGTTAAGGTCCAAAGGAGTGAAAACAAGAAATTAAAGCCTGACCTTAAAAATCTCACCCTCAATCAAGATTAAGTTCAAAGACACTACATTTCAATTTCTTATTCCTGTTAGTTTCAGCAGGAAGTTTTTGATGTTTTGGGTGGGGTTGGGTCTTTTGTCAGTGGCTGTAGCCCAGGCCATGGCTCCAGGAGGAGCCTTGAGTTTGGGTGAATTCACCTCCAAGTCCCTGATATACCTCACTTTATTTACTTTTTATTATTATTGTTTTTTAATTGTGGTTAAAAAAAAAAACAAACAAACTTAAAACTTAGCCTTTAACCATTTTTAAGTGCACATTGCTGAGTATTAAGTACATTCACACTATTGTGGAATCATGACCACCAGCCATATCCAGAACTCTTCTTATCTTGCAAAACTCAAACTTCCCATTCCCCTCCCTGGTCCCTGTAGCCACCATTCCACTTTCTGTCTGTATGAATTTGACAACCCTAGATACCTCCTATATGTGGAATCTACGGTATTTGTCTTTTTGTGATGGGCTTATTACGATACGGATGTACTTCTGAATGCCTTTGAATGTCTTCAAAAGTGCATCCGTATTGTAACACATGTCACAATTTCCTTCCTTTTTAGGGCTGAATAACATTCCATTGGGTGTGCACACCACATTTTGTCTATTCATTCTTCTGTCGATGGACACTTGGGTTGCTTCTACCTTTGGCTATGGCGAAGTGCTGCTATGAACATGGTTGTATGTGCCTCACTTTTGAAAGAAACCAAAAAGTTTCCCTTGCTCAGAGTATCAGCACTGTCCTCACACCAATAAAATCTCAAAAATAATCCAATCACTAGGGATTTTGTCCCAGATGAAATCACACTTCTAAAGTCCAACATGTGATGCTGGTAAAGGCTGTGGCAGATGGAGAAGGGAAGATGTTTCTAAGGGAAGAGGTTATTTTGGCCCCATGTCTACCATATCTGGAGGGGTCAACCCCTGGAAACAGTCTACTTTCTCAGAGACAAGCATTTGAGACATTACTGCCCTCAACACATGCTCATGGTTCAGAATAAAAACACCATGAACAAGGGTTTCTGAAACAAAAGTTTATATCCTGCCTGAGAAGCTGAAAATGTGGCCACCATGAAGAAAGGCCAACACTGCTGAGTGTCATGTAACCAGTAGGAAGGCACAGCGTTTGACCCATCCTACAGCTCATGCCCAGCACGTCATCTGCCAACATGTGAGCAGCCAACTGGAATGATGCAAAGTGCCAGAAACACCCAAGGGAAAGGGACGCCTTCCACAGGAAACAGAACATGGGGACCAGGGGTGATTAATATAATTGAAGCTTTAGGAGGTGGCAGAACTCAAGGCTCCATGGTTGAGTGGCACACCGGGAAGACTTTAAATCATCATTGTGTTGCTTTCCAAAAACCTGTATTTTGTCAGCAAAATGAGAAGAATATACTTTGAGAACTACGATTCCTTCCACCAGGCATTAATGGCGTCCAGAAACTATGCAAACGATCTCACTCGACCTCCCCAAGACGTTTACATCTGTCCAACGTAAAACCAGACGGGGATAACGTTCATCTTCTCAGCTTTCTCAAAGCAGGCATACGAGATCGCTTAGCCCCATGGAAAGCTCCAAATTTATTCTCTAGGACTTCAACTGCCTTAAAATATAGACTTGCATTTATCTTGGCCACATTAACGAGATCTGTTTGACCAATACATTTATATTTATGATGACTAAGGGCAGATTACGGTTGTTAAAACTTGTCCCTGGGACATGAAAACACTCCTCTGTCATTAATACATTTTGTAATATAAACTATGATGTCAGGTCAACGTAAAGGGTAAAAACGTTCCGAAAAGTATGCACACATCATTTTTTAAAGCAATTGAGCCCTAATGGAATAACAAAGGTCATCATAACAAACCATTACGGCCCTGGGCTTGGCAACTCTAGCCACAGAAGAATCTCCAAGAAACGATCATCATTCCTCCAATGTTATGGCATCCAGACGACAGGAATGGCTCGCAAATGAGTCATCCGGGCTCAGATCCTCGGTAGCTCTGCGAGCGCCGGACGATCAATTATTCATGTGTTTACAAAGAGCTTTCTCAGTTGATGTTAACCAGAGCTGCTTCGGAGAAGAGCCCTCCAGCTGTCCTCGGCCGTCCTGGGCCTCTGACTCACAAGCCGCTTTAATTACTTAGGCGAGTCATCTGGAAGGTGTCCCTGCCCGGACCCAGCAAACGCAATCTCTCCAGAGATGTTATGAGGTGTAAAAATATCCATCAGAAATAACAATGACAATGATACTCTATTGATAGCACTCCCAGCAAACCCGAGAGAGAGAGAGAGAGAGAGAGAGAGAGAGAGAGAATTAGACTTGACTTAGAGCCCACAGGGCTCCTCCAGGACTGGATTCTGGACTTGAAGACATGGGTCAAGAATTGGTGGAGGGTAGGAGAAAGGGGGGAAAAATCAGGGGCTATGGGCTTAGGAAGGAGGTAGGAGAAAGAGCTGTCTAGAATGTTCTGCGAAGGTAAGGGAGCATGCCTGTAGACCACCAAGGGTGATTAGATTAGGTGGGTCAATAGCCAAACATGACTGAACTTGACCTACCCATTAGCTTTGGAAGAAGTTGGATAGGAAGTCATTCCTCAGCCCCTTTCATTACAGCCTGTGCATGAAGACCAATAATGTGACTAAGGCAACTGCTCCTTCCCAGCTCAGGGACGAGCATGGGGCCACGTAGCCCACCAGGCCCCATCCACTGTGTCTGAGGGACAGCAGGGTCACAGTCAAAGCTGTGTCCTGGGCCGCCTCCTCCAAAGACACTGAGATCCCTCAGATTTTAAAAAGTAACACTTTTATGATCCCAATTCCAAAAGCATTTGTGGCAGGGGGCCAAAGTCCCCCCTTGCTTGAAATGGGTAACTTGAGATGCCCCCCTAACTCACTTGTCCATTTCTGAGACCCTGGTAGAAGCAGGCTGTCCTTCTTGATATGAGGTCATAGTATAACTTAAGTGTTTACATACGGTCAGGGGAGTTGGGGTCCCCAGGTAATTCCGCTTGATGTGCGGGGAGGAAACTCTACTTGGAGGAGTTGCCACGGAGAGAAGGCTGGCAGAGAGACCCACGGTGCCCCTCCTGGCACATGGAACATCCCGGAGCATCTACAGTACGTGGATTGCTATATGGCCGGGATGGAGAGCCCGCTTCTCACCCGCATCCACGATGCAGGTTTGGAAAATGAGTCCAAAGAAAGAGAATGCTTCTCCCTAAGACCCATAATAGGACACCTGGCCAAAGACACCCTCTTCACATCTCCTCTAACTTCTAAGCCCTAGTCCCATCCTTCCATGTGAGAGAAGACACGAGGAAGCACCCTAAACCAGGCCTCCTTCCTGTGAGCAGCAGCCTTGGAACGCCTCCAGCCTCCCTACGGACGCCCCGGTCCTGCCAACCACAATTCCCTGCCCCTGGTTGGCATTCACTGGCGATCCGAGCAGGGTTTCTCAGAGAGGATCAGAAGCAGAACCCCCTGGGGGAGGCCAGTGTGAACCACCACAGAATTCTTCCCTGTGGTCTCCAGAGCCTGCGGTGGGCTGCTGGCTTTTGAAGAGGACTGAGGCACACGGGGCTCCCAGAGCTACTGGTCCTCGGAATTCTCTGAGGAGCATCCCCGCAGCAACCCTTCCATCCAGCCTGGAAGCTTTGACCTTGACTCTCCACCACCTGCAGCGGGCCAGGGGCGCGGTGTCCCTGATCCTGCAGTTCAAGCGGAATGGTGTGCACATGTTCGGGGCCCAAACTGCCGAGGCATCAGCCCGCCCTCTCGCGTTCATCGGCTCATAAATATAAAATAAACACAAGTAAATGGCTTTTAAATCTCACTGACGGAAGACTTGGCGACGGCTTGGAGGTTCTGAGGCTGCTGGCACCGCTTTCTCCGAAGAGGAGTTTCCGCCACGCTGGGAGGAACCAAAAAAGGCTCTCCCCCAAATGAGGGGGTGTCCATGGTGCCTCTCTGTTTGCGCATGGCCCTGCAAAGCAGAACATGACACTGGCTGTGCATGCAACGTGGCCCGTGCGCAGATGGGGCCGTGCTGGGGCGGCCGCTTGCACACAAGGGGTGGGCAGCTCTTCCAACACCCAGCAAGGCAGCAGCGAGTTTCTCACGGGTTCCCAACCATTGGCTCCGCCAGGAAAGCCAATGTTCGCGTGGTTTCTTAAATCCTGTGGGCCTTCTCCCGTGGGTGTCCGAGATCCCGTTAGTAACGCTGTTCTGCTGAATTCTTACTTTGCCTCAATCGAGCTGCACTTTCAACAGCAAGCGGATGTATTGGGGAAGATGACGGGCCAGGTTATTCCATTATTTTAATTCTTCACCTCCCAGCCGTGTGTGCAGCAAACTGCAATAAGTCACCGACCAGAAAATATTGATGTATACAAGCACCTGTTAACTTGTCATTTTACCTCCCAGCTGGGCTCAAGTCCAACCATTTCTGACCCCTCGTATAAAACCAATGAAAAATGCACAGCTTTTGGTTTAAAAATAATAAATAAACAAGCAGTTCTTCAAAAACGGGTCTTTGCTGGGAATGCTGTGTGAGCGGACCCATTGGTGGGAGCCCCCAGCCACCACTTTACGGGCTTTGCCCTTTCCTGAGCATCTCGGTCCACTTTCTAAGCCTGCCTCGGTGCCAAGAAGTTCACAAGATCTCGTACAAGTAGCTTCCTTTTATTTACATTTTTGAAACATTTTTTTTTCATGACTTTGTCCGCTCTTCCTGATACCATCAAAAGGCAAAAATGGCAGTGATGTACTTTGTCAGAATGTGGTGACGTAATTCCATCAACAGAAAAATCAGGTACTGGTTTTTAAATAAAGGGACCTATGTTTTCCTTTTCTCCTGGTCAGGTAGTGTTGGGGCGCATGTCTGTTCTATGAGATGGGGGTCCCAGGAGAGCAGGCACTGTGTCTAAGTCCCACCCAGCATGCACCCAAAGGGACCCATAATCGTCTGCAGAACAGATGAATGTGTCAGGAAGTAAAATCCTCTCTTAGCCGCAATATGAACATCTTAGTGAGCAGATGTGTGGGAACAAGTCCTCCAATCCCTTGCCCAGGGAGAAAGTTTTCTTCCAGCGTCTCATTTAAACGAACTCCAATTTCCCATCGCCTTAATATTTAAAGCACTGTTTACGGAAAGCATTCGTTGCATTTTATCGTGCTCTGAAAAGAAAATAACTATTGCAACAAGTTGGTCCTAACTCCTTTCTCCAAGTCAGAAATGGCTAATGAGAAAATGGTGAGTTGAATCTCCCTAATTACGTTTCTGCAGCGACTTTGGAGCCAGGCCTCTCCCCCCAGCCTGTCCCTCCTCTGTCAGCAGGCAACACCAGGGACACTTGGGGACCTGTGTGTGTTTGGGGGGGGGGGGGATCAGGGGAGATCAGCTGCTTTTACGCCTCCGGTGTCTCCTCGCTGCCAAGCCCTGGAGTCTGGGGCTCTGATTGTCCCAGGGCGTGAACGGAGTCAGAAATCCCTGTGCATCCCACGTTGATTATCAAGCCCATCACACCTATTACCTCTCAATCTTTACCACAAGCCTCCAGGGGAATTAGTTTTACGCCCATTTTACAGGTGAGCCTCAGAGTAACCCGCTGGCCCAAGATCCGGGGTCTCGGTTTGTACCAGCGCAGCTTTGGTTACCTGGTCCGCAGGGGAGGGTCCACCGCGCTGTTTTGGAATAAAAACGGACTCACTCTGGGAGGAGTGTGGCCCCCGGTGGCTCAGCCTGCCCAGCTTCCCTGGGAGCCTCCTGGCCCTGCCCCGACCCAGTTCCTGCCCCACCTCCCGCTCCTGCAAACCCAGCCCCGCGCACGGACGCCAAAAATGAGGTCGGCGGCGCCCTCTTGTGGGCACGAGGAAGCATGGCAAGGGCCTATGAATCCTGGGCACGCCAAGCCTTGTTCCACAGGCGCCAGGGAAGCTCCTTCTAGAGTATTTCCTCTCACAGTGAATACCAAGCATTCCACTACTCTAATCGGCAGGAAGCCCGAGTCGTTTTGTGTCGCTTAGACGCAGGTCTCTATCCGTTAGGGCGTAGCGGGAGCGGAACCACTGGTGCCTGTGAGGTGCTGTGCACCTGGGAGGCTGCTCAGTAACTGATCCGTGCCCAGGCCATGACTAGGCGAGGTCTCTGGTCACTGCTGGGTCCCCACCCAGGGTCACAGGCCACTGCTTGAGACCTTGCTACCTACCAGCGCTGTCCTAGGAGAGAGGCACTCAGAGGCTGGGCGTGTTGGGTCTGGATGGCATTTAACGCAGCCCCAGAGAACACAAAGAGTGTCTCCAGGATTCTCCTTCCCCGCAGGGATCACGTTCATCCGTGATCGTAGCCTACCTATGCACAAGATTTTAGCATCCTTTTTAAAAGTCATATTTATTGCCTTATTCTGATCTACCAGGAGAGGGGTTCTGAGTCTGGTTTTTGCAAATAAAGACGCAGAGACTTGGAGAAGCCAAGGGCCTTATTATAGTCACACAAAGAGCAGGGGACAAGCCCCGGTGGGGTGGGGTGTGTCCCTGGCCTGGTATCTTCCCCCCTGTTGCTCAGCACCACCTAACACGAGGGGTTAGCCCTGAAGTCCTTGTTGTCACAGTATTTATTTATCCAACAAAGCAAATGCATCTGACCGGGACATCAGATGTTGGAAAATTTTAGTTTCAGCTAACAGCCAATAAGTTTAGTAATTAATGCATGTAAAAAGTGATTGATTCAGGAACTGAAGGAATGACCCGCCTGGATTCCAGTTAATAAGCTTAGAATTAACGTTTGTAAAAAGCTATTGTTTTAGGAACTGGAAGAATGACCCACCTTGGCTCCAGGGTAAGAAGACCTCCACCCAAGACACAAAGAAGAATGCTACAGTGTTTATCTCATTAACATTTTCCTTAATTCCAAACTACTTACCTACACCCTTTTTCTCCTTATAAAAAAGGCTCATTTATAACAGAATGTAAGACAGTCTGTTAGGGTACAAACCCACTGCAGTCTTCTCAGATCGCAGACCATCTGAATAAAGTGTCCATAAAGATTCAATCCCTGTCCCTGCTTATTGGGTCTGGTAGGTGACAGGCAAAATGGACACTGGTTTTCCAGTTTCACATCTGCGAAGCAAACGGGCTTTCTCCTTTCTATTAGGTGCAAGGTATTTTGAAAGCAAGAATGGTAACCTCCCACCATTCTGTAAGCATGAAGCCACTGTCCCTTAAGAAAGAAAAGACTAATTTCTGTTTTACAGACAAGGGTCTCCCTGTGCCTCTGGCCAAGGGGGACAGGCCAGCAGGGAGGTCTCCCTGCTGAGAACTTGCATTTGGAAGCAGCACAGCCCTTGGGCACCACCAGGACACAGAAAAGAGCGGCAGGAGCATCCTGCCCCACGCCAGGGAGGTGTCTGGACGCCACGTTTACTTTGCTTCCCAGGATTTATGTCAGCCGGCTAGGCCTTTCTTTGCACAATTTATGGCTACCTGTCCAGGGGGAACATCAATTACTACCTCTGTGGCAATTTAAATCTGTGAGAGGTAGGAGAAGACACCTAGTCTGGCTGCTCCGTCTCCTGGGGGTTTAGAGGCAATTAGGGGAGATTGGGAGGGCTGCAGAGAGTCTGCAGAAGATCAGGGGGGCTGGCTGGTCCCTGTCACCTCAGCCTCGCTGTGTTTGGGATCAATTATCCTCTATAAACACAGGCTCCCAATGTTGGGGGGTGGGGGTGGCACTGAAGATTAAGAGGATCAGCCCAAATACAAAGCTAGTCTGCCAGGACAGACAGTGTCCACATCCAGAGGGAACAGTACCAGGCACTACGCCGCATGTTGGTGGCAGAGAGAACCAGACGTATTAAAAAGGACGATGGTCAATTCCCCCAGTCGCTTGGCTGGCTGACACAGAACCATCCAGTTCTGCCTTGCCCTGCTCACTTCCTGGCAGTCCCGGAGGACGCTGGGGACAAGAACATCCGACTGCAGCCATGACCTTGGGCTGGAGGTAAAATTCTGTAAGTTAAAATGCACCTGCCCGGTGCTTTGTTGACCATAACCCTGAGGCAGGGTCCACACTCAGAACTCTGACTCTAGTCATGTGCATTCTTGATATGTGCATCGCTTGGTTTTCTTTTCAGTCGTGAAATGGGTCTTTTCGTGGCCTGTTTCTCAAGAGTCCTGAAAGCAGGGCCCCTCGGTGTAGAGCTGCCCCAGCCTGTGCTGGGAACATTTTTCCACCAGACGGTGCTGTTGTCATAAAAATAACCCAGAAGAGCCTAAAAGGAGAGGAAGGCAAGTTTCAGTTACGGCATTCATTTAAGAAACGTTTCCACACCCCCTTTTACGTGCAATAAAAACTGTTAGGAATTGATTCACTAATAAATTAGGCAAAAGTTCCACCATGTAAGGAAAGAATCTATTGGGCAGATAGATACTCTTGGTGTTTATTGATAGAAGGGTCTTGTTACTCTGTCTAGTGTGTGTACGTCAGCCCTCTGACTGACTTGGGGGTCCACTTCAAATGGGTAGGAAGGAAGAAATAAAATACTTTTGTTTACACCGGCTTTCCTTGGGTCCCGTCCCCTTGATCTGACCGTGGGATTGCCATTCCTTCAGTGTTTGCTCCCTACCCCCTCTGGCTGTGGCTGTCAGCCTCTTGCAGAGGGCTGTAGCACCCACACCGTTGGGGCAGGGGTAAGCCGAGTTTGCGGGCCTATACACTTCATTTGAAATTAGACTCTGACCCAAAGGTTGCAGGTTCGATTCCCCAGCCAGGGCACATAACAAGGTTGCAAATCAGGTCTCCAGTCAGATCTGTGGCTGGAGGCAGGAGAAAGGTAACCATACATTGATCTCTCTCTCCCTCTCTGCCTCTCTCCCTTCCCCTCTTTCTGGAAATAATGAAATAAAATCTTTAAAAAGAAAAAAAAAAAAATACTTTTGTTTGTACATCATAGGATCTTATGTATAGAAAGACCTAAAGACTCCACTAAAATGCTGTGAGATCTAATCAATAAATTCAGTGAAGCTGCAGGATTGAAAGAAAACAACATAGAAATCAGTTGTGTTTCTAAACACTGACTACAAAATATCTGGAAAAAAAATTAAAAAACCCATCCTATTCACAACTGGATGGATAAAAAACAGTAAAAATACTTTAAAATAAATTTAACCAGGGAGGCAAAAAACCTGTGCAGTGAATTATAAGACGCTGACGAAAGATGTTGAGAAAGCTACAAATAAAGGAAACACGGTCCATGTTTGTAGATTGGAAGGATTACTATTAAAATGTCCATACTACCCGAATCCGTCTGCAGATTCAACGCGGTCCCTATCACAATTACTATTAAAATGTCCATACTACCCGAATCCGTCTGCAGATTCAACGCAGTCCCTATCACAATTCCAATGGCATCCCCCCTACCCACCAGACATAAAAGAATACAATCCTAAAACTAGCATAGAATCGCAAAATACCTTTCAGGACTTGCCCAGGCAGATAGAGACGCGCCATGGTGCCCACTTGCCTCAGCCACCAGGATCACCTGGGCCTCTCGCAGCGCCAGATGACAGTCCCAGAGCCACCGCAGCCACTCCCAGCTTGGCCACCCGGGCCACGTGGCCCTGAGCCGCGCGGTGAGCGTGGCGGAGGGACACGAGGCGGTTCAGCGCACACGGGCCCGCGGAGCGCCTGGCCCGGCGGCTGCGGGTGGACGAGGCGGGCTGGGTCACGTCTGTCACAGGTCGGCCACAGCCCTTGGCCCGCAGCCCAGAAGGAGAGACACTCTGGAACCCCTTCCGGGCCTGTGAGTGCCGCCTTCCCCCGGAGGGCGGCCCGGGGCGCTGGGGCGCGAGCCTGGGGGGCCCTTCAGTGTCTCCAGCCTCCGCTCCCTCCACCTTCCCCGCTCGTCGCTTCCAGGCGGTGGGTCCCCGCCCCGGGAACGCAGCAAGCGACCCCCTGGTTTACGTATTTGTGTATTGTTTACCTAAGATAGACAAAAGTAAAATTTGCGCATAAAGCGTGATTTCCAGGTGTAAATCAGGCAGCGAGCAGAAGTCGGTGGAGAGCGGTTAGCGGACGCGCACGTGGCCCGCGGCGCCCAGCCGCCCACCCGAGCCTGTACCGCGACCGCCTCTCCACCAGAGGGAGCTGTTGTCATAAGAATAGCAGAAAAGATCCAAAAAGCCGAATTCCAGTTAGGGCATTAATTTAAGGAATTTCCCGCAGCCAGCGCGGAACTGGGGGAAACTGATGAACCTGTCCTATTCACGTCCCAACTCCGGGGACCCTCGCCCTCTCCCCACGCGGTGAAATCAGGGCCGGTGTTCAGAGCAACAGCTCAGCGTTGCTTCAGATACTGGGGTACGTCCATGAGCTCCCATCTTCCAGGAGTGAGCTGGAAGAAGGGTCTAGCCCCCGACCCCCGCGAAGCCTGAGTTATATGTGAATATCAGGATAGAGTGAATAACAACACATCTCAGAAAAAGAAATTTTGTGCATTTCTGTTTCTCTCCCTAAAGGGACATTTTTGCTTCGCTGTGAATGGTTCACGCTCAGGTTAGCCTGATTTTTCAATTCCCTCACAGCTCAGCCAACACCTTGCTGGTTTCAGGCCCGGAAAGGAAAAGAGGGGGAACAGCTGCTCCTCGCTGGCTCTGGGAAGGCGCCTGCCAGCCACCAGTCACCTGCCTCCGGTGGGCTGCCCGTGTCCTTCCTGATGTCCCCTGTCCCCACCAATGGCAGGAGGTAATGTTTTTGGAGTCCACTTGTGTCTCTGCTAAGCAATCAAAAAGGGTGAATGACAGGGGCTAAAGTTCTAATAGAAAGTGAGAAACACAAGAACCTAGTATAAAGGAACCATGGACATGGACAACAGGTGGGATTGACTTTGGAGGGAATGGGTGGGTGGGGAGGGGGACAGAGGGGAGCAAAAAGGGGATGGATGTAATACAACAACAATAAAATTAAAAAGAAAGTGAGAAACAGACTCATCAATAACAAAAAAAAACATACAACAGAAAGTCACGTTTATTAATACCAGAGAAGCTACCAAATCAGAAGTAGGTTAATTCATTCACATATTGCTTTAGTGAGGCTTTTTTTTAAGTCATACCAAGAGTTCATTTCTCTGTAACCAAAATGATTTGCCCCTAAAAAAAGAGAAGCAACTGTCCTTCTTCTCACTCAGATCTCTAAATTCCATTCTCTTTGAAATCCTGGTCTCTTTATTAAACCTGAAATTCCAGGGGGTGTATCTGGCAATTACAAACTATTGCTTTTATATAGCTGAAAGGTGTCATAATTGAATACAAAAACAAGGGTCTATAAAATAATTGCATATGCCAGTACGACCTGACTCAATGATGGTCGGGTCAAAAATCCCATGAGCGGAAAGTCAGCAGGACTCAGTGGCTGTGTAAAAACCAACCAGCAGAATCTTGTGTGTTGAAATAAAAAGGTACATCAGGAAACCCGTTGTTCCTCATTTCGCCTAAAACTTGGAGCGGTAGGTAGTAAAATGTAAACATTTAGAAAAAAATTTGCAGCTTTTGAGCAGGTTCTTTATACTTTCTTAACTCATCAGTATTCATGTCAGAGATATGATAGCTATAGTTAAGATTTAAAATAATTTTAAGACAATTTTATTTACTTAAAAAGTCTTCCTTACCTAAAATCTACATAACCTTCTTATTCCCAAATCAGCTCTAATACTTTCCTTGCCTTAACCTGGAGCCTGCATAACTCAAGAAAGTCAAGAACAGATACTCATTTCCAGGGTGAAGATAATTTGAGGTCGGTAAGGATCCGCTGAGCTGTTGCTGCTATTGAAGTTCAAATCCAGATCAATGTCTCCTGGAGGCTGAAACCTGAATAAATAAGAACCTCTAATTATTTCCTTATTTCCCCTACCGGTCATACATAATTCAAATACCCACAAAACAATCTCCTATTGAAATGCAGGAACTATAAGCCATGCCTTGCACCGAATTGCCTTAATGGGAAAAGGCTGCCCTAAGACAGAGTCACCCACCGAGTTCTGGCCACACAGCTCATAGCAAGGGATGTCACATGACATGAGGGGGTACAAACAGGAATAACCTTTTTGAAAGCAATTGATCAAGATGCTAAAAGAAATATGCCTATGCCCCCTGAGTGACTAATTCTACTTTAAGAATCTAACTTATAGAAAAACTCTTCATTTTAACATGCTCTATGTAGCCCACACTGTCTCTAAGGATGGTCAGGTGAGAAGGCGGGAAAGGTCAGGTCAGTTAGAGAGAAGGGTGGACAAGAATTCTAGACATCAGGTAACCTTAATACTTGGGGTATAGATTTTAAGAAAAAAGCCCTCAATTTGACATCTTCACACCGGCTTCCCTATAATTGGGGGGTCAGGCTTATGCCCCAGGGCTCAGGGTTGTATGTGGCCCGATGGCATCACTGAGAACAAGATTTTTCTATCTTATGATTCAGAAGCCAGGCACCTTGATGCACTGACTTTTGTTAAGCTTTATGTCTTACTTTAAAAACTCATTTGATACAAAGCATTTCATGTTTCCCCCAACTTGATTTTGAATAATTTCAACATTTCCCCTTTGTTTTTCTGTCAAGAGACAAGAAAACAATCAGTATGTAACTCTTCATGTTCTTATTCCTAATTAATATCCCTTAATGAGTAGGACCCATCTACCTGTCCTCCCGCAGGCTCCAGCCATTTTATAACTGAATGGGAAAGTGGGATAGAGAAAGTGGGCTGGGTGGGAGGAGAAGGATGACTGAGGGAATTAAAAATAAAGGGCTGGCCCTGGCTGGTGGCACAGTGGATAAGGCGCCGGCCTGCAAACCCAAAGGTCGCGGGTTTGATTCCCCAGCCAGGGCACATAACCAGGTTGCAAGCCAGGTCTCCAGCCAGGTCCCCAGCTGGGGGCAGGTGAAAGGCAACCATACATTGATGTCTCTCGGCCTCTCTGCCTCTCTCCCTTCCCCTCTCTCTAAAAATAATAATAAAACATATTTTTTTAAAGGGGCATTTTCCAACTCCAAAGATCAGCTGCTCCCTCTCCCAACAGTTAAAGCAGCGAAACGTGAAAACCAGGCGAGAGAACATGACCGTGAAGTCAAAGCACCGCCGTCCGGAAGTCAAGCTGGCCCTTTACCGTGTCACCCTGCGGCTCCGTCACTGCACCATCCGATACACAGGGTCACCAACTCTCAGGCTTCCAATTTTTTCCACCGAGTAATAGACCCCAAAAAGTGGGGACGACTTGTATATTTCCTTCTCCGAAGGGTCACACAGGCGGTAGCTGGAAAGAGGGAAAATTCATCGTTGGGCACGAGGTGGGAATGAAAGTCTAAGTGCTTTTGATAGAATTCAGGCTCGCACGTCCCGCTTGTTCATGAAGAAATGGACAGCCGTTTTTGAAATGCTAGAGAAGTCTAGGGGCCATTCACCAAACAGCAAATAACTCTGCTTTTCTAGAAGTAGCCTCAGAGTCTGGACAATTTTCCCACTTCAGTTTGAGACGAAAGAGGAAAATGCTTTTATATGCTACACTGCTTAAATACTTCATTTGCACACGTACCTTCAATTTCACAACTTGGTGAAATAAATGCATATGCAACCTCAAGGGAAAAAATAAAGTAAACCTCATTGCACCTTAAAAAGCAAAACAGCATGGAATTGTAACTCTGAACACTTCAGGAAGTAATTGCTTCTCTAACCTAAACTCATAAGGACCAACAACAAAATGGAGGAAATGGAAAGAAAATAGACTGCACTTACCCCAGAATGTTAACTTGGGTTTGGAAACACATTTTATATTGAGAACTAAATTCAGCCCAAATTCATTAAGTAACAAAACCAGACAAATACAAACACCCTGGCAGAGAACCGCTCCTGGATAATGAACAACTCACGACATTCTATCTTTTTCTAGTATTTTATGGTACAACTTCCATTGTTCTCATGGTCCTTGACATTGATTCTAATAAAGAAATCTGAGTTGCAATAAAAATGAAGGATAATGATGTTTTGGGGGGAAAAAACATGTAAATGTTATTAGAACTTGATAAGAGATATGCAAAGTTCAAAATATACTATAATTAAAATTTTGTCAAAAGCACTGGTGATGTATCCAGAAACGAAAGAGAAGGCAACACTCTCTTACAGTAAACGAGACAAAAACTGACCAGTAGGAAGAGAAAGGGGCCCATGCACAGCATCTCCACCCACAGAGAGTTTCAGGTGGGGGTGATACCAAAAGTGCACTGGACATGCATTCTACCTCTTCAGGGTCTCCAGTGGCTCCTTCCTGTCTATCGCCCCGGTGTCTGGGTCCACTGTGGTCAAAATGCACCTGTCATGCAGTAACCAAGAGTTAGGTAGGTGACGATCAAGAGCCAGTGGGCACGCCACACCCCAGGGGCCCCAGGAGAGCCGTTACCTGGAGCAAGCCAAAACCCTTTTCATCTCTGTGGTGCCAATTAGGATTTCATCCCAGGTATCCTAGGGGGGAAAAGGAAGCATGGTCAGTGAGTGGAACTAAGGCTTCACCCACTTTCAAAGCAGTTTCTTCTTTGGCAGGGGTTAGCTACGAAACTGCAAGAAGCCACCAAGAAATGTCTCCCCAAAAGACTCGAAGGTGGGCAGGGTGTTGGTGAAGCCAGTCTCCACTTCTGCCTCACAGTCTCAGAAACGGATTGTCACCTGCAAGAAACCTTCCCGGGGGATGGTCATCACGAGAACCATAAATGAACGCAAAGGCTCACGTAAGGATATACAATGAGAAGACAAGCCCAATTGAAGAATTGCAAGACAAGCCCAATGTCCCCTCCGAGCCCAGCTACCATGGAGGCCAAGTTAAAACTGGACATATTTTTGGCGAGGGGGACATCACCCAAGGGAAGTCAGTCGTCAGACTGACACATTCAACATCTGTATCTCTGCACAGGGGCAGCCTGAGGTCCTGGCATCCTATGGTCACCACCCTGCCCTTTCTGTCCACTTCCTATTGACCTTGACTGTCCTGCTTCTTCTGCAGCCAGAAGCCCACGCCGGACCCCGGGGTGAGAGGGGGTCCAATGTGACATTGCTGTGAGGCCTGGCAGTGCCTGAAGGAGCTGGAGCTGTGTAGGGCGCTTAGAATCCTGAACCTCTGAAAGGCAGGTGGAGCACAGGTCCTCACGGGGCTGCACCTAAGCTGTGTGACGCTGTGCAAGTTGCTCAACTTCTCTGAGTCTCAGTTTCCACCTCTGGAAAATACTACTCACCTCAGTGACTCACAAGCCTTTTCTACTATGAACCAAGGTAGAAAATGACATTTTGTAATTGCCAGGACTTGGATGCAACCCACACGTCCTTCAGTGGGTGAAGATAATAACATGTGAAATCTCTTTACCATCTTCTCAATTTTACTGTGGACCTAGCATGGCTCTAAAAAAGCCTTTTTAAAAAATTATATTTTGTATTGTTTCTTTTTATTTTTTTCAAAGGTTTTATTAATTAATTTTAGAGAGAAGGACAGGGAGGGAGGAACAAAGGGAGAGAAGCATCAATGTATGGCTGCCTTTCACCTGCCTCCAGCTGTGGACCTGGCTGGAGACCTGGCTTGCAACCTGATTATGTGCCCTGACTGGGAATCAAACCAGCGACCTTTGGGTTCGCAGGCTGGCGCCTTATCCACTGAGCCACCAGCCAGGGCTCTTTATATTGTTTCTTAATGCTCTTTTCACATACACGCATCCGAACTACAACTTAAAAGTTTTGCAAAAACAATTCTTACCCTTTCTACATAGTTTGCTCTGCTTTCTTTTATTCTATTATATTCCTCTTTTTAAAAAATGCTGGTCAGCCTCTACTAAAGTGATATTATAACCCAATAATGACCTGTGACCTGCATTTTGGAAGACAAGGATGATTAAATAATGGAGGCAGGGGGTGGCGCCCAGTGCCTGCTACATGACAAGCATGTGATCATTGTCAGCCGTAACTGTCACTACTGTTGTTATTGTCTTACATGTATCATTATTTGTATCGTTGCTACTTTGGAAATCCTTGAAGCCAGGCAGAGATGGCTGTCCTTACACCAGGACAAGAGACCTTTTATCCGAACACCCAAATAAAACCCTAACTCATCCCCACACCGGTTATTGGAGACGGAAAACAAAAGCTTTGTTTTTCAACAGCTTCCAAGGGTCATACTGGGGGGCTGGGATTCAAACCACAGTTGCTGCAAAATCCACTGTCTTTCTAGAAGCTTCTCGGAGAGAAGCACTGCCCAAGGGACAAATTCCGACCCGATGGTTCTCTGCCTGGTTCCCCTCTGACCTTCCCATCATGAGGCGTGAGGAATGGTACCTGCAGGACACTCCACAAAACCAAGTCCTGCTCACCAGGGAGCAGGCAAAGTTCGGGAAACATTGAGCCACGTAATGGTCAACTATAGAGCTTAAAAGCACAGGTTATTTTCTCATGCTTAAATTTCATTGCTTTTCATCCCCAGAACTCAAACATGCCACCATGGCCCAAGGGAAGCTGCCTTTTAAACTCTGTTTGATATTCTGAGTGACGCAGGAGAAGTACAAAGTACTTTGGGTCACAAAGCGTAAATGTTGCATACTGTCTTCTCCTATCATTCTATATTTTTGCAGTAAGTGGCCAGAATTTTTGCATCGTGCTTCGGTTTGCTATTTTTTATTATTAATTAGTTGGTCTATTAAATATTTATGGGCATTATCGTTTTGCATTCACATTTAACCCGGTCCTACTCATTGGAAGGCAATGCTGACAGGCAGATGGGTGAATGCATCAGGCCACTAACTTTTGCATTTCCTAATTAAAGAAGAAGAGCTTAGCAACATTCGCATCATTTTATGATATGGACTTTTTTTTTATGTGCATAATCAGAGGATTCTTCTAGAAAGATTGATGTATTCTAGGAAAATAAGACTATCACTATTTCTGTAAGCCCACCGCAGTGCAGAGATAAAAGAAAGACACTTGGGAGCACAAGGTAAGTTAACATTATTTTCATTAAAAAGACAAAAGTCCATCCACTCGAATAGCCTAAGGGAACACAATTAAGCCTGAAGTCCAGCTTGACAAGTTACAGGAAAGCAAAAATTCTACAGGCAGGGATGAGGCCATCTTTTCTCCTCATTCCCCTGGCACGAGATCTTAATTGAAATTTAATATCAAAATAATTTCTCTTACAGTGGTGACAAATCAAGAAAAATTGTTAATTCCCAAAAGAAAGCTTCTACACTTGATCCTAGCCAAGAGGCCTAAAAGTTATTTAAAAAGAAAGAAAGAAAGAAAGAAAGAAAGAACGAATAAGAGAGGTTTTCAGGAAATACATGACCCAATTACCAGATTCTTGTGAAAGCATTTTTTGCTTCATGGACTGATTTGAATCTGGGGTTTAGTAACATGCATCAATGACACAGAAAACTAATTTCATTCCGTGTTCCACGAGTGTCTAATGACCCCTGATGCCTGGGGGGGGGGGGGCACCTGAGGAAACAGCTCGGGAAAACAGAAGGGAAGAATTGGTGGGTTTCCTGAGAAGCTAGTGAGCCTGCAGTCTTGGCCCTTTCCAGGACCTGCACCATCTCCCCTCTGCACTGCCTGCCCTCGAGGGTCAGTGTTGGCTCTGGCTAAAGGCCACAGCATTACCCTTAGGGTTTTGCACAGCTCAGTGAGCACAAGGGACAAAGACAATGGGCCACGTACCTCCTCGAACGCATCACAGCCCGCCACCACGATGTTGGGCCTGAACTGGTTTATCTTCACTTTCTTCTGCAGCCTGGTATTCAGATCTGCAAGGGAGGCTTCTGAGAGGATGTGGATGGGGCTGCCGTCGGGGTAGGCCACCTGCAACGAGAGCCGCCCCATCAGGCCCCTCTGCCCCGCCAAACGCCTCAGGCCAACTGCAAAGCTAAGTGAAGTCTAGAAGCGAAGCTGTGGAGTGCAGAACGCGGCTGCGGCCGGGAAGCAGAGGTGATGCGTGGGGTTTGGAAATGCTGACTCGGCCCTGGGTGTGGGGTAGGCTTGGTCCACACCCTGAAGGCAGCAGCCAGGCCCGGGGTCAATCTCACCCTCCGAGCCGCACTTTGTTCCTTGTTCCTCACTCCAGCACCCAGCAGGTAACCCCCATCCTACGTCATCATCATCATCCTCACTCAGGGGAAGAGTCTGTGGCCAATCGGCTCTAGTAACGGTTTCTTTCAGCCGCCACCATTCCCTCAACAGGCATTTAATAAGCACCTACTACGCACCAGGCCATGTTCTAGGTGAGGGCATCGCAGAGCACAAAGCAGATGAAATGCCCTGCATTCAAAAAGCTTGATCAGGGAGCCTGGGGGAGACCACGAGGCGCTTGCATTTCACTCCTTATTTCCTGCAGGGCTGTTCACTTCTGGAGGAGCTGCCTTTTCCCTGCACCTAAAATAACCACCCTACACTGACCGTGGAGGCAGCGCCCGGAGAACTAATTTTAGGAAACCGGGATTCGGTCCTAAAGAAACCTCTCACCTTCACCTCCCCAGCTGTTCCCTCCTGAGCGTCCGTCTCCCCAGGAGTGGCCCCTGGCTTCTCCCTGCACAGGCGTTTCCCGTATTCCATCCTCACGCATCGGGGAGAACCCTCCAGGCTCCGTACCCACTTCCCTCCCCACCCCCACCTGCCAGGCGGTGCCCTCAGAACCGCTGCCCTGGCCGTGCCGGCACGTTCCTAACGGGAGGTCTCTGTCAGCTCACCTGGTAATTCTGTACAACAGACGGGAAAATGTTCTTGGATGCCCTTCCCTTCATGTTCTTTTCGAACTGAACCAGCCTGAAAGCTTCCGTTTTCAAAAAGCTGGTGAACCACTGGGCTGCCTCATCGCCACAGTCCCGGCCCTTCGTGTCAAGGCCGAAAATCCTGGAAGGGGGACAAGACCAGGGTTACTTCTTGCATCCACAGACCTTGGGTCAGTAGAGACAGGGTTGGGGCCAGAGACGCTGCAATCCTAACGAGCCTCAGAATGCCTAAGCAACTGGCCCGTGGACCACACTTTCGAGTAGCAAGGATTGAGGATACTTTCCGAAAGGGAGGATACACCTCAGGTGTGGTAGATACACCTTGAGCTGGGAGTCTGTGGACCTGGTTCAAATTGGAACTCTGCGGCTCTCTAGTGCGTGGCCTATAGCAAGTCATTGAACTCCTCTGACCTTGTGTCCGGTAGTAAATGGGAGATGGATACAGTGCCTACCCTACATGATGTGCAGATGTCATTAGATAACACAATGCTCCTGTGACTCGAAGAGAATTTTTTAAAGCTTTGTACCACTCACAAAATTTTCAGTTGACATAGGAACTGTTATAAGTTTATTTATCTAGAAAATATTTTTTAATTAAAAAATAGATTTATTATTTCTAGAAAGAGTGGAAGGGAGAGAAGCAGAGAGGGAGAAAAACAGAGAAACATCCATGTATGGTTGCCTTTCACCTGCCTCCAGCCACAGACCTGCTGGAGACCTGGCTTGCAATCTGGTCATGTGCCCTGGCTGGGAATCAAACCAGCGACCTTTGGGTTCGCAGGCCAGCGCCTTATCCACTGAACCACCAAAACTTTTATAAGTTTAATTGGTAGTGCAAGATATAATTTCCATTGCCATGTAAATACCAAGATTCAAAATAAGATTATATTATCAACTATATATTAACATTTAACTATAGAAAAATGTTAAAATAAAATCATGCTTTTAAAAAAAGTATGCAATGAAAAAAATAAATAAAAATAAAAATTACATAAAAGTATGCAATGGACCCTAAATGCTGTACTATTTTGATATCCAACCTTCTTCTTATTTAAAAATCCATGATTAAGGTCTTCTTTTATGGTTCACATTTAAAAAAATTTTTTTTTTAATTTTATTGTTGTTGTATTACATCCATCCCCAAATTTCTTTTTTTTTTTTAAAGATGTTATTTTATTCTTTTTAGAGAGAGGGGAAGGGAGAGGCAGAGAGGGAGAGAGACAATGTATGGTTGCCTTTCACCTGCCTCCAGCTGTGGACCTGGCTGGAGACCTGGCTTGCAACCTGGTTATGTGCCCTGGCTGGGAATTGAACCAGCAACCTTTTGGGTTCACAGGCCAGTGCCTTATCCACTGTGCCACCTGCCAGGGCTTATGGTCGACATTTTTTAAATTATTTTTTTCAGTTTTATTGTGCTATAATTGACGCAAAGCACTGTGCAAGTTTCAGGTGGCAGCAGGATGCCCTGACTTACACATGTTGTGGAATAAGCACCACAGTAGGTGTTGTTAACATCATCTTGTAACAGAACAAAACAAAAAAAGAAAGAAAAGAAAAACAGTGTTTGTGTTTTTTCCTTTGCAATGAGAACTTTCAGGATCAGCTCTCCTAACAGCTTTTGAATGTACCACACAGTAGCATGTTGGCTAGCCTATCCCAGTGTTTACTTTATCTTGTAACTGCAAGTTTGTACCTTGTACCCTTCTTCCTCCAATTACCTTTCAGGTAACCACAAATTGGACCTCTTTTCCTATGAGTCAGATATCTGGGGGGAGGGTTTTTTTGGTTTGATTCCACGTGTAAGTGAGATCACACCAGATTGATCTTTCTCTGGCTTACTTCACTTAGCACAACAGCCCATGGGGCCGCAAATGTCAGGGTTTCCTCTGGTCCGAATGGCCCGGAGACCACTGAAGTTACTCACTGCCCACACCCTAGGCCTTTCTCCTGTCCCCTCTGCTGCCTCCTGACCAGCCCTGGTGCTTCCCCACGGGCCCTGGGTGGCAAGGGCCCCCCGTTTGTAGGGATCTGCGAACATAAAACCTTTCTTGATGACAGTCACTTCCATGTCTGTGTGCCTTACCGCGTCTGATTAAAACAACTGCCAGGTACCCTTAAAGCAAAACCCCGCCTCACACTCGCACCTGACCCCTGGCTCTATCCCAACCTTGACTAAACTCCTCGTAACTATTTCCTTCACCGGTCTGACCACCTAGTGTACACCCTGCAGAGAGCAGGGAGGCGCCTAGGGGAAGCCGGCCCGGCACAGGTCCCCAGGGCTCCCAGGGCAGACCACCTGCAGTCGCGGATCCTGTTCGAGGAGGGCAGCTTGCTCGGCAGCACAAGCTGGCCCATGCCCGGGGCCGTGAAGGTCAGGCGGTCATCCTCGTACGTGATGGTGACCAGCACTAGGCGAGGCTCCTGCCGGGCCGTGACCATGTGTCCATCTTCCTTAATCACAAGCCAGAACCTGCAGGGACACAAGCCAGGGGTCACAGGCCGCTTGCACGTCATTTCTGACAGTCGGTCCCTCCTTCAGCAGAGTTTTCTCATCTCCCGTCCTCCCCGCAACTCTAGCGCCAGCTGTTGTGTCACCACGTGGGCATGAGCCCCTGCGAGTTACCAGCCCAGGGAAGAGGGGCGGCCCGAGGTTCTGTGCTGGTCACTGCGACCTGCAAGTTCTCTAACACTAGGATGGGCCAGAGGCGACAATAAAAGATACAAAGCTGCTGTCCCTAACATACTGCAACCAGGCTCATTGCGTCGCCACTGGGGTAATGGTTTTCTTCACCTTCCGCAGACAGGCGATGCCCTGTGAGTAATGAGTTCTGGTCTGCCAGGTCTGAAAGAAAGAGTAGGTCTGGGGTGTGGATTTTTTTTTTCTAATGACCAACTTACCCCAGCTTAGTCTGCCACATGAAAACCTAGCACTTTCATTTTACACACAAAATGTGACGGTCTCACGCAGGGGTCAGTGCCGAGCCTGGAGCTCAGATTCTCCAAAAGAGCCCTGAGCGGCCAGCGGCAGTGGGGAAGCAGAGCCCTGCACAGATGGAAAAATCTCCTTCCTAAATTTGCAAATCAGTCTGGGAGGCAGGAATGACGGATGCTGAAAAGGGGGGGAAGCAGGGACCCCACCACAGAGAGGCTGGTGCAGGAAGGCAGAATCCAAGGGAAAAGGACATGTGGGATTATGGACTTGGGGAAGTCATTTCTCCAAGTGATAATAATAATAGTCCATGCAGAAGAATAAGGGGCTGACGTTAGCAAGGGTCTGCACAGCTTTAGAAGCGGTGAAGTCCAAGGTGGCAGCTGAGGAGACGGGGAATTGCAAGGTCAAGGAAGGCAGCCATGTTTTGAGCCACAGCGCTCACGCCTTCTGCGGGGCGACCTTTGAGCCGGCTCAAAGCTCAGGGCGAGGCAGCCAGGCACTGACAAACACAGGAAGAGCTTGGATGGAAGGATCTCTAGAAATTCGAGCCACAGAGCACTAGGAGAGGGAGACCCCAGCTTTCTAGAACAGTTCCAAAGACTCAGGTTCAAAATAGAATTAGGGAAAGCAGGCCTTTTCCCGCTCAGCCTCTTTGCAGTCTTGTGTTGATGTGTTTGAAGTCAGGTGAAGACGACAGCAGTGGCCATGTAGCAGTTTAGCAGGCGTCTCCTTTCTCAGGGTCCACACTCGTCCTCAGTCACTCTCCCTAGGGTTTGGTGCCATCCATGGTCTCAAGGTATCCAGCTGCACCCCGCTGTGAATGCCACCTGTCTGTGCCTCACCTTCGGAGTGACTTAAAGGACAAGACCCCTTGTCTTTTCTGGGGCAGGAGAATGACATTTCTACATCCCAGACACTAGGTGGGTAGAAGCTTGAACAAAAGTTCTTCCTTCACGACCCTCCACCCTGAGGAGACCAGAGACATGCTATTCCTATAAAGATAACTATTCCCTTTGCCACTGCCCCTCCCCGGCACAAGACTTCGCTCTGCTCAGCGCCCATTTAAGGGGGTCCGGTGTCCCCACCTCTCGGGTCTCCCAGGCACCTTGCCCAGGACTGGAGACGGAGGAGAACAGCCCCAGCAGGGCCAAAGCCAGTGTCCTTGAACAAAAAGTGGTTTCCCCGTTGCTCCAGTCCGCCACCAGTGCCGATGGCACTCCACGTGCTCTTGCGCCGCAAACGAAGGCAGAACGTTTAGAAATCAGATGTACCCGGGTCAGACCCAGCGCTTTTACACGAAAGGGCTTTGCTCCTACCTACCTTTCCAAATCGGGATCCTTGACCTTCCCCGCTCAAGGCTCAAAGGCATGTGCCCCAACAGGCAGCCGCAGAAACCCAGGTGGTGAACCCCTATTCCCCTTCCGGACGTGGGGGAAGGGGGCCAGCCCCGGCTCCCCTGCCTGACCCCGTCCCAAGCAGCCCCCCCGCCCCCCCGCCGCCCCCCTCCAGGGCTCGGGCTGTACCTGTCCCGCAGGTTGCCGGTGCGCAGCCCCAGGGCGGTGCACTCGGCCTCGCTCACCGCCACCCCCTTGCAGGACTTGACCGGGTAAATCCAGAGCTGCGCCACGGTGCCCACTTGCCGCAGCCGCCGGGGCCGCCGGGGCCGCGTGCGGCGCCAGACGACCGTCCCCAGCGCCACGGCGACCAGCCCCAGCGCGGCCACCCCGAGCCAGGCGGGCCTGAGCTGCGCGGGGTGACGAGGCACGGGAAGCACGAAGCGGGCCAGCGCCGAGGAGCCCGCGGCGCCCATGGCGGAGCGCGCGCGGCCGGGACCTCAGCAGCGCGGCGCGGAGGCGCTCACGGCCGGTGGCGGGGAGGAGCCCGGCCGGGCCAGCCCCCCCCCCCCCCCCCCCCCGCCACGGCCCCCGCTGACCCGGACCGCGGCCGCGCATGCGTGCGCGCCCCGGTGCGGCGTCGGGACCCTGCAGCCCCGGGAGACCGAGGCAGCGCGCGGCTGGGTACCATGCGCCGCTGGGAGGCAGATGCAACGCTCGAAGGAAGAGGGCCACCCTCCCACTTAATCTGGACTGGTGACTTTCGCTTCACTTCTCCCTCGTCCCCGTCCCCTGCGGCGCGACAGTCACCCACCAGCCAAACCCTCACCACCCCCCCATCACCCCGAAATATCGCCCACTTGGTTGCCCAACTGGGAAAGGCAGAGCTTTCTCCCCTGACCCACCCCGTGGAAACTTTTGCTCCCGGAGCAAACCCCAGCACCCCTTCTTGCAGCCCAAGGCGAGTCCCCGGGACGACCCTGTTAGATAGGACAAGGGTCTGGGCCGTCCTAAGTGTTCTTTCTTTCTACATGTTAAAATGCAGCCTAGTATTCTGCAGACGCAGCTGTAAAGAGGATGCGCCGACAGGAACTTAAGGGGCAAATCAGCCAGCTGCAAAGAAGAAACATCAACCTGTGCTTGACCCAATAGTGCACAAAAGCCACCGCTAAGCGTCCCCTCCAGGGGGCAGAGTGTTGGGGAAGGCGGCTCCCCTGTTTCTTTTACTTTCTGTAAGTGAAGCTGTCTGGCGCGGGCCACGTCCTATTCTTGAGTAGAGCCCCGCCCGCGCCCCCAGCCGCCAACCCCTAGAGTTCCATTAACTAACCCAGTTGCCCAACCCACGCCATTAACATGCCAGCCTCTTTGTTGCAATCAACTTGGGAGAAGAAGCCTCTGACCCCGTTTTCTTAGAGCATTTCCGAGAAAGGGCTTACAACCGTGAATCCTTCCCGTGTCCCTCGAAGATGTGTATGTGCCGCCTGCAACTCATCGGTGTTCTTCTCGAGGACCTGAAGCCATTTCTCTGGAATGTCAGCAAGAAGGATAGGGCCTAAATCCTTTGGGAGGACCGTGCTCCCTTCAGGAACTGCCAGCTAGCAGACACAGCTGGCTTCGTCCCTTTTCACAGAGCCCCAGCTCTCTCGTCCTTACTCCCTGACCTTCTCTCTAAAAAGGGCCTGTCACGCCCTGGCCGGTGGCCCAGTTGCTTGGAGCATCATCCTGTACTCCAGAAAGTTGTGGGTTTGATCCCCCATCAGGGCACATGCCTAGGTTTTCAGGGTGTTGATATTTCTCACACTGATGTTTCTCTCTCTTCCTCATATCTCATCCCCTGTACTTCCTCTTTGTTTCCAAACTCAATAAATATACATTCTCGGGTGACGATTCTTTTTAAAAAGGCCTTGTCCTCTCTGAACCAGTTGGATGGCGCTCAGCTCTTTCCCCTACTGTTAGTAGCTGCTGAATAAAATGTTTCCCCCGACTCCTAGATCATTTATCCTTCGAAGCTCCATTCAAGCAGGCTAGTTGGTGCAAGGTGGATTTTCTCCGGCAAGTGAGGGTGTTAGGTCATTTGTTTATTTTTCAAACATTGTCCCTGAGGATATGGCAAAGTTCTCCAAAAAACCTAAAGGCCACTTTTGCAATCCTGATTGGCCACTGCCTGGGTGAGAGGTTTGTCCTCCAGGTGTGAGCCGATACTGGAAGGGGAAAGGGGACCCGAGGCACAAAGCTCCCTGTGGTTGACTCGCCTGAGTTTCCCCCCAGAGAGTTCCTGTTGGAAAGGCCAGGCCAGTGAAATCTGCCTGCTGGATAAGGACACGTAACCCCCTCGTGCGCAGCGGCCCGGACGTGGCTTTCTTTTTCCAGCATGGAGTTGAGATGAGGTGCGTGCGGGGGCCACTGGGCTCAGAAGCGTGGCCAACAACAGGCACCAAGGCGGATGTTAAAGGTGCCCTGCCGTCTGCTTCGTCCACAATCAGAAATACCTCTGCACGCCTATAGGCTCACGCGTCCATGGGACCGCTATGCCCTCTTCCCCCAGGGAGGGTGCCCAGCTCACAGGGTTACTGTGGGTCAGCTGGGTCCCTATTCCAAGCTGCCAGAGGAGATGCACCCAGGGTTGGAGGGTTGTGTTCGGGAGATCCACCGCAGAAATTCTGACCTGAGAGCTCAGATGGACTTAAGGAAACTGGAACAATGGCCGACAGCTGTTGGCAGGGACAGCAAAGGGCACCCCAGCCCACCGGGGTGCTGAGACTTCTCTCTTGAACCATGACTGAGAGAGAGTCTGCAATCTCAAGCAGCCAGGAGCCTGCCAACAGTTACATTACAAGGAGAAAAGAACTGGAGGAGGTTGGGGAGGGGCTTCCTGGTACCCATGGACACTGGGCACCCACTGCAGACAGAGACACTGAGGCCAGACGGAAGAGGGACATTTGCTAAATGCCAAGGCGGGTGGTGGTGACAGAGCACACTGTTGAATTCAGCGCAGACTCAGAGGTGGAGGGCAAAGTCTGGTTCAGGGAGAGGGCTGGGAAGAAAAGCCCCGAGGAGAGGAGGAATTACGCTATGTGGAAAGGAATGTGGACTTCAGAGAATATAGAAAAATGCGTAACATGATTTACTGATAAGAAGAGACACTGGGACGGGAGGGATGGCAAACATTTGCACCGTTTGCATTTTTTTTAAATTACAGTTTTTAAATTTTCCCTTTAAGGATTTTTAAAAACAGATTTTATTTACTAATTCCAGAGAGAGAGATGGAGGGAGAGAGGCAGAGAGGGAGAGAAACATCCATGTATGGTTGCCTTTCACCTGCCTCCAGCTACGGACCTGGCTGGAGACCTGGCCTGCAACCTGGTTATGTGCCCTGGCAACTTTTGGGTTCCCAAGCCAGCGCCTTATCCTGCACCTTTGGCATTTTGAACCATGAAAATTGTTACCTGTTCCAAAGACATTCAAAGCTGATATTATTTTAAAATATATATTTTAAATGATCCTACTTCAACCAGTCCAGCGAGGTACTAGGGTTTGGGTTGGCAAAACATACCTTACCAGCTTCTAATATATGAGATATTTTCAAAGCTTTATATCTTTGGGAAGACTTCAGACGTCTAAAGAAATAATTATAACATATGCAAAATGATTGTCATACTAGAGAGGCAGATTTAGAACTTAGAAAGCACAGGTTGGGGGACAGCGTGACACCCAACTGCCCAGGCTTCGCGTGTTGGATGAAGGAATATGAACTTCTTCCCTGAAAAGTTCAGATCCACCCTTGTGGACATTGGCATTTTGGAAGCTGGTGAATGTGTATTTTAGGATTGATTTACTGATAAGAAGAGACACTGGGTGGTTGGGACATGGGAGAGATGGCAACTTTTTACTCTCACACACGATTTATTTTTTCAAATAAGTCAATTTGGAAATTGATTTATTTACAATTTGTTTCTCTAGCCCTCTTTCTCAACTCTCACCCCCTGTGCTTCCTCTTTGTCTCTAAAATCAATATATATTCTCGGGTGAGGGTTTTTTTAAAAAAGGCCTGTCCCTTCTGAACAAATTGGATGGAGCTCAGCCCTTTCCCCTACTGTTAGTGGTGGGGGTGGGGTGGGGGCTTAATGAAAAAAATTTTTTTCTCCTTTGAAGTTTTCCTCCCATAATTTTTATTGAAACCTCCTAATTTCTGCTGGTTAACATAAGAAATAATAATTCTAAAAAGTAAATAAAATGGGACAACTCAGAAGTGAGTGAATAAGCTTATTTATTCTTTTTTTTCCTTGTCAAATACGTTCATAGTTGTGACTTTCATATTTTATATAACATGTTTCTGTTACCAAGACAGCTCCTCTTTTATGTGTTGGGATAAGCTAGTATTGCTGTTTCATCTTTTCCACAGAAATCAAGGCTTCCTGGTGGTTTGCAGCCCCAGACGTTGGCTTATCTCTGGTTTTCTTTGGCTTGTATAGTCGGTTTTATTTTATTTAATAGGGAAGTTTCTAGCCTGTTTTCAAAAACCAAAATATCTGATAATTCAAGAGCTAATTCTTCCTGACACCAGTCAGCAGGACGTAACAGTGAGCCTGCTATGGGAACCCCCATGTAACATGTAGCACCCCGACTTGTGCCCTTCCTGAGTTCAACCCCAGCGCCAGTGTGCCTGTGGGTGGATGGGGCGGGCAGGCATCCCACCCAAACTGTCCCATGCAGTTGCTCCGGATGGCCACCAGGGGGCAGCGCCCCCTGAATTTTGGAGAGCAGGGCGGGGAGGAAGTGATTGGAGCCGGTTCTCTGCGGCAGAGAAAGGAAGTTTTCCTTCCCGTCCTGGAGAGTCCGTCCTAACGCACAACTTCCCTCGACCCAACTCAGTAAAGAAACAGAACTACGGGTCGCGTGCAGGCCAAGATTTTTGGAATACACTAGGGAGAAGAAAGCCACGCTTGCTTCTACTCCCTACGTTTGAGCCATACGTTGTTGCTGCCCCTAACGGTGTATGAAACAGAATGTTTTCAGTCCTCACAGCCATCCTGAGTCGGAAATAGGACAAGGTGTCCATTCCTAGGCCACTCGGGACACTCAGTGCCTGTCCCACCTAAGAGCCCCGCACCCTGCAAGAAAGAGGCAGGTTCCCACTATGGCCGCTTCCTTCCACTTATCCTTCTGGGAGAGAAAAGAAGAGACAAAGCCCTAGACAGACATAGGGGGCCCAGAATGTGTGGCTTGAGGAGAGGAGCAAGGGGGCAGGCCAGAAGAAAGAAGCTGAGATGTGTCTGTCACAGCAAATGTCCTCAGTGCAAGGTGACCCTCCTTCCACCAGCTGGGACTTATCTCTTGGGCACAGTAAAATCCCAGTTTTATGTTTGGACAATAAATGGATGCTCCAAGGAATCGTTGGGACAAGAGGGCCACCTATACCCCTTTGACATTAAGGGCAGCATTGTGGGGACTGAAGTTGATGACCCTGAAGGCTGGGGACCTTCTCAGACCTTCTCACCTCGGGCCAACCCAGTCCCCCAGGCTCCTTCCACGACTGTCCCTCTCTGCAGCTTACTTTGGAGGGTGTTATCAGCCAGGATGCAGATTCCTGCATCCTCACCCCCTCCCCCGCTGCTTTTTCTCTGAGGCTGTTTTCTTTGGCTGCTGCCCTGCTCAGGGTAAAGGAGGGAGGGCTGTGGCCAGGTCCCACCTCATCGCTGTCTGATACATCCCTCCAGCTCACAAAAGTATTATACAAAGTGTCCCTTCCCCCAGGTTCACTCACAAAAATCCCCTCCATCCCCCCAACTCCCTTTCATTCTAGTTACCTTTGCCAAAGCCTTGCCCGCATTTCCCAGGGAGGGGGAATTCCCCCCCCCCCCCCGTGAGTTGGGGCCAATTGCCACTGCGGGAGCCACACAGTGTGAAGACCACCTGGACACCCAGCATTAGCAATGAGGCAGGGGGTTGGAGGAGTTGGGCTAGAGTGGAAAAAGCAGCTGCTTTGGAGCCACTTAGAAGAAAAGCAAGACCAAGGGTGGGGTTTGGAATCTAAGGACTGAGCTGGCCCTGGAAGGCACCCGTGAGGCCTCTCTGCCTCCCTCTCCAGGTTTCAGCAACGGGGGTATCCACCACCCATGTCATCGTGTTGTTAGGAGGATTGAGCCACATGTGGAACTAGACATGTAACAGGGAGTGGATTTTCCTGCTGCGGGGGGTGTGGCTCTCCTGCACAGCCCTGCCTCCCGCCCTCCACCCCCCAGGGCCTGGAATGTGCCTTTCAGGGACTCCAGCGCCCACAGAGGCAAGGGGGGGTGTATAGTAAGTGTGTCCCCCACCCCGCCCCCGCCACTCGAGGCCAAGGTCATGGACTGGGCCAGCCACACCACTAACTGCCCAGGCTCCAAGGTAGAAAAGACAGCAGCGCAGGAACTATCGTGGCCGCAGCAGAAAATCCTAGGCCTCAGCGTGGCGTGTTGTATCTCTGGCCCAGCAGAGAGGAGGGGTACAAATTAAATGAGCAGCAGTCTTGGCCTTAAACTCAGAAGACTTTGGGCCTTCTTGCGTTTCTGCCCCCCCGCTCAGGACGGAATCTGAGAGAAGTCTTCGTTCCTCTGTTTCCCTCACCCTGGCACCCTCCTTGGCAAATCCCATCATTTGGGGTTTTCTCAGTAGCTCAAGTTTCCCCCCAACTCTCCCCAGCTCCTCCTGCCCCTCGGGCAGCCCCGGGCTGACTGGGCCTCAGAACCCTCTGGTCAGGGTCCTCCCCTCCCCCCGACCCACAGTCCATACACTCGGGACAGGGGCAGCCGACAAGTGACCATCCGGGTGCTTCCAGTCCTCACATAGGGAGGCCTTGCTAATTAATACACCTTCCTGAACAGCACTGGCCTCTGGAAGTGGCCGGGCCCACGTGCTCTCCACAGGTCTTTGCCTTCTGTTGGCCGTGAAATGATAAACCGGGACTGATTCTGCCCTAGAAGCACCGCCCAGCTTCCTACAGAAATCTGCCCCTTTTCTTTCCTTTTTGTCCTTCTTTCGTTCCCTTCCTTCTCCGGCACCTACCACCTGCAAACTGGGAAAGGTATGGAGGAATCTAACACTAACCCAGAGCAGAATAAAAGGAGGCTAGGACTCAGGACATGCATGAGAACAGTTCCTGTCCAGAGGCTTCGGTCAGGGAAGGCTTCATGGAGGAGGTGGCCTTCAGCTGAGTCTTGAAAGAGAAATAGTGCTCCAAGTACAGGGCTGGGCACGGGCCAGGGGATGGCACTCCGCCCGCCATGGACAGCCTAGGTCAGGAGGGACAGCGGGGCTGAGGGTGGGGAAAATAGCAGCATTACCAGAAAAACAACTTCATGCCTCTGCTGGCCAGGGACAGAGGCAGCAGCGGAAGGGATTCCCATTGTTCCTGTTTCCTCCAAGGGGGCCCTGAGTGCCAGCTGCTGCTGCCACGCAGCCATGGCCTTGAGATCTCCTTTAGAGCAAGAGGGAGGCTGCTGGAAAATCCCTCAGGCTCAATACCAGAGCAAGGAGGGACTGATGCGCAGCCTCCCCCTTATTTTACAGAAGATGTAGGCCCAGAGAGGGGGAGGGACTGGGTCAAGGCCACACAGCGAAATGCTTTCCTGAGTCACTGTGTAGCTCAGTGACTTCCTGGGGCTGAGAGCAGAAGGGGACATGGACCCCTTCCCCCTCTGCCCTGGGATGGGACTCTAAAGAAAACCATAAATGAACAAACAGAACAGAAAAAAAAAAAATAAACAAAGGACTGTGGTTTACTGCTATGAAAATACTGAAAGACAAATTCAAGTCTGAGTTTGTCTGAAAAAATGATGGCATTAAAGAAAGTGCATAAATAACTTCTATGCTTTTTTCTCCTCAATTCTAAATATCTTAAAATGCGCAAATCATCATCTACAACATAAACTGTCTCTGTTTCCCAGCTGTGTGCATGGGCCTGATAATTACACTTACCTCGGTGTTCTTTTCTTTTCTTTTAAGATTTTATTTATTATTTCCAGAGAGAGGGGAAGGGAGAGAGGCAGAGAAGGAGAGAGACATCCATGTGTGGTTGCCTTTCACCTGCCTCCAGCCACAGACCTGGCTGGAGACCTGGCTTGCAACCTGGTTATGTGCCCTGGCTGGGAATCGAACCTGAGATCTTTGGGTTCACAGGCCAGCGCCTTGTCCACTGAGCCACCGGCCAGGGACCTCAGTGTTCTTTTAATGATTCAAGATAAGTAAGCTAGTCAGAGAAAGACAAGTACCATACGATTTCACATACGCGTGCAATCTAATGAACAAAACCAACTAACAAGCAAAATAGAAACAGGCATCGACACTGAGAACAGACTGTCAGAGGCAAGGGCGCTGGTGGAGGCCGGGAGAAAAAGGTGAAGGGATTAAGCAAAAACAAAACAAAAAACACCCAGACAGCAATATGGTGACTGCCAGCGGGAAAGGGGTTTCCGGGGGGAGGTGGGAGAGGGCAAAAGGGGATCAATAGCGGTGGGAAGAGGTGGGGAGATGAACACATAATACAGTGCGCAGGTGATGTGTGAGAGAGTTGTACATACCCTTGAAATCTGTACGGTTTTAGGAACCAACGTCACTCCAACACATTCAATTTTTTTTGTGTCAAAAAAGAGATATACAGATATAGTGGTTTTTTTTTTTTTCCCCAACGGACAAGTCCCCTGCAAAAATAAATACGTTAATTAATTAAAAAGGTATTATCTCACACTTCCTACCTGGGCAGTAACTCTAAACATCTCCCACAGGAAGAAAAGCCAAACCAGACCGATGGTCTCTCTCCACGTGAGGAGAGAGATGGAGAAAGCAGGTGAAATGGGGGTGGTTCACTCTGGCACTGAGAGCCATACCTGCGAGGGTGACCTCCCAGCTCTGACACTGCCTGTGCCCTGACGTTCACGGTGCCTCTGAACCAGACACATTTCTTTCCAGGCTGGTCGACAGGTTCTGCAAGAGGAATCACCTGAGAACTGCCTTTAAAAGAAGCCCCACCCCTCCTGGAGGTGTTGTTGAATGCTGACCCTGCTTTGTGTCTCTAGGACTCGCAGCAACGCAGGGGCCGGGTGGGCAGGATACGCTGGGTGGGCGCCTGCAGGTCGGCCCCTGCTCAGGCCGGACCCCTGGCTCCCACCGTGGAGCCCCTGGCAGTGGCGGAGGGCAGGTGGACCCTAGAAGCCACCTGTGGAGAATGTCCAATTCCAAATGGGAGGGTCGGGAAATTTCCATTTATGCCAAGCGTGTGAGCCCAGGCTTCCTGCATCTCTTCTGCTAGGCTGTTGGGAATTGACCTCACCTTTACCCCCAGGCAGAATGCAGGGTGGGGCCGTTCTCCCAGACTCTGGGCCTCGTCCCACCGAGACTCCAGGCTCAGCCCTCACCGGCTCCACGCAGTCCCCAGGCTGGGCTGCACGCCACTGACATCCTTCCGGGGCACAGCTAGAAAGGGAGGCGGCCCAAAAACAAAAAACCAAAACAAAACCTTGACACACAGAAAATGCAACCAACTGGGATTTTATTTACATACTTGGACAAGAAAAGGATACCAAAGAAGCCCCAAAGTCAAGCATACAGGAAGACAAAAATTACTCTAAAACTCGATTCTCCGTGGGGTGCGGACCTGGTTGTTGAAAAGGAATTGAAGAGAAGGAAAAGGTTTACACCTGGAACACGGGTGGCCCAGCTGGGAGTCAGAGGTCACTCAGGCTGAGCGACAGGCAGTCTGCAGTTCATCTTCTGCCCCATGACTCTGGCTCCCAGGACAATCCCTGTGAGGTTTCAGCTTGTGAAATGTTGGGGTTAATTCTTAACCAGATTTTAAGAAGGTCAGAGCCAAATGAACTTGGCCTGATACGGTCTGCAATGTGGGGGGCAGGGTGGGGAAGGTCTTCTCACACAGGCTTCAGTAGGTCGCGTGCCTTGCTGGGCTCATGTTTTCACTTCCCCAGAGACTCAGGGGGCGTCCTTGGGGCTCATCCCCCCTGGACCACAAAGGAGGGGCGTCCTCCCAGCCCACCACAGAACCCCTCCCACATTCCCTCCTGCGAGCACCAGGCCTAACTCGCTCACTAACCTTTACTTTGCTTTTTCCTCCCCTAACCTCCTTCTTGCCCCCAACTGCCAGTGTGGCCAGGCAAGCTGTAATGATCTTAGCTGTGTGACAACGTGCCGTTATCAGCTTTCAACATTTGGGCTCAAACAGGAATATTAGTTCTCTCTTTTCCTCCCAAATATCAATGACGCAGAAACGGGATCCAAGTTCATCCCCCCGGAGCCTCTGGGATGGGAAGCTGCGCCCAGTGGGGCGGCCACAGCTTTCTCCTCCACCTGCGCCCTTTCCGTCTGTCCGTCTGCCTTCCCGCCCTCTCCGCTCCCCGGTGCTGCCTGGCTGGGCTCGACGGGTGGAACATGAGCATCCAGGCCTCCTCTGCATGGCCTGGAAATTCCGGGGGCAACAGGTAGGTGCTGCCTCTGCTCCTACAGGCTGACCAGCGGTAGCTGTGTAGGACTTGCGGATATTCCGGAAACAAAGTCAGAACAGTGGCTGATCGCAGGGGTTGGCAGAAGGCCTGGGATGAGGGACCTCCTCTTTCTTCCATCTCCCTGTCCAATGGTCCAAAGTCAGCCATCGGGTCATCCTGGGGGAGTGTCAGGACCACAGTCACCCTAACCTCTGAATCCAGGTGGGACGCGGTCAAAGTGGGCAGCAGAGACAAGGGAAGGATGCTACGGAGGCAGCATGAGCTCACGGGCCCCAGAGGGTGTGCACGCGACACCTCCTGCCGTCATGCGCTGCCCCTGGCTCCTTCCCAGAGCCAGACCCCAGCCCACCGAGGGTTTCCCAGTGCTCAGCACCCAGGTCTCCACACTCTCACCCAACCTCCTTCTTGTCCTGTTTCTACTTCCTTCGAGCCTGTCTCCGACGTTCCGGTTCCTTCTCTAAATCACACACTTCCTTCTCCACATGTAGCATCTCCCTGGCACCCAAGACAAGGCACCCGTGGGGTAGAGGTGCTGAGCTGAGGCTCAGGCCTGGGGCTGGACCAGGCCCCTCAGCCCTGGGGAGCCCCCTCCCCTCACCTTTCCCACCAGCAGCCTGCACCTGAACTTGGCCTTCCTCCTCCCCTCATCCCCCTGCACATCGGTGTCACAGAAAGGTGACAATGAGAAGATTTTATCTGCTTTAAACAGTCAGGGCACGTTGTCAACATAGTTTCAAAGTGTCAGCCTTCAAAGAGCTTTTTCTTCCTTCCTTCTTCTACAGCCTGTAATTAAACTGCCGGGAACCAAAGGTGGAGGAGGAGGAGATGGGTGGGTGGGGGGTGACTTCAGAAGCAAACTGCTCCTGTGGTGCCCTCAAAACAGAGGCCTCCAGGCCCCAGGGCGGTGCGCCCTCTGCCTGTGACCTTTCCAGCCCTTTGGCGTAATCACCACTCTGCTGCCCGCCCCACCGTGCTCGCACCTGTGGAGGGTTTGCCCCCAAAGGCGAGCTTCCCATGAAGGCTCCAGCACGTGCAACCTTGACTTTGATCCCACATGGAACATCAGCCTCGTACTTGCAGGACTGTCCATGGAGCGACCTGTGCCCAAGAAACGCGGAAAGCTCAGCAGATGTTGCCCGATCAACAGAGAAAGACCTTTTCTTCCAAGTATTTTGCGGCTTCAAGTCTGAGATGATTTTAGATTTGCAGGGCTGCCAGGGTGGAGGTCCCCTCATTCCGGAGATGTCTGCACCCTGGGGACCCCAGCTAGCGGACCAAGGATGCCACGCCGTCAGCCACTCCAAACGGGGCGATGTAGGCCGAGGCGAACCCCTGCAGGCTGAGAACCACATAGTAGCATCCTTTGACAATGACCTTTCCCACGTTCTGTTTTCAGGAATCAAGAAAAAAGCAAAGAATTCGGTCAGGCAACTTCTGCACAAAGTGACACTCCTGAAGAATCATTCTGCTTCATGCCTTGGGGGCAAATTAGGTTTGCCTCTCACCCCTCCATACCCCAACCTCCGCCTGGAAACGTGTCGGGGCTCAGGACCTACGTCACCACCAGGCAACGTGCTCTCAAGCACATTTCCAGATAACTCAGAGGTCTTGGAGACAGCAGAGAGGCTGCTGGTGCGAAAACCAAACTGGGTTTGTTTTATTTTATAACCAGAGCCACTGCTTCTCCTCTGTTCCAGGTAAGTTAGCCCACCCTCCGAAGGCTGTGTTCCCCTGCAGAGAACAGCCCTCTTCCTCCACGGCTGCTCCTGTGACACTTGCTGTCACCCTGGCCCTGGCTTCCCCTCCTCTAGAATGGTCCTCTGGGAACATGTCATCCTTCATAGGCAATGCCACCAGCATCACAGATGGCCTGCATTACACTTGACATTTTGGGGTATTTGTACCTCCATTTCCCTCAACGTGCTATTTTAAAAAATGGCTTGTCACTTCATCTTTGCAACTTTGGGGTTGGGGGTGGGGGAAGCTACTGAAATAGCTTATTAGCGGGAACACTGTCAGAGCACAGAGTTGAGAAAATGGGAGGCAAAGGAATGTTAGAGAAATCTGTCAACAGCCTTTTCCATGTAATTTGAGAGAGACGTTGAATTCTTTGACCCAAGTAGAGCTTTTGACCTGAATAATCTGTCGGAGGGGCAGAGGGGAGCAGGAGGGTGTAGCAGGTTGAGTAATGACCCCCAAACCGAAGGTGCCCACATCTTAAACCCCAGAATCAGTGAACATGTTTCCCGCATATGGAAAAAGGGGCTTGGCAGGTGTGGCTAAATGAAGGGTCGTGAGATCAGGAGACTACCCTGGATTATCCACGTGAGCCCCATAATTAGAAGAGGGATGTAGAAGGAGTTAGATGGGGCAGAGGGACAGAGGTTTGCAGAAGGAGCTGGCCCTGCTGATGCTGTAACTCAGGGAGGCTGATGTGAGACTTCTGGACTGCAGAACCATAAAGAAGGCATCTGCGTGGTCTTGAACCGCTACGTCTGTGGTCAGGTGCTGCAGCAGTCACAGTGAAGTGGTCTGGGGGTTCCTCAGCGCTCACCTAACCCTCAATGGTGTCCCCCGACTCAATCAGGGAACCGTCTCTTCAAAGCTCACGTCTCCCTCAATATAAAGACGGAGCCTTGCTTGTGTACTGCTCCCAAAGCTGCAGACCTGCCTTTAGAGGGGATGATAACACTAGGCTTCTCCCTGCGGAGACTGGCTGGTTTCAGGTATGATAAGGGCCACTAGAGGACACAGATAACATGCTAATAAATCAGATGGGGACCTTGGCCTTTGGCCACAGCATGTTAATATGTGGTTTTCTTCCGGGTGTTGGACTCCAGCCCCAGGGAAAAGAGGCAGCAGTAACTTTAAATGCTTTCAGGCAGATCTTGGAAGAGGAAACTGCCATTTCTTTCTTTCTTTTTTTCTTTTTTAGAGAGAAGGGCAGAGAGGGAGGCAACCAACCATGTGTGGTTGCCTTTCACCTGCCTGAAGCTACAGACTTGGCTGAAGACCTGGCTTGCAACCCGGTTATGTGCCCTGGCTGGGAATCGAACCAGCGACCTTTGGGTTCGCAGGCCGGCGCCTTATCCACTGAGCCACCAGCCAGAGCGAAACTGCCATTTTTATCCCATCTTCATATCCATCTCTTTCTTCTCTCTCTGTCCCTCTCCCTGCCCCCAATCCAGGCAAATGGCAGTATGTCAGCGGGCCCCACGACACAGATAACTGCATATTTGTGTATGTGCCCAACTCCCAGGCCCTCGAAATAACCTTGGGGGATGTTTAGGGCAATAACTCCAACAATTCTCAGCGGGTGGGATATATCACCTGGTTAGGATGTTGCTGCAAACGGATGAACGGGGCTGCAACTCGATCCTTTCCAACGGGGCCACCTTCTCTACACGTCACCTGACCACCCCATGCCTCAGTGTTCCCTGGGGACACTGGATTCTGTCCTGTGTCCTGCCCACCACACACAAGGGAGCGTGACACACTGAGGGTAAGAACCGTCCGGGACGTCGGGGTGGGCGACCCTTAGGACTGTCGCTAACGGGCCGGCAGCGGAGCCGCAGGTGGGCCGGTGCCCAGTGGCACCTCTGCTTCAGTTTCCACCTTGAACGAAACTTCCCTGTCCCTTTCCGGCCACAGCAGGGACAGGCCGGGGCTTTGGTGGTGAACGCTGGAGAGACGGTGGCTGCGGGGCTGAAGGGGACGCAGGGGGAGCCCAGGCGGCAGGGCGCGTCGCAGGTGGGGACCCGGCTCCAGCCCCGCCTCGCGACCGCGGGGAAGGCGGGGCGCAGCGGGCGGCACCCCGACCCCGGCAGCGCGGGCGGCCGCGTCCTACCTTGCCGTACTTCTTCATCTTCCGCCGGTACCGCTTCTTGGGCTTGTCGCGGGGCGCCGGCTCCTCCAGCGGCTCGTAGCGCTCGGGGAGGGCGGCCAGGTGCACCCGCCGCGCGCTGCGGGACCCCGCGCGCCCCGCGCCCTCCGCGCGCTCGGCCGCGCCGTCCTCCGGCTCCAGCTGCTCCAGGATCGCGGCGGCCTCCTCGTCGTCCTGCCCCCGGGGCCCGCGGCGGGGGAGGAGGCCCGCCGCCTTGCTCCGGAGCCTGGCTCCCCGCGTCATTTTTCCGAGGCCCCTCGGGCGAAGGTCCGGTGTGAAGCCGCCAACCTTTGCTCCCGCCCCGCCCCACCCCAGCCGGACCAGTCGGTCGGGGACCTGAGGTCGCAGTGCCCTCTGGCTGTGGGGCCGGGGGTTGACAGCGCCGCTCCGGCCTGGCCTGGGTCACCCGGGCCCGGCCCCACCCGCCCGCACCCCCACCTAAGGGACCCGGGACGGACAACGTCTCTACCAACTCCTAAACCACCCCTAACCGCACTTGCCGTGACATAAGCAAACCCCAAATGATGAGACTTCATTTGCCCACGTGCAAACTGGCCACTAGATGATGATGATGATGATGGATGATGATCCAATTATACTCAGTGCTGCTAAAGGTATGGCGAGACGGTCACAATGCAATATTCATGGGGTGCAAACTGGCGGCAAGCTTTTGGGAAAGCAATGAGAAAACAGTTACCCAGAGTCCCGAAAAACAGCCATCCCTTTCCAGGCGCCTCTCCTAAGAAAATGTTTGGGGAGGCACAGCCGTTTGTCCACCGTGGACATCACAGTCCGACCCCAGTGAACACGTGGACCGGTCCCAGCGGACGGGGCAGCTCAGTTCTGGGAGATGTGTGTTCTCAGCTGGTTCAGGAGGCCTGATTTCTCTTTCTTTTAAATGATATTTTTAAAAGATTTTATTATTTTTAGAGGGAGGAAGAAAGGGAGAGAAACATCAATGTATGGTTGCCTTTCACCTGCCTCCAGCTGGGGATCTGGCTGGAGACCTGGCTTGCAACCAACCTGGGTATGTGCCCTGGCTGGGAATCGAACCAGCAATACTTGGGTTCGCAGGCCAATGCTCAGTCCACTGAGCCACACCAGCCAGGGCCCGATTTCTTATGTGGGTGAATATCCTAAAAGTCTTGGAAACTTAGAGTTAATATGAGTTATTATTTCATTACTATTAAAATATTTTTAAAAGGTGTGATACATTTAAGAATGATTTATATATTGCTATACATAAAACATTTATATTTAGCATATTAGATTAAAAACTAGTTTTGTGATTGTAATTTAAAATGCATAACCAAGTCACTAATAAATTGATAAAATACAAAAGTGTTTAGTTTACTATATTGATGACATAGCTGAAGTACTTGAAAAGTAAATTAAATATATTGTTTTAAAGGTCACTTAAACTGTTTAAGATAATTTAATTAAGTGAATGCTAAAAACATTTTGTAGTGTTTGTTAAACTTTACTAGATTTGTAAATACAATAAAATAATACACAAGTTGGATTTCAAAGGCTACTGGGACCTAGATTTGTTGATTTGCGACTTTATTAAAGTAACTATCAATTTATAAACTAAAGTGGAGCCTATTGGTCCCTTTTCTGTGTACGAAATTGTGACATTTTGATCACCCTAAAAGTATTCGTGATACAAAATAATTGAGTCCATGAAAAGCCATTGGTTCATCCCAGTGTTTTAAGAGAAATAAGTATGTCATACAAAAAGAATATGGCTGTAAAAGACC
Organism: Noctilio leporinus; assembly: GCA_004026585.1. NCBI lineage: Eukaryota > Metazoa > Chordata > Mammalia > Chiroptera > Noctilionidae > Noctilio > Noctilio leporinus. The sequence goes on from PVIW01000126.1 coordinate 224,191, forward strand.
ATATTATTTCCAAGTATCATTTTAATTATATGCATGTTTTTAGGCCATACTAGATTTGCACAATATGAAAAAATGCAGAATTCCATCACGTTCTAGAAAATGAATGAAAGCACATTTGGATATGACAAACACAATGGAACGGAATAGGTGCTTTGTAGCCAGATGGAAAGACATTAAGTGACCCATGTGAATGGGAAAAAAAGTGCAGAATCCAACTGAAGCAGCAAAGGCTGTTAGCCTCAGGTCTGTGAGTAGGCAGAATACAATGTGCTATTCATTCAGTCTAGGGAATGCGGGCCAAGGGAACAAGGACTTTTGGGGTGTCTGTTTTATAGCCAGGTCCACCAGGCTTGAACTGCTGTGGGTGTTAGGATCCAGCAGGACATCCTGGATCGGGGTTTTCTCTGCTCCCTAGTGGCTTTGTGTGGTAGCAACAGGAACCAATAACAAGTTCAATGTTCCAAGAAGTTCAATGAAAGGAATTGTGTGGCATTTCTGTGCTTATGGCTGGAACACTATGCGTGTTTAGTCTGGTAGTGAGACTGTTTCACGTTGACATGCTACTGGAGAGGCCATACTTTCAAAAACTGGGTTCACAAGGGGAAGGTCGTTGGTGAAAAGGATGGAAAGCACAACAAACTGGGGGGTCCAGAAACAGGGGTGCAAAACCTTGCGGGGCCAAACTTCAGACCAACTAAATCACTTACATCTTTGAGCCCAGTTTCCTCAGCAGGAACGAGGATGTGAATGACATGGTTACCCAGGCCACACCTGTCCCTGGTATTCTGAGAAGACAAAGTGGGGAAGTTTCAAAATGTGAACCAATTTCTCAGTCTGGATTCATTTCTTCCCATAGTCAACACATCGTTGACTGACAATTTTATATAGAAGGTCTGTGGTTGGGGGCAGGTGAAAGGTAACCATACATGGATGTTTCTCTCCCTCTCTGCCTCTCTCCTTTCCCCTCTCTCTCAAAAACAATAAAATCTTTTAAAAATAATAAAATAATTTAAAAAAATAGCATTTTTAGTTCATAAAAAATAGTGAAGTAAATGTCCTTACCACAAACACAGAAGAGTTGATCAGAGAGAGAAAATGTAAAAAACAATCAGTTTCTACCTGGGAAAAGGCAAAACGCTTGTTTTTATAAAACCATTTTAACAATTGGAACTCGGACAAAACGATGAAAATATTCTTGTCACAAGGACATCCTAAAAACCTCCCTAACTTCACCCAGCTAAGTAAATGTAGAGTACACGAAATAAGCTCCCCAGAGAGAGTATTTCTGTGGTAGAAAACAGGTAATTCACACCCCAATAAAGAGCCAAAGACAAGTGCTTTATTATGAGAACTCTTCAAGTAAAATTTCAGTGTGCACCAGTGAGAGTGGAGATTTGCATCGTTTTCGGGGGAATGAACACCGGGTGGAAAAGGGGCTACGCAGTTGCGGTTGTTTTCCAAACACGGCCCTTTGCTAAGGCAAGCTACACTTGAGTTTTGACCAGAACTGGTACGGGGAGAGCACATCACAGCACAGCACAGAAGGTAACACCCGCCCGAGGCTGCAGGCCCCACGGAGCGGCCCACACCGGCACAGAGCGCTTCCCCACGCAGGCTGGAATTACGGGATTCGTCACAGCTTCCGTCTTCTCTAAATGGGTGAGACTTGAATACACTTTCTATTTCTCAGGAGTGTGCGGAGGGGGCCCGCAGGTAGATAATACAGTAATTACAACATGAAATAACATGGCACGGCCAGCTTCCGAGGCTCATTCAGTATAAAATAGCAAGTATGAAAATGTACCTTTACTCGTGGTTTTACATTGCAAAGATCACTGGTTACGAAACAAGAGCAGGTGGATGCCCGATTACAAAGCTGCACGTTACAGGCGTAACACTGGGGAATAAACACAAGAGATCTGGCAAAATAGCCAAAACAAACAGGTTGCATGAGAACCAACTGAACCACCATGCAAGCATGTTAACCACGTACTGTTACAAGTAGTATGCTTTGCTCAAAAGTCTTTTAAGTCAGTACAGGTATGACTGGGTCAGGGTCGATGAAGAGGATGAGAGGAGGAGGTGAACCTTCCCAAGGCCAGTTAATTCCTGAGGTGGCATTATTTTTTAACCCATGCGTTGACCAACACTGTCCAGATGAGTTTGTGCTATGAAACAGTCCCGATATTACTATATTCCCACAATGACATCGCGATATTGGGAAGGCAGCAAACTTTTGCGACAGTTTACATGACCACAGCCAGATAGAGTTTTGATTCTTTTCTATTTTGCTGCTCCCATTAGCAATTAGTGGGTCAGAGGAACTACTTTTGAGTTCAAAGGAGATTGGAGGCAAGTCTCCCTTCCTCCCAGGGCTTCTGAGCTCAACGAAAAGCTGTCATGTATTTTCACGTACTTTCTTTTAAAAACTCTTCAGTGACAACACTGTAAACATCTTGTATCTCCTCAACTAAAACCTTGCCTGGGAACAAGGATAAGAGCTAAGATAAGCAGCAATGATTCTGTGTATTATAAAACTGATCTATTTATCAGCTTCTTGTTTCAACTTAAATATGATTTGAAATTAAATGTTGAATGCCCACCTACAATCGTAAAGGCTATTTCTGTGCATTTTAAATTCTGGACACAATTTTCAAAATTGCATGATGGAGGTTAAGCACTTTAAAAATCCACCTGAATGTAAGTAACAGGGAAGAGTATTTTCAACTCAAAGCATCAAATGTACATTTATGGGTGGAAATCTAGACAACTATACAAGTTTTTAAGCAATCATCTGTTTTATTATACAACTCTATGAACAGAAATTGAACAGAAATACACAATATACTTACCTGTACATGTGAACCTACTTCATTTTTAGCTACAGATATTTATTATAGTTCATATTGACTTCAATTTTACAGTTCGTAACTATGTATAACCTTATTGCGTTAAGGGTAAATTCTACATGGGGGGATTCACAGGCCAATGACACTGGGCATGACCAGTACATTCAAAATCTGTACCTCAGGTGAATGCATCTTCCCTGATCCTGCAAACTGGAGTTTTCTTCACAGTTTGAGCTCATCGGCTACTTTAGACGCAATGTTCTTAAAGGCAATAGAGGTCCCTGATATTCGCTTGAAGCGGACCCCGTTGAGGGACAGCCGCGGCAGCTTGCACACCTCCATCTCCCACTGTACCAGGCTGTCCTGCCTGGCATCTCCGTGCACACAGAAGAGCAGAAACCTCTCCTTCTGTTCGTAGTCACAGTTGTTGGCATCCAGCACTTTCCGGATTTCTCGCATCATGTCGTTGGGGTCCATGGAGCTGGTGGTCTTCATGCTCCAGGTGAACCGCAAGGAGCGTGGCTTGGAGTCCTTCCCCTCTTCCTTGTCTCTTTCCTTCGGTTCCCCTGATGTGCTTCTGGAAGGACAGGGCAGAGGGAAAGAAGGCAAACAAGAATTCCATTCAGCAAAGAAATCGAGATCCATGGGAACTCTCGTGGTCATAATTCAGTGCTCAAAAAAAACACAAAAACCCCCCAAAACCCGACCCCTGACCTAATCTGAAGACTATCTTCAGGCAGATACAAAGGTTTATGTCATCTTGCTGTTACAAAAATGGACCCTGGGAAGCCAGCTGTTTTGACTTTCATTAATGAAATCTTCACTCTAAAATGGCCTGTTTTCTTAAATATGTTTGCTCGTGGGGAACAAGTTGGCAGCCATAAGTGAAGGACTGAATTTTTCTTCAGGTCCTCCCATATTTTTCTGTTTAAGTTTGCAAAGTCGGATTCTCCATTTTCTGTACATTTTCACAAAGAAAAAATGAAAGCCCCCTAGCATTCTGCTTATAAACACAGAAATTAAAATATAAAGAAAAATGCTCCTTCTTCTATCTTTAGTTTTGGGTAGGAGAAAGACTGGGGACAGGACAGTGGTCACTGCTACAGAGATTATTTACGCCTGGTAATGTTGAAAAAGAAATGTTGCAGTACAGTGAGGTAAAGATACCAGGTCGTACCCCATGCAGGCATGTAGACATTGGTCCCCTAATGGTGTCAATGTTCTGCTGAAAATGGCCTTAAACCAGCCTACGAGGCTCCCCGTGGCCTACACCCGACTCCCAGACCCAAACCCCTCCCCGCCCACGACTGTCCTACTGGCTCACTCCCACAGACACGCTGCAGGGCCTGGTCCAGCTGTTCCTCCACCAGAGCAGATGATCGACACCTATTTCTTTTTTTTTTTCATTTTTTTTTTTAAATTTTATTGTTGTTGTATTACATCCATCCCCTTTTTGCTCCCCGACACCTATTTCTTAGATGCATCAACCTCACACCTACTTCTTAAACGCATCAACCTCACTGCATTTTCCTTACTGCAGGCCTCCCATAAATAATACAGAACCAGAAAACCTATTTCATATAACCAAAGAAAGGTAAAATTAATAGACTTTATGATTCGAAAGGCTGTAATTAAATGTAATAAGCAATTATTCAAATATAGGTGTTAGAAGTTTACTTTGTTAACCCACCTCATGTATACATGATTTAAAGAAATGATATACCTTGAAAGGAGTTGATAATCTACAATATATATTTTAAAATTTTGTATCAGTATCAGTATGTATACGTTCCTATGTGAATTTTCACAGATACGTGTTTATTGGTTTCCCCCAACATTTCTGGGTATCTGAGCCCCCAAAACTCTACAAACTATGCAAGCCTGAAAAAATGAGGAAAGAAAAAAGCAGAGAAATTACATTTCCAAAGACTACTAGCTAGCTATGGAGAGTACTTGATTGAACATTCACTTTAAAAACAGGCCTGATGGCTAGGAAACATAAATTGCTTCCTTGTGGTCATTCAACTAATGAATTAAAAGAAAGATTAGGAATCAGGTGGCTTATTCTGATTTTCCTTGTATTTCACCAAGAAAACCAGGTGACCTATGGCAACAGGCACATACAAGATGTTTCTATATATGTACGTCAGAGGCATTGCCAATGGTGACATTAATTATAGAAAGCTCCCAGAAATGCTGATACTAATCACAGCATCTAACATTTCTTGAGACCTTACTCAGTGCCGGGAATGGTTCTCAGCGCCTGACGTGTATTAATTTCTTGTTCACCTTTTACAACAGCTCTGGGAGGCAGTCAGAAAGAGGGACGGGGCACAGAGTTCCAGTCACTCTTCTCATGTCACACTGCTACGTAAGCAGCAGAACACAGCCCAACCCCCATGGCCTGGGCGCAGGAGCCTGTCCCCTTCACCATCTCATCCAATAAATTTCTTCAAAAGCCCAAAACACAAACAAACGAACAAACAACCCCACCAAGGACCCAACAGAAGGGACATGTAGCCACATGAAAAGGACAACATGCATGCAAACGAGCTGCAACCTGAGCAGCCATTGGTGACGCCGTACTAAATGCCACAGAGGGAAACCAGCAGGAGAAGAGACAGGGTAAGGGGGACTGAAGGTGATGACTGAGAGACGGGCCAACCACAGAGGCCCTTCATGTTATTGAACAGGCAGAAATGAGTTAAAGACGTGTGTCCGGCCTGCCTTCAGCTCCCTTCTGCGGTGTGACCTGGATACCCAACTCAAGACAGAAGCATTTCAGCTATTACAATTAAACATAATTACGGCACACTCTATAAAAAGAACTACATAGGAATGCTTTGTAAAAATTTCCCAAACCTCATGATGCTTTATAATTCAAGGAATGTTAAAAAGCAGAAATTAAATTGAGGCTTGTGCTCAGCGGGTCAAAAATAATTCCTGAAGGAAGCCAGGGCATCTGTCCACTCAAAATAATACACCTTTGTTTCTTAAATTTCCCTTTTATAAGCATGAACACAAGCAGGGATATGTCATTAACATGGTCCCAGATCCCTCAGGCTGCCAGTCACAGACCCTGGGGGTGGGGACCAGTCATGTTTCATCGGCTCTGACTGTGATCAAGGTTGAGATCCATGCCAGATCCAGTATTCAATGCTGAAAACCCACAAACACACCTGGAAAGCATTTCCAAGTATAGCCCACCACTGACTGCTCACCTAAAACATATTCCCAATACCCAATCTTCCCATGTACTTAGGTACTTCAGTATTCTGGGTTATTGAAGACTTATTTTAGTGACATCATTTAGTGAGAAAAGGATCAGTACATTTTAACCTATTCATTCTTTTGCCAACACACTTATGAGAGGACAGAAAGGCTATTTCTCTACCAAGTACACAGTTCAAAATGATGTTTAGAAAGCGCAGCCATTTAATTAACTTACACGTGGCAGTAGGAAAACCCACCCCAACATGAACATTTCGGAGACACATGCTAGCTAGTTATTTGCTCTTCATGTTTACTAAGTGCTGTGGGTATTTCAGAAGCACGTGCGCACACACAGGGGCCCCCAGCGAAGGGTTCATAGTGGCTCCTCACCTTGGGGTGTCGGTTCTACCACTGGCTTCGCCTTCACTTGGATCCCTCAAAACAAAGTGAAGGTTGAGATTTAATGATAAGAGTGAGAAATATATCAAGATGACCTACATCTAAAATGATTTTTAAATTAACTGGTTGAGCCAACGTTTAGCGTGACAGTTTTCTATTATTGGTCAGTTCAATACTACGGCTCATGGGTTTTTTTTTAAAAAACATAACCATACTTAACTGTCATTTATTGAGCGTCTACTGGGTATTGTCACAGAGGAGATGCCAGGTGACAGGTTAGGATGGATTTTTTTCACATGACTTTCCAATTCTTAGACATGATTTTTACATTATAATTTATCTTTTGGTTTAATTTAGGTTCAACCTACATTTAAAACTATCTAATAATTATGAACAGCAAGATTCAACTTTATATTTATTAGTTCTATTAATTTAGTTAATAAGTGATTAAATATTAGTATTTATTAATCCACATAATTCTAGTAGTCGCTCAATTGAGAACATATACAGTACATTAACCTTGTAGTTAGAAATAAAGCTCAACACATTATCTGTATTTCTAAAAATAAATACCAGTTTTTTTAAAATAAGCAATTAACTTACTTCAGAAGTTAAGCCAATGATTAATGCACATCATAAAATATTATAGCAAACAAACATCCTACCCAAGCAGGTGAGTCTAAAAACATGAACTCAGTCTTAAACAGAAACATGGATCTTACCTGGATATCCACCTGTAAAATAAAACCAGAACACTCTACTAATTGTCCTTTTGTTAAACATAATTAACATTTTAAAAGTCTACCAAAATTTTAACTATTTTGTCATTTTCAAGGGTAATTAAATATTAACATAGGAGTATCAAGTTAAAAACCAGTTTAAATATATGGAGAAATGGCTTGTGATAGCAAAATACTCATAAATGGCTGGGGAAAAAGATCAATTTGAACCTTTAAGTTAATATTAATGTTTTAACCACCCCTGAAACCATGTGTATGAAATGACTACAACAGGAATAAAATCATTGTCACTTTCCTCACCCCCCAAATTACGAAATATGTCTATCCATCAAGCTCTAAAACTTTACCTGGTGGTTAAAAATATGTCTTTTGGCCCTGGCTGGTGGCACAGTGGAGAATACTGGCCTGCGAGCCCAAAGGTAGCAGGTTCGATTCCCCAGCCAGGGCACATGAGGTTGCAAGCCAGGTCTCCAGCCAGGTCTGTAGCTGGAGGCAGGTGAAAAAAGGCAACCATACATTGATGTCTCTCTCCCTCTCTGCCTCTTTCCCTTTCCCTCTCTAAAAATAAAAATAATAAAATCTTAAAAAGTCTTTTGAGAATAAAGAGACAAATAAATACATACATAAATAAAATAATGAATTAATGCATTTAAAAAGGCTATGACCATCTTTCGCTTCTCAGGGTCTTTACCACAGGCCTTTCTTGGCAAACATACTGTGTAAAAATCATTTTTCTGTCTGAATTGCAAAGGATTGTAGATGTATTCTCGCATTCACATATGGTTTCTTAAATGTTTACTTTCAGCACCTGGCGTTTTCATTGAGAAACAATGGAAATTCCACTTGACCTCACAAGTCTGTTTGTGTCACCGCACACTGGCAGACACAAGCCACGTGCTTGGAGGGGTGCAACGTGGAAGCAGCACATGGCTGTGCGGATACCGTGAAACACGGCCCAAGGGCAGCCCTTATCCAACGCAGTGAACACAGACCCACTTGCGGAGCCAAAGCTGTTCACCCGGTGACACGTGACCTTGGAGGAGAATTGAGAATTTTCTCCCTTCTCTAAATAAATCCAGAATTGATTGAAATGTGTTCAAAATCAAGACAATGAAAAATCGAACTGCTGACAAGGATGGCAAACAACCTTCTCCCTCCCTTTTTCTCCCCCTTGGCCCCCCAAATTTCTATAAGATGACAATGTGCAAAATTAAAGAAGAGCATTGTGGAACTGTAGAAACTTTCCTGCCAGCTCCAGGAAAGTTCCCTTCACTCCTTCAACCTCACTCTCTGTTTCAGAGCCTTCATTTACCCGAGTTTATCATCACCGTATTTTTTCATTTGCCGTTTACACTGCCTGCCACACTGTTCAGCTGTTCATTCAGTGACACCTATTGAATGCCGTTCTGTGTCACGGCAGGCACAAAGCAAACAGGTCCCTGATCTCACGGAGCTCCCTTCCAGCTGGGAGAGGCGGACAACCAACAGGTGCACCAGCGAGCGTTAGTGTCATAGAGGGAATAGGCAGAGCACAGCGGTGGGGCTGGAGGAGGAGGCCAGGGTTCTGAACAGGGCGTGTGTGTGTGTGTGTGTGTGTGTGTGTGTGTGTGTGTGTGTGGCGGGGCGGCAGGGGCGCTCACTGGGAAGTGGCATTTCAGCAAGGATCTGGACAGCGTGCGGAAGCAGCCAGCCCTGCAGGCACCGGGGAGGAGGACTGCAGGTAGAAGGGACGGGTGTGTCCGAGCAGTCAGGTGCCCCTGTGGCAGGTGTGGACTGAGCATGCGAAGGCTGGGAGCCGATGAGAGGTCAGTGCGGAAAAGGGCGGCAGACTCAGTAGGACCCGCAGGGCCACTGTGAGCGTTTTGAGCTGTCTTCCGAGCAACATGAAAGCAAGCCGAGGGCTTTCCCTCCAGGACTTGACGCTGCTGGAAACAGAAGAGGAGGATGAGGGCAGGAGCCAGCAGACCTGTTAGGAAGCTGTGGATCGAAATTCCGGAAATGCTGTGAAGGTAGAACCAACACAACCCACTCATGGAGCTGCTGTGCGTTTGAGGAAAGGAGCTGAGGATAGGGGAAGGGCCTGGCCTCCACCACTGGAAGGATGGCGTTGCTGTCACCTACGATGTGGGCCCAGGAGCAGGGGCAGGCGTGGGGAGGAGGAGAGGCAGGGGAATTTTTGGACATGTTCTGTCTGAGTTGGTTACAGATCCAAGCGGCGAGGCTAAGTAGCCAGCTGGGTAGATGGGTCCGTAGTTCAGAGGAGAGATCGGGCTGAAGACAAACATCGGGGAGTTGTTCGTGGAAGATGGAATTCAGTGCGTTCGGGCCGAACGGGATCACCAAGAAGACTGAGTGTGACCAGAGAAGACCATGTGTCCAGAGACTGATCCCTGATATTAGAGGTCAAGAGGAAAGGCAAGGGGATCTAACAACAACCCACAAAGGACCCTGGGAAGGGACGGATCCTTTGAGAGGCAGGAGGGAAGCCAGAAGCCAAGTGATGCTCCTGTGGCCACAACGTGGAATGTGGTGAGACAGCCAGTGGCTCGCAGGAAGGGAGGGGCTGCATCGGTCTCTCTCCCGGCTGATCACAGCACTGCAGTGCGGAGCGTGCGGCAGGCCTTCGCCTGTGAGTGACCTCTGACATGGCTTGACTCCTTGCCCACGGCTCCCTACAGCACTCTCTCTGGAATCCACATTCTTATTTCAAAGTAAACAGAACTACTGTGCACAGTGCTCAGTGTACTACTAGTAATCAGGCATTGAACTAGAAATCTATTTTATCTTCATTTCACAATTAATCCTGGCTTAACCATGAGGCAGTGCTGGCTTTTAAAAATGCCTTTAAATCGTCAAATTCCAACAGCAGAAATCAGGGATAATCTCACAAGTGCCCCGCTGATGGCCTGCTGCCCTCCTGTCTGTCGTGCTGGCTCTGCCAGTGAGTGGCTACAGGTCTTTCTCTGTTAAGCTCTCATGCTGCACGCTGACTGCCCGTCTGGTACAAAATCATGGACTGAGCTGGCTAGAAACTGATGTGGCACCGGAGTGTTCAAATTGTTAAATTCAGCTGTGTGATCCTGGGCAAACTGACCCATAAACTGAGTCCATAAAGCTCTGCCAAAAGGCAGGAGACTAGAACTGCTGCTCGTCTCTGTACACGCATTCACGGAAACCCCATGGGCACTGATAACACTGAGGATGAAGCGTTTCCGTAATACTTTTGAAAGCAAGGGTAATAATTTCATACCCATCATTTCTATGGTCTGGAGCCTTCACCTTCGCCCCAGGCAGAAACAGGGTGCCTTTGTCTGGACACCCCAGCTGGGTGCCCACACACCCACTCCAGACACGTTCTGCTTTAGATCATGGCTAGTTGTTTGCAGGCCTTTTTCTTTCAAGGACTGTCCAAATCTGCGGCCACAAATACTGTCTTATTCACCTCTGGATTCTGCGGGCCAGTAGCACGGAGCGTGGTATACATGGGACTTGGGCAGGCTGTGAGTAGGACCTAATGACAGGTCACATCGACCTCACCCTGTGTTGTGAAACCAACGTGTGTTGTACATTCATGCTTGCTTTTTGGAAAAGAGGACAATTTTACTGTTTCACTGGATTAGAAGTTTGCTACGCATTTTGTGTCGATTGTGTTCTGAGGTTAAGATTTTATGATGTAGAGTTTTATGAGTAACCTATGCAGTTGTAGTACATTGACTTTTCACAAGGGAGAATAAAAGGGAAACTGTTACTAGTGAGAAATTTCAAAGTACTCGGAAGGTAAGAAATATTTTAAAGGAAAAATGTAAATTATTTAATTCCTTTTCCTAAATCAAGGTTTTTAAGTAGGGGATAGTCTTTCGATTAAAACACATTTTTGATGTCAAGTTTTGCTCTTCCCACTCTAGAAAAATTTTAAATTCTCATTTTGTCCATTTTCCTTTTTTCTCTAAAGGGCAAAGACTTGCTTGTTTTCTTCAAACATCTGTAAAAGAGCAGTTCTTATAAAATGCCAGGAAACCATTTTGAGAAATCGCTCTCAAGATGGAATAACCACACACATGTATTTCCTGTATAACCCATCGAGGCCACAGGGACGGGCGGGCGCGCAGCGATACTGACCTGCGGACGAACCGGGAGGTGAGCTTGCTTATGATCCCAGTGGACGTGCCCCGCCGTGCGTGGGCGAAGGCCCCTGTCTCGTGGGATGGCGAGGCGGGTGGCCCGGCGTACGCAGTGCTGCGCCGCTCCCGGAGCTGTTCCCCGTGGAAGGTGCTTCGGCTGGAGCTCCCACGGGGGAACCGGGTCCGGTCCGGGGTGGTGGCGCTGATGCTGTGGGCAGACGGGGAGGCGGCAGGCACTCTCTGGGTGGTCCTGTGGGACAGGCACCACACACTACTCAGAATAAGGACCGACTCCAAGGCTAGACAAAATATGCTACGGCCACTTCTATTTTTGGGGCAATAAGAATTTTTATTACTATTTTTTTTCTTTTTTTAGTTTTAAAGTTATTACAGTGATATTAGTTAACAACATTATATATGTCTCAAGTGCCTAATTCTGCAAGGCACCACCTGTATTTTGCTTGCGCTGTGCGTTCAGCTATGGCTCCTGGTACTCTGTGTGTTCCTATGAGACAGGTGGTTAACAAGACTCACTACCATATGCAGAGTGTTAACATTTCAGTGTGAAATGTTGTAATGTAGCTACTAAAGATTCAGCTGTTGCTGACACAGGTATACAAAGATAAATATACTCTTTAATATTGGATATGCCAAACCAAGGGGTTTGCATCTGACTTTCTTTTCTTTTTTTTTTTTTTTAATTATTATTTTTAGAGAGAAAGGAAGGGAGAGAGGCAGAGAGGAACAGAGACATCAGTGTATGGTTGCCTTTCACCTGCTTCCAGCTACAGACCTGGCTGGAGATCTGGTTCGTAATCTGGTTATGTGCCCTGGTTGGGAATCGAACCTGAGACCTTTGGTACTGGGTACAGGTCGAAGGCTGACACCTATCCACTGTGCCACCAGCCAGGGCCAGTCTCAGGACTGTTTTGTATTTAATCATAAAAAACTCATTTTACCTAATAATGATCAATTAGGCAGCAATGCTTTACTTACTTTTTTTTTTTTAAAGGCTATTCCTTTATTTTTTTTTTTTTAAGATTTTTTTTATTTCATTATTTTTACAAAGAGGGGAAGGGAGAGAGGCAGAGAGGGAGAGAGACATCAATGTATGGTTGCGTTTCACCTGCCTCCAGCCACAGACCTGACTGGAGACCTGGTTTGCGACCTGGTTATGTGCCCTGGCTGGGGAATCGAACCTGCGACCTTTGGGTTTGCAGGCTGGCGCCTTATCCACTGTGTCACCAGCCGGGGCAATGCTTTACTTTTAAGAATGCATTTAAAATAAAATCCTTTAAGAAAATGCCTCTAAAAAATGACCTAAATGATAGGTAGTATTCTTGAAGACCAGGGAATGGGGTAAGTTTACGTTATAATTCTGATTTTCGCATCTTTATCTTCTCACAACGCTGTTAATGTCATGGTGTCTACCATGTATTTTCATGCGGTGCCATGTTTTAAACAATTCTTTAACAAACAAAGAAACAAAGGCACGTAGCCAGCACGTTACCCGGGCCGGTAAGCTTCTGAGCTGTCTTTGATGGTTGGCAGTGTGACTTTGATGGGGTGACCAGACGCAGACATGGACTTCTGGTGGCGGGGCCGTGTGGACGGGACGGCAGAGGCCGCCGCAGAGCCCGCAGAAGACAGGCTGCTGGCTGACATCTCCGAGAGGCTTTGGGCACAGAGTGGAAACAGAGGGAAGAAGGAAAACCGCATGTCACCAAAATTCCAGAGCTAGGTCTTTCCAAGTAAATGGACTAACACCGTTCGTAATTAAACACATCAAAGGACTGAACAATGGCAGTACTGGTGACCGACAAGTCCGTATTCTTGTGAGCGACATGCCGGGTGAACTCACCACTCCCTTCCTCTACGTAAGAGGTCTGTTCTGGAAGTATCGAGCGCAAGCTGTTCTAATTATACTGACACACCGGCTCAATTCTTTCAGTATGTGGTTCTGAGATGGTACGAAATGATTTTTTGGGATAAAGTGATTGTGACTGGGGACATCTTTCACTCCCCCCAAATCACCGTTTGGTGTGTAGCTCATAATTAGAGCCAACACACCTGTGCTAGAAGCATCACTGAAACACCTCCAGCTACTACCAGGAATCGGCAGGTTAACTGCTGTAGGTGAAAAGGAACTCCAGATTAGGGCTTCGCACACGAAAAATGCTAAGTCGGAAATCAGCCCCCAACTACTTTTCTACTCTAAAGGGTCTTATGTCCAAAGAAGGTACCTTTCTACAGCTTCCAGTTACTCGACACTTACTTTACGTGTCTGAACTGAGAGGGAACAAAGGTGCCCATGGTCTGTCTGGGGTACTGCAGTGGCTGCTGATGAAGCGAGCGCAGGATTGTGCGGAAATTAGCTCCCTGCCACTCTGGACTGTGCTGACGAATAGTCCTGCATCACAACTCACGATGAAAAGCAGCTACGTATTTTACATAATAAAAAGAACACGGTGGATCGTGAATTCAATAAAACACTGTGAGAATTGTACTGTTCTCAATGATCAGCTGACGTGGCCACATTTCTTCCGAGGACGAAGACGGCAGTGGGCACACAGAGGGGGAGGTTAGATTAGGGTGGTATGATCTGCTTTGTTAGAGGCAAGTTGTAAATAATGTTAGAAAAGACGTTATATGGAAATTCTCAGGTTAAAAGATTTACCTCCTGTTCTCCCTAAATATTTTCCCACCCTTCCTCCGGCATGGAAGGGAAGGTCCCGTCAGTGAGAATGGCTGGCCACACTCTTACTGTTTTGTGTTTCCTTTCCTGTTGACCCACCAGCCAGCACTTTGGGCAAGAGCCCTGATGCGGGACACTCACTCAGTGGAGCCGTCCGACACCGGGGTGCTTACCTGCTGTCTTTTCCATTCTGCAGGGCCGTGGTCCTTTCACAGACGTACGTGTTCCTCCTGGCCATGCTGCCTCCAGCGTAGACATTGTTCTTTAAGAAGGAAAAGAAAGACATTTAAAAATTCTAACTGCAGTTGTGGGAAGTCAAAGAAATAAAGTGAAGCCACAAATGACTGAAAAAAAAAAGAGAGGCCGGTTTTAATGGACCAGAATCTTGTATGAATGATCTAAGTCATCTCTATGACTCCCTCCCCTAGCTGGAGGAGTAAAAGGGATAGCACAGAAGGTCATTACCATTCAGGTCCCTGACCTACAGCAGCAGTGAGCAATTGTTTAGAAGCAACCAGAAAGCGGGGGTCTCATTCTCTGCCCTGTAAGCCAGGGGTGGGGACGGGACAAGGCAGGCGAGTGGTATAGACAGCTTTATGGGACTGGGAGTGAGAGACGAGCCCATAGGATTTTAGCAGAAACCTGGCGCCCACAGTGGTGAAGACGGTGGGCCAGCCAAGGGTACCGCTAAATAAGGCAAATAAAGCACCCAGTTAAAGGCATGAAGCCTCAGAGGGGCGCGCAGTGCCGCTGAGAACATTCCCTAATTTCAGGTTTGAGCTCAGAGAAAAAGAAATGCTGAGTAAAAGGACTGAGTCTCCTCACTGTGGGTCAGACCCTCCTGACCATGCACAGGGCCCCACCACACCCTTGACTTGTGACGAGCACTAAACTGCACGGGAATGAATTTCCAAACGGGTGAATAGTCTTCTGTTTAATCCTTACTCCTACAGACGAAAATTTCCCTATTTTTTCCTTAATCCAGCTTTTAGGATTCTTTAAAAATACTCATGAACTGAAAACGCATTTAATCATACAGCCTAGTAAGGTAACAGATGCATCATATATATCTTAACGCTCTTTTATATTTTCTATCTCTTTATTCTTTTCTGCTGCCTCACAGAATATTGCAGTCTCTCTTCTAACTCCCATGACATAACTGCTAGTTTGCTGTTTTAAGTGAACAGTGTGAGCTCCATTTATAAAGTAATTACGAACACAGGCTGCCTTCATTGAACACCTAATTTGTAAACATAAAAATAAATGCGCCGATATTAAGTAACTATTACAGAGGAAAGTTTAATGTACCATTCTGTGGTGAAGTTCAGAGCAATTTAAATATTTTATTTTTTTTGTTCTTAGGTTGCATTTATGAAAAGGTTGATTCATTTTGCATGTTCTTGAAATGGATGATTCCCTTTAAAACTTTGAAACATGTTTTTTTTTTTAAATAGATAAAATTTAAAAAAAAAAGTCTTTAGACAAAACAACTCTGACAACAGATAACTAGCACAAATTGCAACAGGCCAGACCATTTACTCACACTTGGAATAGTCGAGGACTTTTTCCTCTCGGGCCCCACAAGGGGGCTGGTAGTCATCTCCGCCTTGGAGCCAACGGTGGTGCTGCCAAGTTTGCGCACGGTCACATCTTTGTCCCACTCCTCTTTCTGGTCACTTTCTACACTGTTGGCTTGAGGCCTCTTCGTGTAGGATACGGCAGGGGGAATGGATGGACCAGCTATAATCAACAACAAAAAAAGTCTAATTAGCTACAAAACAAATGACATTTCTTCTTATGAACAAAAACCCTATATTAAAAATATCTTTCTTTGCATATTTTACACTCTGAAGGAAGCTGGGAAGTGTTTAATTACAAAAACTAGGTCAGTCCCCAGGAAAGGGACGCTATTTGTCTTTCAGTAATAGAATCTGTGGTGACAGGGAGGGCACAGGGACAGGGCGGTGTGGCTGTTCGATGCTTAAAAAAGACGCGTTTGGGTGGAACCGTCTGGGCTCGTTTGGCTTTCCCCCACCATGATCACTAAAACGCCGCTGCTTCTGGCTGGCGGAGATGCTCCTCTGGACCCTCAGATGGGCGGGGGACTGCAGGGTGCTGTTGTTCAGGTCACTGCTGGGCCGTGACCTCTGACTCAAGTTTCCACTGGACAGTGACTCACCGCCTTCAAACTGTAAGAAGAAAGACCACCGGGGTTTCAAAACACAACAGTGGTTATGCAGACGATACGCACTCTCGATCCTTCTTTCTTTCTTTTTAATTTCCTAATCTATTCCGAGCTGTACGAGGAGTCACTGGAACAAGTTACTTTGGGCCTAGAACTGCCAGTTGGCAAACAGAAAGGGAAGGAAGTGGATGTATCAGGTTTCCGCAAACGCGCGGGGTCCTCTCTCACCTTGTCCAGAGGGTTCTGGGTCCTCAGTTTACTGAAAACACCGAGTAACTGCTAATAATTATTGAATGGCTGCTATACACTGTGCTAAGCTCTTCACATACGTTACTTTGTTTAATCATCACCGAAAGGCCTATGATTCATCAATCTCCACTTTATAGATAGAAAATCGAGGTTAAGAGTCACGGGACAGCTCCGATTCAAAGTCAAGATAAAATCTAAACTGTTAACCTTATGCATACATGTGTGCGTACGTATTTTTTGTTTTGTTTTCTCCACCACATTTACAGAACCAAATTTGGTCTATTGGCTCTGATCAAGAAATTGCATCTATTTGGAACTATTAGAATTCAAGCCCTAACTGGTGGCTCAGTGGAAAGATGCCAGCCTGCGAACCCAAAGGTCGCTGGTTCGATTCCCAGCCAGGGCACATAACCAGGTTGCAAGCCAGGTCCGTAGCTGGAGGCAGGTGAAAGGCAACCATACATGGAAGTTTCTCTCCCTTTCTTCCTCCCTCCCTGCCCCTCTCTCTGAAAATAATGAATAAAATATTTTTTTTAAAAAAGAACTATTAGAATTCAAAACTCAAGATGCTAAGTTAGAAGCTGATTTCACTTCTGAGTACCAAGAGATTCTATGATGAAAAAGCAGGCCTGGTGCCTTAGCTCTAAGGGGCGCCATTCCTAACCTGGCCTTTGGGAATGGCACCCCCAGATTGTGCATCCAGCTGCAACAGCCCTGCCAAAGGCAACGTGGTGATTCGGGGTGTGTGCAAAAGGCAGTGACTGGAACAAGAGGCAGTGACCGCATTTAAAACAAAGTCTATAGACTTTCATCTCCCAAGGTACACGGGAGACCAATGGATTATCCCTCCCTCTCTCTAACACAAAAGATGTTGCTAGCTAGCTTTTTAGTGAGTTGCCCGCATCCCAATGGGTGACCTTAATTCATATCTAAAGATGCTAGTGACAAATGGCAGGGTAATGCTGATGACGAAAATGTTAACAGATAACAGCACACAGAACTGTTCCAAGGACTTCAGAGGTATTCTTTCACTGAACCCGCAATGACCCTATAAAACTGACCCTTGTTTTACAGATAGGAAACAGAGGCACAGAGAAATGAGGCAAATTGCTCGAGTCGTGCAGTTAGCAGTTGGCCGGCAGAGATTCGAACAGTGGGCCTAGCTCCTTACAGGAGCCTCATTAGTTTGTGTAGAGTTCAAACTTCATTTCAATTCACACATGGGCTGGATTGTACACCTGTCAAATCTGTGCTTCCTTTACATTTAAATTAACCAGACAATTAAAGATCTCATGAGTCAAACCTCCAATCCCAAGTAGACACAGCTCAAAGACTTCAGAAGTAGCCATTGGCACGATTTCCCATTTCTCGAACGCCCCTCAACTTCGCCCTTCTGACATCACCTGTCCTGCAAGCCTCCTGCTGCAAGATGACAACAGGGCCTACCTGGCAGGGCTGTTGGGAGGGTTAGGTGAATTAATACTTGCAAGTCCACAGAACACTTCCTGGCACATAAACCGAGGGTGCCTCCCAAGTCCACTCACGCCATTCAAGTCCCTCCCTCTGTTCCCAGCCCTCCACACCCAACGTGGACCAGACAGCCCCGCCCAGCAGGGGCCTCCGATCTGACCAACTCCCCCCTTGCCCCTGAAAGCCACTCTTTTCCTGCCTTGGCAAAGGCACCATAGAAACCAGGCACTTGTGCTAGAAATCTGAGGGTCTCTTCCCCGCCATTTCCAGCTGGGACCTGAGTAACTGTTAATTCTGCTGCTTACACATGGCGCCTACAGCAGATGCCCATCCTCCTGACCGCTCCCAGGACCCCTCGCGCCTTCCCCTAACCACTCGCCGCCCCGCAGCGCTGACTGCTCCAGGGCCTGCTAGGCTGAGGGCTCCTGAGCACAGATGCTCCCTCGCCTTGCCGTTCACAGGACTGAGAACAGGTCCTGACACTGAGTAGGTTCTTTCTGTCTCAGCTGAATGCCTTGCTTCGCTAATGGCTGCTCTCTAAATATTAATAATTTCAGCTGATTCTATAAAATGCCTCTCACTGATGTCAGATTTTTTAATAAACCATCAGTGCTCTGGGCTCTCTACTGGCTCCCCATTGACACTGTTAGGTCTGTGGTCCCAAAAGGTCATTTGCTTTTATGGTTCAATCGCCATTTGCAGACAGCTATTTCCTAAATCCATCTCATGACAGGTCTCTCCTGGCCTCGGGAACTCCCACCTGAATGCATCAAAGCCACTTAGGACTCCATAAAGTAAAAAATGTCACCAGTGTTTTTCTGGGTCCTCACCTACACCAATTGTTTAAGACACTGACTGTATTTTAATTGCTGTCACTGCCTCTTGTTTCAGCCACTGCCTTTTCCACACACCCCGAATCACCACGTTGCCTTTGGCGGGGCTGTTGCACCTGGACGCACAATCTGGGGGTGCCATTCCCAAAGGCCAGGTTAGGAATGGCAACCCTTAGAGCGAAGGCACCAGGCCTGCTTTTTCATCATAGAATCTCTAGGTACTCAGAAATGAAATCAGCTTCTAACTTAGCATCTTGAGCTTTGAATTCTAATACATACCAATATTAGGGCTTTTATGTTACTTCTGATACAACACAGGATATATTTGCTAACATTATATCTTATACTTAGTCATCACTAGTTCAAGAAATAATTTATGTTAAATCTAAAAAGGTAGAACACTTACTTCAGGTGGTTTTCTACCTAGAAGAATATAAGTAGCCATCACTTCATCGTATTTCTGATTTATTAAGGCGTCATTTATCTCATCTCGTGCAAAACCCATGGCCACCATGAAATCTAGAAGTAAAAAATGCACATTTTCTGAAAATCGGTTTATTTTAATAAATAAATGAACAAACCTTGTCCAAGTCTGCCAACCTTAGATATGAAAACTAAGTTCTGAAAATTTAAAGTGTAGTATCAATTGTAAAAACTTCTGGATTATTAACAGATACTGTGCATTTGGATACTGCATGGTCACAATTTTTCATGTAGAAATTATCCATAGCAGGGGTTGTACATGATGAGGCCCATTCCACTTCTCATGGCCTAGCACATTCCTGAGCTGAATTCCTGTGGCCACCCGGAGGCTCAGTATCTGTCCATGTGTGGGTGACACACACAGATACTCCCCCACCCCAGCACCCTCAGCCTCTCATGGAGTGGTTTCCCTCGTCTCTTAACACTTTCTGCTTTCTGATCAGAAGGCAGGTGGATTCCTCTTTGGAAGGCCTGAACTCCACAGCCCTGATGAGATTCCTAGCAGCCTAGGGGGCTCCTCCCTCCGCTCTAAGCCAGGTAGGAGCACAGCTGAGATGACTCAG
Organism: Noctilio leporinus; assembly: GCA_004026585.1. Classification (NCBI taxonomy): domain Eukaryota; kingdom Metazoa; phylum Chordata; class Mammalia; order Chiroptera; family Noctilionidae; genus Noctilio; species Noctilio leporinus. The sequence goes on from PVIW01000126.1 coordinate 243,991, forward strand.
GTTTGCGTCTGTAATGGCTTTGGGAAGAGAGACAGAAACAGCGAGAATCCTTGGGAAGCCGAACAGAGCTGGGCCTGGGAGGGTGGATCCTGCTGAGATGTGGAAAAAAGAGGCCCTTTGAACTCAGGGCCTCTGCATTTTTGATGAAAATATATGCTACGTTCTGCTGATCCTTATCAGTCTGATCAATGCTGATACTTAAATTAGTCACTCTTCCTGTTAGAAACTGCTGGAAGGGAAAAAGTATGGTTCATCTACATGATTTTAATTTTTACAGCACTGTTGCCAACAATTGAATTAGATTATAACACGCGTAAGAATAATCTAAGGAACTTGACAACTGCAATGTTCCCTGTATACTGGGGGAAAGAAAAGATGATAATGCAAGTATTTGTCAAATAAAAATTGCTTCCCATTCACATTCTTAAACACTAAAGGACCCTAACTTACAGCCTAGGGATAGCACCTCTCACAATGTTTAAAGACTTACCTATCCTCTTTGTGTCATTGAAGTCCGGTTCAGGCTCAGCATATGGCTTTAGTTCTTCTTCTTCGTGACCGACATTCATCCACCGATCTTTCATTATTTGCTAGGAAATAAATTCCGCGTTACCTGTGGCCAACCAGAACACTCAACCATTTATTGCAGCTCTACTGTCCTGAACAGGGACCAAACCACGAAGGCTTCCTTCAATCGTGTCGGGAGTGTCTTACAGGGGCGTGACTTTGAAAAGCCTCCCAGGACAGAATGGGGGGGCAGCTCAGGCCAGAGGCACAGAGCAACTCAGAGGCTTTAGCTGGGGGGCAGGAGACGGTGCTGGTCTCAATGAGGTCGGCCGTGGCAAAGGAAACAAATTTTCACCGTATGAAAAGCAACAACACCCTGTGACTGGGTGTTGGGGGAGAGGTGGAAGGGCCGAGAGAAACTGAAGGCGAGGCTCGGGTTTCTGGTTCAGGTCCCTGAGCAGAGGCTGAGGCCGTCTACTGGGAAACCCCACTCAGGACGAGGAGCAACCCCGACAGGGGAGGACGGAGGTCAGCGGGGTGGTGGGCTCTCCACACTGACACGTTCTGTAAGCAGTTCCGAAGCTCAGGGGAACCTGGGCTAGGAGCAGGGACTTTGAAAACAGCCCACAGATAACGACAGTGGAGGGACTCTCCAAGAGGACGGAGAGTGACAGTGTGGGAAGAAAACCCAGGGTAGATCCTCAAGGGCACCCGCATTTAAGGGTCAGGAGGAAAAGCCACACCCCACGAAAGCAAACAGGGCGGGACATCCGCACAGAGTGACGTGGGAGATGGCGAGACAAGGGATTGTCAGAGAGGTGGCAGCGGTGACCTGCCGAATACGGTGAGAACTGAAAAAGAAATGGACCGTGTTTGGCCACGAAGACAGCGGACTTTCGTTAGGGCCACTGGAGTGGGGTGACGGCCGGAGGGCAGTGCACGTGGCTGGTGGCGGAGGACTGCACATGTGGGTGGAGACTCTGATTTAGAAGCCCGGCCAGGAAGGGAGGCGCTCAGAGCCAGGCCTGGATGGGGACCGAGGGGGAAGGATGCCTCTTTTTTTAATGGATGGTTTCTCAGTGCGTGTGAAGGCCACGGGGAAGGAGTCAGCAAAGCTTCACTGAAGGGTCACACGTGCTAAATCCAGCACAGGAACGGACAGGTAAGTCTGGGACCAGGGAAGAGGCACCTTTCCACCGTGCTCAGGGGTGGCATGGAGTCCATGCCCCATGGCTACACTAAACAAGTACCGTTTAAATGAGCTTAAGTGTCTGAATTTTTCTACCCTATCTGCTAAGTCAAGTAAATAAAGACAAAAAGTTCCTAGTGAACCATACCTGCGGAATCTTTGAAATTAGCTTAGTAAAGATAAAACATCACTCTTAAAAAAGAGATGGGCAAAAATACTCCAGAAATAAGTTGTTTCATTTGCAGTATCAGAAGGAACAAAGGTGAGACATTTCATTTTACTTGTGTGAATCTCTGATGTTATTCAGCTATAACATGCTTAGTACATTTATAATAGCATCGGTTATTACAAATAACCTCACATATGGAATGCAAGTAGGTAACAGAACAGTATGCTAAGAAATGAAATACCCAGAGGCAAAGAAGGGGAGCAGCTTAGACAAGAACCTAGTATAAAGGAACCATGGACATGGACAACAGGTGGGATTGACTTTGGGGGGAATGGGTGGGTGGGGAGGGGGACAGAGGGGAGCAAAAAGGGGATGGATGTAATACAACAACAATAAAATTAAAAAAAAAAAAGAAATGAAATACCTGTTTCCAATGATCTACTTAAATATAAGTTTTCTGTACTGATGCTGAGAGATTTCTATTAACTTTTTAAATATCAGACACTAATTTCAGATACAGCCATGAAGTATTTTTACTGGGTTAGAATTTTCACTATCTTCTTTTATCTTAGAAATACTTATCCTCCCTAAATACAAGTTTTCTGCATTGGATCAAGCAATGCCTGGCAAGGTTTAACTCCTTCTCTAACTAAAAAGTCCATTTTCCCCTATTTTTATGTTGTTTTAATATAATACTTCTTTTCAGGACAAAGAAGAAATAACAGTCTTTCCAGAAACCTACTGTGGTAACTTTTGAAGAGTGAAAGAACCATGTAACTTTCCTAGGTCCAAAAGCAACAACAACAAAGAAGACAAATAGGATGATTTGGCAATTTTCTTAAACACAGGAAAAATGATTTCAAAGTGCCCTTCAGTTCCTGGGATATTTTCATTGTTAGGTATGACTCTGTAGTACAAAACACCGACTTACTTCCAAGCTGCCTCTTTTAATGGGGTTCAGCACTAACAACTTCTTCAGGAGGTTTTCACAGTCAGTGGACATGTAGAAGGGAATCCGGTATTTTCCCCGCAGTACGCGCTCCCGCAGTTCCTGGGAAAAGCCGAAGAAAGCGCACGTCACCGGCTTTTACGAAAAGGACCACGCGCGGGGAGGAACGTGAATAATGTCAGGTGCGGCTGATACCTTTAAGTTCTGGCCATCGAAAGGCAAGGAGCCGCTGACCAGCGTGTAGAGAATGACGCCCAGACTCCACACGTCCACCTCCGGCCCCTCGTACTTCTTCCCTTGGAAGAGCTCCGGAGCAGCGTAGGGCGGGCTCCCGCAAAACGTGTCCAGTTTGTTCCCGACTGTAAACTCGTTACTAAAACCAAAGTCAGCAATTTTAATATTCATGTCAGCATCAAGGAGAAGGTTTTCAGCCTGAGAGGAAAATAATAAAAAGGACAATGTAAAGAGCCTACATAACGTCAAATGAAATACCCATAGCTGTTTCAGACCCCACACACGTTATCTTGGCCTCTCGTCTTTTCAACGCGGTAGCAAGCGTGGCAGCCCTACAGGGCAGGTCCGTGCTGTTCAGAATTACACCGCAGAGGCCTGATGCTAACACTTTACAAGGAAAGCTCTCGTTTTCATGCACAACTGCAACTGTTTAAGAAAGGTTGTTGAAAAATCCGCTTTTTCTTTAAAGGTAAGTGACATCCTAGAACTGTTTCTCAATACGACTTAGCCGAAAGGACTTCAGTCAGCATAATACTGATCCATTTTGGGCTAAAACCAACAAGTTTACCCAACGGTGCTCTATTTTAACAGAGGATCATTGGCTGATGCAAAGCTGGTACCTACAGTAACTGTCCATCAGGGCTTCTGGGGCTACTGGGCTCAACCCTCTGCCCTCTCCTAAGAAGGCCTCCTCAACAAAGTTCTGTTCCATCACTGATGCAATACAAGGCAACACAGACTCCACTAGATCGTGTCTGTTAAAGCTTCCTTTTGCTTTTTTCAAACTAGATCCCCCTCCAGATGGATGTACATTATAGTAGAAAAAGCGGGGATTCTCCTTCCTCTCTCCATGTTTTGAGATGCTAGGTTTCCAAAATCCTAAATCAGAATCACTCAAATAAAGTTTTAAATATGCCTTTTGTAAACACAAGTGATTCAATAAAGTACTTGTTTTGTACATTAAAAAAATCAAACTCTGTTACAATTGATTAACTAATAAACTTATTTTGTAGAGGTGTTTTATCAGGTCCCCAAAAGGAGTCATATATGACTAACATTAAAAGGTAACCTATGTATTGCAAGACAATAGCTATAAACCATACGACTAATAAAGGGTTAATATGCAAAATACAGCATGGGACAAAAGTAGGTTTACAATTGTTCATATGGAAACTAATACAATAATTAATAAAAACTAGTACAAGAATAAACGCTGTTTCACATATGCACAACCATAAATCTACTTTTGCCCCGTCCTGTATATAAGGAATTCGTAGCGCTAAATAGCAAAACAAACAAAAAACAACTCAAAAAATGGTCAAAGCACCTCAATAGGCATTTTTCCACAGAGCATACAAAAGGCCAACAGGTACAAGAAAAGGTGCTCAACATATTCATCGTCAGGGAAATGCAAATCAATAATCACCATGAGATATCACACCACTTGTTAGGGGGGCTAGCATAAATCTAAGTGTTGGGGAGGTTGTAGAGAAAGGGGGATCCTTGTATACTATGGATAGAAACTTAAGTTGGTACGGGCATTATGGAAAACTGCATGGAGGTCCTCGAAAAACTAAAATTAGAACTGCCTTGCACTCCAGCTATTCCCCTTTCGGATAGGTATCCGACAGAAATGAAATCCATAACAGAGAGAGAGAGCTGTGCTCTGATGTTCAGACATTTCCTATCATACTTGTCTTACATCTAAGTATGCAACTTTATACTAATCAGGCACATTTGATGTTCATAAAATTTTTTTTAATTTGTCCTTATTTCTTTGAGCTTTCATGTAAAGAATAAGAATGGGCTCTTATATCTGTGCCCAGACCTTGCTTCTGACTAAATGGGACCTTAACCATTTTTAGTTTGAGACCAAGTTCCACATTTACCTATTAAAGCATTCCTATTAATGGTGAGTCAGATCCTCTAGCCTTTAATGCTAGGTAACTACTCATATATTTTTATTTTCTCAATGCAAATTGGCCTTTCAGAAAGTTGCTATGAAGATGAAATAAAAACTAATTTCCTTCTATAGTGCCTGGTACATTAGGCAACCAAAGATAGCTCTAATATTATAAATAATGAGTTCATAATTTAAATCTTTTTGTTATTAAATCAGTGGCTTACCTTAAGATCACGGTGAACAATGCACTTTTGATGACAATACTGCACAGCAGATACAATCTGAAATAAATATTTGGATAAAGAATTAAATATTATTTTATGGTAAAAAAATCAGAATTTCTCCAAATTATCAACTCCAATTTAGATAAATAACTTGAACTTTAAAGCAGTATTTAATAATTTTCCTATTCCTTTACTTTAGAAAACTACATATCAAAGTTATAATGATGAAACTCACTCTTAAATGTAGAAAATGTGGAAAAGTAGTATTAGCTTGCAAAATATAATAAAATATTTTTGTCAGAATTGTGAAGATTTTTATGGGTTGTTGTGTTTCTCTTGTTTACATGATCAACTATGTATGATTTGTAATTTTGGTCAAAAGGTTTATTTATTCCAGTGTCGGAATAAGAACTTTGGCAAACATAAATCACTATTCCAAGATAGTTGGTCCCAGTTCAAAAAGCAAAATTCTATTTTAGGAACTATATCAAATGTGTTCAACACATGTTTCTTTAGTGAAGCCAATCGACTAAGAACTTATCTGTGAGGTATTTAGCAATATCCTTTGTGTGTTCAAATATAAGAAGTAGGGGAAAACTGTGCTTTAATGCACAAATAAATACAATTATCAAAAGAAAGGAATGTCAGGATTTTTTTGTAACTAGATTTTGTATGCAGTCAAAATTTTCAACCATTACCTAAGGCTCACTGGGGCTGAGGGCTAAGCAGGGGAGAACCCAACAGGTTAAGAGCCGAAGATACAAATGAGAAAGAGGTTATAGCAATTCTTTCATAGTCACTTACTACATTAAATACAGAATTGGAAAGATTCTCATAGCAATCAAGCAAGAGCTATTTTGTACAAATAATGATATCCGATGTCTAGGAGGACAACTATTTTAACGCACAATGGAACATTCAATTCTGCAGATTCAATTAAATGTAAACAGTCTGAATATTGACTATTGGTTAGGCACTTACAAGTGGTGATAGTAATGAGATTTCTGCAAGTCTAAAGATGACGTGAAGTATGACCATGCTAATAGGAATATGGTTTAAAACAAAACTTCTAAGTGACAGGCGTGAAGCTGACAGTTCAGTATTCTAAAATTATCCTGATGTATATTAAAATGGTTCAAAGACAGAGAAGACATGAATTCAAAACAAAACCAACACACAATGAGTAATACGTGATTTGATTTCTTTTACGTCAACAGTCAGTTTATTGAGTACCTGCTACGTGCAAGAACATGTGCTAGGCACAGACGCTAACACTATGGGACCCCGCCCCGAAGGAGCTGGTCATCTGACGGGGAGACTTGTGCCACGTAAGCACAGTACACAGCGAGTCATGGAACCAGAAGTACAAAGATGTGAGGAAACCCAACAACTATATAACCAATTCAGCTAGCCATGCTTCCTAGAGTCGGTGCTGCTTGAGCTAGGCCATCCCTGAAGGACAGCAGTATTTTAAAATGTGGATATTCCATGATGCGGCGGGCGGTGAGGGGTGCAATGCCCCAGGGCCGAGGACCCACACTATGAAAAGGGCAGGAATGGTAACGGTAAACCTTGACAGACAGGCTGGCAAGTCTCTGAATTCCAAACTAACCTGGTATTACAAAACTACGTAAACAATGCATGTTTCTGAGCAGAAGGACTGTGAACGACAATGATCAATTTGAAGCATGGGTTCCCAGAATACAGAACCTTACAATGAATATTTGCAGCATGTTTTCAGAAGTAATATCTATTACCCAATGTTCACTAAACTATGGCTATTAGCCAAGAGATCTATATATTTATATAGAGATATTAATATTTCTTATGGACTATAACATATGGCTTAGCATGTTCATACTATAAGGCTGTATTTGTATCATGGATGACAGAAATTTGCTGATAATGTCTTTTTCAAGTCTCTTTGTCTTGATGCAGTGAAGAAGGCATGTTACAGGTGATGACTGGGTTACCAAACATGCATTTCACATCAGCAGCACAATCTCCATGAATGCAGTTCTACAGGCACTTCTGAAATTAAAATCCCTTGGGCCTTAATGTCTTAAGAATGGAATGACAGTTAAAGAGAATGCTCTGGATCAAGCATTCATCCTCCCCAAGCCAACAACCTCTGTCCTCTGGCAGCCAAACACGGTGAGTTAGCATGTTCCCACACTTATCTAGACAGGTACGATTTCTGCCGGGAAAGAAATTCTGATTCTAGCTCACTGTGAGGACCCCATGGACAAGTCCAAGTTGTACTGCATGGCTCTATGGCCAGACCCTCCCCCCTTCCCCAAACATCATAAATAGGATATAGAAATTCCCCCATGGTCCTTCTGCCGCAGATCGAGAAAAAAGGAACCACTCTCAGCCCTACACTGGCCCTAAGACCAGACATGCCAGTGTCTTGCTGTGAGAGGCAATCGCTAGAGCTCCTTTGCAATTAGTTATTAAGAGGGTCAGGAATCCCTAAGCTTAAAGTAGTAGCCTTGATATTGGGAGAGTTGTGTCAATCCTAAAATGCTCTTGCAGGTCATCGATCCTAAGGAATGCAGACGCAATGTGTGACAATGGCTGCTAAGGTGGCCTTAACTATTCGGTGACTTTGCTATATCTAACAGTAGAGTCAAAACAGCTGGCGAAATCCTGAATGAAGAAGAAGGGAAGAGGAAGAGCTGTTTAACTTTTTCACACAGGATTCTCTTAACTGATCACGGAGTGAGTCTGTTTTGTGAAACCTCTGTTGCTACCTCACGGAATCATGACTTTTTGGAACACAATTTCCAAAATGCAGTATGCTAAAGGCATACAGAGACCTTTGACTTAGGATAGCTTCCTAGAAGCATGCATCTTACAACAGCTAAATCTAAAAACAACTGTTGATAAGGAAGCAATTTTGAGAAACTGGCTGGTGGTCAGCCCATATGCTGTTAAACTTCTTCCTATCCTGGGCTGGCTGTTCAGGACCAGGCTTACCAAAGCTCTGTACAGTCAGCACTTTAGGTCACTGTTATTCTAGTATCAGTCATTGTAGTTTTAGTTAGTAACTGACAAGCAAGAAAATCTCAATGGGCATTAAATATTTCCACTGGGACCTTCATGCATATTTTAAAGCCTTAACTACTCATTTTTTTTTCAGTCAGCTGGTTTTGGATATGATAAGTTGTCTGCTGAAACTACTTCAGTTAAAAACAATAACAATTTAATAATGTGCCATTTCTACCGTAATTTATATAGCATGCTATGATTCATCCCTTTATTCCTAAAAATTGAAAGTAAAATTCTACATCAACCTAAATTACTTTTTCTCATTTTGTCATTACTGTAGCAAGTCATATTCAAGTTGAACTGGAAATACAAATATCTTACCATATTCTTCTGCCACTTTTCAAGGCTCCTTGCCTACATGACTAAATAAAATTGACCATAATCTTTAAATCTATAAAAGTATGAGTTCTAATACCAAGTCATCTTTAATTACAAAATAAAATAACACATAACTTCCTTAAACAGTACACATGTACACTGAATACACAGAGCTGACAATACTTGATAATAATTGTTAGGTAAAGGATTCAGGATTTCTTTTCTGTCTCAGTCCAGTCTATATTTCCAAGACTATCAATGAGTTAATGAGTCTCGCCTATAAGCATTTCATTATTTATGGTCATCTAAAAACAACCATTTGCAGCTCTTTAAGATTTAAATTCAGGAAGAACAAATTTCTTTTTCAGTTTTCCATTCATAAAAAGTATAAGAAAGCCAGGAGATTTTTGTTTTAAATACCACATATCCTAAAGTTCAGTTTGTGACGCTGTCCATTGTACATTACTAAAATTATCAGCAAAACAAAGTTGAAAACTACTTTCCATACCTGCCTAAATTTTGCACGGGCCTCTTTTTCTTTCATTCGTCCATGGGCAACTAAGTAATCAAATACTTCACCTGAATCAGAAAGGTAAAGCAGGTAGTAAAATATACATAAGATTTTCAATTAACAATATATGCAAATGTCAAGTTTTTGCCTTGTTTTCAAAGAAGCTTCTGGCCCACAATTTTCTGATAGTTCTACGTAAATCACAAACTATTCCATGTCTTAAAAAAAAAGAAAGGAAAAAATTACATAATTGAGTATTGGTAGCAGTTTAGTGATTTAGCAAAACTCTTTAAAGAATTAAGTCATAAAAATGTAACCAAGAAAACTTGCTTTCTGCTTTTTAAGTTATTCAGGAAAAGAAAAAAAAAATACAGTCAACTCTTTATTATCCATTCTAATAAAGGGAAGCCACAACACAGGTGATCAGAAGTTACATCTGGCTTGGTATTTGGGGCCTACATTTCAGGTAAAATAACAAAAGTTTTATTAGGTTGGATTTCTCTCTTTTAAACTCATACAGCCTTGGTCAGCTTCTCTCACCATTTCCACACGCGCTGATGTCTTTCTTTTCCTTCCTGCACTCTGATTGCACTTATTCTCATTCCATCTATTTTGTACCTACTATCATGCAGAATTAAATTGTCCTTACGTGCATCTTCTACTACCCCAAATGAATTCAAACTACTTGAACAGCATCATCTTAGCTGTATGTTCTGTACTCCCCACCTCCTGACAGAAGACAGAGTGGACAGACATACGCATTTGTTGAAATAATTTATACACAACTAAAAACTGTAGAAATTTCCTACTAGAACTATATTACTTTACATGTCTGCAAGTTAATTCATTTTTTCCTAGTCAATAATAGTAAAAAAAAACCTCAAATTAATGTTTAGTTACAATATTAAAAATAAAACATCTCTAAGGAAGAAATTTATTTTTTATGTCCTTTTAATTACCATTTGCACCATACAGATAGATATACATACGTGCCAAAAACTCACAAAGTGGCTTCAAGAGTTCTTGTAAAGTACAGCAAAGTAGTCAAAAACTCAGACTTTAGAATCAGACCGATTTTGATATGAATCCTGGTTGAGCCCAATGTAGTGTTTGGGAGACACTAGCGTACTCTTAACTTGATTAAGACCTGGTTTCTAGGTGCTGCCTATCTCACATGGCTTTTGTGAGGTTTAAATGAAATAATGCATGTGCTCAGCACAGGGACTGGCAGATAGTAAGCACTCAATAAATCATACATTTGTATCTAGGCATACAGATATATTACATATACATGGATATGCAATATCAATCCTGGGATATAAGTAAAATATTAAAAATAAAATATGTAATGGTGTATGTCAGATGAAACTAACAGAGCTACAATGTCAGACAGCATATTACTTAAATGATTAAATGGGATGATGAGAACAGAGAAATGAAGGAATGCTCTGGTTGACCCATCGCAGTAATTCATTCCAGACCTGTGCGATTAGGCTGGGAAAGATACACACAAGCGTTCAGAGATCTGGCCTATTCTCAAGTTCTCCCCCGAACACTAGGACCCCAAATGCTCTGTCCCTCACTTACTTATATTCTGTTTACAGTTTGCTTCCCCAGCCAAAATGTAACCTTCTCGAGGGCAGGGACTTAGTTGTAGCTCACCCAGAATATTACCTAGCACACAGTATGTTTACATTTAATGGACACTGCTTGTGTGAAGGAGAGAAGGAATGAACACACCACTCCAGGGTGGTCCTGACACCTACTCTGAATAGGTTCTTGGGGACAAAATGTGCTCCGCATCGTGAGGAGTCCCTTGCCTCCCCATCACGGGCATCTTTCGCCCTATTAGCGAGCCAGTCAGCTGGTCTGTGCCCGGCACAGAGGCAGCTGCCTGACTGCTCTCCTGCTCACTCGGGATTTCTGTGAGCACGCACATCAGATTCAATCCTAAAATACCTGCCTGTTTCAGAGGGAAAATGTGAAGTGTTGTATTATGCAGAGTAGTTTTGCCACTGTTCGAGTAAAAGGGCAAGAAAACGGTATTAGACTTATTGCTGAACCATAAGCGCAAGGCGAGACCAAAGAAAATCGGTCAGGAGGTGTCGGAACCCAGTGAGGTACCACCTGGTTGGGGCTGAATTCCAGGCCACTCATGGTCCCTATGCTACACGGCCCCTTGCTGCTATGCTTCTGAAGGAGGGCAGTGGGGACACTGTGCTCTGTCACGCCAGCCATCGACCCCCTTCATTAGCACCAATAGAGAGTTGACTGTACTCACCATCCACTGTTAAAACAGTACAATTATTAACGTGGCTTGTGGTGGACCTTCATCAACAGGATGAGGCCCACCGACTCTTAGCAGTCTATGATTTTTTTCTATCAAAGTGTGCCTAGCCCATTTTTCTAGACTTTAGATGACAGAAATGAACAAAACAAAAATAAAGGGTCTAACTGAACTAAAAATAACACTCAGAGTTCCCACGCTGACAAAATGTTACATAAATCTAACTAAAGGTTAAAAAAGTAGAGCAACAGTTCATTGTGTGTTCTCTATAGATTTGTTAATTTTATTATAGACTTTCGTTTTATGTAAATCTGCATAGTTGAATCACTGTTTAAAAAATTTTAAATGTAAATAACATAGGTTTTCAGGTCAAGTAAAAAAATCTACACTGAAGTGTCTTCAGGATAGAAAAAAAAAACTTTGTAAAGAACCAAATCTAAAATTTTCCATAAAAAACTGAAAAAGCACTTAAAATATAGTTAATATTTGAAATCTAAGAGATAGTATATGAATACATAATTTACATGCTGTGGACTAGAATAAACCATTATTCTAGTTACATAAAGTCTGAATTACCAGGAAAATCTATATCCTTTATCAGCTAAAAGGACTCAACACTTTTTCTATTGATTGGCAAAAGGGTCAATTAGCCACAGTGGTTTAAACACTTAGAGCTGCCCTCCCTCTTCAATTGCTCACATTTTCCGAGCTCTTGCAACCTCCAAGTATTGCTTTTTCACTTATTGAATGACTTCACTCCATACATTTTAAACCTGTTTCTGAGAAACTTAAGTCCTATATTTAACAGAGCTGTGATTTTCAGCCAGCGTATCTCTCATTTGAGGGAAAGGCAAATGATAAGTTTCCTACATGTATCAGTGTTTTAAAAAATCATTCCTATTTTTGATACTATATAGTCAAAATACACACTATACTCCAGTACAAATGCATCTTACTATTTCCTTGTCAACTCAGTCATTTAACTTAGAAAAGATTTAGATCAATGCTTGTTTAAATTAAAACATTTTATGGATTATCTTGAAAAATGTACATATATTGAGAATCTGTCATACATGAACAATCAGTGAAATAAACATCTGACCTAGGTTATGCTTTGCCATAGATTTATTAAATACATTCTGATCTTGAGATTTCCTGTTTATAGCTAAGAGCTCTAATCATAATAATATGACACATTATAATATACTGTTCAGGTAAGAGAATCAAACCATTCCTAAATAACAATGCAAATTTAGTTTTAAAAATATTTCTGCCCTGGCTGGTGGCTCAGTGGATAAGGCGCCAGCCTGCGAACCCAAAGGTCACAGGTTCGATTCCCCAGCCAGGGCACATAACCAGGTTGCAAGCCAGGTCTCCAGCCAGATCCGTAGCTGGAGGCGGGTGAAAAAGGCAACCATCATTGATCTCTCTCTCTCTTTCTCTCTCTCTCTCTCTCTCTCTCTCTCTCTCTCTCTCTCTCTCTCTGCCTCTCTCCCTTCCCCACTTTCTAAAAATAATAAATAAAATCTTAAAAAAAATATTTCTAAGTAACTTTAAAATAAGGCAAAAATTCTGTTTTTAAATGTAGGATCAATAGGTGTTGAAAGTGAACAAGAATTGTTCCTTAAGGTATCAGGTAAATACATTTTAATAAAACTGTAAGTTCACTAATACCAATGAAGATATAAGTTTACAATGTATCATGTGTTGACAGTTCTATGTCTCACCCACAGTAATCTTTCCAGACCCTCATCCTTACCCCCACTTGCATATTCCATGACTAAATACAGGGTCTTCTCTGTTTCAATAACTTCAAACAATTTTACTGAAAAAGAAAAGAGAAATATAACTCTGTAATTGTCAGCACATATTGAACATGTTTTAATAAAATTTAAGGTAACACAAAACCAGGGGAAATGCTGAGTATTTATTAAAGATTATTAATTATAATGTTAAATGTAAAGAGTCTCTCAAGGTTTATTACTACAGTGGAAGAAAATTACCTACTATGAAGTGATATGAAACCACCTCCTGAGTCACAAGAGTTAAGTTTTTGGTATTAAAAAACCATTACTTTTCCTAATCAGAATAATGTAATAAAAGGAAACTCTTAAAATCAGAATGACAAAGTTCTTTTACAATAATAAAATTTTAATTAACGCTTTAAAAGATGCTATATTGTATTAGGTATATAAAAAATGTTAAACGATCTTTGGTACAGAAACAAACAATTCTATATACATGTGATATTATAAAAGTTTCTGGTTAAAAATTACTAACTTATCAAATTTATATCATTGAAATTATATATACATTAACATGTTAATAACTACATATGTTACGTTAACATCTCCAATAAAAATAATATTTTTAAATGTGCAAGAAACAAGTATTTAAAAACAGACTAAAATACCCTGGCTGATAGCACAGTGGATAAAGTGCCAGCCTGCAAACCCGAAGGTCGCTGGTTCGATTATTCCCCAGTCAGGGCACATAACCAGGTTGCAAGCCAGGTCTCCAGCCAGGTCCATAGCTGGAGGCAGGTGAGAGGCAACCATACATTGATGCTTCTCTCCCTCTCGGCCTCTCTCCTTTCCCCTCTCTCTAAAAATAATAAATAAAATCTTAAAAAAAAAAAAACAGGCTGAAGGAACTGATTTCTACTTCTTGCAATCCAAAGATTTTATATAGTACACGTAGTCAACTTACTTATTTGTAAATAAAAGGGTAAACCACAATTTATTAAAATAAATTTATTTAATTGTAATCAGCTCTATTTTTAATTCAAATTCATTATTTTGCCTATAAACAATGAACAAACCACAATGCATATGATCAAATTTACCTGTAATTCATTTTTTGTAAATCTGTAGATGGCCTGCAGTCTCCCTTCAGGGAGATCAAGGAGGGTGATACAGAAAACGATGCATAAGCATTAACTCTAAGTCATATCCGTCATTTTAGAGAAAAGCAGAGATAGCAAGGTTGTACAAACCAGCACTCTATAGCTTTCAGTTAACGTCTTCATATAAGAGACCCTTAAAATTATTGTTTTTTAATTCACTTGAAGGAAAATACTTCATCATTAACTTACATATAAATTTCATACCTATGTTAGGATGATTCAGTATCTTCATTATTCGTACTTCTCGGAACAGCTGATAAAGAAAACAGGTAGAAATGCTCCTGTTAAAAAGGACACTCAAGCAGAGAACCAATCAAAACATCCATTTGAGTAAAATTTACTACAGGATCCTGATAATGGACTAAGAAATAAGAGATTTGTTTCTCAGTCCCCTTTCTAACTTTGCTGAGACTTGGTTCTCAGGACAATTTTAACTACATGAACGCAAATGGTCCTCTCTCTCTTTCTCTTTCTTCCCCTCCCCTTCTCTCTCCCAACAATATACAATAAATCTTAAACTTTTATTGGACTGTTCTTCATTACCAAGGATAAAAGGAAAATATTGTGGAAATGAAGCTGAATGATTCTTCATGTGATTTTATCTATAAATAACCTTCCTGGGAGGTGGGGAGTTGACTCTACTCATCTCTACTGATTGATCAGATAGATTTTTAAAAGATTAAATGATATAATATAAACCTACTTAATATTTGGAAAGGAAACTATTTTCAGTAGCATTTTAAGGGAGACTTGCATAATGTTAAAGAAGAATCAAAATATATTTACCACTTTGTTGAAAACCAAAACAAAATGAAAACAAGTCACTTGAAACATGAATGTTAAAATTTCCCTTCATTTTCCTTTACTTTTAAAGAACATAAAGCCTATTTTTCAAAAGCCTGATTGAGCATTTCTTTTTTTACTGTACGTTGCCCCTATGAGTATCTGTTAGACTCAAAATCAAACAACTAGTTCTACAGAAAACAGGAAAACCAATAATTAACGTTCCAAAAAGTCTGAATTAGGAATGGCGTTTTATCAGAATAAAATCTAAAGTTGGTGCTTTCGGAAGTTATAGTTCTCTCAAGAAGATACACAAATGGCCAAAAAAGAACATGAAAAATATGCTCAATATCATTAATCATCAGGGAAATGCAAGTTAATACCACAATGATATATAACCTCAGGCTCATTAAAATGGCTACTATGAAAAAAAGAACACCAGGAAATAATGTGTCGACAAAGATATGCAGGAAATAGGTACACCCCGAAGACTTCAAAGCAGAAACTCCAACATATATTTATATACCATGTTCATGGTAGCATTATTCACAACAGCTAAAAGGTAGAAGCAACTCGAGTGTCCGTTGGTGGACGAATGAGCAAACGGATGTGGTAAACACATACAATCAAATATAATTCAGCCTTGCAAAGGATGGAAATTCTGATACATGTAAGTAATAAATCTTGAAAATGTCATGCTAAGTGAAATAAACTAGTCACATGAGGACAAATACTGTCTGATTGCATTTCTACATGAAATGAAAATATAATTTTGTATCCATAAAGTTGGCCAAAATGAAGAAATCTGAGCATATAAAGTGCAAGAAAGTAGAGCAATAGTAAACCTCATACACTGTTAGCAAAAGTTCATATTGGTCCATCCACTTTGAAGAGCCATTTGACAATATTTAGTAAAACTGGAACATGCACACCCTTCAACCTAGCAATTCCACTTGAAGAGCTATATTATTATTCTATGTACCTTCACAAAAATGTATACACAATGATGATCACTGCGAGACTGTGTAGTAGAAAAAACAAAAAAGTTAACTAACTAGAAAAAGAACAAAATGAAACACAAAACCACCAGGAACAACTTAAATATCTGCCAACACAAAAAGGGACAAACTGCAGCACACCTGTTACTGAGAGAGTGGGTAAATAGTGGCTCGTACACCAATAATAGTAGGGAAAATGAATGAGCTAAACTATACAGACTGACATGAATAGAACTGAAAGACAACGTTATATGAAAAAAAGCAAGTTGCAGAAGGATAGGGAGTTTAAGGTTGCTGGTTTGATTCCCGGTCAGGGCACATGACTGGGTTGTGGGCCAGGTCTCCAGTTGGGGGTGTGCTAGAGGCAACCAGACACTGATGTCCCCTCCCTCTCTTTCTCCTTCCCTTTCCCCCTCTCTATAAATAAATAAATAAATAAATAAATAAAATCTTGAAGGAAGGGTGAAAGAAAGAAAGGAGGAAAAATAGATTGAAGAAAGAAAGACACGTTCAGAACAGTAGTTCTTTTCTAGGTAGGAAAAGACAGAAATAGAACCAAGAAATGACACATAGGGCTTCAACTATATCTGCGATGTTTCATTTAAAAAAAAAAAAAAAATAGAAATGAAGCAATTTAGTCCAATAAAAACTATCATGAGAAAGCAACTTTTTTTTCAAAAGGGAAAGACATTTTGAAGTCCTCATCCAAAAATTAAAAATAGACTTGTTTACTATGTCAATAAACTGCCCAACTTAAGGGGAAAAAATAGAAGTATGATCCTTCAAATAACTAAATGAGAATATGACTTTTAATAGAGCCAGGGCCTGGCTGGTGGCACAGTGGATAAGGCGCCAGCCTGCAAACCCAAAGGTTGCTGGTTCAATTCCCAGCCAGGGCACATAACCAGGTTGCAAGCCAGGTCTCCAGCCAGGTCTGTAGCTGGAGGCAGGTGAAAGGCAACCATACATTGATGTCTCTCTCCCTCTCTGCCTCTCTCTCTTCCCCTCTCTCTAAACATAATAAATAAAAAATAAATGAGTCAGAGATTAGTCTAGAATTCATAGGTGATTTAAAGAGTCCTAGCTTCCTCAGTTCCAAGAAAAAATTCTTCCATATCCATTTCAGTATATCTTAAATAGTTCACTGAAAATATAGAAATGGATGTATGCTTTACAACCATTAAAGGCCAAGCAATTTTAGAGCAGAGGTTTTAAAAGTCAGAGGCAGAATATGAGTAACAAAAATGAGAAACAAAACTACAATCAAAACCAGAACTAATACAAACTAAAGCGATTCTTTATGAATAATCCTTAGTTGTTGAGTGTTTAATTTTAAGGACAGGGGGCTGTAACATTGTTGTAGAGACAGGAAGGGTTTTCTTGAAGAAATGACTCCAATAACTAAAGTGTGCCAACAAGGTTTAGAAAAATTGGATTTTGGTCAGTTTGATCTCTTCAGAAAATCTGGTATTCTTACATATAAACTGCTGATGTTTTAGCTAGATACTAATATTAGTGGTATCACCTTTTAAAAGAAACTTGTTTAAGGCCCTGGCTGGTGGCTCAATGAATAAGGCGCCGGCCTGCAAACCCAAAGGTCGCTGGTTCCATTCCCAGTCAGGGCACATAACCAGGTTGCAAGCCAGGTCTCCAGTCAGGTCCGTGGCTGGAGGCAGGTGAAAGGCAATTATACATGGATGTCTCTCACCCTCTCTGCCTCTCTCCCTATCCTTCTGTCTAAAAACAATAAATAAAATCTTTATTAAATAAATAAACCACATGGACACTGAAAGCATGTTGCTGAGCACTCATTTCTTGGAGAATGGGGCAATGAGGGATAGGTTTTGGGGGAATCTTATTTCATTACAAGGCAGTAGGACTCCTTGCAGACAGGGAGAAGGCCCTCCTGGTGTTGGAAGGACTCTTCCTGCTCCCACTCCCCACCACCGGCCTCTCCCCCACAGCTTGCAAAATGCTAACTCCTCTCTTATCACTTAGGTTTTCATTGGACACACAGAAGCATCGGACCATGTCTTTTCTTCACATGATCCATACACATGAAAAGAACTATGCTATGAAATGAAACGTGCCATAAAGCAGGTATATGTGAGTAACTGGTATTTCCACACATGTCCAACAGAGGCATTATTGAGGAATTCTGCTTTCTCCACGACCAAAGTATTTGCTGATCATTTTGATTGGCTGTACAAGTTTGGTTTCTTGATCATTTGCTGAATTACTCATTCTTAACACTGCTTTCATGGTTCTGCCCTCTCTACCTTTAGGGACCAGGCTCATGTACGTGACAAAAATGATTTTGCAAATGTTCTGGAAAAGTTAGCTAGCTTTCCCAGAGAGGCTGACTGGCTTTATGTGTAAGAGTCTCTCTGTTTTAGGAATCCAGAGTTATTTACGTGACATTTACATATGTGACTACGATCCCTTTATATTCTAATAAAAATCACAGAGGATATTATCTCACTCTATACAAAGTTAACGCGTATGGTAGAAATGCTAAAAATCTGTTTCATTTTTAAAGTAGTAAAACGTATATCTGAGACAGTTTCCCCACAAAAGCAAGTACTAAAGCAACATGAAAGAACTTTACCAGGGCATTCTCCATCATAACTGCTTTTTATTCTTTCCCCTGCCTTTTTATATTTTCACCCTTTGAAGGAATGTTTGTACTTTTACTAATAAGTCAGCTAAAACACTAGTTCTTATGAAAGAAGGAAGAATATTAAGTGAAGCAATAAAAGGAAACCCACCTCTGGATAATATTAACTCAAATAGATGTTTCATGAGTAGAATTCCGAATACTTCAAAATATTTGGTACCAAGTTTTATTCCACTAAATTAAATGCATAAATTCCTTTCATATGGCACATGCATTTGAATAATCTTTTTCAAACAACCACTTGAAAAATAGTTTAAATATTTAATAGAAGTGTTTTATATAGTATCTTTTCTTAACATATTGATGAGATGAATGAAGTATTGCACCCCCCCAAAATTTAGGATAACTGGCTTTACAGAATGCATATACTAATTAATGAACTCACATTCTAATTAGTTACTATTAAGACAATTAAATACCTTTTGTAGACTGGTAGGATTTAGCTGAGTTTTATCTATTATTTTCACAGCAACCTAAAAAAGAGAATCATTAAACTACATTTGAAAATAGACATTTTAATGAATGAAATCTTTTTAAAAAAGTTTTTATTTCCAACTAGATATAACTTAGCGTTCACATAATTAGATGGCAAAGTTCTGATAATTCGGCAGCTGTAGGATATATTCCATTAACCCAAGTCTTGAATGTGTTTGATTCTGAGTCACTGAAATTACATACACTTTTGTTATTTTTTCCAAGTTTCCTCCTTTTAAGTAAAAATCATCTGTATCTTAATCTTTTACTCATGACTTCGATAAGTTATCATTTATATGAGTACAATGACCGGGTGATGACATGGGGAAAGGAACTGGACCCCCAGGCTTAGCTGTAGCTGGGCCTGTATCTGCACTGCTCGGGGTCAGATTGGACAGAGAACTAAATCCAAGAGAAGTGACAATCATATTAAGTATGGCACAAAATCAAAACTAACTAAAAACCTTTTGTGACTGATATTTTTTGTGATGTCCTAATTGGATCCCGTGAACATTGTGTAACACAGACCGGCAGATGTTTAACTATTTTTAATCTTTAACATACAATTTATTATATGTGTTAATATGAATCATTATTAAATGTACAAAGGTTTGCTCTATAAAATACACATCATTTAAAACATGGGATTTTTAGGAAAATAATTTTTTAATAAAATATCTGTATAACAACACTTGTTCAAGGTGCTAAGTAGATCAAAATTAATGGGTTACTTTCTGCACATTTACACCTGATTTTTAAGAAAAACTGATCCTTGTCCTGTTCCTGGGGTAACAAAGGTAATCCAAAATATTTCCTGAAACCTTACCAAGAAGGACAGGGCTCTGAGAAGAGCTCACTCACACCCAGCTCCATCTTCGAGGTGCTCCGGTTCCAGCTGGTGCGAGCCACCAGTGTCACTTAGCCTGCGTACCAGGTGCCCCTTAGCCCCGGCACCAGGTGTCCCTTAGCCCCGGCACCAGGTGCCCCATAGCCCCGGCACCAGGTGTCCCTTAGCCCTGGCACCGGCTCTAGGAACCGCTCTCTAACAAGCCTGGAGAGATGAATGTTCACACCCGCGCCATGGGCAAAGGCGTGGCGAAAACTTACCTCTCTGCCCGTCAGCACGTGCCTCGCCAGCTTCACTTTGGCGAAATTCCCCTTCCCTATGGTCTTCTGCAAGCGGTAGCTGCCCACGTGCGGCTGCTCGTCGGCGGCCGTGGCCACGGAGTTGCGGCCCCGCGGGAAGCTCTGTCTGCTGCCGGGTTTGGGCGGCTGGGCGGCGGCGTCCGCGGGCCCGTCCCCCGAGGTGTGCTGCGGAGAGGGGGACACCACTTCACGGTCCGTCCCGCGGACACTTCACTCACAATTGGGTTTTCAGGTGGGGGCCGGCTACTCGTCCCTGCTATTTATTGGCCGATACGTCTCTTTGCCAGGGGTGCTGGGACGACTTAAGCGGAACGTCCTGCCTGGCTTCAGGCTCCGGGTCAGGCTGCAAAAGCGCAAGTGGTCCGCCAGCACCCCATGGGCCCCTCTCAGGGTGTGTTTGTTCGGTTCAGGTGCTATCACAGTCCAGGGCCGCTTCATTCAAATGTCTTTCAGGCCAATTAAAAAAAAAGAAAGAAAGAAAGAAAAAAGCCCTGGCTGGTGTGGCTCGTGGATTGAGCACCAGCCGGCGAACCCAAAGGTCGCCAGTTCGAGTCCCAGCCAGGGCACATCACCAGGTTGCAAGCCAGGTCGTAGCTGGAGGCAGGTGAAAGACAACCATACATTGATGTCTGCCTCCCTCTCTTCCTCCTTACCTTCCCCTCTCTCTAAAAATAATGAATAAAATCTTTAAAAAACAAACAAACAAAAAACCCTCAGGAGCACAGTTCTATTTCTCTCAGTTTGTCACATTCACGCTTTCATTTGCTTGGCACGTAACTCAGCCAGTTGACCACCCAGCACCCCACTCTGGGTATGCCTCGAATCAATTCCTGCCCAACCCACTCCTCAGCTCACCATACCCAAGAGACCTGCCCACCCGCATGTCCTCCACCCAGGTCCCAGGTCAAGCTGGGAACAAGCTCTTTCTCACCAGCTCTGACAGTCCCTGCTCTTGTGTAGTTCTGTCTACATTCCTCTGTTTATGAAATGTCTAGCTATTTTTGTGAAAACATACAATCACACATAGACATAACATCTTTTTGCCATTAGCTTCATAAAAGTAGCTGAAGATGAGCAGAACAAATTAGCCAAAGAGGGGGATACCTTTTATTTGTCAAGTAACTAAATCAGACTTCTGCCGTCCTACCTACATGACCAAAGCTTGTCTGAAAATTTTTGATCGGAAATATCTTAATGGTGACTCCATTGACCTGTCTCATGCAAAGCATGATTCAAGGGTAGTCATTGTTCTGTTACTACTTTCTGATTTTTAAAAAACTTGGCTCATGATTAAGTTAGACATATGACCTAGAAGACAAAGTTAACTCTATACAAGAAAAATACTACAATTTATCACCTCACTTTCAAAAGCATGGAACAGCACTGATAAGCCATAAGAACAGAAACAAGATGAGAATATCCTATCAACACTCTCATTCAACATGATGGTAGTACTATTTAAGTATATCATCTTTCCACAATTGGCATAAATGCAACTAAATCAATATAATATTTGGAAGCACAACTTAAGCTCAATAGTTATAAGAGAGAAGAAACATTCCAAAGAATCAATTACATTCAGAACGAATCATTCAGTGAACTCTTAACTCATCCTTTCAAATTCAGCTTCAACATCGAGTCAGAGCTTCCACCCCCTGCCTCAGCTAAGCTGGGTTCTATGCCCATTTCTGGTCTTTCTATAGTTACTTCAAGCTATTCACTGCCCCCAATTTTTAATTAATATTTATTTAAATGATATATAAGAGGTCTTCCCTGAACGCGTTGGGCACACAAACTGGTTTAATTATGTTGACACTGGCTCAATACTTTGGGACAGACCGAAGGGTCAACTATGTCAAGTAACTCTCACAGGCTGCTAAGGAAAAATATCAGTCCCCTGTACCACATTTCCACTTCAGGCCCATTCCCTCAAGCCTTTTTCCTTTAGCTTTTTCTTCTAGGATTTGCTAATTCTTGGTCCATCAGTCTGAGACATTCTCTCAATTTCCTGCTATGGCAAATTAAGATTAAGATTTTTTTGGCACCCTCCACCTTCTCATCTTCCTAATATAACATGATTAAGTTTCCAGTCAAAAAAGTATTGTGTTGACAGAGGGGAGTAAAAAGGGGATGGATGTAATACAACAACAATAAAGTTAAATGTAAAAAAGTATTATTTATAAAATAATGACTTGTAAATACTAACTCACTGGAAGCCAAGTAGTATAGTATGATGCTTGTATTATACCTTGTCAGCTTCATTGTGGTATGAATGACACACAATGAAATTCACCAACATTCGGTAGATAGCATGAGTTGTGACAAATATGTAAAGTCATTAAACATGACCTGTGTAAATATGTCCAACTTTTCATCATGCCAAAAAGTTCCCTGAGCCCACTTCTGCCAATGCGCCCTCTCTCAACTACACATACTTTTGCTTTTCTTGAAAGGTAGAGAGATACATCACACCATAGAGAGGTGAACCTGTTTCATTCACAGTAATTCCAGACATACTTGGACTTACTCCTGCATTTTTATGTTTAAATGTTTTCTCTTTTCTTTATTTACAGAGAGAGGGGAAGGGAGAGAGTCAGAGAAACATCCATGTATGGTTGCCTTTCACCTGCCTCCAGTTGGGGACCTGGCTGGAGACCTGGCTTGCAACCTGGTTATGTGCTCTGGCTGGGAATTGAACCAGCGACCTTTGGGTTTACAGACCGGTACCTATCTACTGAGCCACCAGCCAAGGCTTTATTAGACTTTTTTCCCCTCCTCTACTGGGAGCTCTACCTCCAGTGTCTATTCTATCATTGGCTATTTAAAAATTTTAAGGGTAGAAATCACAGTGCAGTGGGCTGGGAAAATGTGGAAAATGAGGGAATGGAGACAGCGAGGGCAGATAATAGCCCTGAGAAGTGTGACTCTGGTGAAGAAGCACCCGTGGGACAGAGGGGCAGCTGGGGAGGCAACTGGTCATTCGCTTGCTCGAAGATGGGAGAGGCCTGAGCAGGTTGAAATCCCAAGGGAAGGGTCCAGTGGAGAGAGGGAAGCTGCTGAGACAAGGGAGGGAAAGATAAATAAAGTTCCTGGGAAGGTGGAAAACGAGAAGGGGCAGGGTACTGATGGAGAGATGGCCCTCCTGCAGGAAGAAAGACACCTTTTCTCCTGTTACAAGCAGAAAGGAAGAGAAACCAGGTCTAAGCGGAGAGAAGCCCGTACACCTGATAGCAGGAAGTTGAGGCAGTTCCAGGCTGATGGCTCTAAGTTCTCTGTGTGGTTGGAGGTAAGGCCACCTGCTAAGAGTGTAGAGGGGCCACGGGTTTGCAGGGAGGAGAAGAGATCCGAAATAACTTCTGCGGAGGAAACACATGGGAACCAACGAAGCCTAGGCAGCAGTGGCAGTCTAGTTGACATAGGTGACCACACATTTAGTGTGGCTCTCATCTGTCTGGCTGTATCATTTTCTTTGGCAATATCAAATGTCCACAGAAAGGGCTGAGGGAGCAGATAGGGGATGACTTCATCCTGGTCTGCAGTTTGCCAAACAGGCACCAACAACAAGAACGTGGCACCCTGACTGGTGCGGCTCAGTGGATTGAGTGCTGGTCCACAAACCGAAAGGGCACTGGTTCAATTCCCAGTCAGGGCACATGCTGGGTTGTGGGCCGGGTCCCCAGTTGGGGACATGCAAGGGGCAACTGATCAACGTTTCTCTTGCACACTAATGTTTCTCTCCCTCTCTTTCTCCCTCCCTTCCCTTCTCTCTCTCTAAAAAAAAAATAAAATAAAATAAAATAAAAAATGTGGCAAGATGAGTTAGGTTATAGGAAAGTTATCGATTATAAAATCTAAACTGGATAGTGAAGGAAATGAAGACAAAAAGCACTGATGGATAGAGAGAAGTAGAGGCCAGTATACTGGTGGTCCCACAGGTTTACAGGTTCCTAGTCGCAGAATAATCACAGCAGTGAAGCCAGAGAATAATCAAAGAAAGACAAGCTGAGAAAGCTGCTACAAGACCAAGCCCTTGTGGTCAGAGAGAGGGATGACGGGATCAGTCAGCAGATGTTAGCAGCAGAGGATGTTTTGTAAAATCACCATGAACTGTTCTGCATTTTTTCAGATTTTAAAAACATGCCTATTCTATTTTTTAAAATATTTTATTTATTATTTTTAGAGAGAGAGAGAAAGGGAGATAGACATCAATGTGTGGTTGCCTTTCACCTGCCTCCAGCTACAGATCTGGCTGGAGACCTGGCTTGCAACCTGGTTATGTGCCCTGGCTGGGAATCAAACCGGAGACCTTTGGGTTCGCAGGCCTGCGCCTTATCCACTGTGCCACCAGCCAGGGCTGTATTCTATTTTTTAAGTTTAGCATTAAATCTCATAGTCACATAATTGGAAACTATTTTAGTTGTCTATAATTTTCACCATTTACATTATTCACAATAGTTTCTTACATACCTGCACTTTTCTCTTTTAGATTCACTTTTTTCTAGTTTATGGGGAAAATTTCAGATAGTTGTGTGATATAGGTGATATGTTTTCTAAATCACTGCAGCAAATTTTTCTTTAACTTCACATATAAACAATAATTCAGTTGGACAGAGAATAGGTACAAAGGAATATCTCCCATTTATTTCTGGATTCGTTCCAGAAGGCTGACTTTTTTAGAATCATGACTTAGTGAAAATCAGAAAACCATTACAATTAGATAGTGACTCATGAGAGACAAAACATTAAGAGAGGAAATTTTACAGAATTTTCAGGTGACAAAATTTTTACGGTTTATCTAAGTAATAGACCCAAATACAAAGGAGAATTAGTGATATGAGATACTAACAACATTGACATTGACCTATCAATGGGGAAATAATGGTTTAACACATGGTTTTATAACTAGAAAAAATTAAGTTGGATCTCACTCCTTACACCAAAATTAATTCCCAATTAGTTAAGGATATTAATGTAAAAAGAAAAATGAAAACTAAGAAGCCATGAAAGTAGGCACTTGAAAAATAAATGACAGGCCAGCCATTGTTTTTATGGTTTCAGCATGGGAAATAACTTCCCAAATATGGCAACACAACAGAAGCCACAAAAAAAAATAATTTTTTTTTTAAAATTAAATTTGAAACCATAAAAAAATAACTGAAAAATGCCCTGGCTGGTGGCACAGTGGATAAGGTGCTGGTCTACAAACCCAATGGTCCCTGGTTCAATTCCCCAGCCAGGGCACATAACCAGGTTGCAAGCCAGGTCTCCAGCCAGGTCTGTAGCTGGAGGCAGGTGAAAGGCAACCATACATTGATATTTCCCTCCCTCTCTGCCTGTCTCCCTTCCCCGCTCTCTAAAAATAAGTCTTTAAAAAAAAAAAGAAAGAAAGAAAGAAAAAATAACTGAAAAAAAATGTAACTGGATGATTAAAAAAAAAAAAAAAACTCCTTAAATCAAAGTAAAATGGTAAATGATAGAAAAAACACTGATACCATGCAGCAGTCAAACGGTTATTTTTTAATACTAAAACCTTTGATAAATCAATAATAAACCATCGGTGAGAAAATAAGTATAAACAAAGGTTGTGTACAGCTAGTTCATACTCCCCCTTGATCTACTTTACACACACACACACACACACACACACACACACAGTCTGTCCCAAAAGTATTGAGCCAATGTTAGTATAATTAAAACAGTTTGCATGGCTGATACTATATGAAAAAGCATATATTTATGTCTTAAATGGTGGTCCCCTCCCCTGGCCACTCCTCCCTCAATTAATCTCACTTTGACCAGCACACATTGACAACCACTTGTCATCCCTGGAAACTGGGGGAGCATTACCACAAGTCCAACAGGAGTCACAGAGGCCACCATTGACTCAACACTGACAGTGTCCTCCATGGTGAGTGTTTCTTTAAGCCATGACTTTATTTAGTCCTTATTGTAAACTTGAGAAACTATAATGTCACCCACTTTACAGATGAGGAATCAGAACTTGGCAGGTAAACAAGTTGCCAGCAGCCACAAGGTCAAGCAAGGGCAGTTCCAGGGTCAAAGCTAGGCCTGTCTTACTCAAAAGCCGATGCTCTGCGCTAGAATGCCATGGGACCTCCCCAGCCCTTCCTTTTATCCAACATCACAGTGTCTGAAAATACGAGAAGCCGAGAAGCCGCCCTTCAGAGAACACAGGTCCTGCCACCATCCCCCGTTCATTTGGAGGCAGCTCCGCTGTGGCCCGAGGCCTGTGGGTATCCAGCTTTGCCTGTCACTACAAAACAAGCCGGTGGGAGGCAGAGAGCTCTAAGGACAGTGACAAGGAGGGGTCCCACAGGTATGGGCTCCGTGGGCCACCATGACACGGCAGTTTCTCTGGTAGAGCCCATGGCCCGAGCTTCTGGGCTCGGGGGACCTTCGCCTGCACCCACTCCCATTTATGCATTGTAGCTGCAAATGTCCCCTTCATAGCAGGTCCAGGCGCTCACCAACCTTCTCCTCCTCCAAACCCTGAAGACAACTTCAACACATCGCAACTATGCACCAGCTGACCCAAGCGCATGCTAAAATACAATTCTGTGGACATTACCAGTGGCTCCCACAGGGTCCTCACTATGGTGGCATCATTCAAAACTCGGGTGTCAGCTGATTAAAGACACCACAGGTTCCAAGTGATGGTCCCTGTGGGAAAACTGGTCATTCACACAACTGAGAATAGAATGGAAAAATTTCTGACTAATACGATTTAAGTGTATTAAATTCCCCCTGAAAAAACTATACCCATTTTTCACCCTTATTACTCCATTCTGAATGCAAGAGCTGGTGCAAATAATTCATTACTGAAACAGGAAAGCAGAAAGGTACACTTGGGTTTCTACATCCTTTTGCATTAAAACAGGTAGCTCTGTACAGTCCTAAGTTATAAGCAAAATTCTCCTCCCTCAAAAAATAAAAATAATGAGGAAAAAAGGAGAAAATATCATCTTCTAAAGAAAAAAATGAAAATAATGAGGAAATTATTTTAGACAATTTTCTCTTTGGTGTTTGAATAAATTCTCTTAGGTGAAAAAAAAATACTATTATTCCAGAAATAAGATGAAACCACTCACTGCACTTTAGCATCACATTGTTTAGTTCAAATTTTTTTTTTTGCTTAGTTTATTAAAAAAAAAATAATGAGAACTGACAACTGCTGAGGAATAAACATGATTATAAGAAATGCCCCTAGCCCCTGGCTGGTGGCACAGTAGATAAGGAGTCAGCCTGTGAACCCAAAGGTCGCTGGTTTGATTCCCAGTCAGGGCACATAACCAGGTTACAAGCCAGGTCTGTAGCTGGAGGCAGGTGAAAGGCAACCTACATTGATGTCTCTCTCCCTCTCTGCCTCTCTCTCCCTTCCCTTCCCTCTAAAAATAATAAATAAAATCTTTAAAAAAAAAAGAAAGAAAGAAATGACCCTAAATATTAAAGGTGAGAAAAACAAATACAAACAGTTTGGATATGAAACGGTAGTTGGGAAGATAGGTGTACACAGGGTGCTGTTTTTCCATCACTGGAGGTGTTTTCTAGCATGGAACTGTTTATTCCAGGTCCCCCCAAATTGTAATTTCATAGATCTCCTACCCACCATGTCCTGAATGGGACCTATCTGGATAATATATAGAGGAACCCATTTGCACATACATCTAGGCTTCTACCTTTCTGGCAAGTATCACTGTAATTAAACAATGAACTGTCTCCACGGGGCAGAAAAAGTGTTGGTTTGTTGGTTTCACACTCAGCAAGACACCTGACACGAGACAGCTACCCCTGTGACAGGCTCAGGTGTGCACTGAGTACACAGACTATGTACGAATGGGCATGCTTCGCTCAGTCCGTCCTGAACTCATCAGACTAGACATAGCCTTTCGTTCCGTATAATTTCACCCCAAGCCACAAAAAAGAAGTTACAAACCAACCATAAAACAAAAGACAAACAAAAAAATACCCCTTTAAAGTATTAGTATTAAATGAAAATCATAAAGAGAGAGAAATTAAATCCACACGCTATTTAAAAGCCATTTAACGCAATGGTTTCTACTCGTTCTTCACCAAACTAATGTTTTTAATGAATAAGCCTGTGATCCATTTTAACTTGGCAGCCTTTCTCTTTTCTACTTCTGTCCCCCAAGAGAAGTGCTGGTTTGCAATGAAACGACCCAAAGGAAGACACAGCAAACTGCAGGGAGGCAGGCAGCAGGTGTAGGTCATCTGCTTCCCGCAGGAGGGCCACGCCTGACCCCCTTCCCGCAGGAAGGGCCACCCTGACCCCCTTCCTGCAGAGTCTCTTGCCAAGTCCTGCCAGTCCTTCAACTCTCTCCTTCATTTCCTTCACACTACTTACTACTATTTCATACCAACGCGATCTTTTAATTACCCATTTTCCTACAGTTTCTCATGTAAGAGCAAAATTCTTGTCTGTCTTATTTACCGCTACGTCCTTGGTGCCTAGAGGCAGTGCCCAATACACACAAGTAGGAATGTAATAAATATTTGTTGAGTGAATGTATAAAAAGTATATAATAGAGTAGGAGGTACTTTGTAAACAGCCAATGTGTCAGGTAAATAATTCAAGCTTTGGGGTTATCTCTGCAAATACTTCCCCCCATTGTCTTTGCAGGTTTTATTTACGGTTCCCCGAAATCAAGCATCCCATTAACTTACTGCTTGAAAGGATTTTTCCTTCTCCTGCTAGGAGCCGCCGTTGGCATAGACTAGATTTCATTGGCCATTTCCTGAGCACCAACCATCCCATGAACCACATTCTGTGTACCAGTGATGAAAACCAGTCCCAGTGAGATAGGAGACTGGTGTCTTGGTTTGGTGCCACCTCTGACCAAGTCACCTGCGTGGCCTGGAGAGCCAGGCAGTATCCAACCTGTGCAGGGGACACCCACAAAATGTGAGCGGGCTGGGGGAGATGGGGCCTGGGGAAGCACCCTGACTCTTAGTCAGAAACCCTCCCAAGCTTCCATGTGGGTTTTCAAATCCCTTAACTCACCACGGCCAACATTCTACGTTGGGTACGATTTCCACTGAAATGTTACTGTCAAAAGGCAAACTTCGTTCCTGCCCAGGTTCTCAACCACACCAAGTTCAGCGTTGCTGAAATGTTCCCAAATAAACGGACACTTACACAGGTCCTCGCGAAACTAAGGAAAACGTATTTGGGTACGCGTGTAAACGCATGTACGTATGTTAGCATAAGACTGACAAGCATTCTCTCCTACAAGGTCCATTCCTTATTTGGAGGCCACGTCCTACCTGCCTAGTGCTAAGTCGCCCTCTCTCGTAAGCAATTACATTGCTTAAGTATGTGCCCCACTTACTTGACAGGAAGTTGGTGGTCTCCACCCATTTTCTAAAGGGTTTTAGTTTTGTTTATTTCTTTCACACATTTTATCAGTGATATTTTGAAATCCAGAAGATGCGGAAGTCCAGGTTGCAAGCCAGGTCTCCAGCCAGGTCTGTAGCTGGAGGCAGGTGAAAGGCAGCCTTACAGTGATGTTTCTCTCCCTCTCTGCCTCTCTCCCTTCCCCTCTCTCTAAAAATAATAAATAAAATATTAAAAAAAAAAAAAAGATGTGGAAGTCAACAGAATATAATTAACAGCTGCCTGGCCAAACTGCAAACATGGAACATTTGATCTTTTTATTCATTAACACGTTGCTTCTTCCCTCACCCAAGCCCAGC
The DNA here is from genome assembly GCA_004026585.1 of Noctilio leporinus. Lineage (NCBI taxonomy): Eukaryota > Metazoa > Chordata > Mammalia > Chiroptera > Noctilionidae > Noctilio > Noctilio leporinus. The sequence goes on from PVIW01000126.1 coordinate 274,048, forward strand.
ATTCACAAGCCGTTGTCTGTATGACTCCACAGATCTTAATGATAACTGAGACGATATTCCCATTTTTCTGACCATATGTTTGACAATGGTATGGACCTTTTCCTGAAAATGCTCCTCTTGAGACACATGGATATAAATAACCTAACAAACTGCGCTCCTGTTTGTTCTCTGTGATGTTTTTCCAACATATTTTCTCTATGCAAGTATTGTCCTAAAGTACCTGAGAGCATATTTCATGCCGTTAATTCTTGTCCCCAATATGGGGCAGTGGAATAGTGACAGCCTTCTTCCACCTCCCAACTGCTCACCACCGTTCCCATCAGGGACGGGGATGTCACTGAACAACGAGGGTCCTCCGCTGCCCCACTCCTGGTTCACCAAGTCACCTGCCACTAACCGGCTCCCCACTGGGCTCTGACACTGAGTGCAGCCCAGCCAGAAGGAACTCTTTACGTGGGAAGTTCAATACAATTTTGGCATTGAAGTTTAATGCAGTTTTACAATTAGTTTTGGTATGAAAAGGAAGATAAACCCATGACTTAACATAAATTTTTAAAAATGAAAGTTGTGTATAGTCCAGGGACCCTCAGGTAAGCACTGAGGGTAATCACTGGCGTCATTACTCCTTGAGCCCCACGCAGCAATAACGATAGTAATAATAAGAGCAGCTGCTTATGCAGCAGCTAGAAGGTGCCACACTTCTCTAAGGACATCGTTATAGGTGTGCAATTATTTAAGCCTCACCGCAACCCTGTAGAGGTGGACGTGACTGTTACTCCTTCATCCAGGTGAAGAACACGAGGCACAGAAAAACTTACACGGCTTTCCAATGTCACAGAGCTAACAAAGGGCAGAGCTGGGATTTGAACCCACAGCCTCCGGTCCCAGCACCGGTCTTCACCCAGGAGTTATTCTGCATGCGAATCAGGCTGTACAGAGGGTGCGTCCCCTCTTCAGGAGACAGGCAGAGGGCGGCGGAGCCTGTATTTTATTTTTGGAGGCACTCCTCCCCAAAATACTCTCCCTGCACCCCCAAGTCCTCTGGGAGGTCCTTCTCTACTGCTTGCCAAAAGACAGCCACCAAGTCCCCAGGGGATAAAAGAAAATATTTGCTTAAACTATATCTAAAAATAATAGTGGTATTAAATTCTTTTAGACATGGCCTACTTCTTTCACTCCCACAAGTACGAAAACCTTACAGCAAACTCACGCCAAAAACTACAACGTATGTTTGTTCTTCAAATCATTAGATCTGATTTAATTTAACACTCCCATAGGCAAAGCTCTATTCTGAGACCTTCAGTTCAGATCTATTGAGTAAATCTAACAAAGTCCAGTAATTATTCCCTAACATAAGCTAATAATCATATCAACTGAAATGTCAATACACTTTCTAAGTAAATTTTCTGAAGTTAAATAAGATCTTAACTGATGACTCTAACCTGTGAACATAAATACAGAGGGCGGGGGAGAGGGGGTAAGCTCTCTCCAAAACATCTCACAAGTTCTCTTTAAAAAAAAAACAAGGACCAGAATTTAAAAAGTAAATATTGTATCTACAAAGCACCACCTCAGATACTCCAAGTGCTTCGAACTCTCCCAGGGAATGAGTGAATCTTTATATATTTACTAAACATCCATCGAGTGGTGACTATGCACAGCACTGAGCTGGAGAGTTAGGAGGGGGAATGTATGTTACGGACATCTTCTTGCTGTTTCTGAAAACCTTTCAAAGTTAATCGTGTCAGGTGCCACTGCTGACTGATGTGGAAGTCAGCAGTAGGGTCCCGGCACTATTAAGAAATCAGTCCACAAGGCAGACTCAGCAGTGTGGCAAATACTCAACCCCAGCAGCGCAGAGATGAGAGAAGACTCCTGTTGGTTCCCCACCCCCTCCTGGAGAGGAAGGTAGAAGAGAAAAGCAGAAGTGACCCACCAAGCTCCTATTCTTCTCTGTTCAAGGCCTTCCTCCTTAGCATGTTCTTTGGACACTAGTAGTTAAGAATTGACCAGACAGTTAATCCCCTAGGCTCGAATAAGCAGCCACTGGTATATAATTTATTCCCTCTAGTTCTGGGTATTGCAACATTAAACGGAAAGAAGCTAGAGTGGCCAGAAGGATCAATGGCATGAGTCAGCAATTCTACTCAGTCAACAAATAATTTCTATAGAGGAAAGTATGCCACTTTGTAGGAAAGTACCAAATGAGATGTACCAGCTCGTCCTGAGAGGAAAAAGGGTCAAATGACTTACCCAAGATAAACTAGCAAATGACTCAGCCCCTAAACAATTTCCCCCCTTAGGTCAACTGTTGACCACTGATTAAAATCACAAAGATAGGATGCCATAAAAGGGTAATGAATGGCTGTCCTAGCTTTTGTCAAATCCTTGTACTGACCCCTTTGTATCACCCTAAGTCTTCTGCCCCAAGTCTAGAGAGGCTCTTGTTTCTGGTCCATTGATAATTTTAGGGTTACCATGGGCTTCTCTAAATTCACTCCCAGCCCTGGCTGGTGGCTCAGTGGATAAGGTGCCAGCCTGTAAACCCAAAGGTCGCTGGTTCAATTCCCCAGCCAGGGCACATAACCAGGTTGCAAGCCAGGTCTCCAGCCAGGTCTATAGCTGGAGGCAGGTGAAGGGCAACCATGCATTGATGTTTCTCTCCCTCTCTGCCTCTCTCCTTTCCTTTCTCTCTGGAAATAATACATTTTTAAAAATCTTAAAAAAAAAATTCACTCCCAATACATACTACCCTAGTGAAATGTGTATGGAATTTCATTATGAAATGTGATTCTTAACTGGTGTTAAAGAAATACTTATTCTCTGACACTTGTTAAAATGCTAAGGAAGACTTTACCCAAGATCACTATAATAAATACATTACGATAGGGGAGAGGGATAAATTCTGAATAAGTTGATGACAGCTGGGGAATTATAACTGAGGTGAAGAAGGGGGTCAGGGGATGGAAAATTACTAAAAGGAGACATCAAGGGTAAGGGGATTCTTGCTGAAGGCAGGTCAAGAACTTAGACATCAACTGTAGTGGATGAGGAACTTAATTAGCTGTCCAGGATGGTCAGAGAGCAAAGGTGGGCAATTCTCTCTAAACCAATGTCACAGAATTCCTTGCTCAGGTTGGGTGTGCAGGCCCTTCAGGGATAGCGCAGACACTACGGCCAAGGTCAAACCTTAGTTAAAAAGACTCAGAGCCCTGGCTGATGTGGCTCAGTGGATTGAGTGCCGGCCTATGAACCAAAGGGTCAGTAGTTCAATTCCCAGTCAGGGCACATACCTGGGTTGTGGGCCAGGTCACCAGTTATTGACACACAAGAGGCAACCACGCATTGATGCTTCTCTCCCTCTCTTCCTTCCTCTATTTCCCTCTATCTAAAAATAAATAAAATCTTTAAAAAAAAAAAAAGACTCAGAGAAGCCAACCTGAGGTCTGGTCAAGGACAGCATCTTCATCACTAGCACTTGACATCTACCCTTGACCTAACCCTTCTCCCAATATGCCAAGTCAAGTTTTATAAGTACTACATGAAAAGCTTTTTCATGGACCATGGGAAAGCAGCCACTGACTTTAAAAATTGGAGTATCCCTATGAATGCAGGCACCCCCAGAATAAAAATCTAATCATGTTGACCCTCTACTTATAAATTATCCAGTTGTGATCAGTGTCTCCAGGATCAGTTCTTGCTGAGGCCTGTAGGGTTCTGCCAATTCTCCTGCTGTGTCCTCTAGCTAATGAAGTGTCCTCTTCCCCCACCAGGCTATTGTCACCTCTCAATATCACGCTCAGGGCCTTTGTTATTCTTACTCCTCCAGCCCAATATTCTTTTTCCTTTTTCCCACCAACTCAACCTTCCTGAGCCACTGGGCAAAGGAGGATGCCCTCTACAGCCTAGTTCAAAGGCTAGGAAACTACTTGGGCACCACCTCCCACCTCCCTTCCTCCTTTATTCTGTGTGCTGATCACTCAGATGACAAGGGACTGGGACTTGCTACTGCATTTGTTTGTCTCCACCTCTGTCTGTCTCTCTCTCCAGGCTTTGAGTCACTCCTGAGCAGGGGACAGGTTTCATTTGCCTTTGGAGCTCCACCAGCTGGGGTTGAGATGAAACAAAGACAAAAGGAAACAAAAGCGAACCCTCTTTTGAAATTGTGAAAACAGCACCGCTGATACCCAAAGAAAGGTGTTCTTGCTTTGAAGGTTTAAAACCAACTTGTTACTATACCCTTTGCAGGGAGTTCTGTACAGATACGACAATTTCAGAAATAATGTTAAGTATGGAAATTCCTGAACATCATTTTCAAAAAGCTTCCTGCAGTAGGCAAAGTATTCTTAAGTGTACTGTGAAATAAGGCAGGCTTTAAAAAATGCATTGCTGAGCCTGATGAGAAAAAAAACATCCCAGGGAAAAACAAAAACAAGTCAATAAACACACAAACACGTACAAACGAAACAAAGTCCAAATGGAAGCTACCAGGAAGGCTATTGCTCTGGGGTTACGTAGTGAGTGCTGGACACACCGCAGAGCAGGAGAGCTGAGCCTGAAGCCCTCTCTTGCGTGAGGACCCCTACGGAAGACTGAAGCGCGCCAGTCGGGGCGATCTCCAGCAGGGGCACCCACAAACCACAGCCCTTTGCTAGAAGAAGTCGTCTTCCATTCAGATGCCCAAGTCTCACGCAGATGAAACTCGGGCAAATGGGACTTCATCAGCAAAGCCCAGGAAACACAAAAAGAAATCAGCCCCGGTAAATGAGAAGCACCAACGATAAAGCTCAATCTCCAGGAATTTCCGGTAATAAACTTTCCAGACACAGACTGTAAATAACTACACGTTAAATGTTTAAGAAAAGGAAGATGAAATTGCAAAATAGAAGCGACGATTAAAAAGGCCAGGCTGGTTGGAGAAGAAAACCTCAGAACTTTCTGAAATAAAGTTTAAAAATCAACCGGCGGGGAAAGGGAAGAGTTGGTGCTCGACCCTCGGGCTCCGCAGGGACCTGCCATGGGTTGGTTTCCGTCAGGCTGTACTCACAATGCTGGTGGCAAGTGGCAAATGCTAGGTGCCCGATGAGAACAAGAAGAGCTGCCCATCGCACTGCCACCCTAGGGGAACAACAGGGCAGCACAGACACGAGAGAGAACGAGAGACTAAGGGCATCCAAGGAAATGAAACCGCGAATCCCACGACCTGGGAATCTACGCACACACGTTGAGAAGACACGTGTAACAGGAAAGGCTGGAGAGCCCTGAGGGTCTCCAGCCACAATGAATGGTGAAGATCTTCCCACGTATCGAGCAGGTCTACAAAGACTGGCAGAGGCAGCCCGTTTTTTAAATGTGTGGACACCACACAACGCTACAGGGCAAAGTGACCCAATTAAAGCAAGAAATTAAATCTCCATAAACGAATCCTAAACATAAAGATGCTCATAAGCTCATGAAAACAGTGCATGAACAAAATGAGAATTTCATCAAAGAAACAGAAAATGTGAAAAAGAATCAAAAAGAAATTTGGGAGTTGAGGAATGCAATCACTAAACCAAAAACGTCATTAAAGGAATTCAACTTCTGTCTTGACCAAGCAGGAAAAAAAAAGAAAAAAAGAGAAAAAAAAGCAACCAACTTGAAGACAGGTTATTTGAAAATATTAGTCAGAAAAGAATAAAGAAAAACTACACTAAAAAAAAAGAGTGAAAAAAGCCTAAGGGTTATCAACAAATGAACCGAAATACACATTATGGGAGTCCCAAAAGGAGAAGGAAGAAAAGACAAAAGCTTATTTTAAAAATAAAATGGCTGAAAGCCCTCAAATATGAGGAAGGAATGGATATCCACATCCAAGAAATCCAAAAGAACTTAAGTAGGAGGAGCTTAAAGATATCCACTTGCCAAAAGTCAAAGATAAAATTTTGAAAGCAATAAGAGAAAAGCAACCTGTCACATACAAAGGAAATTCCATAAACCCCTCAGCAGATTTCTCATCAGAAAACTTGGGGACCAGGAAAGAATGTGATCTATATTCAAACTGCTGAAAGGGGAAAAAACCCCTGCCTACTTACATTCAACATAGTACCTTTTAAAAGTCCTCCATAGAGCAATTTGACAAGAAATAGAACACTTCGAAACTGAAAATGAAGAAATAAAAGTAGCTTTGTTCACATGATCTTATATGTAAAAAATCATACAGATTTTATACACACACACACACAACCTTGTTAGAACTATAGACAAATTCAGTTAAATTGTAGGGTAAAAAAATCAACAAACAAAAATAACTTGTATTTTCATATCATAAGAACAAATGATACAAAAAGGAAATTTAAAAAGAAATACCATTTATAGTAGCATCAAAAACAGTAAACTACTTAGGAATAAACTTTAACTGAGGGAAAAAAAACTGTATTGAAAACTATAAGTTGTTGCTAAAAGAAGATACAAATAAATGGAAAGTTACCCTGTGTTCATGGTTTGGACATTTTAATATTGGTAAAATGTTACTACTACCCAAAGAGATCTACAGATTCAATAAAATCCCTATCACAGAATGTTCCCAAAGAAATCAATTCTTTCTCACTCTACTGTAAGCAGTAGTGGTATATAGAAGTTCAGTGCTATAACATTCTTTTTTTGAATTTTAACATTTATCCTCAATATCTATTAGTGACAGGTGGAAGGGTATATATTACATACTCCCAAGGATACAAAAATCCAAATACAATCACATAAGCCTAAATAAATTTTTACATAAATAGCAAATGACTTCAATAAAATACTAAGATGTTTGTTTTAAATATCCATTATTTGCTTATTTTCATTTCTAGCAGTGATGAAATGTTTTTCACTATGTCCTTAATATTCCGAAAGACTGCAATGTCTTTCATCATACAAATGTAAATTTTCACAACTAGTTTGTAAAATATGTCATTTTAACTAGAAACACTTCAAACAAATGTATACTATTTTGATTGCCATACTGGCCTTAATCTATTAGTTATCAGCCAGATTTGTTATTTTATTTCACTGATGAGAAGTAAATTAAGAATGGATAATGACATTTACTACCAACCAGAGAATAGAGAGACACCAATTGGTGATTTAAATAACCATTTTAAATGGTTCTTTAACTATGGTCCCTTTGATAAATACGAAAGCACTTACACACTAATTTAGTCCTATTTACACAGTGTTTTCTACTGCACACTGTTTGGGATTATATTTACCTTTTCTGTAGGTTCCTTGAAGGGAAAGGCCTTATCCTAAATACTACTATTATATCATTCCAGCTCAAACCCAAAGCTGAATGTATATTTATCGATAAATGAACAGCTTTGATGTAATACATATTTTCCATGGCAATTAGGAGGAAATCAGGATGTGGGTAAAGCAATTGTAGGTTTAGTTATGCACAACACAATGAGAACAAGGGACAAGACCATAAAAGTGGCTGAATTAACATGTTCAGAAACAGCAAATGAGTTTATACAGCATGATCCTTTTTTAAAGGTACAATAAAATTTATCGCATGATTATTGCTTAGCATAAAGATGCTTTTGGAGGGGTCTCACATTTGATCCTGCACTCCTATTTCTATAATGCTATCTCATGTCTGTATAAAGTACCTTATTCATACAAGTATGGAAAGAGCTATATGTACTATTCCAAATCTGAAAGGAAATGTTAAGGAAAAAGTTATTTTTTCATCCTTTGGTAGTTAATTAACACACACAGCATTTTGCTAATTAAAACAAAGGTCTTACTTTTCATGCATACTGAAATGACACACTGAATGACAGGAATTCTTCTTAGAGTTCCTGCTAGGAAAATTCTGCACCAGCTTAGCATTATGATAAACTTTTATCAAAATTTTTATCTTTTCCCCTGACCTTATTCAATCTCTCAATCCAAATTATTTATCAAGTCATGAAGCCAATTAAGTGACCATTTATGAGAGCAGCAGACTTACACTCTATTTACTATTTTATTTTATTTAAAAACATTTCTTTTATTATTTTATTTTATTTCTTATAAAGCCTTTATTCATTATTTTCAGAGAGAAGGGCAGGGAGGGAGGAAGAAAGGGAGAGAAGCATCAATGTACGGTTGCCTTTCACCTGCCTCCAACTACAGACCTGGCTGGAGACCTGGCTTGCAATCTGGTTGGTTAAGTGCCCTGATTGGAAATTGAACCAGCGACCTTTGGGTTCGCAGGCTGGAGCCCATCATCCACTGAGCCACACCAGCCATGGGCTATATTTACCATTTTAAATGCTCGGAACCAGAGAGGACAAAAGCCTCTTCTGAAACATCTTCCTAGGTCTTCAAACAGTTGTCTCTCCCTAGAATTTCTTCTGTCTTTATATAATACTGAGTCTCTGTGGTCCCCTACTACCCAAGGTCAAATAATCTGTTTACACCTCTTCTCAACATTCCGTAAGTGAGTCTGTCTCTCCTCTGTCTCCTATCTTCTAAGAACTTACTGCCCAAGCACTTACTTATTTTACCAACCCTAGGAAGGTATCCCCACACCAAGACTTGCAGAGTCCCTGCCTTCCCCTGCCAACTGGGGAGATCTGCACAGCCCCTCAAAACTTGCTACCCTCCAGCTCCTTGAAACAAGTCAGAAATCAGCCCTACCTACGGGCCATCAGAACTGTCTGGTGGCTGTTTCTTTCAAAAACGTCTTTGCCACAAAAGAACTCACGCCTACCCACACACACACACACACACAGCTGCACTTTTCAGAAGGTGGGAATACAAACGGATCTGGTCCCTCTGGTTTTCTAGCGTTTGAACACCAGCGACATCTGCTTCCAGATAAAAACTCCTGAGGGCAAGTGGATCAAAGACACGGAAAATCCTACCTTCAAAGAGATGCACCTTGTGACACTCGGAGGAGGAGGACAGGCATTTCCAGTAAAGCCTGCCCTGATTTATCGCCACTGGCTTGCAGCGAAGAAACCGCTCTCGGCTGCCCCCCGGCACCCCAGCCTTTAGCGGGGACCCGGCGCGGGGCTGCTGGTGCGGTTCTTCCCTCCTCGCTGCCGCGAGGGTCACGGCCACAAACGCCTCCGCACGACCGCACACGGCCGCCCCTCCCGCCCGCGGTCCCTGCGTCGGACCCCAGCGCGGGCGCCCGGGACAACAGCCGAGTCACGGCCCTGCGGGGCGGGGGGCGAGGGCTGGGAGCCCGACCCGCGGCGCCGGGTGCAGCCGTGCTGAGCCGGCGCCCGCCCGCGGGGCTGCGGCCACCCAGGCGCAGTGCGGACGCGGGGGCCGCCCCCCGCAGGACCCTCGGCCGAGGCGCCGCAGGGCCGGGGCGCACGGGTGCGGCGGGCGGCGGGTACTCACGTTCTCCGCGTCCCTCTCGTTCACCGTCGGCAATGGCGTCCGCGCCGACATTTTGTGCGGGCGGCAGGGTCGGGCCGGGGTCTCGCGCGGGGCCGGCGTGCGGGCTCCGGGGGCGCAGGCGCGGCGAGGCGGAGGGCGCGGCGCTCCCGCAGGCCGCGGCCGGGTCCCGGCGCCCGGCTCCCGGAGGGACAGGCCTGGGAGGGCGGGGAGGGGGCGGCGGCGCCGGCGAGGGAGGGACCGGCGCGGGCGGGCCTCGCCGCGGGCAGCGGCGCCTGGGGCGGCGGCCGGGCCGCTAGGCGCCCGCGGCCATGGCTGAAGGTGAACTCGCGCCTCGACCGCGGCCCCGCGCGCCGCCGGCGGGAGCCCGGCCCGCACACGCCCGCGCCCTGCGAGAGCGGCCGCAGCTGCGCGGGGCGTCCCGCTGGAGCTGGGCGGCCGCGGGAGCCGGAGCGCGGCGGGCGGCACGCTGCGCCGGGCGCTGGGCCGCTGCCGGCGGGTGGGCGGGCGCCAGCCGCGGGGCCGCTCCATTCATTCCCTCATTAGGGATGCGGGGCGCCGCCTCCTCGCGCCCGCGCGCCCGTCCCTGTTTATTTTCGGCCGCGCCGCACCCGCGGGCACGGTCGTCTCGGTGCCTTGGCTTTTCTTGGCGTTTGGGTTTTGCCGGGGGGCGGGGGCGGTGGTGGGGGGACGCCGGTTCCTTTCCCGTCCCTGGGGGGGACCTGGGCGCAGTGGCCCTGGCTCCTGCGCCGGGACCGCTACCACCCTCGACTGCTCTGCCCGCGGCCAAGGGTTCTCAGTTCCTGCTCCCCCGAGTCCCCCCGAGGCAGGGAGCCGGTGGGGTCGGGGCCACCCTACTAGTTGGGCACAGGGCACAAGAGACCCCAGACGCTCCAGCTGGGGCTCCGGCAAGGATCCACCAGCCCCGCTGGCCCGGAAGGCGGGGCCCCCTGGGAATGGGGGCCGTGGAAGAGGTCACCCAGTGCCTACCCCAGCACCCTGGCGTGGGTGACACCGGGAGTCACAACCTCTACACGGGCTGAGCGTCACTTCCTGGGACACAAGGAAGTGTCCCTTGGGCGAGCCTGTTTAGGCACAGAGGCAGCGGTCTCTGATTTCGGCCGGTCCTGCCTTCTCCAGGTAGCTTCTCCACCGACCACACACCTGCCACTCTCACGTGCCGCTTCATTCCTATGTCAGGCGCCCAGCAGCCCCTTCAGCGGCAATGCTGCTGCGCTCTGCCTGGTTTGAGAGCTTACATTTTGCACTCTCCGTCTCTAGGACAAAAGCCTTACTACCAGCTCTCCCCATCTTTCCGATGTTTCTTTTTCACTTCCTTTCGTGGATGGGCGGGCTGCTGAACAGAGCAATAGACAGAAGGGGACAGATCCCATGTTTGAGCCGCTTCCACAGGCTTCCAACGAGAATCTCATGATGGGCAATTCTTTCTCCTCAAGTTCACCCATTTGAAAAAAACAAAACAAAAACCTACCCCAGCTGGCTTTTATCCTGACTTCTTAAAGGTGGCTTCTGAAAAATTAACACTTGACCCTTCCATCATGTTCCAAAAGACCTAAAACTAGCAAATACAAAGATCCTCTTAAGAAAAAAATACATCTCCCCCAGTATGTACTCAGTTCTAGAGCACTGTCTTGATATTTATTTCCTTAGCTTTGTATCTTGTAAACACGTCCTAGTTTCACAAAGCAAATAACCTTGAGATCCCTTTGGTGCTGAGCACTACCCCTAAAATGCAAGTCAGGCTGCAGAGTGCACTACAATGGACCATGGGAGTGCCCAGCCCTCACAGCTCCTCTGCGGACACCCACCGCACCACGATGTCCTTGGGGTTGTCAGGGCAGAGCCTGTGCTGTTCTAATTAACTCAAGCCATTGCACCCTATAGGGAGAGGCTTCGGCGAGGGGCTGCAGCACCTTTTCCTGCTGCAACCACCCAGGGCACTTGGTGCTGCAATGGTATCCGTCCTACCCTGGGAACAAACAGGGATCCATGGAAGGGTGTTCAACCCCTTTGCATATAAATCATTCCTTCAACCAATAGCTTGGATTTTGCTTTTCAGTGCCCCCTTGCATACTATCCTCTGTCTTTGCCTTTGTATTGAGTCAGGCAAACATATTTATTTTTACAAAAGTCCACTCAATTGACTTATTCAGTATCAGAGGATAATAGTGTACAGAAGATAACTGTGATATGTGTGGTATTCTTCACCCTGTATGTTTCATTATACCTGGCAGATATAATGACGAATTAAAGCCAGAGCTCAAAGGAGAAAGGCCAGGATTTGGGCACAGTGGCTTCTAAGACTTCAAAGCGTACATTGAAAGTCAAGGGCAAGAAATAGGACCAGACTTTCAGCCAAGGTGGAGGTGTAGGTAGACACGCAGCATCCCCCTCACAACTAGAAGAAATTTACATCTACCTCAAAATGAAATAAAAACGCAGAAATTTCAGAAAAAGTGAACTACATGGAAGTGCAACAAATGAAGAAGTAAAGAAATACTCAGCCAGAGAGGCAGGAGGGGCAGAGCCAGGCAGTGGCAGCAGGAAGGTCAGGGCTGAGGCTGCAGCGAAAAGCGCAGCCGTACATTTAAACTTGGGAAGCGATCCTGGGGCCAAATTGCGCAGCCCACAGTTCCAGCACCCGGGGAAACGGAGCCAGATTGCTTCTGACTGTGAAAACCAGTGGGGGTTGGGGTGGAGGAAGAAACTGCTGGGTCTCAACAAGTGGCATTGTTCCCTCTCAGACCTCTCCCCCACATACATACAGTGCTAAAACGTGGTGAAATGGGTCGCCCTGCACTGATGACATTTTAAGGCTCCTACCTAAGACACCGAGGTAAACACAGAAAACTGTCAAGCTGAGGGGACAGAAAAGTATAGCCCAAAGGCGGGAGCAGGTCAAGGTGCCAGTGGGAGAACTGAGCAATGAAAAGACAGCCAACCAAACAGCCAAGCAGATACCCAACTTAAGAGAGCCAGAGTTCAAAACACTGGTGATTAAGATGCTCACAGACTTGACAGATATGCTTAAGTACAGAAAATGCAAAAAGGAGGAAGTGAAGGCTAGGCTATGTGCAATAAAGAAAAATCCACATGAAACCAAGGGTGAAGAGAAGGAAACCAGGGTTCAAATAAATGATTTGGAACATAAGGAAGAAACAATCAGCCAATACAGAAAGAGGAGACAAGAACTGGGAAAACAAAACAAAACAAAAATACAGGTGAAGCTTAGGAACCTGTGGGATTACTTTAAACTTGCCAACATCTGAATCATAGAGGTGCCAGAAGGAGAAAAGGAAGACCAAGAAATTGAAAACTTATGTGAACAAATAATAAAGGAAAACTTCCCTAACTTGGCAAAGGAAATAGACATACAAGTCCAGGAAGCACAGAGAGTCCCAAACAAGCTAGACCCAAGGAGGATCATACCAAGACACACCATAATTAAAATGCCAAAGGTTAAAGATAAAGAGAAATTCTTAAAAGCAGCAAGAGAAAAGAAGAAAGTTACCTACAAAGGGATTCCCATAAGCCGATAAGCTGATTTTCCAAAAGAAACTTTGCAGGCAAGAAGTGTTCAAAGTGATAAAATGGCAAAGACCTACAACCAAGACCACTCTATCCAGCAAAGCTATCATTTAGAATGAAAGGACAGATAAAGTGCTTCCCAGACAAGGTAAAACTAAAGGAGTTCATCATCACCAAACCATTGTTATATGAAATGTTAAAGGATTTACCGAAGAAAAAGAGGATCAAAATCGTGAACATTAAAAAGAGCAAACTCACAACTATCAACAATAGAATCTAAAAAATAAAAACAAAAATTAAGCAGACAACCAGAGAGGGAATAGAATCAAAGATATGGGGAACATTTGGAGGGGTGTCAGCTGGGAGGGGGAAGGGGAAGAAGCGGGGAAAGTGCAGGGATTAAGAAGCACAGTTGATGGGTGCGGAATAGACAGGGAAATGTTAAGAACAGTACAGGAAAAGGTAAAGCCAAAGAGTTCACATGCCTGACACATGGACATGAACTAAGGGGGATAAGATTGCTGGAGGGAGGGGGTGCTGGGTGGAGGGGAGCAAAGGGAAAAGGACATTGGGATAACTGTAACAGCATAATCAATCAAAATAATTAAAAATTAAATAAAAAAGAAAGGCATATCCCTTACCTATGTGTGCCACACTGCATTCACATGTTGAAATGTAACTGAAAATTACACAATAGTGAAGGATACTTGTTTTTGAAATCAATCCATAAGAAAATGTTTTATAACACTGGAGCTACATTCCAAAAGAGTCTTCACCGGATGGGTAACTCAAACCCACAGTTGTGGTTAACAAAATAGACTAGAATCAACTATATTTAAAAAATGGCATTTAAATAATTCATGCCTGCCATTTGAAGTTGGTTATCTCATGAAAATTCCCTCTGCATAGGTTAGAAAGCGTCATTGTGCTTTTGAAAAGTAGTGTGCATGCCTATGTGAGCTTCCCTCCCCTGAAAATGGCACGAGGCAGTAATGGAATCAAAACAGGGCAGCCATAGCCCTTACTTAATTATGAGAACACTGGTGATTAAGCACAATTTCCTTGTGTCACTATATAGAGCTTCTTGTGCCCATGACTATGAAGAAAATGACAAAAGAAATACTATTTTAAGGCTTTGAATAATTTTCTTTAGGAGTATCAGCCATGTGTGGCATATTTAATTTAGAGACGCCCAACCTAAGATGTTGGGGTAATAAAGATTTCAGGGGGTGGGGGGGATGAATATTGAGGGAGAAAAAGAAAAGTAAGAACTGTGTACTAAGCGCGCACTGAAACGCACTAAGAGAGCGTCTCCTCCTCCAGCCGTCTGGTGCAGAGTTCTCTAGAACTGCACTGTTCTGAACAGCCCTGGAGCTGGGCTATGCCACTAGTGCCACTGAGGAACAGAACTTTATTTGATTTCATTTCAAACAATTTACAAACTGAAGTTTTACTCAGTTCTTTAAAAAATTCAAATATGTTGGAAAAAAACTTAGATCTACGAATCTACCTTCTCAACTAGAAATATTCTGAAATCTCAATGCAGATCAAGTACTTCTGATGAAAATTTATCATCTGAATTGAGATACATTGTAAGTATAAAATGCACACTACAATTTAAAAGATTTAGGAGGAAAAAGTGTAAGAGGCCTTTTTAACGTATTGATTATACTATATTGAAATACATTTTGATAGGTTGGGTTATATGAAATATATTATTAAAATTCACTTCAACTGTTTCTTTTTACTTTTTCAAGTGTGCATACTGACAGATGTAAACTTACATATGTGACTTTAACCATATCTCTATAAGGTAGCACTTACCTATAAGATACTTATTGAGAATAAAGAGGTTTAGTTGCTGAAGAATAAATAGCCTTGATTAGAAACTATTAATAAAGCATTCTTTGACTCAACAGACATTTATTAAATTACCTCTACCATTTGCCAAGCACTGTTCAAAGAGACTATTCTTTACCTAATAGTTACTAGCAGTTAGCATTATAACATTCTTTTTACAAAACAAAAAACATGGTGGATTCATATAAATGAGGGTTAACAGACTGCATTCATTTGTAAGCAAGGGATTTCTCAAATGTGACAGATTCGGCAGAAGTCATAATAAACTCATACAACTGGGCACTTCTTATATCCTGTGCTTCAAATGTACCTGATGTCTGATGGACTTTGTTGTTTCAGTAGGATACAGGGCTATCGACAATCTTTCATTTAACCCACACAAGAAAACGACAAGATGGGTAAGGTAACAAACAAAGTTGTCCCAGCTCAAGAGAAACATGGTTAATGTCCTTCAGGAAAAGAACAACCAGTTCTTTTCATAAAATAAATTGGGTCCAGATTGCTTTTCTACCATTAGCAAGGTACATTTTTTGCATGTCAACAGTCACCACTTACAATGTGGAATCACTGAACTGGAAATGCGCCTCAAGAGAAGACACATTTTATGTGAGAAACTGGGTGAGGCTGCCGCCTTTGACTTTGACATTGTATGTACGGCTACAGACTGCAAAGTCCTCATCAGTCTTTGTAGCCGGCAGTGTCAGCCCAAGGTCTGCCCCCGGGGAGGCTCCTCTTGGTGACCGTGCACCTCTCAGCAGAGTCTAGTCTAAGGGACGGTTACTCTTTCGCCTCCCCCCACCCCCACCAGTGCCTGAGGCTCTGCAATGCTGTCCTGCTGGAATTCCCCAAACGCACCACACTGTGGACTCCTCTGCACCTTTGAGTCATCTCTTCTCTCTTCCTGGAATGTCCTTCCCTCTTTCTGTCTGATGGACTCAGCTGGCCTTGGAAAGCCTCCTCTTGGAATGCTCCCGACTCCCCCGCTCCTGCCGCTCCTGCCGACACACTTACAGTGCCCTCCCAACTAGGTCGGTGAGGGAATGTCTCCTTGAAGACCAAGCACAGCGCCTAGCAATTGTAGTTACCGGTTTCCCACATGAGCCTTAGTGAAGTGCTTCATGGAGTAAAATTTCCTTATGCCTTCATAGTCTTCTGAATTTCTAGGAAGCATCAGATAGGAATTGAAGATACAGGAGAATCATTTAAATTTGCAAGTCGGGACTAGAGACGCAAAGATTTCACACAGTATACTATTCCCCCAATAAATATGATTGATTGGCAAAGTGACTCTTTTTGGTAGCTTCACAGCAGGCGGCTAATTTTACTCCTCTGTGGCTTTACTGTAATCATTCGTTTTTAGCCATACAGAGGAATGCTCTCATGGCTGCTGCATACAACAGTCTTTCAAAGCGGCCTCTCCGTAAAGCAAGGCGCGCTACCAGCAAGGGCCTCGGCGGTCCCAGGAACACTTCCGGCAGGATGAAAACAGCGAGAGGTGGCACAGCCTGACCACGCGGCCTGAGAGGGCCCGAGCTGGCAGATCTCCCCCTCAGAGGAGCCTTGAGGGGCTGGGGGCTCCTCCCAGCATTGCCTGGCAGCGCCGGTTGGGGCAGAAAACAAAGGACGAGCCAGGCTGTGACTGCGGCTAGTGACTTACACATTGGTCTTTGGCAACGTGGAACAAATGCCGATGAAAATGCGCGTTAACAGCATCGTCTCAGGTAGAGACATTGGTTATATGTACAGGCTGGTGTAGGCGTGGCTACACCATGTCACTGTACCTTCCAAGCTGTCGCTTTATTTTGTCGCACAGGACGCAAAACCACCCTGTGAAAGTCTTAGGTAGGCAGCCCAAAGTGAGCTTTCCTTACCCTTCACTTAGCATTTACAAATGAAACTCAACACCCCCTTTAAATAACAACCTTGTAACTTGATTATCTGATTTTGTAGGCCTTCCAGGTGAACTGTTCCCTTATGTTTTTATACTTCTTTTGTTAGCATAAAAATCGCCAGTGTTGACGTTTCTTTCCATACACTCAATGCATCCAATATCTTCAAGTGGTCTTTTCTCTGTTAAATGTTACATTACTTACATTTTGATGAGTTTCTTCCTTCCTACATAAGTATTAACACCATTTGTTACTTTGTTTTTCTTTCATTCATTCATTTAAAAACACTGAGCCCTGCTAGGGCCAGGCACTATTCAAAGCTCTTCAGAAAGAGCAGTTAGACAAAATAGACAAAAATCCCTCCTACCTTTTGATAGGACACTTGCGATGTCTAGACAGCTCAAAATCTGAGGCTCCCATAATACAAATAACCTTTTGTGTTATGCATTGGTTATTTTTCTCTCTTAACAAACAGAAGCACCCGGGTTTAATTTTATTTTTTAAGTAGCGAATTGCGGTAGCTACATCTTTCCTCCAATCTAAAGGTAATTGCTTTCTCTCTTGATATCTTGGCCTTTCTCCAATAAGCTTTTGTCTAAACGGCTTCAACTGGTTCTGCAAGTCGGTTGGGTACTTTAAAACCATAATAAAGATGCCTTCCTGGCCAGGGTACTTGTGTTTGATCTACACGTTGTAATATTATCTTAGCTTTATTCTACCGACACCAGGACATTTCATCATTATAAATTGCTTTATCCTCAGTCGCTGGTACTTTTCTTCCTGTTTCCATTAGCCCCAGATAAACTGTCAATGTTTTAGTAGCTCTGCAAGAATCATGGAATACATAAGAATGTATGTGTAAAACCACTTTAGAAATACTTTTTTTTTTTTTTTCTGGATAAAGAAACAGTTTTGGTAAATTCTTCCCTGTCTGCTCTATAAAAATTAAGCCCCCAGCCTTGGCTGGTGGCACAGTGGATAAGGTGCCGGCCTGCGAACCCAAAGGTGGCTGATTCGATTCCCAGCCAGGGCACATGACCAGGTTGCAAGCCAGGTCTCCAGGCAGATCTGTAGCTGGAGGCAGGTGAAAGGCAACCATACATGATGTCTCTCTCCCTCCTTGCCTCTCTCCCTACCCCTCTCTCTAAAAATAATAAATAAAATCTTAAAAAAAAATTAAGCCCCCTATTACTACTCACTCAGGTGGTCTATTCTACATTGTCTTCATCACTCTTACAATAATGATTAATGGGTCGACATTGTGAACATGCTTTCCAGTGTCAAATCCCCAATACCTACTACAGGGCCCAGGAGATGGGGCTTCTCAGTTAACATCACCTGGAGTAATGAATCGTACGTGCATCTAATAACTTCTCTGAATTTGGGCCTTTGTTGTCAGATCCCACACGACTTTCGGACAACCTTGGTACACTGTCACTCGTAAGTGGAGGACCCTAGTTTAAATGTCCCTTCATCTTCTCTCCAAACTGGCTCTCGTGGTCACCCCTTGGGCGCTTGTTACCCATTGTTAAATGTCTCAATTGACGAGGCTTCGATGGACATTTATTCATTTATTTACTACTTGCCTTATCTTCTTTTACTAGTTCTAAAACAAGTATCCAAATTCCTAAAGTCATAGATGCCTCTTTTTAAAAGCATGGAACTCGTGGAATATGCATCTCAGAGACTGCCTTAGCAAGGATCCAGGTCCCCTACATGCAAAAAATGTACTTCCTTGTAATGCTTAACTGTTCTTTTGCTATCTGCTTGTCCCGTATCAACCCTTAATGTGCCTTTATACTAAGTCACAAATCAACTGCATGCTATTGAGTGCCTACTATGTGCTTAGGGTTATTCTAAGACAAATTTTTACATGACTACAGCAGGACTTATACCGTAAAAGTAGAGCCGAACCTTCCCTCCAAAGAAGGAACTCTTCTTTTGTGTTTGTGCCTGGAGCCTTGTGGCTGCTGCTTCTGTGTAATCTCAGTGGGGGCAAGTCCTAGTCTTTGGAGGGTTTACTTTCAATCCTGAGTCCTTCAGGATCAGCTGTAATGAGTAGCATGGATGATTAAATTGGATAATCTCACATTAGACTAAAATGTTAGAAGTGTGAGAGTTTCAACAATATTTTCTCATATTCATCAAGTTGGATCATGCTTTAAAGAAGCATTTAAAAACACTGAAAGATGACAGCCTTTACAAAGGAGGCATAAAACCTTGAAAACTGTTTTAAAAAGATGTTCTTAATGTTTTATAATCCCTTTTACATGTGGTCACATGACTCACACAGTTAAAGGACTTGCCATCGTGACAGAATGGAGGGAGAAGTTAAAGAACAAATTAGTGTCAGCTGCTAGTCCAAAGGGTGAGCGATGCAAACAAAGCTGCAAAAAGAGTCTTCGGATAGGAGCATCAACACTCATCATTCTCATCTTCATTAAGAGCCAATGTTTACAGATGCCCCCTGGCTACATGAAAAGATGCTCACTATCACTATCATCAGAGAAAGGCCAATAAAATCCACAATGAGATGTCACCTCACACCTGTTATAATTATTATCATCAAAAAGGTAGGAAATGACCAGTGTTGGCAAGGAAGTGGAGAAAGGGGGGCCCTGCGGATGGTTAGTGGGGGTGTAAAATGGTGCAACCACTGTGGAAGGCAGTAGGGAAGTCTCTTAAAAACATAAAAACTGGAAGTACCATATAATTCAGCAATTCCACTCTTGGATAGATATCCAAAGAAAATGAAAATACTTATTTGAAAATATACCTGCACTTCATGTTTATTGCAACATTGTTTATAATAGCCAAGACACAACCTGAGTCCAAGAAGGGACTAATGGATTAATGAATAAAGAAAACATGTTATATTGGTTTGATTCCCAGCCAGGGCACATAACCAGGTTGCAAGCCAGGTCTCCAGCCAGGTCTGTGGCTGGAGGCAGGTGAAAGGCAACCATACATTGATGTCTCTCTCCCTCTCTGCCTCTCTCCCTTTCCTTCTCTCTAAAAAATAATAAATAAAAATTAAAAAAAGAAAACGTGATATATACACACACAAACACTATACAGTATATGGTATCTGTACATTAACTTACTTACCCAAACACTGTAAGATATCATTTACATGTGGAATCTCAAAAAACAACAACAAAATGAAGCCCAAAGATACAGAACAAATTGGTGGTTGCCACAGGTGGGGACTGGTGGGCCAAAGGTACAAACTTCCAGTTATAAAATAAATATGTTATAGGGATGTAATATATAGTATGGCAACAATAGTTAATAATAGTACTGTATTGCATATTTAAGTTTCTGAGAGTAGATCTTAAAAGTTCTCAAAGTTCTCACCATAAGAATAAAAATTTGCAACGAGGTAGGGTGACAAATGTTAATGGGACTTGCAGTGGCCATGTGGCCATCTATACAATCATTGAATCATTGCATTGTACACCTGAAACTTTCCTCTGTAAAAATAATACAATGAAATAAAAAGAACCAATGTTTATGCACTGAGTTTTCTAAAGCCTTTGTTTACATTAGCACTGTAAGCCACACTGAATGTTGGGCAAGCAGAAAAATGGTCTTAGTTTTATTCCCCAGAGAAGAAAGCAAGCCTCAAAGGTGAAATGACTGCCTAGTGTCACACATTTCAGGACAAACTCAGCTGGAAAAATGGGCCTTCCAGCCAGGAACTCAGGAACTCAGGCTTCTTCCCATTTATTTCTGGGCCTCCCTCCTGGGCCCCTGGACATCCACATAAGGACAGCTGACTCCAAGCCCACATCCCTTGTCTCACACCCCTTCTAATGTCCCTGAAAGCCACTGTCAGCATCCTGAAGCTGAGGTCATATATGCAACGGAGGTGAGTGTTAAGGATTGTGAACTATGTGAAGAACTGTGTGAACGTATTTGCTATAAATGTGAAATGAAATCAGGTCTGACCCCAGAGGCCAATCTGGATTATGTAGCTTGTCTGATGTTTTTATATGGATGAAATCAGATCAGAGTGAAAGCCAAGTTGGAAAAGAAATCATTAAAAGATGTAACTTAGCGCCTGGAAAGGGTATGTTTGCAACTGACAGGCAGGTAAGGAGGGAGCACATGTGTGTTGAGAAATGGAGGGAAACTGCCTGGCTGATGATTAAGAGAGAGCTTGTGGGCTAATTATAATTTTAATGATTTACAGATTTTCTTTTAGAGGGAGGAGGTCAAATTCTTAAGCCAATTGTCATGCTAAAAATGACTCTAAGTGTATTCAATCAGGGCACACCTAAGAAGAGGTGTGGGTTGTAAAAGTCCCACCTAGATTAGCACAGAGCAGTATGGGGAAGTTTGAACAAGTGCCCACACACTCAAGAAATGGACAGGGCGGGCTGGTCCTCAGAAGATTTAAGAGCCCGCCTGTCCTCTTGGTCAATCAGACAAAAAGAAGTAAACTGCCCCAAAGGAGAGGGAGTACCAGCACCGTTCCTGCAGGCAGGCTGCTTTGGGGACGCACGGCCTGCAGGGTCGCACCCCACCCTGCAAGCATGTGTTGGTGTCACACTCCGCTTTGGCTCTCTTGAAATTCTGAATAATTTTTCAATAAGAGGCCCTACCCTGGGCCTGTGATTTATGTAGCCGGCCCATAAATTGCATAATATAATTCTAAGCATCATAATGATCTCTCATAACAATATTTTATTGTCGTTGTTTCTTTTATTATTATTGCTACTACGATTATAATGATTACTTTACTACCACTAGCTACACTCCAGGAATCTCCGTGCATGCAGCCTCATTCACTACCCTCGTAGCCGCCTGCCCAAGAAGCCTAAGTAGTTAATGGAAGGGAAGGGGTGTCAGTGTTAACGACCATCTTTCTGTCTCAGAGTAAATGTGGGTCATTCCTATTAAGCAGTGACAAAGCGCCAGCAACAGCCAGCAGTGGGGAAGCAAGGTACCAAGCAGAGTGCTAGAGTCACGGAGAAATGGATGCCTCCTATTGACACTTACTGCAGTTCACGTTTGTCATTTTGTCTCATTTCCAGAGCAACCCTATACGAGAGTCACCCAAAGTCACACATAGTAATGGGGTGTGTCAGAAACCACTGGAAGGAATTGTCCCTCCAGGCAAGGAGCTCACAGCTGGATCAGTTACACCAGGACCCTTACCACCGGGATCTGAACACACCACCCCCACAAAAGCCAGATGCACCCATAACGGAAAATAACTGCATAGAAATGTACTGTAAAAGGCATCTATTAGGGCCATGAGGAACTAGCTAAGTGGATTTGAGTTACTTGGGGCTGATCAGAGTAGAGCGTTGAAAGACGGAAAGAGCTCACAGAAGTGAAGAGGAACAAATCATCTGTCTTCTGATGAGAACATAACGAGGCAAAGCGGGGAGGCAAGAAAGAGCTTGCAGGGGTCAGGAGACAACAGGTAGGTTTCCTCGACCAGAACCAAGTTTTGAGCAGTCCCGAAGAATCACTCACCCATGAACGTATTTAAGAACACAACTGGGTGTGCTTCTATGTGAAAAAGCATCCTTCCTGGAACTTCCTGAGAAGCTTCCTGGAAGCTTCTCCTGAGATGTCTTGCAAATAATACTGGGAACCACTGCTTGCTCTTTTCAACACCTTAACCGTTTTCTCCCAGTGGGACCCCTCGGTTCTCCTTGTCTTGGGGGTGGCTCTGCATTCCAGCAGCACTCACTCCCTCGGGCCCACAGACCCAGAAAAAGAAAAGATCACACAGAGCTTTCTTTTGCCCTGCGTGCGGAACACAATTTTAATTTTGAGTTGAAATATGTTATTGTGGGTTTGCTGACATTCTTTCCCCAAAACAAGACCACAACTATTTGTACTGCAAGAATGTTTTACAGTTCAACATGTGGAAACTCACTCTGGTAGGGTGCTTTAAGGCATTGCCGAAGAAGTGTGTTTGCTTTGTGTTGCGTTTCCGCCTGTTATTTTTATAGACCACTTATTTGTGATAGCAAAAAGTTTTAACAATAAACAATGTGTGAACATAACCTTGGCCCCTGCAGATCTGCTCTGGGGAGAAAGTGAGGTCTCCCTGCTAAGTAAGCCATACGAGATGGATGGAATGATGGGAACTCTAGGACCAGTTCCTGATTTCAGCATGTCTCAGGGGCGCTTCCCTTTCTGTGCCTCATTTTCTCCACTTAGTAAACGCAGATAGCCTTTGGCACTCCACAGTTGATGTCTGTAAGAGATATTCAAATTCCTAGCAAAGGACAAATATATGCAAATAATATAAATATGTAAATATAGGCTTAAAAGGACCCGCTTCCATTTATGGTAAATCTCTGTCATGCCATAAGAAAAGTCCTCAATAGATTTAGCCCTCGTGATGGTGACCAAAATACTGCTGAACATTGTACCTATCTGTGTGTGGCCCAGTTCGAGGGAAGAGTACTGCTGGGTCTTTGAATGACCCTCTAGGCTTCTGACCACACACACGTTGTTCCAGAATGGTGCTTCTCAGACTGCCCATGCTAAAAAGATAGGTATCCCGCCAAACAAATTTCAAAATCTGTCAAAAACTGACATGGCTGTAAAACGCAGTAAGAATGAATTCGTGGAAACATTTCAGAGTTTTAAACAGACGCACAAATACAGAAGTGCAAATGTATTATTTTCAACAGGCACAAGGTTATGCTGTTGAATCGTGTTTCTACACACTCTCTGTTTCTACCTAGCTCGGCCCTGGTGGGTGGAGCCCACGCACCCAGCACGGGGTCTGAAGCTTCCTTCTCAAGCCGTCTGTCACCCCTCCCTGGGTGCCCCCCAAAATGCTCCTCAATGCTGACGGCTTGACTAAGCACGGAGGTGTCTGCAGTTAGTGTGGGGGATTTGCAGACAGACAGCATCTTCTCAGCTTTTTTTCTGTGGTCCATTTCAAGTTCAGAGGTGCATCTGAGTAGCTCCTTAATCACTGGGACTAGGCACAGCCTTCCGGTAAAGAAAGCAAAATATTCTAGGCTTGCCCAAACAACTCCAAGGTGGCCCGCCACTCCTGGGCTATCTCGGGGATTCCTGGAACGTGTTGTGACTGCTTAGTCAGAGCGGAACACATCCCGGGGGGTCCCCCCACCTATGTCCCAATTCTGATCCAGAGCCAGTGGGGCTCCCGCGAGCCAGGAACCACAGATGGCCTTTCTGCTTCCCACCCTTGGTTTTCAGTGACTTGTGTTTGTCCATTAGTGACCCCTGAGTCCTTAAAAATGCCATCCTTACCCTTTGGCAACATTGTTTTCCAACGACTGCATTCCTGTACTATCAGATAACTAGAAAAGGAAAGAGAGCCACCAATGAATAGCAGGCCTCAGGTCTTGAAGATTGAAAGGAAATAAATTCCTGGAACTTCAAGTCTCCCTTACCATGACGTCAGGGTGGGAGGTCACCCACTCTTTATCCTTGCTTCTGCACAGAGCTACAATGAAGGGTTTTTTATCTGGAGCCTGAGAAAGAGGAAGATTCAGAAGCTTCCTGAAAAGATGTTTATGTGTATGTGAATTTTTCTGTAAAATGGGGCCTTCGTTTTTATCAGATTCTCAAGAGCTGCCTAAAAACACTTACAAGCTTCAGTTTAAGCAATTCTAAATGGAAGAGGAATTCTCTCTGTACCTCAAGTCTCTCCAGTGTTAGATTCAGGCCTTGCGTCACGGTGTTCCCCAAATAACAAGTTGTGATCTGTGCCATGAGTCACTGTGCGCACTAAAATGAATTAGAATAGAACGCGATGGTTGCCAGTGTCTCAAAAGTATTCAGGGTAAGTATGATTTCGTGACACTGTAGTCATGGGTGGGTGCTGGGTCTTGATGCCAATGTGTTTCAAAAAGGGTGGAAACCACTGACGTGGAGATTTAGTTCTCAGACTTGTGTGGACGAGAAAGACCTAGGCAGTGAATTAAAATGCATGTTCCCAGGTCCTGTCCATAGAACCTGCTTATTAGAAATCTGCACATCACGGGTTGGAGGTAGGCTGTGAGCGCACTTGGATAAACGCTTACCTGGAAGCCTGACTGAGAACAAAGGTTTGCAAGTCACGCAGACCAGAGTGGAAAGACCAGCTCAGGTATGGTGAGCAAAGCTCACAACATCCAGGCAGTTTTTCTGTTTGCTTCCATCATTATCTTTATGCCCCTCAACTTTCCAAATTACATTCCCAGCAAGGCCACTCATTTCTGATCCATCTCCAATGTCGTGAAGATTGAGTCAACTTCAATACCTTCATTGCAAATGGACTCAAAACTAAATTTTGCATCTTTGTTCTTCCTCCCTTTTCATTTTGTTCTGTTATCCCAGACCAAGACCCTGGGCTGTGTGCCCCCCGCCCCATCACCCCTGGCACACTGTGTTGTAGCTACATGTGTGTTTCCTCTGTCGCCCTCCTGAATTCAAGGGCCCGGAGGGCAGCAACAGCGATTCATTTTTATGCATGCACCTCTACACACATATCCTCATCCTCCAGTTCCTTAGTGGCAGAGGGCAGAGGGCTCTTCTGAGCGGCCCCATTGCAGTCCCGTGCCAGTGGGCATCTCTACCTCTTCTTGCTTGCTGCTTGTTTGGGGTGCTGAGTACAGCCCCCATTGTCTAATGATAGCAGGTCAAATGCCCTCCATCGCTTGGGACCCACAACGAATGTCACAATTTCAAGTCCTTATGCTCCCATTAAAAAAATATTGGCCTGGGATGGAGTTCAGATACACAGGACTTTTACTTATTCTTTGGATAACAAGGCAACAGTTCATTTGAAAGTACTTAAAGTTCAGTACCTTAATTCATTCTCGTGTGACTTTTTCTGGAGGTCTTACTACTTGTTATAACTCAGTTTAGTCTTCTCCTTTCCCCCGTGTATTCACCCAACTGATTTCTCGTTTTCCTTCAAAGTCTCTGTTCGAGGCCTATCTTCTTCAGGAAAACCAAATCCTGTAGCCCTTGATTTTTCTTGCTAGTCTTTCCTGCTCAACGCCTGAGTCTTAGGAATGGTTAGCTGTGTCACTGTTGTGTAATAGTGTCTAGTTTCGTGCATGACGCTAGAAGACGCATGGTTCGTGCGAATCATGAATGACTAGATAAGCGTGACTAGTATAGAGGCTGAGACAAGGACCCTGGTTTTGCTGTAGAGCTACAGGCTGGAGCAAGCTCACGTTTTCAAAGCCTGTGCGAGAGCCCAACGCAACCAAGAAACCCCTGACTTGCAAACCCTTGTGGTTTTCAGGGTAGACGACCACAGAGAACAATGATTTTCCCTTGCCAATTCAAATACAAAAAACAAAACAAACCCCCACAAGCGTATGTCCCCAGATTCCCGGGGCCGCTGCTGGTGACAAACTGTAGTCACTGGTTCCGCTGAGTCTTCTCACCTGCTCCAGGGGTCCGGGGACAGAAAGGGTCAAGAAATGAACGGTGGCTTGGCTTTTCTCTGCGCCCTTAAATGTGGTTTTCTTGCCAGGTATTATTTAGGGGAGTGACAGAGCAAAGCCATCTGAGTCGCACTGCTGGGCCCAGAATTCTGGTCTCCTGCCCCATCCTCCCCTCCAGACAACTGTCCTCCTAGCAGCTGATTCTGGCTCAGCCTTCAAAATGAGCTCCAGTTTGACTGCCTCCAAGAAGCATCGGGGACCTGCAACACAGTCACATTCTAATGCCCTGCTCTCTGCTCCCAGTGCCCCTGGAGAGCTTCTAGAATAGCACTTACTGCCCCAGTCGGCTGAGAGCTGCGGATGCCAAGGCCACATCCCCTAGCCCAGTGCCCAGCATGTCATTTCTTTCCCTGCTTCTCCTGATGGCAGTGGGCATAAATGTCCTTTGAGGTCCCTCCTTCTTCTAACGGTCCATGCTTTTAGGGAGCGCCCTGTTTGCCTGTCCTATGGCTACAGGCAGAAGCAAGGACGATTTCAGCGTCGTGTTACCCTATGACGATGAGGACAGATGACAAAGCTAGCCTCAGTCAACTCCGAGAGCCCAACCAGAGCCCAAACCCCAAAGTGTCGTTTTATTCGCTGTGACCTTCCTGCCTCCCTCCAGCACAAAATCCTGCCCCCTTTCCAGCGACATCAAGAGAACGGGGCTCCCTGAGCGGAGCAGCCAACAGAGGCTGGTGGTCCGCACACTTGCTGGGACTTCTTAACAGCTCGGCGACAGCTGTCCATTCAAAGGTGAGCCCAGCTGCTGTCCTGGGGTGGGGGGACCAAGGGGAGGACGCTGAAGCAACAGTTACAGATCTTCCCCGCATGACCTCTCGACAGGCTGGAGTGGAAAGGGTAATAATAGGTGGAGGCGGCTCAGAGGCCACTAAGAGTAGGAGAAAGCCCTCTGGCTTTCTGTGTCGCAGCGGCA
This sequence comes from Noctilio leporinus, assembly GCA_004026585.1. NCBI lineage: Eukaryota > Metazoa > Chordata > Mammalia > Chiroptera > Noctilionidae > Noctilio > Noctilio leporinus. Next base: position 301,068 of record PVIW01000126.1, read on the forward strand.
GCCTGAGCTGGGGGAGAACCTTGAGCAGGGCGGCCTGGAAGATGGAGTCTCGGGGGGAACAGTGCCAACAGCAGCCACTCAGAAACAAGGGCTGCCACGAGAGCGCAGCAGTTCTCCTCCTTCAAAAGACTCTCTGGCACCAATTAATGTCACCAAGTAAGTGCAGACCTGCCTCATCAGAAAATAAACCTCCTAAATGAACAAACAAGCCGAAGTCATTATCAAATAATTCCAGTAATGGCCATATGTTTCTTTGCAAAGCAGGGCAGAGAAGTCAGCATCTCCACCCTAGCTACAAATGACCTTAAAGGCATGTTAAATAATAAATGTCCATTAACTAGTCCTGAACTAATTGCATTTAACCAAGTTCATGATCATATAGAACCACATTTTACATCACAGTGCAGCGAGATAAAAGGGCTCCAGGTTGCAGAAATGAGCCAATAACAGAAATAGCCTTGTGAGAAGGATGAACATCCTGGGCATCAAGAAACCAAGGGTCCCCAAAATATGGCCTCACCGGCCTCCTCTTCTCTCATCATGAGATGAATTGGGAACAAGATCAGAAAGGTGAGAAAGCTGTTACTCTTAAAAAACACATATGTGACTGGGCAGAGAAGGCAAGTTCTTTATGTACCAATTTGCATGCTTCCAATTAGCTATTCATCACCTCAGAAAGCACAGGAAATCTGCTAATATTTATCGACAACCTAGCCTATCAAGGATGTGAGCTGTAGAAATATAGGATATCATTTTGTCCTTGGTAGGTCTGTTAGTATCTTCTCTTTGCATCTGGTTTAAAACCTTTATCATGGTCATTGTTACCCGAGTTTTTATGTGTATACCGAACTGTTCTAATACAGTGACTGTGCTTGTGATGAAGAACCAGACAGAGACGCCTGACCTCCCCACACCTTCATCTCTCTACTTTAAGGGTGGAAGAAAGAAGAGAAGAGAGGAGAGGCAGAGGGAAGAGCAGAGAGATTTCCTCTCATAAAGAAATTCTAATTTACATTATTGGTATTTCAGTAAGAAAGTTCTTATGCTTCTTAGGAGATGCAGGAAAAAAATCCTTAGGGATAAAATTAGCATGCCATGAGACTGGATAGTCCTACAAAGAGCTCAAAGTGAGGAACTTACGGAAGGTGCAACCTGACAAGAACACAATTTTAAATATGTCAGTGGCCTTGGTGATCACCCAAGTAAGTACGGAATCTGCCTGACAGCCATGGGATGCTCTGCCTTGCTGGCTCAGCACTGTGTGCTCCCATTAAGCCACACGAGATTTATGTACACTCTACACAGAGGAGCCGCACGCACTGTCTCGTGATTTCTGCGGGCTGAGAACCCAGGCACAGCTGTCTGTGTCCGCTGGCTCCAAATCTCTCGCCCTGACATTGAGAAGTCTGTCATCGCTGGAGTCTTATACGGAGGCTCAGCTGGGGAAGGATCTGCTTCCAAGCTTGCCTGGATGCTGGCAGGGTTCAATTTCTCGTTAGCTTGGGGCATACTGGCCATTTGGGAGTTTTCAACATGGCAGCTTTCTTCCCCCTCATTAAAACCACAAGGGAAAGAGTCCGCTGAGAAGGTAGAAGTCACTATCTTTCATGACTTGATCGTAGAAGTGACATCCCATCACGTTAGCTTTGTTGTTCAGTGTTGGTTGGGAGTTAGTCACAAATTCCACCCATGTTCAAGGTGGAGAGGATGACAGAAGAGAGTGTATACCAGGCATTAGTGATCTCTGACATTGTAGAGTTGGCCAGAAACACTGTTGTGTCTCAAGACATTAATTAATGCTTTAGAAAACACAACAATAAAAACAAATTAAACAAAAAAAAACCCCAAAAAGATGAGGGGGCAAAGAAGTTCAGTCAAGGAACTAGTATGGGAGAGCCATGGACATGGACAAGTGGGATTGACTTTGGGGGGGAATGGGTGGGTTGGGAAAGGGACAGAGGGGAGTAAAAAGGGGATGGATGTAATACAACAACAATAAAAATACATTTTAAAAGTATTTAAAAAAGAAAGAAAACAAAGTAAATTGGGTCAATGCTAGTGATTATTTTTCGTTTAGATGTTCTTAGAGAAATGCAAAATATATTTTATTGCAATGACCCCAAATGTCATCTGCCATCCCCAAGAAGACTTTTCTTAAAAGATTAATACTTGGGGTAAGAATGTAAAATGTTTACCTTTTCTATGTTGTGTAGGCAGCATTGATTTCCGGTTGATCCCTATCATTTATTCAATGCAACTGCTCTATGTTACATAGCTTGTCTTACAATTTCAATGTAAATTAATATTTAATGTTTCTTATATATTAAATATTTACACTACACAAATTCATTCTCTACAGATCTGTAGCTAAAAAAAGAAGATGTTTTCAAACAAAGAGTCTTGAGATTCTCAAACTGTGCCACAATCAAATAATCAAAAGCTGGAACACATCAAAAATGATTACAACCTCTGTTTTCTAAAAATGCCATCCTGAGTAAAACAATAAATGATTCTGGAATAATCTAGGACAAGAGCACCAAGATTTTTCAAAACATGAAATTTGAGCTCTTTATAACACACATGTACAATATGGACTTTTGCAATGAAAGGAAAAATGTAAACCTGCTGCTGCATTTAACAACTGATATTGATTCAACAATATCATTCCTATAATTAAGACAACCTATGAAGAAAAAAGCAGTAACATAAAAGACGTAAAAACACTGTTTCCTTTAAAATATTTCATCTTCTAATTTTTGTGATGGTAATTTATGAAAGGATAAAAATATGTATCCTTTCCTTTGTCATTCCTTTTAAAGACTATTTTGTATTTGGCTCCTTGTATCTTTGTTGTGCTGAAGGGATTCATGTGAGAGAAACTACAAAAAGGTAAAGTTTGGGTATTATAAGAAGGCTTAGTTATCTGGTTTTTTTTTTTTTTTTTTCATTAATTTGTTCATTTATACAACAAAAACATATAGAGCTTGTGCTGTATGCCATACATTTTGGATACAAAATATAAAGAAGGCAAGGTCAATCTGATGATGGAGACAGCCAAGTAAGGTAGGATGATTCAAGTACAGCATAGCATCACAAAAGACAGGCAAGGTCCAAATCTGTCACTCAGCATTTCATCCCTAACAACACACCTGACATGTAGTAGGTACTCATTACATATGTGTTGAATGCGTACATGTGTCAAAAGCTCAGTGTGCTATGGTAGCATAGAAGTAGGACACATGATCACACAGGGTTGGGGCTAAAGAAATGTCCAGCTGAGTTTGGAGATCATGTCTAGAGTTGGGGTTGATCACTCACCACCCTAAATCTAGAGTGGCACCATTCTACCTGAGGGTGTGACGTTGTTCAGCAGTGTCTAGCTGCTGGATTACAAACAGAATCCTTGGATGATAAAAAATAATTTCCAGAAGGCCGAATATATAGGGGCAGAAAGGCAAAGCATCCTCTAGAAGAGTGACTGAAGTCATAAAGCGCAAGGTCTCAAATGGGGAGGGAAGGGAACAAAGTTCAACGAGAATGAAAACAGAGCCCAGTGGCCTCCCTGAGGTTTAGAGATCGGAGAATGGGGTTAAAAACAAGGAAAGGGACAAACATGGCAGTTGACGTCATTGGGGCCAGCAAAGAAGAGAATCTACTAGCAAGAAGGAAGTTACAATCTTTCAGAACTTAAATCATGGAATCAGCACCCATCATCTCCGCCATATTGGTTGGTTAGAAGAGAGTCATTGAGTCCACATTCAACAGCAGGGTGTTACACAAAGGTGTGCCTACCAGGAGGCAGGGATCCCTAGGGACACCTCACAGGGTACATCGAGTGCCATAGATGGGACATAGGTGTTTAAGGTTTCAGAAATGGAGCTGTGGAGGTCTGCGGCCCGAGCAGGTTAAGCCGGCCCCGAAATCTAATCGAAGCATGGCTGTGTGCGAGGGCAAGCTGGGGCCTAATCAAGGGTATTGGGAGCACTCCGAAGTCTGGCCTGAACATGGAAACGTGTGAAATGATCTATGCCGACATCTGCATGGTAGCTCTCGCTGTCTCTGCATCTTTATATCTATCTATTTATACATATATGTGTATGTTGGTGTGCACTGACTTGAGATTTTTCTGGGGAGCGACTCCAAGGAGAAAAGGCGGCAGCACTGAACTGAGCCTTGAAAAGCTCCAACTTACAAAGATAACGTATCTGATCCACTTGGCAGTTTTATTCCTCTGGGTAAATTAACAAGTTAGTGTTCTGATGTGGCTATAACTCTCCCGGGAGTTCGTTCAGCCACTGAAGCTCCCCTGAGCTTGAACAGCCCTGGGCTCACTAATAAATCAGGTCTCCAGGCCAGGCCTGGGGCGCAGGGGTCCCACAAAGCAGGGGCGCGCCCTGTGAGATCCGGCGGTGGCATCTCACTCACCTCCTTCCCTGGTATCTTAAAGCTAATTTCCTGACTTCAACACGCTACGTGGGTGACGTATTATGGTATGGAAGTAACCTCATGTCTGTGTGGTATTAGTTAACTACTGCTGCATAACAAATGAACACAAAACCAAGGCAGTCCACATTTACTGTCTCAGAGTCCCTGTGGGTCAGGAATCTGGGCATGGCCTCTTTAGTTCCAAAGTTTCAGAGTTTGTCGCAGACCATGATCAAGGTGTCAGTGGAATACAGTCATCTTAAGGCTCACAGGTTTGTTGGCAGAATTTAGGTCCTTGTGGGCTTATGGACTGAAGGTATCAGTTTCTTGCCAGGTGTTGGTCAGAGACCACCCTCAGTCCCATGCCACATGGTCCACTTCTACATGGCAGTTGGCATCATCAAGGCCAGCAAAGGTGGGAATCTACTAGCAAGAAGGAAGTTACAATATTTCAGAACATAATCATGGAATCTGCATCCTTCAACCCCACCATGTTGGTTGGTTAGAAGAGAGTCACTAGGTGACTCCACACTCAACAGAAGCCGGTTACATAAAAGTGTGCCTACCAGGAGGCAGGGTGCCCTGGGGACACCTCAGAGGCTACCTCGAGTACCACGTGTCATCTTAATGGGGACTGTGGCTCAGTTCGAGCGTGAGATAGGCTTCTGTAACAAAGATGTTCAAACACAGTGGCTTCCATGGGACAGAAGTTTAGTTCTCTCTCATAACAAGGCAGACATCAGCAAGCAGTCCAAGGTGGAGAGGTGCTGGGCCTCTGCAGGACCATGGGTTCACTTATCCTATTGCTCAGCCCACCCCCAGGGTGCTGTGCCAGCCCCCTTTAGTCAAAAGTGGCTTATATACTCCATCTTCACTCCAGTGCCTGGGAGTGAAAAAGAGGGGAATAAGTACCCAATCAAATTTGTTTTAAGCATGTGATGCAGCACAAAATTTGTACCGATCACTTCTACTCACATGGTACTGGTGGGAACTGGGGCACATAGCCATACAGGGGTGAGCACAAAACTTTTAAAAGATGTAGAATTTATGATCTATTGGTTATTCTCCCTGCTGGGCCTGAGGCTGTTGCCCGGATCATGAACTAAACCTGCCCCAGGTTGCCCGCTACCGATCCTGCACACCCCAGTTTTCTTTTAAATTTATATCCTGTCTTTTTTTTTTTTAAGTTTTAAATTTTTCTCAGTTACAGTTGACATCCAATATTATGTTAGTTTCAGGTGTCCAGCATAGTGGTTAGTTACTTTGGGCATTTATGTCTTACAAAGTGAGATGCACCTGGTACTTGCCTGGCACCATCCACAGTTATCACAGTGGTATTGCAGCATTCTCTGTGCTGTACTTTACATCTCTGTGACGACTTTGTCAGTACCAATCTGTACTTCTCAGTCCCTTTACCTTTTTTCTCCCTTGACCCCAACCCCAGGCCCTCCCCCACTGGCAACCATCAGGCTGTTCTCTGTGTCCATGAGGGTGTTTCTGTTTTGTTTGTTCGTTTACATGGTTTAGATTCCACAGATAAGTGAAATCATCTGGCATTAGCCTTTTTTTTTGTCTGACTTATTTCACTTAGCATAATACCCTGCTCTGCCCCTGCCCCAGGACCAACTGGAAATCACGGTCCAGGGGAAGGTAGACGCCGTGTAAAAGGGGCCTGATGGCAGTGAGCATGAGTGCACTGCAGAGGGTGACGAGGGAGAGTCACAGGCTGTAACCCAAGTAAAGGGAGCCCTGGTCCTCGCCCACAGTGACATCACCGCACATCAGATGGAAACCATGGCAACGAGTTAGTAAGGTGAAACAGTAGTCACCTGAACGCTGCAGCTGAGGGAAAGGGAGAACAATGGAAAGGTGGCTGGAAGGAACAGTGTCTTCCAGGACAAGTGTGAAAGACTGGAGCCTCCTGTAATTAACACTGAGCCCTGGGGGAACATGGCAGCTGCTTATGTGCCATTGTCCAGGACACTGCTCACCTGGGCCTGTCAGGTGACACCCAGCCTGAATAGAGGAGTATTGCCTGACACCACTGTGCTTTGATTCCATTGCATCAATGGGGAGGTAAAAATTAACCATGGCCTCTGCCCCACACCTACATCCACCTCCAGAATGCAGAGATGTTTCCTAGTGGAGGCCTCTAGCCTCCTGGTTGGCACTGTCCCCTTTGTGGAGTTATTTTTTCTTGTTTCAGTTCTGGACTGGGGCTGTGACTATGGCAAGGCCCACCAGAAGGGCTAGGGCCATCTCTGCCCAGTGTCATGGGCTCTGGGGTGCTGGGATAGCCCTGGACATGTAAGCAAGTCTTCAGTAACCTGCCCTCTGGAAGGTGTCCTGGCTTTTCTCTGGCTTCCCGAAGCCCCTTCTGACCAGGGTTTGCTTCCTTACGGCCAGTGTTTCCTTTAGGTGAGAACCTGAGAAATCTTCTTCAAACACTTTGGCCATGAACTAATTCAGGCCTAAAATGCCATCGTTAGAGTCATTCCTGGCCTTTGATCATAGTTAAAATTCAAATAACTCCACAGGTGGAGTTTAAAAAGTAAAGGCAACAACATCCTTTCCTTCTTATTCTAGTTTCTTTGGGTCCTGCCTCTTACGAGAGTTCTCCAGACTCCTTAGCCCACCACAGTCTTCCCAAGGTTTGAATTCCTACAAGGGCTACCTTTGTGCATTAAGCATCCTAGTGCCTGCTGATCCGCCATCCAGTGATTCTCAGATCAGGGCAATTTTGTCCTCCAGGGAGAGCTGGCAGTGTCCGCAAGCATTTTTGGTTGTCACAACTCAGGAGGGTGCTTGTATCACCTAGTGGGTGGTGGCAAGGGGTGCCATTAAACACCTCGCAATGCCTGGAATGGTCCCCACAACGAAGGATTATCCAGCCCGGTATGTCAACAGTGTCCAGTCTCAGGGACATGTCACCTCTGCATTTTTGGCTGTGTTAATGCCATTTCAAAAATAAAAACCGCGCAGTAAATTCAGTTAGCTCTACACGGCAGTCTTGTTTGTTCTCCAGTGTGATGGGGAGGACGTTAACAGATCCTTGATGAGAGCAGTGGGACTCAGACTATCTGGATAGGGGTGGAGGAAGGGTGGTGGGTGTCAGTAGAGGCCATTCCCAGCTGAAACGCTGGAGGAAGTTTCTCTGGGGTGGGTGCTAAAGGGTTAATTTCTGGTTTTTGTTTTGTTTTGTTTTGTAACGTATTTCATCAGAATATATAGCAAGCTTCTCATGGGGGAGCTTTCCCCAAATATATATGCTTGGCTGGGATCCTATCTTTAGCTTATGTTTAGAGTCAGGCCTGGGCATACATTTTGAAAGGGCCCCACAGTGAACTCCTGGTTTCAAGCTAGTGTGCTAACAACCATTAGCCTATGTGGCCATTGTGCTAGACTCTCATTTCCAAACAGAAGTCTCCCCTTTAGAAGAAATGTGAATTTTCTGGTTTACGGCCCCCATAAATTCAGATAGAAAGGCCCTGCCTGCCGGGGCTTGAATCTCCTTGTCTTGGGACATAATAATCCCCCAGGGCCATCTCTGTGTTTCCATGACCAGATCCTGGAGTAGAGATGGTTGTACCCGAAATCCAACCTCCACTCTGCATGATTCCTGAATCCTGAAGACGAGATACACGAGAGGAGTTACCGTGGGAACTGGGATTTCAAAATAACTTACTTGCCAATCCACCGCAAAAATACATTATTTTATTTACTTGCTCCTCATTCCGTCAGTCAGCCAACAGCTGTGCCTGCGACCCCTTGTCATAAATTCTGTGTACCTGACGTGGAGGGTATCACAATAGCATCCTTGGGAAGCTCACAATCTACGAGGGGCCCAGAACAAAACGAAAGCTACGTAAAGATGAAAAAACACACAGAATGAAACAGAAGATATTTTGGATTCTGGCCAAACTCTTTCATCCCCTCCCGTCCCCATTTCCCTGATGCATAACAAGGAGGTTGCACTGAATGGCCTACAACACCCCTTCCAGCTCCTGCAGCCTCTAAATCTGTTCCACTGAAAGTGGACAATCGGAGTGCCCGGGCCCTCCATGATAGAGCCATCGGCAGGGAGGGGCGTCACGTCAGGGCAGGAACCTGCTTCAGGGAAGGAGGCACCCCTGCAGAAGTCAGCCCTGGGCAGGCAGGGTCACAGGGACCCTCCTCAAACCAGAGGCCCAGTCTGGACGACGTGGCCTGGCTTTTGCCTAGCCTTCTCCCATCCACTTGTTTCACAAGTGCTCACTCGATGCGCTCTCATCAGCCACTGCGTGTGGCATGCGACACACGTGCGGCGGAGGCAAGACAGGCCCCTGCTCGGTGCAGCTTGGTGGGCACGGGGCTTTAAATCCCGCCCAAGGCCCGTCTTGTTGACTGGCGTCCGGCTTCACTTTTGCCCCGGTTACCACCTCTGCTCCGGCGCTAGCTTCTGCCCGGAAGGAAAAGCACGTCCCGAACTCCCCGGCCTCAGCAGCGACTCCCTCGCCTCTTCCTTCTGAACCCTCCACACGTGCCCCCACCTGCACGTGCCGCTGATCTGTCCTCGCCCTGGGTGCTGTCTGGTCCTGCCTTCCTCCCCCCTCGCATCTCTGTCCATGAGGCGCCACTGTGGCCGGTTCCACCTGAGTGTTGACAAAACGGGAAAATTGGGTCGCCCTCGCTGCCTTGGTCCCGACCAGGAACATTTTTACTCAATACTCTCCCAGCCTCTTGTCGGGGAGGACTCACAATCGAAAACAGGGGCCTCTTAAACAGATGGCGGTGTGGCCGGACGGTAATGGGGCGTCAATGGCCTCGAAGTGATAGCTCGGTGTGCCCCCAACTGGCGCCAAGGGCCGCATGGTGGCGGGTGAACCCAGGACTCTCATCAGTTGGCCCTTTCTCAGCAGCCTGTGGCCCGGGCGGAAGCAATGCTGGTGACAGGCAGGGCCAGCCTTCCCTGGAAACGGCAATTCCAGGTTTCCTGGCAGCTCTCCACGGTCATTCCTGTCCCCTCACTACTCTCCCTAGGAGCGGTCGTTCCTGTCCCCTCACTACTCTCCCTAGGAGCGGTCGTTCCTGTCCCCTCACTACTCTCCCTAGGAGCAGTCGTTGTTCCTGTCCCCTCACTACTCTCCCTAGGAGCGGTCGTTCCTGTCCCCCTCACTACTCTCCCTAGGAGCACAGAATCCGCAGCGCCTAGGTGCTGCGCTTCCGCCAGGCAGGACTTTGCGTGGAACTCACAGGACCTTGCAAATGCCAGAGAAAATCCTCTCTCTCCTGCCTGCCTCCTGGAAGCCCAGCAGCCCCTCCAAAAAGGAGCAGAAAGGCAACGCAAGCCTGTGCCCCTGCTGGGAGAGGTTTACCCAGAGTCAGCCACCTGGCCATCGTCCCGACCTGCCAAACCCAGTCCGCAAAAGGCCAGTTTACGTTTTAGGAAAGGAGTCATTGGAGCTGCTGTTCCCCAGCCCAAGGAAGTCCGAAGGAAAGTTGCAACGGAAGTGGCTGTGACCAACGCAGTGGGCTATAAATAACCTAGTCATCAATATAGTCACCAGCTCTCATGTTTTCCATCTCCTCAGTCCCACACCCCTGGCCAGATAGATGGGCAGAAGCTCTCCTCACCACTGCACGTTACTACAAAGACACAAGGGACAGGTAGCGGGGTCTTACACAATCACCTCCTTCCAGCTCTCAGAGGACATTCTGAATTGCTAGTCATCCCGGGCATCCTGGAGAGTGAGGGACACAAGCTGTAACGTAGGTAAACAGCTAGCCAGCTGTGCCTCTTTTCCACACACCCCACCAACCACATGGGCAAAATGAGGGTAACACTCTGCCTGCCCACGTACATGAGTAAGAGGTGAGCATTCCGGGCAGGCCTGCGTCCTTGTCCTGACGACGACTCATCCTACCTTTACCTTGTGATTTTAGGTACCATCCCCAGTTTTCAAATGAGGAAAATTACATTTCAAAGAGACAGAATTGGTGGCCCTGGGTCACACAACTGGTAAACTGGGCTAGAATTCTAACAGAATCTCTTGACTCCAAAGGCTAGTGGCTAAAATGGTGCATTCCCCTAAAATCTGGTTATGTACAATATATTTATAGATTCGTTGGTGCAATAGGTAATTCTTGAGTACCTACTATGTGCCAAATGTTTGTGATAGATCAATGAATGAATGAAACCAACCTTCTTGGCCTTCTTGGTCACACTCTAGTGAGAGGAGTAGCCAGAGAGAAGATATTTTTATAGTTCTTCCCTGAGATTCCAAAATGTGCACTGCTATTCAAAACATGAATAGAGACTCAGAACTACCGTATGAAAAATACAACAATCCCAAAATGAAGCAGAATTGATTACAATGATCAAAGCTGGGAGATTCACTGTTAAGAAACCATATAGGCAAAAACAAAGATTTCATTCCTGAGGGCATTTGTTTAAATTATGATCATCAGTCAGCTATGCAATGCTATTCATACCTAGTTTTTAGGTATCGTTCATACCTAAAAACTTATGGAGAAGATTAGATATCTGTTAGTTAATGGTTTGTTTTTGCCATAACCTTCAAAGGCCTACATTTCTACATCCTTTCCAGCAGATGAGTTCCTGGTAGTCATTTAAAGGTAATTCCTGTAATAGCAAAATGCAGTCCTGCATGCAAAATGAAAGCAACTGACTTATTAGCAGAGGTGTAAGAGAAATTCAATGAATAAATAGTACAGGGCATGGTCTTGACTTTCCATTCTTCAAGTAATAGGCATCAGCACCAGTGGCATCTATGGGATAATTCTAGAAAAGCCAGATTTTCCCTCTTAAGGCCATGACATCCCCAATAGAAACTAGGGGTGCTAAAATTCTTAGAATGTAAGTCCTAGTGTTTTCCCACTGCTCAGCATAGAAAAAATAAATGACTCAGCATCTGGAGCTATGGTCACAAACGTGGGATAAAATGGAGCACTGGTTCCAATACCAGGACCATGACTTTATTATACTAGAGTACATAGGGATCTGCAAAGCATTAGGTGATCATTTTGATGATCAGTTCACCATGAGGTGTTGAGATTAACGTTTATAGACAGGCGGTACCACAAGCAATCTGCACTCTTGACCCTGCCACTTACTAGCTGTGTGATTTTGGATAAGTTACTCCACTTTGGTGTGTGCTGGTCTCCCCATCCAGTCATTTTAAGAGTTCACTGGGCTAATCCCACATAAGATGACAGGTCAAGCCAGGCGGTGTGGCCAAATAACCAGTTAATTTGGTATAAAAATGTCATTTGGTCATTTGAAATTCATAAATCAATCTATCTGGAGTGAAGAAAGCTCTAGGCCTATACAAACTATTATAAAAAATTTTTAGGTCTAGCAATCTGGGTTAAAAAAAGAAAAGCTGTAAAGTTTATTGGAAACGTAACAAAGCATGTAGAAATACCAGATATTGTTACTATGCCACTAGTTTTCTGCACATCCATTGGATTATTGGATTTATTTACATTAGCATTATACTTCCAGTTTGGGCATGACAGCTAAATTACTATAGTCTAGAAGATGCACATTTTGGTACCCATGCTGATTTTTTCTTTTTTTTTTTTAGCATGCAAATAAAATTGTATAAATTGCCCTTGTTGGTAGTCATGGATTTCTTAGGACCTTTTATCTGCAACCAAACTAATTGGCCTTGAATCCATTCTGACAACATTTTAATTATTCACCAGTTAGTAATTCCTAAAAGCAACTTCAACATTAAAATGTCTCTAAGAGCATGCCCTGAGTTGTTCAATCCCATATGATAATTTCATACAATATTCATATCACCCTGGGTTTTCTTGGAGATCTTTAGAAATGTGCATAATGTATTTTTGTATTCAGAAATAACTTAAAAAAACTCTAAAGAATGGTATGCACATTCTCCAAACACCGCATGTTTCCATCTAGTTTGAGACTATATGCAAACTGATGTCAATTTTAAAGACACAATTAAGAAATCAATAAGGTAAAAATGGTTTAGTCCTTATTCTGTATAAAACTATACCATGGGGAGGACAATAAAGTGCCAGGTGCCAGGACTGTATTCTTCATTCTAAGCAGATCCCTATGGAATCCTTCACTGAAACAAATGAACGCAGGAAAACAACTGAAAATAAGAAAAAATATGAACAGCCTAGACTATCATAGACTAGGTTTCTGTCTGAGGTAGGAGGGCTCCCTGGGTGCGGATCTCTGTGAAAGTACAAGTGCTCTGGGGTGAGGGCTCAGTCTTGCAGGGGTGCTTTGAAGACATGTCCAGTCAGGGGTGCTCTCCACTCATTGGCTGCAGGTTAGGAGTCACTTGGTGGGGGTGGGGAGGACCTTTAAGCTTCCAGGTGCTTCCTGCCATCTGTACTGGCCGGCAAAGTGCTGAGGGCAGCCTGCCAGCCGCAGGTGTAGGTGCTGGTTCCGGGAAATGGAAGCCCCACTGTGTGCAAACAGTGTGCCCAGGAGCGGCTGCCCCATGTCCTGGTGGGGACATTGGAGTCCTGACAGCATTTGATCTCTATGATGCTTAGGCTGGGCTGTGTGGGATTAATCGCCAAATTAATTCTATTTATAACCAATGCTGCGCTGCATCAAAAAATAAACTTCCTGACCACGGTAGCATGTGGTCAGCTCCCTTCACTACAAATCTTATAGGGACAGACCTGTCCTGGTTCACTGCCACCTGTGTGGATAAAGGTAAGTCCCTCTATTTGGGGGTTGCTGTGTAAGGCAGTCACTTGCCCAGAGGTATAAACCACACTTGACCATAACACTTTATCAGTAGCAAAGGTGATTTATTTTTGATCATCTATTTTACTCCTTGCATATATGTATCTTAATTAGTTCAGCGCTCAGATGGGGAAAGGGGATATTATTTATTGGCCCTCCACAAACCACAGAAAAATAAAATAGCGAGCATTTATGGAATGCTAAAGGACCAGGAACAATTCTAAGTGCTTTGCGGAAATGATGGTACTGCGTTCTTTCAACGGCCTGATGATGCAGGCCGTGGGCACACTTTCCAAGTGTGGGAGCTGAGGCAGCGAGCAGTTCACTAGCTCGCCCACGGTCACCCAGCTCCATGTACTGGGGCCAGGGTTTGAACCCCAAAATTTAGTCTAGGTACAAAGTCTACGCTCTTAACAGCTAGGTTAAAGGCGACTGAAAATGTCAAATGTTTAACCAGAAACTGATGGATGATGCAAAATATGGGGAGTAGTCGATCTGAAAGAACAATTCTAAAAAATGCACATGCTCTCTGATTCAGCAATTTCCCCATCCTAAAGAAACACTGAGATACACTCACAAAGATGTTCACTTTGGGTTATATAGGGAAGTGTGATGCTGTATCTATTTATCCATGTATGAAATACTAGCAGCCGTTAGGAGGTAGAGCCGCATATGGTCATGTGCAAAGCTCTCCATAATCTATTAAGTGAAAAAGCAAGCCGAAGGATGGTCAGTCTGTATGTTATGGTTATGTGTGGGTAAAATAATTAAATTACAAAACCATGTGGGATGTGTGTGTGTGTATCCAAAAAGATATTTATCAAAATGCTGACATTTTCCTCCCTAAGTAGACAAATCAGAGGGGAAAGAATGAAAATACTGATGTTTCTGTCCATTATTTTTTTGTCCTTTATGTTATTTATATTATTTATAATAAGAATGTGTTTAAATAGTAGTAGTATCAGATCCGGCTGATGCTATGGGGCATCTGCCTGCCATGCACAGGGGCTGGTGTGGTGAGGACCAATGAGTTACCTATGGCCCCTTTTCACCCAATCAGGAGACACTTCACTGACATACTTTGTAGTACAGAACAGGGTCTTCGGGTAAGAAAAGAAATACACTTAAATCCTTTTTGTCTCTGTCTCACACACAGAGAGACACAAAGACACATTAATTCATTCCCCAAGAGTTTCTTGACTAGAGACCTAATTCTAAAGCTGTCGTAAGTGGGAAATGCTGATCCTTTCTCATCACCTGGTGCGGGTAAAAATACGCATTTTCTCAGACTTTCTGGGTCACCGTGCCAGCCGGCAGGACAGCATCGGTCTGCTGCTGTTGCTGATGATGCCTGATTTCAGGCAATTTTAGGTGCGTTGTGTCCCCTTCCCCCGTCCCCCTGCACCCCATACCCTTCCCAGGCTTGACAGTTAGACAAGCTAAGGGATCAAGGCCTCGGGCGGGAGCACCTAGGGTTACCTACGAAGTACAGCCATCCCAGCTGGGCTGGAGAAAGAAGCTCCCAACCAGAGTCCTCAGACTATCACAAGACCCACGCACCAAGCAGTCAATCATGGCCCTTCTTTTTTAAATGCAAAGAAACCAAAACAGCAGTTTTATCTCAGGTATAGGCTATGAAAAAGCAGCATGAATAAAGGTGGCCAAAAGAAACGCACACAAAAACAGGCATTGGAGATGTAGCACAGATAAGTTGTGGGATGGAAAAGAACTAATGACATCAACAAAATCTCTTTAATATTTTCAGAAACTTGAAAAGATATTATATAGTACCTATAAAAATTTTTAAATGATGTAAAAGGGGGAGAATATAAAATTTTTTGTCAATATAAGAAGTGCAAATAAAATTAAGAAAAATCTCTCAGAACAAACAGCAGAGGACAATCTAAATATGTGATTTGATGTCAGAATGATAGGAGTCTTAGAAAAAAACAGAGAAAATAAAGGGAAGGGCATCTTTAAAGGAGCAATCATTTAAAATTTCTAAAGATTAGATCCTTTAGAAGGAAAAAGGCACACTGAGTGCCAGCTGACTAATGGGAACAATAAAAAATCTTTATACTGCACCCCACTGGTAGGAAATGTCAGGACACCAAAGACAAAACAGAGATGCTAAACCTTTCAGAGAAAATAAAACAAGTCATCTAGAAAAGAATGAGGATCAGACAGCCGCCAAATTTGTCCGGACACGTTGGATGTCCAGATTGTTCAAATGTATGTCTTCAAAATAGATTTCCAACCTAGAGTTC
The DNA here is from genome assembly GCA_004026585.1 of Noctilio leporinus. Classification (NCBI taxonomy): domain Eukaryota; kingdom Metazoa; phylum Chordata; class Mammalia; order Chiroptera; family Noctilionidae; genus Noctilio; species Noctilio leporinus. The sequence goes on from PVIW01000126.1 coordinate 316,497, forward strand.
TATACACACACATTACGTATGAAGCATGAGCGAGGGCAGAATAAAATATTTTCAAAGATACAAAACTCCATCCCTTCTTAGGATATCACTTGATGATAGACACAACAAATAAGAGATAAACCAAGAAAGAGACGATAGAATCCAGACATTCAACTCAGGAAAGAGAAGTGGAAAAGCAGATGTTAGCCATGACCCTAGCCTAAATTGGACCAAGAACTCCAAGAGGAGGCAGGCTCTGGAAAAAGATACTGTAGATGACATTAAATGAGTTAAAAATTGGGGGGAAAAAATCCTTGAAGATATGATAAATTATGAGAAAAGGAACAGAAAATTAGCAACTCCAGGAAAAACAGAAAGCTATCCAAGAAAGACATAGATCAAATATTAGACAAACAAAACCATCTTGAAATGGTAAGCAACTGACTCAATGTAAGAAAGAATATCCATCTGACCTTGAAGCTAGGAATATTTAATTTTAATTGGCCCATGGATTTTACCACTGGACTCCTAGAAAGGTATGTAATCCTAGTTCTCAGCATAGCATAGAACAGTAACGTGAAGCATATGTTGATTTTTAACAGACTCAGTGCAGAAGTAATTGTTGCTAGAGCAAAAGTTAGTGTTGAAATTCTGACACAATGTAAAAGTATTGGGAAGATTTGCCGAGACTGGGAGGTACAACGGGGAGAGGACAAAATAACAGAAAGGACGGAGAAGAAAACACCTTCATTTTATGAAATGGAGAACCAGGTGATTCTGTACAAAGCTGATGTAACAAGAAATAGAAATTTTAGTATAGAAGAGGTCAAGTTTGAAGGTAACCAATAGAAGAACTAAAACAAACAAAACCCCCACAAAACATTCAAACACTGGTAGGAGGACAAGGGGAGAAAACAGAAGAACATTAATGAGTTAAATATTTAACTTTCACGTGGAGGAATTGATAGGTATATGTGGGTAGCTGAAGAAAAAGGAACATACATTTGTTTAGGTGTTGGGTGCACCCCAAAAATCTAAAGGTAGAAAAAATGCAGAGCGCTCACTTCTGGAAAATGGGGGTAGAGGTGGGATGGAGAGAAGTAAAGAGGGAAACTAGGGCTTTTCACCAGATATTCTGGTTGTTTTTAGGGTGTGTTCTAGTTTCCACAAATCCCTTCCCCTTCATCTCACGTGGCGGCTGGGGCATTTATCTAGGAGGTTACCCTCTAACTTCCCTGGTGCCTGCCGCCTTTCCCACACTGCTCCTTTGGGTGCCGCGTGGATTCTGGCCCTCCTTGCTTCCTCCCTTCTTCATCTTACAAGGTAGCTTGGGTCCAGCTGTAACTCTACTTTCCCACAGGCAGCTACTCTCTGTTCAATTTCCCCTTTCCTGCTCCCTTTGGGGCCTGGATCCCCCTCCTCCTGCTCCCACTGGTCGTCCCTTTCTGGCCTCGGTTCTTAAACATAAACCCAGCAGAGATACGCAAACAGCATTCAGGCAAAGAGAAGAGATGGACATCATTAATGGCCAGAAGCACTGTGCAGCGGTGACTGCCAAAGGAGCTCGGAGGGAACACCATGCCAGCTCACTAACAAGGCCTTTCTTTTCCTCACCCACAATCCTCTCTCAGGTGACCGTCGCCTATTTGATCACAGAGGTGGGTGGCCCGGGACCCAGCAGCACCAGCCTCTCCTCGGACGCTGTGAGCAATGCCAAGGCCCGGCTCTCACCCCTGGCCTGCTGAATTGGCAGCTCTGGCAGTCAAGTCCAATGGTCAGGGGCTGCACAAGCTCTGTAGCTGACTTTAATAAATGCTGAAGTTTGAAAACCACAGGCCTAACTTTGAGAACTCCCAACTCTAATGGCAAAGAGGGGCCTGAGTTCAAGGAAGGAGCGATGATTTTTGTGAATTAAAACAGGCAATAAATTATTTAATCCCTCTCAGCTTCGGGATCTTTATTTTATAGCTACCAGAAACTTACCTCCTTGTTCAAAACCTACCACTTCCCCAAGGTCTGAAGATATTCATTGTTCTTTCTCTAGAACCCTGCTGCAGGGGATCCCTTTCTTCTAACTTTAAATATTTGAAAACAAAATCAAACCTCATATCAGAGGTGTTTAAGACAAAAAACATCAGGGTAGAGTGTCTACCTGTTCATTATTGTTTCCTCATTGTCCAGTAGGGCCTGTAGCACACACATAACAAATGAGAAATAAATATTGGTTAAATGAATGAAATAAATATTAGCCCCAAGTGAATGAAAGTGTCCTGACATGAGTGAGAGAGAGCAAGAGAGTGAGATATGAGAAGTCAGCCAGAAGTGTGACGCTTCTCTCTTCCTTGAATCAGGCCACGTTTAAGGGACAGTCATCCTCCCGACCTGAATTTACTATCTATGTAAGCTCTAGGTCGACCTGGAGAAATGAAGGGACAAGTCTCAAGTGGCTGGTTTTAGGTTGCTCTCTGCACAGTGGAGGCAAGAAACTGTCCCTTTGTGACTGGATAGGTGCCATGATCCGAGATTGGCCTTCAATGCAGAAAAGATTCTGCTCACACCACACATGCCCTGCAATACGTTGTCCTACTGGAGAACCTGACCAGCTTCAGAGAGTCACCGACAGAGTGCTCAGTGGACTGATCCCTCCCCCTGGGTCCACGTAGAACAATGTTTAGTAACCAGTTAGGTCCACGGGAGCTGATTCCTAGAGCCTCTTTGCTTAAAGCACCTCAGCTCAAAAATGGTGCAGACTTTCAGGACCTACCACCAGGAATTCAGCAAGCCTGGGATGGATCTGCATTTCTAACAAGTGGCTCCAGGACATACTGATATATGGAGTCCAATGGTTATGCGCGTGCGCGCACACACACACACACACACCCCTGACTTAACATAAAGGAGAACACTACTTCTTCCTTTTTTTTATCTTTTAAGGGTCAACTTAATTTACAAAGAAAGCATTCACATATCTTAAGAGAAGCTTATTACCTGACAGTATACTTTATACATTTTTGTTAATATTGTCCACATGGATACTATCTTTTATCTCAATAATCGTTACAGTTATGAAACACTACTATTTACACATTTTGTTTGATACATCCAAGCAACTTAATGAAGTAGTAGGCTGATGAGAGATGAGCCTCAGAGAAGTCGAGGTGGTTCTAGATTGCTTGGCTGGTAAGTGGCACAATGTTGGCAAATCACTGGAGAACACCAACGTTATTTTTGTGTGGCCCCAGTCGTGAGTAGGAGTTGATCTCTTGAATGGGGTCTCACACTTGAATGGGGGATGTCCTTTGTACTCTGTAGGTGCCCCCAGCCCCCAGCCCCTTCAGAAGGGGAGCCTGGGGCATTTTCCAAAGCTTCGGTGGACATCAGGGCAGACCGCTCCTCTGCCACACCGGCTGAATCCTGGTTCTACCCGTTGCCTCTTTCTTAGCTTCTGGTGATTCCTATCAGAATTGTTTCCACCGTTTTCTTTGACTTGCATTTTCTCTTTGAGGTTTTGGGGCTCCTGGGTCTGTGTGAGCAGTTGTGGGTACCCTGATGTCACCGTTCTAACTCCATAGGACATTCGAGTTTTGTCATTCCAAGTATCCGGGGTTGCCTCTTTGGACTTCTGTCCAGAATTCAGCTTCACCCCTTGTTTGAAGGTCACCTTTGTCCCGCACAGATGGAAGATAGGACTCCAGGAAAATTGAGAAATTTCTTGATGGGAACTAGACTTTTTATTAGCAGAGAACACAGCTGTCCTGTCTTTCATTCTCACAAGCACCGGGGCTCTTCTGTCGATTTCCCTGGGAAAGTCCTGTTTTATGCCTGGTTTCCCAGCCTCATTATTAATAGCTCTTCTTTCACTCTCAGAAGTGTTTCAGATGCTTCTCAGCATCAGTTAGGAAATATTACCCAGGGAACTTGTAAAAATTGATTTATATCCCCTCTATCCCCCCTCCCCACCCCAAACAGCATTTTTGAAGTTGAACTGAAGAATCCGTATTTTGAGAAAGTTCCCAAGTGATTCTGATCATATTCTTCTACGGGCCCAAGTTTGGAGCTTACCCCTAACTTGTATTTCTGCTCCTGCCCCCAGTAGCTGCATGACATTGGACACATAGATTATTTAATCACTCTAATACATTTCCATCAGTGAGGGGAGGAAAACTGTTATTATAAGATGCCCCCTGAGGATCTCAGTGGCTTGCCACAATACAGGTTTATTTCTCATTCATGTCATTGTCCAAGGCAGGTTGGAAGGGGTCCTGCCTCACACTGATATTCAAGTCCAGACCCCTTCCATCAGACTCCATTGTCCCCTCAGAGTTCTCTGCTGGACCCCAAGACCAGCTGGCACATGAAGAGAGGGTGTGGAGGAGTGTGTAGAAGGTCTCATAAGCCAGGCCTGGACGGTACACATGACACCTATACAAAACTCAGTGATGTGACTGCCCATGAGAGAGGATAGAAAGTGTCATCTAGCTGTGTGTCTAGGAGAAAACTGACTGGTTGCATGAACACTTACTCAACCCCTGCCGTAGACCCCCATTCTGGTCATCACTTAGCCCTTCACACAGACAATGCACAAGTGACAACCCAAGGGCCCCCAATGCCCGCCTGATCAATCTGTGCACTCAGCTATCATCTGGGGTTTCCAAGGGCTGCATGGCCCTCTGCATTCAGCCCAGATGTGGCCCTTTCTGAAATAGAGATCCGTGACTTCGATGAAAAGTACAACTAATACTCCCTCACCCACCCATACACACCCAATGCACAGGGCTGGCGTAGGAGAAGGCAATTACATATAGAAAGAAGCGACAGGCACAGCAACATCAGTGCGCAGCTAGATAAACATGGAGGAGGCTCCCTTCCCTGCGGCTGGAGAAGGACTTCTGTTTCACTCTGATTTTGTTCCCTGGGGCGGCTGGCTCAGTGCTTGGGGTGTGTCTCCCAGTCAAAAAACTCTCGTGTCTGAAGTCTTCCTGGGAGGTTCATGCGAGTCCACTTCCTGTTAAAGCATGTTTGGAAGCCCGGTGGTTGCTTTACAACTTGGAAAGTCCAGGCTCCTGATTTCTCTGGGAATGTAATCCTTCCCAACACTTCGTAGGCTAACGGCATACTTGCCACCAGTCCGTTCCAAGAGCCAACAGACACACCCAAAGTCCTTTCCCAGATATAACCCTCAAGCCTGATTTGCTTCTTCCCTTCTTTGCCTCTGATGTTCTCATTTCCTGCTCGCTCTCTCTCCTTGATGGTAGCCACCTTGAACTCATCTGAAATAGTGTGAAAGGAGGATACACACAGCGTATCTGATTTTTGTCAAAGAGCTAAGTTCCTTTGTTTGGTTGAGGAGTATTGCTAAATCTTTTGTCAATCAAGGCTTTCTAACAAGCCTTACCTTTGGGTATCAAGAAACAGTTTTCTCAAATCTGATGTCCCCAGTCCCTGGACTCCTGCTATTCCCTTACACTGTAGGCTGTAAAAGGGCCAGCTGATGCCTGAGTTTTGTCTGTTTGTCCCATCTTGTTAAAGATAGCCCATAATAGCCACACTTTTGCTAAGACTTTGGTATTTTCCAACTAGTTCCCTGGAGCTACAGTTTTAGTACCCATTGTAAATGGCTCTTGAATTAAGGGAGGTGACAGTTTTACCAAATGTTTTCCCAATGGACAGCATGGGTAGCCTCCTTTTCAGCCTTACACATCGGCTTCCTTGTTATGCATTACGAAACTGCAAGGCCAATGCTGTAAGTATGCCTCTAACATAAAAAAGACAGAATCAGTCTTTCTTTCTTGCCTTTGTCACCTGGTGTGCCCTGCCACACATTACTGCAGGAGCCCAGGCTCCTCTGTCTTAGAGCTTGTGGTTCTCTGCTGGGTCCTCTCATCCATTCAGCAGACAAGGGAAGAGAGGCGGGTTGGAGGCTGGGGTAAGAGGTTTTCATGGGCCAGTGGTATTTATCACTATGCTCACACCCTCCCACGTGCAGGAGGGCCTGGGATATCTCCTCTAGCTGTACGTTCAGACAGAAAAGAGAAGTGGTTTGATCAATAGCTACCAGTCTTTGCACACCTGACCTGTGAAACAGGGAAGATAACAGAACCTATCTCATAGGATTGCTGTGGGATCACATGAACTAATTCATGTGGACAAACTTAGACCAGCATCAGACTGATGGAAAATGACCAATATACTATATTATTGCTCATACACATTTTCAGGGTTGGCTGAAATGAAACATTGCGTGTGAGATGCTTTTCTCTAACTGGACAAACTCTCAACCAGTCAACCTCTGGGTGATGAGGGAAAAGCCACCGCAGGTGAGTGCTGGCCTCAGAGACCAGGCTGGGCTGGGGCATTCACAGACAACAAGTATTAATTAAGCTCTTTCAGCAGAGAGGGTCGCACTGGTGAGCACCCTCTTCAGACAGTCATTGTGTGAGAGGAATGGGAGCAACAGGAAATGGCCCTCATTGTGGTTGAGTTGCATTTCCCTTAAATTAAAAAAACAAAAAAAGTTCAACAATCAATGATATCAGGGTAAAACTCCTCTGAATGACTATGAAACCTAAAGGTGCACTGGAGGTCTCCTATCTACCAACGCAACTTCTAGCTGTTAACCAGGTTTACCTGACACCTTCTGAGTCCTCACTGTGGGTAAACACGTGCTTGTCCCTCGGAGTACATGTTTCTGACCCTAGCTAGTGCAAATACCCACATGACATACTGAAGGACCCTCAAACACATAAGTTCTACCTACTTAATACAAACTAAGGCAAAGATGAGAGACACAATGTTAGGAGCATCCGAAATCGAGATCATGTGCACATTTTTCTCTTTTCTCCACACTCCCTTCCCTCCCCCGAAACACCTGCAAAAGAATTCAAGCCACTTATTTCACATCTTCTTTCTTGCCTATAATCTCCATAGATTTGCAACGTTGCCAATTCTACTTAATCACGACGAGGTTATTGTACGGTAACTCTTAAACAGCTGCCAAAAAAGCGTATTATGTTGGTCTCTATCAACAGGGTGGGTTTTTTTTTCCCCCAATCTGTTTCAGACCTAGCTTCAGCCTCCAGGAACAAATCTTGAGAAATAAATAAACAAGCTTTGAAGCGCACTGAGAAGAAGTAATAGGTAAAATATGTTAACAAAAAAGAGAATGCAATTTAGAACCGGAGGCTGTACTTAAATATAGCCTGCTGATTAAGATTTCGTGTTTTGGAGCCGTTTGGACACACATGGGCGAGCAACACAGATGTGCCAAAAGGCCATTCAAGTAAACACTGACGGCTGGCCGGTGACAAAACCTGACATTTCCTACGGTGTTCCTGATGCTTGGGAGACCTGGCTCCTCAGTGCGTGCGTGAAGGTGGAAGGGTAAATAAGCAAGCAGCTGGGGACTGGAGGAAAATGAACAGCCGTCCTTGGGGGGCAGAACTTCCCCCAGGCTATGGTTTCAAACCTGGGGAAGAATTTAGAAAATCTACACAGGTTCCCGGTCAAGTTCAGATTCAGAAAGTGTGGGGGAAGCCCCAGAATCTGTGTATTTTGTGCCCCCGATGGTTCTGATACAGAAGCAGGTTTGGGAATTACTGAAGGTTCCTAGCACACTTCTAGTGACTGGCCCAGTACGTCCGCCAGCAGGGACCACCAAGGTGGACTAAGAGGTGAAGGCAGATTTAAGCTCATGTTCTACAGGAAAGGTCCTGCAAGGCGAGAGCGGAAGCTGTATCCACTTCTTGGCCACATAGCTGAATTCATGCAGCAGGCTGCCAATCGGGCCCCCTTTGGAAGCCTTAAATTCACTTAGCAAATCAGAAAGGGAGGCTGTTAGAAACACCATCTCAGCTAGGCTGAACAGCCTCCTGTAGAGAGCTGTGATCATTCAAACGTAATGTAACTACACCTTGTGTTTTCAGCATCATGGATCTAAGGTTCTTTTGAAAATTAGTCAATCATCCATACCTAGGAGGTGCCAACTATAGTCAAAATAATAGAAAAACTATTGGAGTTCATCAGATATGGGCTTGAATGCTGTTTCTACCTCTTACTGGCCTTGGCCATGACCATGGACCCAGCTGCTTAGTCCTTGTTCCTCAGTGTCCTGCTCTGTGCAACGGAGACACAATAGTACTTGCAAGTAGGGTTATCAGGAAGTTATAATAATAATACAGGTAAGGTCCCGATCTCCTGTCTACCAGCCAAAGGTGTCATTTATCAGAGTTGTTATTATTATTATTTCTGACATAGAGCCAATATTCAGTAGATGATAATCATGACTCTGAGGGGCTCCACTGAGATTATTCCTCCAATCCACCATCTCTATTACTGCCCCAATTCTGGGGATTTCAATGAAAGTAATTAGGCTGCTCTTCAGAGCCAAGTTTTTATAAGATGGTCTAGGAAATAACTCAGGACAGAGATGAAGCCATCTATTCTCCCCCTGCAAAATAATGCTGATGAAAGTATTTCATGGAAAAGAGAATCAATCAGAAGAATAACAATTCCTCCTGCCAACCAAAGAGAGGGAAATCAACCTTCGTGGTGACATTTGATTTCTAATACATTCTAGGCAACCAGCCAGTCTGGTGAAGCTTTAGAACTGCCACGTCCCCAAACAGGGTAGACAGACAAACACAGGGGCGGTCCTTTCTGCCACCCCTGTGACGTTCGGTGACAATGGCTGGAGTTTATTAAGGCCTGAGGGGCCCACCCGCTATTTTCCATAGGGTTGGCATTCTGAGGGCGGATGAAGGTGCTGGAAGTGGCCAGGAGTGGGAAGACAAGGGCCCTTAGAAGAGGGAGGCTGAGACAGTTGAGGGCCAGGGATGTCAGCAAGGCGCCCCTGTGTTGCCTGGCAGCTGTCAGAAATGGGACCTAGACATCCCTGCGATCCACAAGGCCCACAAAAATAACCCAGGGAAAATGCCAGTTCCTCCTCCGTCCTTAAAGGTCCTGGGCACCAACTGCAACGTGTGCATGTTGGGATCGGGGAGTGGGGTCCCCGCACATTCGCACAATTCTCGGACACCACCTGGTGTACTGCAGTTCAACTCAGTTCTGACACTGTCTCCCTGGAGACAACATCAGATCCATGGGTTGGGGGTTCAGTCTCGCATGTTCAGATTCCACACGCAAGTTCAGGCTGTTACACCAGTTTCTGGCCAGCTACAGATCAGAGGCTCCTGTCACAGCAGGTTCAGTTCATTTGCTAGGGCGGCTCCCAGGACTCCTGGCTCCATTTCACTGGGGGAAGGCAAGGTTCGGGAAGGGCCCGAGCGGCCAGGCCCACCCCAGGCGAGGCCACTCTCTGCAGCCCCACCCTCACAGCTCTGCAGGGGGGCTTTCAGTGGGGGTGGCTGGATGGCTGGCTGGGCATTCGGCCCTGTCCCTCTCTGCTCCCTAAGGTGAGGGGAGGGACCGAGCATGCCGATTCTCCGATCACATGGGCGGCTCTTCAAGCTATCAGTCCCACCTTGAATGTAGTCCAAAAGCCACTCGTCAGCTAACGGAAGACATGAGATTTCTTCACGGTTCTCATCGCTTAGGGGATCCCGAGGGTTTAGGCGCTTGTACCAGCAATGGGGGCCAAGGCTGAATCTACGTTTCTTCTTCTAAGTCACAACATCGCAGTCACTTTGCCCACTCCATGCCTCTTTGGAACGATCACCTAAAGCGCTTCATTAAAAATATATCATGCCTCCTTCAGTCCAGTGTGGGGCTACTTGAGGGAAAGTCAAGAGGGACAGCGTTTTTTGTTACTGTCCCATGGTGCAACCCCATGGTGGATCACAGGCCAGCAAGAAGCAATCAGTCATTGCCCCTCATCCCTTGCTGCCCTGGCCCCCTAGGAAAGGACAGGTAGAGACGCGCCCTGGTGCGCAGAAAGGGAAGGGGCTCATTTACATCAGGAATCAGTTGGTAGCAGTTTCACATGCTACATACGCAGACTCTATAGAACAGGGTCTATAGGACCTAAGGAAGCGCAAACAATGTTACATACAAAGCCTTATTGGGGGTTTGCTAAAAACCAAATCCCATGGAGTAAATCTGAAGATCTAATTGGCTCTATTTAGGGATCCGGCTAGCATCTGGATGGCCACTCCCAGGGGTTATACTGAAAGAAGGTTTTTAAGGCAGAAACAGGGTGGGGCAAGAAGGTACAATATTAGTAAAAGAAAAGGGAGGAAAAAAAAAAAAAAAAAGAAAAGAAAAGGGAGGAGTGGTTCAGGCCAGGATGTCTTTTTGGCTGGGGGGGTAGAGGGAGAGGAGGGAAGGCAGGGATTCCATTCTGCATCTTATTTCACTGCCACTAATAAGGAAATGTCATACTCACTGTCCAAAGGTCACATTCCTGAGAAAAACTAAAACTATAATTAAGTCTCAGTTTACTGTCATGGGAGCCAGTGACTCCATTTGGGGTTTGCAATTTCTTTTTCTTTTTTTAAGATTTTATTTATTATATTTTAGAGAGTAGGGAAGGGAGAGGGGTAAGAAAGGGAGAGACGCATTAGTGTATGGTTGCCTTTCACCTGCCTCCAGTCACTTGGCTGGAGACCTGGCTTGCAACCTGGTTATGTGCCCTGGCTGGGAATTGAACCAGTCGTAATTTCATTTTTAACATGTTGAACCTAATACCAAAGCTGCTTGTGAATATTTTATTTCCGGAAACCTTTTAAATCCACATGTTGAAGTTAGTCTTGTCTTGACATAAGAAGCCACACCACTTGACCCCCAGGTCTTCACAGGTTTGGCCCTCTGTGCTTAGATATTACCATCTGAAAAAACAGCCATCTAGAGACAATGTCCAAAGTAAGTTCGCATGAATATTCATCCCACTTTATCCTTAAAGTCTCATCATTATAAGCCAATGAAGAAACTGGGATTCCCAGAATGTGACTTGACCAAGGTCACAAAGCTCCGACTGAAAGCCTGACTTGCACCCCAAACCCCTGACCCTCATCTTAGGCCTGTTTGCTTTGCTAGTCTGAGCGCCTGCTCAGGGAGGGGTCAGCGATGGTCAAAAACTGCGTCATTTCTCAGAGATTCTTGCAGGAAAAGCAAGCACTGAACACCAACGAATCTGTGTGGTTTCAACACATTGAAACTAAAACATAAATACACTGCTTATCACACTGTCCAGGTTCAGAACAAGTCACCCTCAGCTATGCCTCTGTGGTATGAGAATTATTGTGAGCTAAAGGCAATGAGACCCTGAAGGCTGGAGAGAAACTTCCACCTGGCCTTAATTACCCCAAACAATTTAAATAAAGGGCCTTGCCCATAGCAGGTTATCAGAGATCAACGTTGTGACCTATCTAACTACAGGGCAGGGCAACTTCTTATTATTGAACATCTGCTCTTCTCAACATCTTCCCGTGACCCTCCTGTCCTCTGAAGCTCCTGGACACCTTACCCCATCCATCCTGGGGTCAGAAGGCCTTACATACCTATCTTAACTTCCCACCCCCAAACCTCTCACTTATGTGGGGTTCCCCATGTGTACATATGTAATTAAATTTGGTTCTTTTCTTGTTACTCTGTCTCAGGTAGATGTAATGATTAGAACGGCCAAAAGAAACTTGAAGGGTAGAGGAAAGTTTCTTCACTCCACAGGACAAATACATTTTTTACATTTTGTTTTCTTTCGTTCCACTCAATTAGAAAGTGAATTCTTCTACTCAACTCTTCCCTGTCTCCCTCCTCTGTGGAGCACTGTGCTAGAAGCTAGGACACAAGGTACAGGCAGGCCACTGCACGGAACCATGGATGTGTGGCCTTGGAACAAGGGCATAAGGCTGAGGGCAGCAGGTCAGAATTCCTTTCAACTGGAATCTCCTTATGCCTGGACAGAGGTAAGAAGTAAGGCTGGTTCACAAGCTGGTGCTCAATCGACTGAGCCACACCAGCCAGGACCAATCTGTATGAGTGTAAATGTATTTGTGCATATGTTTGGTAATATTGCAATTGATATTACTTAAAAAAAAGTAATTCTTTAAACAAACGAATTAACTTAAACATTTTGAAATAATGAAAAGAAAACTTCATAATAATATGATTTGAGAGGCTGACAGAAGGCAAGGCAGTAATTAATGGTGAATAGTCTGGATGTAAAAGAAAAAAGAAAAGAAGTACACATTAGTAGTTATAGAATAGAGGGGGGAAGTTAAGAATAATAAAGGAAATGGAGAAGCCAAAGAACTTATATGCATGACTCATGGACATAAATTAAGGGGGCACCGCCAGAGGGAATGGGTGGTATTGGGTGGATGGGGGCAAAGGGGGAAAAACTGGGACAAGTATAATAGCAAAATCAATAAAAGATATTTTAAAATTAAAAAATTAAAAAAATAAGTGAGGCTGGACAATATAGGATTAGTTTGACTTGTGGTCAAAGGTAGGACTCACGTTTGACGGTCAAGATAGCTTGAAGGACAGAGAAGTGCCACCCGGGTCCCAAGCAGGAGCCTGGACGGACGAGACGTGGTCAACACAGCAGGCTTTAGCCACTGGAAAGACGGAGCCTGGGCTGCTCTGACCCTAACGTAAGACTCCAGCCACTCATTCTGAGATCCACTTGGTAAAACATCTTGTAAAATAGGACCTGATTTCTCTGCATCAGGCTGGGTTCTTCCCTCACTGGTGGTGGCACTGCCACCATGTTCTACAGAAGTGCATTTGGGGATCAGGTCGGTGGAGAAGAAAGGGTGCCCTTCCCCTGGGAACTCGGACTCTGCAGTTCCTTCCACCCTAGGGCCTGAGAACCACAGGCAGTCCCAAGGGTCAGCCCTGGACCCCATGAGTCTTCACAAACGTCTTATGCACATGGCAACGTTTAGTCACATTTAGTTTGGAAGAAACAGAAATAAAAGAATTGTGCAGGAGACTAAAGACAAAGAAGATTGGAAAGATAAGGTTTGAGCCAAATTACGAGGATCCAGAACAGAGGCCAAGGGAAGATTTGGGGAAACACTGTTTTTCTTCTTTTCTTTTCTTTCAGAAACACATTTTGCCTCTTGTAAACAGGTATATGTAGCTGACTATTCTTCGGCCAAAGATTTTGATAGTATTTAAACCCTGTCTTTGCACGTTTGGCACAATTTACGCAAAGAATGCATTCCCCAAAGGTTGTATTAAAGTCACATGTCATAATTCAAATCATATTTTTAAAGTACTCAGGGATCTTGCTATTTAAAGGGCCCCTCATAAGCATTTTATCTACTGAACACACACACACACACACACACACACACACACACTCGCCTATGTGTGTGTGTCAAGAGTGTGGATGTACATATATAGTAAATTTATTTTGACTTTAAGTTGGATAAAACTGTGGTTTACTCGTCCACTAAATTTACCACTTATTAAACTCTTGATTTGTTGCCTTTTCCAACAATTGCATGACCTGAGAGAGTAAAACCCTCTGTCTTAAGTTGTCGGCCTAATTTTCAGGGAGAAAGACAGCAATTCATTGTCATTTACCTCATGGCCCAAATAAGCTATCCGAGGTGTAAGGACGTCTAATGAAAGTGTGTTTTATTTTGAAGGGAATAAGAGCAGAAGGAAAAGAGCTGCCTGGAATCTCCCCCGATGCCTATGTGTAATATTGTTTGTCTGTTTGGAAGGACATGGTGAGCTGGTGAAGTGGGGGTGGGGAGAGGGCAATGACCTTCTGGAGGGAGAAAGGGATTGCAAAATCCAGCTCAGAGGAACTTCTCAGATCAAAGACCTGTTTTGCTAAAGCTCTGCTCCCAGACCTTTCTGAACTACTCAGCTCAGCCAAAGGAAAAGGAGCACTCAGGGTCATACCTACAAAACGGACAGCTGTCAGAGGGAAGGGGGTGGGGGGCTGGGTGAAAAGTGTGAAGGGATTAAGCAAACAACAACAACAACAAGTCACAGACACAGACGACAGTATAGTGATTACCAGAGAAAGAGGGGTTGGGGGTAGAAGTTAAAGGGGGGCTAAATTGCTAAACTGTGATGGAAGATGTGACTTGGGGTGAACACACAATATAACAGATGATGTATTAGAGACGTCCACACTTGAAACCTATATAACTTTATTAACCAAAGTCACCCTAATAAAGTCAATAAAATCAACAGTTTTAAAAGAGGCTGTTGCTTGAATTACCCAGCTCAGGGGTCCGTCCCCCGCAGCTATGTCGGCGGGACCCTCCCCACCACAGTTGAGCACCGTCCTAGGTGTAGGCCAGAGCCATCCCATTCTTTTTGCAGCCGGCAAGGCTGGCTGTGACCATCTCTGAATATTTTCCTGGTCATCTTGAACTTAAACAAGCATCGCTCCATCTCAAGGCTCTTTTGCACAAGACTTTCTGTTCTGGGATAACTGGGCCCTGGGCAGAGGTTAGCACCATGCCGAGGGGATTAAAACATCACGAAGGGCAGAGGTGGGGCCAGGACACATCCCACTGCCGCGCACCATGCTCACAAGCTCCCAGCTCCGCCACACAGGGTCCCTCCTTCCTCCCCAGGCATATTCACCATCCCGTACAAACCATGACCGACCACGGGGACAGTCACTTAGCTGGTAACAGTGGTATAACCGGAGACTGTTTATCAACCCTGGAACCAATGAACGCCAAATCTGAGCTATACTGAGGTGATGTCTAAATATGCATTGAATTCATCCCATGGACTAAAACATCCACTAATTATCTACAATTCTGTCTATGGGGGTTTGACTGCTTTTGTTTTTTGACAAAATTGACTGGCTGTTTAGTGCCATGTTGACGCTTCATGCAAGCAGTTTATTTTCAAAGGCTGGATTTCTGCCCCCTCCCAAACCTGCCTTGCCCTTGGATAGTTAAGGGAAACCAAGGAAAGAACCATAGGTCTGTGAAAACAGCAAATGGGGAGAGGGTGACCAAAAGGATGGTTTATTTTTATTTTTTGCAAATCTGCACTTAGAACAACAGTTTAAGAAGCGTGAAACAGGAAGAGAAGCAGACTCCATGCACAAAGCAGGGATAAAAGGAACCAAAATCTCTCTGTGTGATTCCAGTTTCCTTCCAAATATTTACTCCATCATTGGCATTCAATCCAATAGATCTCTCTATGAGATTTCCATAGTTAGAGCCACTTCAATCAATGTCATACAAGATGGAAGACTAACCTTTTAATAATTTCCATATGTTCTCATATAATTCAGACTGCCAATGACTACCATTACTGAGCACTTACCAAATGCCAGGTCTTGTTATTAAAAACTTTGCAAACATTATCTCATTCAATTAATTTTCAACACAACCTTATGTGAGCTGTATTTTTATTCCCATTTTTACAGATGAGATAACTGAAGTTTAATGTAGTAGACATGACTTGTTTTTGCCTGCTCAACTCTCCTTCTTTTGAGGATTAGCCTGTCCTTCAGTCTGTCAGTAAGCTACTAGGGTTTAAAGTCCCAGCTCTGCTCAATCACAGAACCACAGAGGTAGACATATGGCCAAGACAGACCAATGAGAATCTATCCTGAGAAACTGAATGCTGAGCAGAAAAATATTCAGGAGTCAAAAGCAATTACAGTGGCGGTTTCAGAGTTTAGGAGGCTAAAAATCCAAGAGGTTTAGTAATCCTGCAAAGATCATTGGACCTGACCTGGATCTTGTCCTTCTCAAAGCCTGGGTTTTAGCTATTCTTTTGATTCTGGGAATGACTCCATTTCCTCCCGTAAGTTCCTGTTGAGAGTACTTACGTTAGCCAGAGCTAGTGCCTGTTCCTTGCAACTAAACGATAGCAACTGATAAAAGTAACTGCTTCCACTCCACCCGTATACCAAGCGGCAAAGCTCAGATTTTAACTCAGATCCGTATGCAAGCATATTTTAAACGGTACCTTTCAAAACAGGAATATAAATTATACTATTTTATTTGTTTTGATACCTCCTAGGGTTCCCGCACTTTGGACCCACTGACTTAGGGCTCAAGAGAAAGAGATCCCTGTTGTATGTCCAAATAAATTCTTCTGGACCATGAGTTTTGCTGAAGGATTTTTAAAGGGTTTCTTCTCTCCCTGAGGTCTGCATATAAAAACCGTGTTCATGTTAATAAATTAGCCCTTATTATATTGCATTAATTATCTTTATGTGTGTTTCCCTGTCAGATTGTGACATTGTTAAGGGCAGGGGCTGGGCCATAGTCACAGTGCACAACTCTGACATGGTAGCAGCACAAAATGGGGCCTAATACACAGCTGGTTCATTTACGAGAGCCCTGGACCCTCTGTAACTCTCCTTCCAGGGTTGCCAGCCCACGCATCTGCTCGCCTTCCTGTTGCTCGGAACTGGGCTACCACTGTCGCTGAGCCCGTCTGCACAGCTGGCTAGGGTCCTGACGCCCGGCAGCTCAGATCAACAGCAAATAACCACCCCGCTTTAAACACAAACGCAGAACTACCAAGAACCTAGCCTTAGGCCTCAGAGAAGCACATCTATTTAAAATACAATCTCTTAAAAGTGATCATTGCCTGTAGATGCAAGGCCTATTGGAGGAATGGGCAGTTCCCCACTCAGACTCTGAGTGGACCGTACCACAGACTGTCACGTGTGTCTTTGGGTGCTCCCCCAGCACTACGGTGAAAGACCCCCACATGGCATCAGGCCTCTCTGTGGCGAAACACATTTCTGTGGGTCTTTAGTCTGGAGGGACTTAGGGTTTGTAATCAAGGTCTTTAATTGTATTCAGGTCAGGAAATTGTGCATATGTTTCTTGGTTTCGCTAATCCCTTGACTCTATATTATGTGTTTATGGAGGCGTCGGTTACATCTCGCATGCTTGTGAGATGATGCAATTCTGTCTTCCTCAACGTCCCACAGGAAGCCTGGGAAAACTCACAGCTTCGAGCTGCTTTTTTCCCAGCGGAGAGAGTGGAATTGCATTCCTCTGTCCTGCTGTTCTGCCCCACGGAGGACAGGGTTGTGCTGGAGAACAGCTGTCCAAGCGAGGTACTGCACTCACATCCTTGCGGAGGGGAAACTAGGTTTCCAGGGGCTGTCCCCACTTCAAGGATTGTCCCCTGCAACGTTGTCAAAGGACAAAACAAAGGACTATCAGACCTGATCTTCGGTCTGGAGAAGGAAGTGGGACAACCCACAGTGGGAAGGAAGACAAAAGACAAAGTGAACAGAGTGATGTTGAGGAACTAAACATGCCCGTTCTGCCATGTTTCACTGAGCAGGTATCTAACGGGAAATAGAGGCTGTTTCTTTGGCGATGTCGGTCCCCGATCCAGAAAGCTCTCTCTGGGAGGTCAGAGCTGCATGTGGCTTGACCAGTCCTCGGACAGGACACCCCATCCCGTAAGGGGCTTTGTTTAAGCCCCCTCTCCCCCTGCACAAATGCTGTCTCATCTCGTTGCAGTGGGCGCCTTCAGGCCAAAAGCGACACAGGTCACTGCGTGCTGGCCTTTGGTTCTATTCTCTTGCTCCCCGGTCCGGAGGACCGGCTGGCACAGCAATGCCACCCCTCGATAGGCAGGGGTACGTCTGTGTGCTCACTGCACTTTGCAACAAATGAAAAAGAAAAGGAAAAGTCTTGACAGCGTTTCCCCTCTAACAGAACCAGTTCGTTGTGGGCTTCCTTCTGGCTCACTGCTATTCGGTGGGAACCAACCACAGGGAACCCTAACCCCTCCTCTCTCTGCAGTTTGCTAAGACAGTCACAATGGACTGACCAAGGGAGTGTCTTTCCTGGGTTGGCTTTTTCTCTTTGAACCTGTGGACAGAAATATGACTGGGGCATTTGTGCCCCTGAGCCCGGAAGAGAAGGGCATGTTCACCCTATGATGTTCAGAACCTCCCTCTTTAAGTTTCCGTCGTGGCCGGATGGGCAGCAGGAGATTGAGTGGTCTGCAGGCTGTCAGCCAAATCGTATGGCCCCTTTGTGGAAGGGCGACAGGCCCGACAAAGAAGGAGGCCTATTTCAACTGCTCATGCTGGCTGCTGATGTTGTAAAACAGAATTTAAATATTTTCCCACAGGATGTATGCTAATGAAGAAAATGTCCATAACTAGACAAGCCAAGTAATTCTACCACTTAAAGGTAACTAACCTCCTTTCGCACTCAATATATACATCTTCCTTGTCTTTTTTCTTTTTAAAAGATTTTATTTATTATTTCCAGAGAGAGAGGAAGGGAGAGAGGCAGAGAGGGAGAGACATCAATGTGTGGTTGCCTTTCACCTGCCTCCAGCCACAGACCTGGCTGTGAGACCTGGCCTGCAACCTGGTTATGTGCCCTGGCTGGGAATCAAACCAGCGACCTCTGGGTTCTCAGGCCAGCGCTTTATCCACTGTGCTATCAGCCAGGCTTCCTTGTCTTTTTTCATATGTAAGTTTTCCTTTTGACCGTATGTACTATTTTGAGACTGCTTTTTTACTAAATGAAATGTACTGTATATTTTTCATACCAGATGTTATCCTGAAAATTCATTTATAAAGTGTTTTATATCTGTACCTATATGCATGTGTGTATACATATACTAATTTTTCTTACCTTATGAGCAACCATAACTTACTTAAGCAACCTCCTATGTGAGGAGACCTCAGGAATTTTTCCTATTGAAAAAATTATTTGGGGGAATTATGCACTTTGGACACATTTATAATTTCCTAAAGATCAATTACTAGCAGAACAATGGCGATTCCAAAGGTAAACAAATGAAAGTTCTTTGTACACATCACCAAATGGCTATCTTAAAAGACATTCAATAGGTACCCACCAAAATGTGTTCTATTATTGTTTTAGTTTGCCTTTATTTTATTATCCTTTTTTAGATTTAAATATTCTATTTTGGTCACTAGAGTGCTTCTTTCTTTTTTTATTTAATTTTATTGTTGTTGTATTACATCCATCCCACTTTTACTCCCCTCTGTCCTCTTCCCCACCCACTCACTCCCCCACAAAGTCAATCCCACTTGTTGTCCATGTCTATGGTTCTTCCATACTAGATTCTTAACTAAACTGCTCCCCTTCTTTGCCTCTTCCTTCCCCCTCCCCCACCCCTTCCCCCTGCCTAATTTGCCTTTATTTAAGTGGATATTACAGCAAGCATTTAAAAAAATGTATTGCTCATTTATAGTACCTCTTCTGTGAGTACTCTGTTCATGAGTTTTACCCAGTTCTCTTTTGGGAACTGAGTATTTTTCATATTGATGTATAAGAAATTTATATATTGCATTTTATAAGGCAATCATGTATATATATTGCCATTTTCTTTCCTCAGTTTGATGTTTGATTTTCAAAATAGCTTATTCTATGGAGCATGTAAAATAATTTTTACTTTTTATGTTTACTAAAACATTAAAAAATATAGAGAAGTAGTAAGAAAATAGGATCACCTAATATCACTAGCCAGATATAATCAAGACACGCAGAAATTTTTATTTTTAAGATAATTCAAACCATTTAAATATTTTCTTTAGTGGTTCCTATCTTTTGTGTTATTCTTAGAAATATCTTCGTTACTCTACATCACCTGCATTTTCTTCTGTTCCTTGATGTTTTCCTCCAGAGTCTTGTGGCTGATTTTTTGTTGTTGTTTGTTTCAAATGTGTTCATAATTGCTCACTGAAGCATTTTATAATGGCTGCTTTAAAATCTTTGTCAGAAAATTCCAACATCTCTGTCAGCTCTCTGTTAGCATCTGTCCATTGCCTTTTTTTTTTTTTTTAATTTTATTGTTGTTGTGTTACATCCATCCCCTTTTTGCTCCCCTCTGTCCCCCGTGTTGCCTTTTTTAAATTCCATTTGACATCCTCCCGGGATGACAAATGACTTTCAATGGAAAATTGGACACTTGGTTCCAAGGTGCTGGATCCTACTTAAACCCTTTGTTTTAGCTGGCTTCCTTTGACCCTGCTACAACAGGGGAAAAGGGGTGGGGTGGAAGTCAGGGTCCCCTCCTTGGCCACTGACACTAGAGGGGGTTGGTCCTATTCCTGTGGGGCCAGACTGGGTGTTATGACCCCTTACCAATCTTCACTGATACTCCCTGGCCGGAGGCACTGGGGTGCCCCTGACTGCTTACCATGTGACCTCCGCTGGCGGAGGGTGGGGAACCTCGTTATATGTGGATGGTGGTACAAGTCCTCTCCACTAGGCCTGGTCTGACCCCACCCCAGAGGAGGGGGGTTAGGGGTTGCTCGGTACTACCAAGAAGGAATGGAAGTTCTGGTTTCCTCCTTATTGGACCTTCTCAGACAACACCCCCATTAGAGAGGAGTGGTCGGAGTACCTCATTACCACTTGGTGGAGGCAGAAATCTTGCCTTTCCCACTGGGCTTTTGCTGGTGAGGATGCAGGTGGGGAGAACCTGTTTTCTGTAGGGCTGGCAAGAGTAGAGCAATGATTGCCTAATGGAGTCCTGCCTTGCTAGGCTGCCCTTTTCCTGGCGCTTGGACTAGAGAGCTGGCTTTTGTTAGGGGGCTTAAAATCTGCACCCACTGATGTTTGGGGATGCCAACTTCTTGAGAGCTCCAAGTTGAAAAACATGAAGCAAAACCAAAACTCACCACTGTGCTGCCAGTCCTTGGGTGCCAGGGTCCGTAGCCGCCTTCTCTCCTCTTGTCAGAATTATCTTATGTTAATGACCTTAATGTCCAGGGTTTTTAAATGTACCTAGTGAGGGAAATAACAAAAAGTATGTCTATCCCATCTTTTCTCTTCTTTTCTTGAATCTCAAAAAAAAAAGCAGTAATATACGTAGGCATATGAAACTGTCTCTATCCATGTACATGAAACATATTTAAAACACAAAACAGCCCTGGCTGGTAGCACAGTGGATAAGGCGCTGGCCTGCGAACCCAAAAGTCGCAGGTTCGATTCCCCAGCCAGGGCACATAACCAGGTTGCAAACCATGTCTCCAGTCAGGTCTGTGGCTGGAGGCAGGTGAAAAGCAACCATACATTGATGTCTCTCTCCCTCTCTTCCTCTCTCCCTTCCCCTCTTTCTAAAAATAATGGAATAAAATCTTTAAACCCCCCCCCCACACACACAAAACACACACATACATGTTAGTTCCTACCATGGAAACACCAAATCCCTTGCTTCTTTTATCGAGTTCCCTTCGCCCCACTATTTAAGTCAATATGAATAGTTTATGTTCAGAAAGAATCTTGTCAGGAAGAGTCAGAATCAGCTAAATGAGGATCATCTGTCTCTTTCAACATATAATTAGACTTGTCACTGTCAGTTCTTTCCTGGTTACAAATCATCAGTAGCTCTTATGATGATGTCTTTTTAAGGAGAGGCAGGGAGGTGCCCCCTGATGCCGGCAGTTCAGAGGGCTAGAAGAGCAATCCAAGTTTTCACATTGAACTTACATGGAATACCCAAATGTGTGTGTGTGTGCGTGCATCTGTGGTACGCATACATAGCTATATCTATAGATACTTATCGAGGGCAAATGTTTAAAGTCATGGGGATATCTTTTGAGTATCATTTAAGAATGAAGCAAACTTTGTGTCTCTATGGAAATAAAATTGAGAAATAAAATGGGAAGGTGTCTCCCACCAAATCACCTTTGGTCAGCTTGGAGCTCACCCAGAAAAGCAAGATGAATAGTGAAAGAAGAAACCCACTGGGAGGTCAGGGGCCTGGCTTTGCTATGAGGATCCTAGTCCATCCATCCGATTTAACCAGGTGTTGGGCTGAGCTGCTTAGCTTGGTTTGCTCTCCTGCGTCTGGCTTTTTACATCTTCCAGGACTGGGGTGGGGAGGGATATGCCAACGTGCGGTGACACGGCTACAAAGTGAAGACACGAGAAAAGAGAAAGAGCCTCGGAGACTGAACCTGGGTCTGCCCAAGACTGCGTCGCCAGACCTGCTGCAGAAGGGTCACTGGCTTCTGAGTTGCAGGAAGCTTCCCGCCACGCATTCAGACTCACACAGCAACCCAGCCGGAGGGGGCAACGGGGTGAAGTCTCTCTGTAGCGGTCAATACACGTCATTGAAAATTGGTGGAAGGACCTACGGGTAGACCTGCTGGCCAGGCAGCCTGAGGACTGCAGAAGGCGTCCCTGAGGTGCCTCCTAGACCAGGGCTCCGTGACAACTGCTGTCACACCTGGGCCGAATGCTTTGCGTGGGCTGGTGCACTTAGTCCCTGTAACTACCCCGGATGGGAGGCGGGTGAGAAAACAGCTCCCAACATGGCTCCAAGGTCTTCTACCTGAGCAAACGAAAGCCTAGAACTTCAAACTAGATGAGACCTTAGCATTTATCCATTCGACCCCCTTGTTGAGTTTGGGTGAGAAAACCGGGAGGCAGAGTCTGAAAGGCTGCGTTGGCCACACAGAAAACTGGAGACTAGATGGCGGTCTCTTAACCCCAGACACTGTCCCAATTCTCCTTTCCAATTCTGTTCTGCTCGGGTGACCACATAAATTTACCTTCCTCGAGTTCATAAAGACAGACACCGTGGGGAGAGATGGGCAGGCCATTTCCGAAGTGGAATGACGTGACCAGCGGCACCTCTTCCCGAGTCCTGGACCAGTATTTCTGATCGGGGTGCTGAGTCGGCTCTCCACTCCCGTCTCTTGCTGAGGTATGGCAGGCACCATGCAGACTTTCCAGGTCAGTCCCAACTCCTGGTGCTTTTCCCCATGGGCCCGCAAGTAATCAGAAGTGCTGCAAATGCTAACGTTTTGTCAGCCAAACTGTCCCTCGGGGACCCTAGGTTCAGACCACCCTCTGGGGGGTGGAATTCAAAAATCTCGATGCTTAACGTGGGGAAAAGAAAGCAATTCTGAGTTGGAGGGTGAAGAATCAGGTGGCGGGTCTGAGTGTGGCACTCGGGGACCACTCTCTTTTTGAACCAGAAACGAGTAGGGCTCGGATGTGGAGATGTGGAGATGCTGTAGCAACTGTGGAGGTGGGAGGTGAGCCCCACGGCGTCACAGGTGTTAACTGCACCTGAGGCACACAGCAGTGGCCCCGGGCAAGGTGGTTACCTCCTCGCCATCGTCCCCAAGCGCTGACAAATTCTTACTACCTGCAGCACGCAAAATCAGGGGGAAAGCCATTCTCACACTTGAGATGGTGGGAAAAGAGGGGAATGATGCCTGTGTCCCTACAGTCCGAGGTACAGTCACCATGGTGGGGACTGAGCATAGAGGTGAGCTCCCTGGGGGGAAACGGGGAGCCAGAGGAGTGTGCATGGACACCCTGATATGGAAAAGAATGTGATATCATTAACTACTTGAGATAATTAATTACTCCCTAATCAACGAGCGTGCCGAGCTTTTTATATCAGGTGTTCTCAAAGTGGTTGATGACTGTAATTTATTCAAGCTATTGGAAACATGGCAGAAGTTAGCACACGTCACAGAGGGGCCATTAAACATAACAGAGGTGCCCAAGATGTTCCAGCACTTTCCCTGAGGGACACGCTATGTGAAAGAAAGGTGTCTCAGAAGTTGACACCAAATTAGGTTAAAGGTAATTAATTGCAGAATGGGTATTAAAAATCTCATATTAACTTCGGCAAATTCTATGCCAAGAGATTACTTTTTTGGAAATAAACTTTAGATTGTTCCATGGTTTAGGCACTCTTTAAAATTTTTTTATTTATTGGATTTTTAGAGCTCAGAGAGTGAAAAGATGACAAGTTTGATCAGCAATGCATTTGGCCTTTCCAAAAAGCAGCATTTATTGTTGCTCCCCTAACTTTTAACTTAGCAGGGACTTTTATCTGAGTATCTTAATGACAGCGGAGCTAGACACTAACACAGGAGAGGGACTGAAACTTTTCGCACTCATTCATTCTCCCCACATTTTGGGGTCCTCCTGACAAATCCCCCAATTCCTGGTGTCTCTAGCCTGTGTCCCTGCCCTGGGGCCTCTCCACCAACCTCTTAAAACATGCATCAAGTCCCAAGGTCCCCGGTGACTGATCTCCTGTCACAATGTTCAGCGGCCAAGGGGACATCTGTATCTAACCTCCCCGACTGTAGAAGACCCACTTCCCCAGTCCTGCTGGAGCCTCTATCCTTATTCTTGCAGAAGCAGGGTCAACCCACAGGCCGATGCCAATTGTTCACCAAGGGACCCCGGGCCGCCTTTAGCCAGAAGGGCATGTGGAAGAAGAGTAACTGGCTGCTGCCCCAGGGTCAGGCCTGGTGTCTGTCCCTACTTCTCAGACTCCTTTACCCTCTGGGCTACCATGACCTTAGAGACTTTGGCCTTAGAGCTAAGGCCACTAAGCCTTGGAGCTGCTACTCCTACCTACCCTAGCTCTCTTATCTTTTCAGTTTTCCAGACCTGGGTTCTCAGCCCATCTTGTCTGTCATCTCAGGTATCTGCTGGCTTTCCCCAGACCCCTGCCTTTGCCGCCTCCGCATCACAGCCATGCGACCTGAAGAGGGACGGGGATGGGGTGATGAGTGTCTCTTCTCTGACATTAAGAAGTGTTCCTTGTCTCCCCGAGTCAGTTGGGCTGACCCTCACAGGACGCAGCAGAATGAATCAGTGTAGGTCAGTGTGCTGTAGTTGTAGGTCTAGCCGCTTCCTAGACTGCGCTCCCTCCTGTCTCCCTAACAGGAACTTTTGATGCCCATCTGAGTGAGGCTTGTCGCCATCTCTGGAGCCTGTCCTGGCTGGGTCAGAGGACGGAAACCTTCTCAGCCCAATCAAGACTCAGAATCTATCACACACATGCCCACCACTCCTCCAGCTCTGTGTCCTAAAATGCTGCCCTGTTTCCAAGAACCAGTACCCACTGTTGGCCCAGTTTTTGATACCTGAGAAAGGAGGGAGAGACAGAAAACAGGGAGAGAGAGAGGAGGAAAGCCAGCCAGCCAGGAGCCCGCAGAGGTGGGGCGGGGAGTGGGGGTAGCAGGCGGCATTCTGCATCCTGTGCAGTGCGGGCTCCCAGCTGCGTGTGCTTGCTAGTCTCTTTCCCAACTGCTGACTCACGGCCTCTCTCAGCCTCGTCCTGGAAATGTGATCCCTTTCCTATGCACTCAGTGAGGGCACGCGATATGACCCCCTGATTGGAAGTGCCAATACCTCTGAAAACAGCCCCGGCAGAGATGGAGGCTGGCCGTGGATGAAGCCGTTCTCCAGGGCTTGCCATTAGCTCTGTCTAAAGTGACTCCAGGTGGAAGACTTGGCCCCTGCGCTCTAGAGAAAGCGCCCCTAGTCTTGTACTATTTGATGTCTGGGCCCCAGCGTTGCTGGGCCTGGTCCTGCCATTTGGTTTTAATTACACACGCATTGCCCAGATCTGCCTGAGGGAGTTATAATCCCTCTTTTAGGGTGGCCTCCCCGAGAAGGCGGAGGGAGTCAAGACGGGAATTGCTATTTGAAGTCAAACGTGACATGACAGATTGTACCTTAGGACATCTTAGAGTTTGTGAGCCAAGGCAGGGGATGCTGGGAACCCTGTGACACGAAAGCCGAAGTCAGGCCCTTAGCGTGAGGTAGGTAAACACCGTGACCTGAGATTCTAAAGGGGAGCATGGGCAATTGAAGGAAAAGTTTCCAAGCTAATTTTAAACATAATTCTAATCATGTCACCCCACACAATCCCAATGATGATTTCTGTGGGGCTGGCACAGTACTGTGCGTGTGTGTGCGTGTGTGTGCCTGTGCACATGTGTGTTTAGTTGAAATTTATTAAATTCTTAACGTGTGCCAGGAACCACATAAAACCCTTTATAAGCATTGTCTCAAGCCTAAGACAACTATATCTGTTGGGTCCTGCTGTCCTGCTTGCTCATTTACAGATGAGAACACCAAGGTTTACATGGCTGCATTAATTTGTCAAGGTCTGTTAACATCTCCTGAAGCAAGTACGCTGTAAAACACATTCAGGAGCATTGGACAGAAGTCGTCAGCCAAGAAAGTGGTTGCTTGGGGAAGAAAGTTAGCAACCCGTCAGTATCCAAGCAGACATCCTAAATCTCTACCTGAGCGTAGGATTGTAGAGGGAATGACTTCATAGAGGAGTCTGCATTAGATGACTCTAGAGTCTATGGTTCTGTGATTCCATTGCCTGCCTAAATGACATCTGTCCCTCATCCAAATGTTTTCAAAGGCAGCTGTATTAATTCCAACCTCAACAGATCTCTAAAACAGCATCGAGGTAACCACATGAAAATATTCAACACTAGTGCTGTCTCTGGAGGTGATATAGGTCTAACAACGGTGTGCTATTGGCAAATGCATATATAAAGCTGATATTGCTCCCACAAAATGCTTTACTGAACTTGTAGAACTTTCCAGAAGTCCTCAACTGTCATCTCAAGTTGGTTTCTGGGAGCTTTTTTCTGCCTCTAGTTCTCAAATCTTGCAGTTGCTTTGTTTAAGTTATATCAATGACTTTGCTTAAAAATTATTCCACTCATCAAATTTTCATACCACCTTAAATCCTTTTAGAAAGAGAGGATGAAAATAAATAAATAAATAATAAATTTAAAAAAAAAAAAAAAAGGAAGAGAGGATGAGATGTACCAGGTTGGTCCGGAAAAAGTCCAACCATTGTTAATATACCAAGAATGGTTTGCACAGCATCGATGTAACCTGGCAGTCAAGGAGAATGGACTGGGATGCACATGTGTGAACAACGATGACTTCATTGTACTACTCAGTGGGGGAGACAGACACCATTGAGCATGCGTACTGTGTGGCTGTTGTATTTAAAATGACTGAGTAGAGCAACAAATCTGCAACAAATTTTGCATGAAATTGAACATTCCGCTGCAGAAACTATGTGGATGATTCAGAAGGCCACAGTTATGGGCTAATGGTGATTGGCAGCTTCATTACCACCACCAGCCCGTTCGTGCACCACGTCTCCTGTTGGTTCTCCAGTGAATCATCAAATCACCTAGGTGGCTCAGCCCCTCTACAGCCTAGATTTGGTGCCCTGAGACTTCTGGGTTTTCCCCAAACTAAAATCGCCATTGAAAGAGAAGAGATTTCAGTCAATGGGATTGAGGAAAATACGACCAGCCAGCTGATAGTGACTGGGAGAACTATGTGAGGTCCCAAGGTGCCTACTTTGAAGGGGACTGAGGTGTCATTGTTCTACGTGCAATGTTTCTTCTATCTTGTTATCTTTTTCAATAAATGCCTCTAGTTTTCATAGTACACAGCTGGATATTTTCTAGACACACCACATACATTTCAATAACAAACTTAAGAACGGTGTCTACCATAAGCATAATATACAGTGGAATACTCGTATCACTAGTTTTTAAAAAGTGGGTCCAACGTAAAATTTGACATGCCTGGGTTGAGCAAAAAAGACTACCCTCCCACCCCCGCCTTGTCCCTTTTTTCAAGCAAAGCACGCAAAGGGCTGCTTCTAGGGACTTCCATAAACATCCTGGGCAGCTCATGCCCCATCCTCTGTCCAGGTGGTCAGCAGGCTGGCCCAGAGAGGGGTGAGTCCATCAGGTTTCCCTGTGCAAGGACGTACCGCCCCCAGCAGACACACCCTCAGCCTGGCCGATGCCAGATAAGACAAAAAGACAGCTTTCCGGCCTACTCACTGCTGGGAGCATCCAGCTCCCGGGGAATGAGGAAAGAATTCCTGTCCTAGCCTGGAGGCTTCCAGACACCTGGTTGATCCCCACCCTGTGACCTCACCTCCCAGGACTTTCCCTGCACTCACTGTTCCTCTCCTTGCTGCCTTCTGGCTGTCTTTGGAGCCGAGGTAGTTCCTGTCTCAGGGCCTTTTGCATCTGCCATTTCTTCCGCCTGGAATTCTCCCCCACCCTTTGCCTATCTCACACTCTCCCTGCTTTCAGTCTCTGCTTAAATGTCACCTGCTCAAAGGATTCTTCTCTGAGTACTCCAAGTAGCCAGCAATTGTTCTCTCATACCCGCTTCCCTGCGTGTTGGCTGAAGAGCATTTGTCTCTACATGAGATTACGTCCTCCGTCCAACTGTTGTCTTGTTAACTTCGGGCAGGCCTGAAGCCTGGCTCTGCTGCACCGGTGGTGTCCTTGGGAAATGGACTCAGGGAGCTGGAACTGAACCTACCCAGTCCTGAAGCAAGCTCTCCAAAAAAGCTGAGCTGCTTCCCTGTCACCTGTTGCTGGTTGACAGGCAGGAAGACAGGAAACCCTTGGGGGAGAGTGGCAAAAGGATGCACTCCCAGCACCTTCCGGTCCAGTCAGTTCACACGGGGTCAACACGGTCAGGGGTCCTCTCAGGGCCCGGGAAACCACACTTGTGACATCAGCCCCAGCGCGCTCCAGCTCTGCAGAGCTGTCTGTGCAGCACGAGTTACATCCCTCACAGTAAGGAGAGAACCCAAAGTCACTGCCTCTGGCCTTTTTGGGTCCATCCATCCCATTACTGTGCCATTGGGACAACTGCACAGAACGGAAGCTTCTGTCTTGTTCGCACAAACAGTGCGGAATAGACACTCAATAAATGTTTTTTCATAACTAAGTAAAACAGCAGTGAGAAACCCTCTAAGAGCGAGAGGGAGAAAATTTATTTTAAGATCACTGCGGAGGAACTGGACGTCAGCCTGTCTCCAATGGGGACAACTTCAGAGGCACCTCTCTCTTGTGTTGGTCATGACTCTGACCAACAGCCTCTTACTAGGAAATGTGGGATCAATGGGCCCATAAGGACATTGCCTGCCTTGCCTGGGATTCTTCAGTGACAATAAAATCCTCTGAAACTTACAAAGTTAGAAGACATGCCCTTGTTGCTCAGCATGATCCTAAACCCCTTTTCCAGGGGTTTAAAATCTTGACCACCAGGATTCAGTGTCTACCTATGACCTTGAACTTGCCCAGGGCTGTAAGCTTTGACCTCCCTCTTCCACGGAGGCTCACACCTGTTACCTGGTCCAGCTCCACTCCTGGGGCTCAGATCCAGTTACTCTTTCGGGTTCTTTCTCGTCCCCCACTAACGGGACCCAGAAATGTGGCCCCCAGATTGTACGCATCCCTGGAGAAAACAAGACAAGGAACTCCGAACGACCAAATCAATACTTTGTGTGGAAAATGAGGAAGGACTCCGGGGGAAGCAAGTAGCAATCCTGGAGCAGGCTGATCATGGGGAACTGAAAACAGTATCTGAGAATGGAAGGTGGAGGTAAAGAATTGAGCTCCCGAAGCCTTCAGTTACAATCCGTTGTTGATTGATCTAGGACACAGCAAAAACTTCTCTTTCCTACCAATGAGCTTGTTTTTCAAAGACACCATTTAAAGCCATACGCCATTAAGGTCAGTTTGTGTAGGTGGATTTACTCTGAGAAAAACACTGCATCTCACGACACGCTCTAGGAAGGAGAACGAGGCCAATGCAACGGGCAAGCTGACTGCTTCGACAGAAGTGAGCAGAAAGGCGTTTCTAAACCCAAGTCAATTTACAGGTAGAGATGGAAGAGACGCAAAACGTCCTGGAGCAAAGAACTGCATTTGGTAGCCCTCCCCCACGGTCCTTGCACCTAGACGACAGTTCCTCGGAACCCAGGACAGCCAAGCATAGGTCCGTCCTTGCCAATTTGCGGCCCGAAGTGAGTGTGTGTGCCAGGTCTGGAGGGACATCAGAGTGACTTGGTTCGGCTCCATGCTGGCCCCAAGTCATGGGGCCTATTTCAGAGTGGGATGATGCCACCTGTCATCCTGAGTGTGTGTGCAACCATGCATACACGCACACACACACACACACACACGCACGCACACCCTGCAACCGCCAGCAATTCCTTCCAGGGAGGAGACTGTATTAAAATCTCAAGAGGGAGAGAGTATCTGGTTTTTAAAAGCACGGTAAATGTGCTTTGGGTTTACTAATAGACATTACAGGAAGCCAAGCTCCACAGAAATCTTTGTATTGCTGCACATTAGCAGACAAGAGAGTGAGTAGGGATGCTCTGCAGGGCGTGATGGGGTTCTAAACAAATTGCTGAGGACCCCGCCTGAGTGTGCCCCTGTCAATGGCGAGGACCATGCTTCGGGGCCCTCCATCAGCAAATGGCTCATGAGCCTCAGTGTTTGGGGGACGAAAATAACCCGACCTGCAAGCCATTGAGGCCACAGGAAAATCTGCTTGCGTTAACCAGCTGGGTGCTGGGGATGTTCACATCTGCCTCACAGAACTGATTTCCCCAAGAGATGTCTGATCTCCACCTGAAGGGGTTACTGAGCAGAGAACAGATCTGGCTCCAGCAGCAGGTTAAGGAGTCAGGCAAGGCGCTGACTGAAACATCTGGGGAAATGCAGCGGGGGCAGGGTTCTGTGAGCTCTGGGAAGGTGGCATCTTGAAGGGGAGATAGAGACCCAGTACATCGGGATCTTCTACAAGGATTGTAGACTGTCAAGGCTCGTTAACTGCACATCAGAGCATTGATTCCAGAGCTGAAAAGAGTTCTGCCACCTAAAAGGTTAAGGCAATATAAATACCCTGTCTTTACTTGGTAACAACATAAAATTAAAAAAAAAAAAAAAGTTCTCAAGATTGAACGTAACCTTACAAGTGAGTCTGTCTATCTAAGCAATCAAGAGGTCAGATTCTACAGCCCCCAAAGAAACTAAATTGGAATAAAAGAGGTGAAGTGCTGTTCTGTTTTAAACATTAAGAAAAAGACCTACTGAGCTCTGACTGATGTGGTTCAGTGGGTTGAGTGCTGACCTGTGAACCAAAGGGTTGCTGGTTTGATTCTCAGTCAGGGCACATGATTGGGTTGCGGGCCAGGTCCCTAGTTCGGAGTGTGTGAGAGGAGGCAACCACACATTAATGTTTCTCTCTCTCTCTCTCCCCTTCTTCCTTTCTCTCTAAAAATAAATATGTTAAAAGATCTACTGAACATACTCCAATACACCCCAAAAGGTGTAAATGTGTGTCTATATGTACACATACACATGCTCAATTACTTCACATACATGCAGCACACATATTTAGACTCTTTGAACCTTCAGTAGCCTTGCTACTCATTAGAAGTACCCAGAAAGCTTTAAAAAAATTCTCTTAGTCTGTACTCTGGACCAATTAAATTAAACAGCTCTGGGGTGGAACATCGGTATACGTTAAAACTCCATTAAGTGGTCCCAGTGAGCAGCCAAAGTGAAGAACTGCTGCTCCAGAGAGACAGGCCAGATTCATTATTCATTCAACCAATATTTACTGAATGTTTGTATGTGCTGGGCCCTGTACTAGATGCTAAGGATGAAATGGTGACTAAAAAGAATGTACAATCTTTTAATCTTATGGAATTTTCCATTTAGAGAGGGGAGGCTAGCTAGCTAATAATGAATGTGTCATTTAGAACTTATTAAGTATTCTGGAGGTGAGATTATGGTTCCAATCGCCATGAGAAGTCAGGAAGCTCCTCCGTGACGAAGGGAGCTTATGACAGAGTGGAGTTAACTGGCCAGGATGGGCAAAGCTCTTTTCTAAAAAGAGAAGCAGCGTGGGCCAACGCTCTCTTGACAGGAGAGACTAACACACTCAAGGCCATGGCGGGGTGGGGGTGGGAGTGGCGGAGTCAGTGTGTAAGGTGCAGACAAAGTAACTAGCAAGAGTGTTCCAGAATGACGCTGGACAGGCCAGTGAGGGCCATCTCATCATGGCCTCATAGCCACTATATTATTCAGGGTCTACATGGGACAGCAGAAACCGCTGGGAGCATTCAGAGAAAAAAAATAATTCAAGGAATTGGTTTCACGGGTGAAGGAAGAGGATGACAACCTGGGGACCAGCAATAGCAGAAGCCACTGTCCGCCCTCATCTTGGGGCACAAAGGAGCAGGGAATAGACTCACTTGGTGGAAACTCGAACCCCTGTGGGTGTACACAGCATGCTCCCTCCTGTGCTAATGTGGGGCACCAGCCATCATACAAATGAAGACACTTCTATCCATCCCCAACGAGCAGACAACGAAGTCCCATCAGTCTTCATGTCCCTCTCAGGTTTCCAAGTGCAGGATGCCCCGTCCACTAAGTCCAGAATGGCTCCTGCTACAAGCAAGGAACAGGGAATGAAATAAGTGAATTGTCAAAATAGTTGGAAATTTAACATTTTTCCTTGTTATACTTAAACTTGTATTTTTATGCTATGTGTCCACAAAATCTACTCTAATATAGTTTATGGTTAAAAGTTTTCTATGGTTAAATCTCTTTGATCACTTCATCACACCTGTAATAAAAATATGCATGTTAAGATTTTACATATTTGTTTTATTTCTTAGGGCCAAAGGCATTAAGTGTTTCTTAAATTTTTTGGATTGCATTATCATTATGAGGATTATTAACATGACTAATAAAAATGAAGTAAATATGTTTTTTAACTTTTTATATATTATTTCCTGAGAGAGAGAAAGGAAGAGAGGCAGAGAGGGAGAGAAACATCAATGTATGGTTGCCTTTCACTTGCCTCCAGCTACAGACCTGGCTGAAGACCTGATTTGCAACCTGGTTATGTGCCCTGGCTGAGGAATCGAACCAGCGACCTTCGGGTTCGCAGGTCGGCACCTTATCTATTGTGGAAGTGAATATTTTTATAAATATTGATAATGAACATAAAATTATTTTGGGACTATATGTCTTGGTCAGATCAAACTTTCCCTGAATGTACACATTTGGCCAGTAGCCTATAGTTTTTTTTTTTTTTTTTTTGCTGAGATAAAAATAATTGAACATTTTACAAGATGAAACAAGGATTGATTGTGACCAAAATAAATATTTAATATAATTTGATGATATAGGTTTTAACTACCAATTCTGGAAAAGAACTCACATAAACGTTTTCTCTCTGTGTGTTTCAGCTAATGTATCCTGAAAATAGCTTCCGGTTACATTTAGAAGAATTAATGTCACTCTCCTCTATTGTTGCTCATAGATGCCTTGCCTTCCAGCTATAAAGGAGTATGCAATACTCTTTTGAAAATAGCTAAAGAAATCAAAGTTTACACTTAAATGTCTTAGCAAGCTGTTTTAAGCATTCAGTCTTTCTTCTGGACGGTTTCTGCTTGATCCTTACAAGACTCTCTCAGGCAGGGCATGAAAGACGCAAAGTCACTAAGCAAAATAATCCCTTGTCACACGCCCCTACTCAGTCCCAGATGTGAATTAGGACCCCGCACCACAGAGGAGCCCACCCTCCACCTTTATCAGACACACAGATACACCAGAGAGGGCAGGCAGCCTAGGGGCGCACGGTGCCTTCGTTCCCCTTCGTCTTGGCACCTGGAAGTCGCCACATCCCGGGACCACGTGCCCATGGAGCACGCGGCCAGGCCCGCGCCGCTCAATCCACCTTTCCCTGCGCCCAAAACGCTTAAGCCAAACACAGCGCAAAGCAGCCCACCGTGACCCCCACGGGAAACGCCTACCGGTCCTCACGCACCCCGGCTCCGCTCCCTGCGGTTCCGTCCCGCACCGTCAGCCGACAACTCTCAACATTCCTGAAATAAAGACATGCAGGTATGAACGGCGTGAAGCGTGAAGGGTGAAATCTCGCGAGTCCTGCTGCATCTTCCCGCCCCCCCAACTTGGGGCACAAATCCTCCCTGGGTATTAGCGTCTCCACGCTGTGCACGCTGCCCGCACATCGCCGCGTCGCCACGTCGCCACGTCGTCCGGCGCTGTCCGCTGTCCTGGGGCCGCAGCGCTTGGGTTCAAGTCACCCCGATCTTTTTCACTGATAAGCAAGAGTGGTGATGCTGGCAGTTCAGATGCGCCAAGGAGGAGCCAGAAAGCATCTTCTTTAAGTGAAAAGGTGCGAGTTTTTGACTTACTGTAACGGCGTTTAGTCAGCTCACATCAGCGCGAGAATGGAGTATGGCTGGCATACGATACTGAGAGAGCGAGCGTATTCACGTAACTTTCATGACAGTAGATTGTTAACATTGTTCTATCTCCCTATTAGTTATTGTTGTCACTCTCTTCCTGTACCTAACTTGTACGTTAAACTTTATCGTGGTTAGGGATGCGTAGGGAAAAACATAGTATGTATGGGCTCTGCTACGGTCTACGGTTTGAGGCACCCATGGCGGGGGGGGGGGGGGGGGGGGGGGGGGGGGGGGGGGGGGGGGGGGGGGGGGGGGGGGGGGGGGGGGGGGGCACTGGGGGATACTGAAGTTTCCCTGTTTGCGAGTTGCTATGGAAATGAACAAATCGCTGATCCTAAGAAGTCTCAGAGGAAGTGAACCATTCCCCTCCATTTAATCCAGCATTATCCACATTGTTTCCAGCATGGCATACTCTCTTCACGGCGCATTTATTCACAGCTTGTGGGATAATGTTTTCCCTAGTTCGGGGAAATGCCTGTTAGGCCAAACCTAGTTAGGCATCTGAATTGTGATTGTGGCCAGGAATTTGGGGAGAAGTGGGGAGATGGGGCTGGGAGCAGATAGGGTTGCAAAGAGAATAGCTTGTGGCCGGTGAACCAGACTGGTTGGTACAAGATCATGTAGATAAGTTTTGTTGTAGACCATTAATTATTGAAGATGAAAGAATTGATCAATCTGAAAGTTGGCAATCATGAATTACACTTTCTTTTTAAAAAACAAATCCTTTCAAGTTTTTGAATTATCCTCAAATTCTGTTTAGTAGCTCTTTTAAGAGCCAGAGTTCCAGGTGATGTTCCACTTGTTTTGAATAAGCTGCCCAGAATTGGGTGGGAAATGGTTAAACAGTAAAATCCAGGATCTCTGTCATCCTTTTTAATAGTGCTGCTCCTAGCATCTGTGAATTCTTCCCAGTAGCCAAGGCCTTTTCACTTCAGACCTGAGCTATGCACTTCCTCCTACTGAAAATGCAGAGGCTATCAAAAAGGCTCCATAATTCCCACCACCCTGCCTTCCCTTGTTCCCACTTGGCAGCCTGTGGGAAAACTTACAGGCAGCAGTTAAAAAGCATTTTAGGGACCAAAAAAGTTGGCAAATAAAAATGCAGAAAGAAACCTCTTTTGAGTAATATATAACTGGTAACAGGCACTCTGTAAATAGTATTGGAGGATAGCAGTTTCTCTAAACTGCAACTGATAAATTGTCAGCTCTTAAAACCTGAACTTTGAGGCTCTACAGATAACAGAGGCTAGAAATTCTGTTGATAGTATAAGGTCCTTCATATAAAAACAGCATAAGCCATAAACAAGAGCATCTGGCCCAGAAAGGGTAAAATTTACCAGAACAAGGCCAAGATGCACAAGAATTTCAATAATTCCTACTATGGAGAAATTTGAGGTTAATGATGTGAACCATAGTAGAGAGTATATATAGTTTGTTATAGATAATATGTTTGATTGAGTTTATTGTAAAGCAGACCGTACATAGCTAATTCATATGTAAATATAGTCATTCAGAATTAATGCTGTCTGCTATGTTTATAAAATTTATACTTATATAATCCCTTTGAATATGTGTAGTGACACATATATCTACAGTAAATATACTTTTCCTAACAACTTCAGACCAAAGTTTGGTTTTCAGAATGAAAAACCAGATAAGCAACAGGTCTTGCAAGAGGCCACTTAGCCAGGCTTACTCTTGTCTAATATGCCAGTTATCCTGCCGTGTGTTGGTGGTTGGGTTTTCTCCAAATTTCTAAAGCTATATACCAGTTTTAGAACCCCCCAGACTGAGTGTTAGCTGTGCTTTGCTGAAATGAAATCCTGAAGGCAGCACTGAGGGTTTCTTCCCAGATTCATTCATGATCGGATCCCAAGAGCCTCAAGTCCTTACCATTTTTCCTTCTATTGTCTGAGAGTTTATCTTATCAATACATCACAAGACAGCTTTGGCTCTGAAAAATGGAGCTGCTTTCCGATGCTCACCCTCCCTCTGAAAGTATAATAACTTTTCCACCTACCCTGAGAGCTGATGACCACCTTAATAAACTACTCAGTGTCCTTTAATACATTGAGAGGATGGCAAGGAGGAAGCAGTGCCACCAATCACTATGAAAGAATCTCACCAGGCTCCTGGCCATGTGATGTAGATTTCACGTAGAGAAGAAAGGTCTGGAGCCAGAAGGGAAGCTCCTGGAAGCACAGGATGATTCAGGGCATGAGTGGCAAGCAGAAAGCTCTCCCTTCCTGTTTCTTGGTCCTTTCCCACCATATTGTTCCACCCTTAGAGCTGACTTTCCCACCAGGTGTTATTTTGTCCAGATTGCTCAACTGCAGGGAAAATACGTCCACTGCAACCAAAGGAGCATTTGTGAGGAGTGATTGCCCCCTCTTGCTCTCAATGCTTTCTACTCATTGTGGGCAGAGGGAGGAAAGCAAACAAACTGGCAGATCCACACACCCCCAATGTCCTGTGCAGAGGGGCAGAGACTCCAGATAAGCTTCAAATGAGGGTCCCTGGTTTTTTCCCTTTTTAGCCACTGTAGGGGAAATGTGAACTGATGATCAACTCCATAGAAAGGAGTCTTGCCTTTAGCCCTTACAGTGCAGTGACCACAGAAGAGGAATAGGTATGGCCGGAAGGCTTGCTGCCCCGGAACACATCAGAAGCCAGAGGCATTGTACAAAGGACGGGGGTGTGTTTCACTGGAAGACTTTCCTCCCATGCTCAGGGCTCAGCCTCATGGAGGTTCAGTCAACATTCTCCTCTGTCCACTCCTGTTGAAAGTCACTATATTGAGGAGACACTATTGCTGATGATATTGATCACATTCCTCTGTTGTGCTGAGTCAACAAAAACGGAACCATAACCACTGCTATAGAGAGGCTCTTCGCCCCAACCTCCAATTAGCTAAGCCTTTTGCTAAAGAAGAGAGCGGAAACCTTGCCAGGAGCAAGGGCTGCGACAATTCAAAATCTGAGGGCTCCTCCAGGTCAGGAGTGTTTAGGACAACCCATTGAAGGCTATCGAAGAATCTGATGGGCAGGCAGAGGAAGAGCTGGGAGAGGACAGAGCAACGACGAGGCAACGAGGTTAGCCACACAGAGAGGTCAGGCTCCCCTCACGGAATCAAGTTCAGAGCAAAGGTCAGGGTAAGGGAAGACCGTTGTTGAGGGGCTGGGCCATGGGAGCATTGAGTGGAGCAGAACCCGGGAGCTAGGGGCCGGTGGAAAGCAGAGTCGTGCATATCAACATCTGGCCGCTGGGTGGCGAGTCTCACCCCTCACCAGACCCTCCAGCTTCCTGATGAATGCTGGCCCCAGTACGTTCATGTTTGGGTGGCAGCTCTGCTGACCGGTATCATCTGATTACCCATGACCTCAGGTGCCTCTCAGCATCCTTGAGATCACTTTACATAAGTAAAGGAAGTACACCTTCCTATTGTTTACCTTTGGTCTTCTGCATGAAATAACTGCGAAATATATCTTGTTTAGGGATGACATTCACAGCAAAATTTCAGCTTTTCCCCCTGGGATTTCTCCCTGGCTCGGTGTAGTGGATACTGGGTTCCTGCCTGCAGAGCCACATTAGCTCAAAGGCAAAAGGCTGAGACACCACACATTTTCTTCCTGACCCCTAACCCTGCAAACCTCACACCTTATCTGCTCTTTGGCTCTGCACAGACGTAAATAATGTCCAGATGGAGCGCCTAACAGGCATCTCCAGACAAGTGAGGCAGCTGCCGCAATGTCGCGAGGCCAGAGCTTAGCTGCTGGGGTGCGTGTAAGGAGTGGCATGGTTCAAGGAGGGAAGTCTTGGCTCATGCTTTGCGATGTTGCCTCTGTCCTGGCTCCAACGTACATTTCACTCTGTGTAGAAGGCAGGTCTGAGATGGAAGAGGTTCAGACCCAAAGCCTCTTGATGTCTTATCAAGCCACTGGATTTGAACCATTGCTTCTGGATTCCATCTATGTCTTTGAGTTCATTTGATCAAGTGAATTAAATCTAGATCTCCCAAGTCTCTCCAAAGGGAGAAAGTAAGATTAATTTCACTTTCCAATTATCATGGCTCAAAACTTGAGTCAGAGAAGAGAGAGGGAAAAAGTGTGAGGTTAGTAGGGGGTGTTCTGGCAAGATTTCTCTTGTGCATCTCTGGCCTTTGTTGTGAGCTGCAGTGATGAACATCATTAGTGTCCTCAATGAAAACAGGTAGTAATTAGTACATCCCTACAAACATGAAGAAGCTAGCCCTGTCACCTCCTTTACTAAACAAAATGTGCTTCTTCATGGAATGGGCAAGATGCCACTTTAGCTCAATGTTAACTAATTAAGTTACCATGAAATAACTTGATAGATACAGTTATTCCTTATTCTTATTATGACTAATTTAAAAATAACATACAGTAAATGTACTATAACCTGTCAACAGAAAGGTGTCTTTTATATTGACATCTTTTATATTGACATTATCAGTTTCCAAATAATGGAAAGAGGATAAAATGTGTACACAAATTCTGTTGAATAGAACTTGGCCTTTTTGATTATATAAAAGGTGGTTTAGAATTGTTATCATAAACTTTCATTGAACTGGAGTCGGGTTAAAGTACCAGTTGGAAAGTGCTCTTGATTTCAATTTGTTTAATAGTACAAGTGCAGAATGAAAGTTAAACATCTAGAAAGAAAATATCTTAACCTGGTTTACAGGGTCACCTCAGTCACAGCCTCAACTCAGTCTCTCTCAAAAACACCTAAATGACTAATAAATATTTTAAAAAGCAAAATCTCACGACCTGAAACTAGGACTCACAATTGCGCTGTTGTAAAGGTCTCAGAGATCATTTCATTAATAATAAAGCTGATGAAATGAAACTTCCAGAAACCATCAGAGACCCAAGTTTACTTGACTGCTGAAAACATAGCAAACGTCTCCATCTAAAAAGAGGTAGGAAGATGCTTTAAGGTTTTTCCGACTGGTGTCTCTAGTTTGAAATGGCATGTTCTGGACAAATGAGAAAACGAGGCAGCAACATGCAGGGGTAGGAGGTTGGGGTGTTGTGACGTGGTGGGTAAAACCAGGGTAGTGGCTGACTAGTTATAGTCTGCACAGCTACATAACATTCCTTATTTACGTATAGTCCAAATTCATTAGAAGGCTCAAGATTTTCGGAGTTTGAACACCTACGGTTGGGAATTTTGTTTCTTGTTCACTGTAACATCCCCAGCATCTAGTAGAGAGAGTATCAGGTGCATAGAACATGCTCAAAAATAACTGAAAGAAAAGAAGGAAGGAAAGGAAGGAAGGAAGGGAGGAAGGGAGTAGCGACTTGCTTACATCCAACAGTAAGATTCTAAGAAGCATTATCTTGGGATGATACTTCATTTAAAATATTTTCTCACAATTAAAATAACTTTGAAATACAAACCTCATTCTAGGGAAATTATTCTCAGACAAAGTGCTGTTATATCTACACCATGGCATATCTAATCAGTGGTGTGGTGCTAGGTATACACCCACACTACACATTATACCTGTCTGTATTTGAGTAATATGCCAATGTACTTTTTATGGCCCCTGCCCTATGCCATATTATGCTGCTGGGATTCTTGGATCTAATCAAAATAAAATCAGTTGGGAAGGACATTCCAACCTAGTTCCTCCATGCCTATCTCCTTTCTTCAAGGATAGTCTTATCAGGAATAAACTAAAACCTCCCTGCTCCTCCCCACCTCACTCCATCTGCAACCCAATTTTAAGTCGTTCATAAAATTCAAGATGCCAGGAGATACCATGTAGAGCATTGCACCATTCACCCAGGGAGACCAAATAGAGGCATCTGCAGTTAAATGTGAGGACCTCTGTAATGAAAACAAGGTAAATGAGCCAGGGCTATGATTTCATAAGAAGTAGGGTCAAAATAATGTTAACTGAGGTCAGCAAAAAAGCAAAACTGGTTCTTTTCATAATAGCATATGACTACTCCTGGGTTCTGACCATCAGGGATGGAAAACAATGTATTTGAGGCCATAGAAACTGAGCCTTTGGTAGGGGTTGACAGATCATTTATCTTGTGTCTGTCACTATCTGAAACAATCTCATACTCTCGCTGTGAAAGGCTACTACAGGTCTTCTACCCATTTGTCAAAAAAAACGTGAAGAAAGGGAGCAGTGTCAGAGAACTGTGTACAAAATAACTATTCGTTGCTATTGGCAGCTAAGATCTGGAGTAAATGGAACTATAGGAATCTGTGCCCCTTTTTGATTTTCAGATGGTTGAAACTTGTAGAAAAGGATTTAGTTTATTTTTGTTTTTTATGGTTCAAATGTTTCTCAGAGGGTCAGTTGGCCTTGGGAAACTTAATATCCCATATTTAGATTACTAAAGCTATGTTTTAAGTAAGAGTATTTGGGACTGGTCCAAAAATTGAACTTGAAAAAAAAAAAGATTATAAGATAAATAATCAGCTGCCAACCTAACCACTTGTAAGTGCTCCTTTAGGGGCCTGTCACAGATCTCTCCCTTCAAGGCAGCAATGGCTCATACCCCAGTCACCTTCCCAGGAGTTTTGCAATTACAGGTAACAAGAGTATCCAGCTGACACCGGCCTGAATCAAACAGGAAATGTATTGGCTCCTGTACCGGAAATTTGAGAAGTTCAGGCACATCCTGGCACAAGGGCTTAAATGATATCTCCAGAACCACCCCCCCCCCCTTTTTTGTGTGTGTGCTGAACTCAGCTTCCCCTGTGCTGATCCCACTTTCAGATGGCCCACCCCTGATGGTTTCCAAATGGCTGCCATCTGCTCTGGGCACAGCTTCCTTCTCGGTTCAAATCCAGGAGAAAAGAGTGAGTGTCTCTAACTCAGAATTTTCAACAACAACAACAAGAGGACAGAATTCACACTGGAGTCTTGATCTCACGCCCTCCCTCGTTCCAAGAGAATATGGTGCACCAGGTAGCTTTGAGCTCAATCTAACATCACCCCCAGAAGGGAGCCCCACCTGGACCACAAGGAACGAAATAGAGAAGGAATGGATTGCAAAATAAGTAGCAACTATCGGTTACATCCAGCTTTGATCCTTAGTTCTTGCCAAACTCAGGTTATACTCAATGCTCTGGCCAAGCGGGGCCCTCCACACGGCTCTGCCTTGCCACACTGCTTTCCTCATCACCCCTGTTGTGCATGCTGGGGTACAGGGGATGGAGTCCAGCCTGTCGTTTGCCTGTCTTGAAGGAGACTAAATGAACTTGCCCTGGGACATAGATACATAGGACTCCATCCAGCGGAGCAAACTAGCGGCACTGGGGTTGCTGTGGCCCTGTAGAAATGAGCATTGTTGCTTCCAAAGTGTATTGATCATATAAAGTGAAGTGCATCTAATTTTAAAACTATTCTGATGTAGGAAGAAAGATGATACAATGTCTGCGTCAGGTGGGCAGTATCAGCAACACTGAACATGGTGGCTGGTAAACCTTGGGTGTGCTTTCCTTTCTGCTGTCTTCAAAACATTTAAAGGCTTTTCCTCCAAAATTAATTCCTTGGAAACTACTAGGCACCTGATATGGCCGTTCAACTAGAGGAAAAAAAAAGGCCGACTTCAACTATAGGAAGGACTAGCAGCTCCGAAGTCAAGGAAAAGAGATAGAATTATTTTGTGATGTTTGTCTGTTTCCGAGCACATGGACAGAATGACAGGGAGAAGTCCAGACAGCGTACATCTCATTCCTCACACAGTCATCGAGAACCCACAAAGTGCCTGAGCAGGCAGGACATGTCACACTGAAATGAAGTAAGGAAAACCTCAGCCCTCAAGGCACAAATTGCTTAGCAGGGAACACAGTGCTGTGGACAAGACACAGTATCACCCGCATTCACCAATGCCCCCGAAAGTGGCAGTAATCGCGACAGAGAACCACTGCACCCTCCCCTGTTCCGACATTCCCACCTGGAAAAGAGGCGGGCGGTCCTGAGCTTTCCAACATGCTACGCCCTCCTTGGCATCTTCCAACTGATGTTTCCTCCTTCTCTGTTTTTTCCCTTCCCAGTTAAGTTCTGCTGAGTCCAGACGAGCATGGCCCTCGGCTATGGCTGTCCCGGCTGTTGTGAGAGGCCTGAGGACTGGAAGTCGGCTCGCTGAATAATTGAAAGGCCACTTGTCCCTTGCAGAAGCCATGCTCCAGTTACCTCAGATAGCATCAGGCCACCGAACTTTCCGCCTGTGCCTGAGACAGGTACACACAGGCGGTGGCTCTGGCTAAATCAGGCAATGAGTCAGCAGTGCCAAGTGACCACCCCCCAATTCTCATACTGTGGACCTCCCCCCAAACTGAGGGATGACGCTGTGCGTGGAGGAAGAGCTGCTTAGGTGGGCTGGTCAACCCCAGGATAGCAACAGAAACCGTCGCCTGTGCAGTGCCAACACAGCCATGATTACTGACTTTTAAAATCAAGCACGGAAGTTTTATCCAAGTCCTCCTTGCTGCCGGCAGGCCCTCCACGATTTCAATAAGCACCTTCGTCAGGGAATTAGGGGGAACAAATCAGGAACACATTTGTGTCTCAAACACAAATAGTCGTGAGCCTCTTCCTCTGGGCAAAACAATATGCCGAAAGATCTGGAACTTTCATTCAAATCCCCAGCAGAACAGAGTTCTGAAAATTTCTTAAATTGTGATTGAGCTCGCAGGATTTCTAGGCGTGACTATTAAAATAGGCTGGTTTCGTCGGGGCTAAAGAGTGCATACGAGCTGAAATTGGAGGAAGAATGGAAACTAAACCAAGAAACAGGGTCCGTATATCCAC
The DNA here is from genome assembly GCA_004026585.1 of Noctilio leporinus. Classification (NCBI taxonomy): domain Eukaryota; kingdom Metazoa; phylum Chordata; class Mammalia; order Chiroptera; family Noctilionidae; genus Noctilio; species Noctilio leporinus. The sequence continues at coordinate 359,059 of PVIW01000126.1, forward strand.
CCTGTGAAGCTGGCTCTGAATAGTTTAATTAAGCCCCTGGATTAATTTAGGTAAGCCCGTCCTGATTCATTCTTACTCACGCGGGGAAGCCGGCGCGCTAAGCTGGGTTCACTCCAGGGCCCGGGCATGTCCAGGCATGTCGAAGGATTGGGGGGCGGGGGTGTGTGCCGCAGGATTTAGGGACAGAGGAATCTTCCCGAGACAATCTCTCCAGGAAGAGATGCCCAGGGCAAACATGTTGCCTACAGGCCAGAGGTCCAGCCCGGAAGGGATACAAGGGCAAAGAGAATGAGATGGAGGCCTCTGGGGGGTTGAGGGAGCCCCAGGCTGTTTCTGATTTCGAGACTCCTGAAGTATTAGTAAGTATCAAAACTGAGTTCTAGAAACACATACGTTTTACAGATTTACATTTCGCATATTAATGTGTTTAACACCAGAATGGGAACACATCTCAAATAATTGTGCCATTTCCAAGATAATAAAAGGATTTCTAAGCATCACGAATCTACAGTTCGGCACAGACAGGACGAATCCTGACAGAAACACAGGGGACGGCCGGACAGTGACTCCGGGGCGTCTCTGAGGTGGTATGATGACCTCATTTGGAGTCATCCCTACGACTGGCCTGCAGGTGGCTGTGTCTGTCCCTCGAACTGTCCTGCTCTGTCCCCACTGGCCCAGCCTGAGTCCTGGTTGAAGAGCCAGTCAAAACCACAGGAGCTCTTTACCCATCAGCTTTGAGAGACGCTGAGCCCACAAACCTCCTGGTGCCAACAACTTCTTCAGCAACTTTGGTGACTTGAGCCACCACGGGAGTCAGCTCAGACATTGTCACCTCCGCCAGGCATTAGCAGCCTTGGCACAGGTGTCGCTGGGCCATCATAGCCCTGGGAGTGGCTTTGATGAACACAGCTGTGGGGGCATCTTCCAGGCATAGCGACAGCAGAGCTGTGACTTTATCGTACTGATGATAAGAAAGATCATCGATGAGAGCCAGAACACCAATAGCAGGAAAATTGCAGTAGCCGTTCGATAACCAGGAAGATCTTTCTCCATCAATTCATCCTTGCTTGTCCTTGCCCTTGGGAGCCAGCCTTCCCCTAGAGCGGACACATTCTGTTTCTCTATGGCTAATTTTGTGGGGACAGGCCAAGTGGAGAGTCACTGTGACTGCATGGGTGACTCTCTTTCATTCTAGGGTTTGGTTTTTATTTTTAGCTAGCCTGTCCACAGAGAGGAGGGTCATTCTCCAACCTAAGCTTTAATCAGGACTTTTTAAAAATGTTATAACTCTGATCCTATATGCTGATTCTTTTGTCTTATTTCTAGATTATTTCAAAACTCAGGAAAGAGAAGCACTCACCATCACCATCACCACCATCACTGTATTCTCAGGGCCTGGTTTATAGTGTGGGCCTAGAAGACACATAAAAATACGTTTCAGGGAATGAATGAATGAATGAGAAAATATGAGCACTCCTCATCCCTGGGCAGCAGCAGAGATATCTGTTTGGAATTTGGAGGGGATGTAATGAGAAGATGATATATCAGGAGAAAAATTGATGATTGTTATAGTGGCTCAATTTTCCCCCCAAGGCCAGTATACTAAGTAAAAATCGCTTACTCTTTACTGACTTCTACTTTTCAGAAACATCCCTTTGGCATGTCATGTGTGCCGGATACACAGAAAGAGAATCCCCACCTTTTAAGCGTTCATGCTTGAGTAGGCAGACCTGCGTGCAGGTAACTGGGATTCAATACGATAAGTGGTTTACTAACAACATAAACTAGTTAGTGTAGTAGCATAGAGGAGGTGATGGTTAATTCTGCCTATCAGGAGAGTTAGGAACACTTTAAAAAGCCAGGGACCATAAAACATCAGCTTAAGTCCATGGATTCACACTATGGAAAAGAAAAATAAACTCTGGGGACATCGAGCAAACCACCAGGTACCTTTCAATTCTACTTGGAGCCAGGACATGGAACAGACCTCCCTCGGTTCCAATGAGCTGGTGACCCATTCATTAGCTGAGGGGCTACTATACGGAAAGAATTGCCCTGGGTCCATTGTAGACACAACTACGACAGAAAAGGACCATGGCACCTGGAGCTCCAGGTGCACAGGGGACAGGCCTTCTCTGGCTGCCATCTCAGGTTGGGCTCTCCGGCCCTGGGTTTGGCAGACTTTCCTTCCTACAGGGAGGGGGAGACAGGGATGGGTGTCAAGCTAGTTGAGCTTTGCCCCTACTTGAACCTATGATCCTGGACGTTCTGATGAAGCAGATTAAATCGAAGAAAAGGTGCTTATCAAACTTCTGTGTTACAGGCAGTAGAAAATAGAATGAAATTATCTTAGGGTGAGGATTCCTTTGCTCTGCCAACCTCATTATCAAAGAAACGGCCACTTTTGATTCCAATACCAATTCTGACGTGCATTTTTCCCTGAGCAATTCTTGGACACCAGTGGGTGTCTTAGATTCAACTCCAGTGGGACACTATCTCTGGAGATGGCATCAGATTCTGTGACCCCTCAACACTTCCCAGGTCAGTCGCAAGTCCACCTGCCCCTCTGACCCACCCGCTGTAGGTGGAGGTTCCCACAACCCCTCGGTTTGTGGCCGGCGCTCCATCCACTGAGCCACACCGGCCAGGGCAGCACACTTGCTTTAAATTCTTGCCCTCCCCACCCACTCAGCCAGGCTCTCTCCTCAGTGACTGGGGGTTAGCACCTCCGCCTGAGCCCGGAGCTGAAGGGCATGGCTGACTGAAGGGCCTCTCTTGCTTCCCACAGAGGCTTGAGTCCTTCACCAAAGCCCCAGGCTGTCCTGCTAGATGGTCTCCAAGCATTTCAGAATGCAGAGCCAGTGAGATATCAGCAGGCTCTCCCTGGCCCAGTACCACAGACAGCAAACCCTGTGTTTTTGCCTATTGAGTTCTACATCCAGTTCTGCTTTGAGGATGTGAAGACAGTCAAGCCAGGTGGCTGCAGCTCCTAAGGCAGAGGGGGGCTGGAGCTGGCCCAGCTCACAGGAGCCCATTATTGAATTTTCAGGAATTTTGCAAGTCAGTTCTTCTTAAACAAAGGCATTCCGTACAAAAAATGATAAGTATTACTAGAGTGGAAAGAGCTCTCAGTGTAATGGTTACACAGTTGACCCTTGAACAACACTGGTCTGGATTGCGCAGATATACACACATTTTTTCCAATAAATACGGTAAATGTGTTTTCTCTTAGGACGTTTTGAATAAGTTTCTTTTGCCTATCTTTATGGTCAGAATACAGGTGTAATGCATATAACACACAGTCTGTGTTAATTGGTTATTATTGGTTAGGCGTCTGGTGAACAGTTGTCTATTAGTAGATTTTGGAGAGTCGGAAGTTGTTTGTGGATTTTCAACTGGACGGGGGTCGGCATCTCTAACCCTGCATTGTTCAACAGCCAACTGTAATTGGTACGAGGGTCATCAATAGGACATAAACAGCAGATTACGCAGCAGATGTAATTTTCTGGGGAAAAATGTAGCAGATTGGAATGCAACTCTATTTGCTCTATCATGGCTGATTTGCAATTATGGGTGGGCTACATGATTTCCCCAAAAGTCAGCAAAGGCACTTTGTGAGGGTCAGTTGGCTCTGTGGAAATTGCAGTAAAGTGTGTTGTAGATTTTTTATTATTTGCACATTATATTCCACATTCCCCATATATCAATAAAATTTGTCATCAGCTCAAATTCATTTGTTTTCCAGAGAGCCAGTTAGGCATTTCCAGCACACCGCTGCCTGAAGGCCAGTCACCCTTGCAGATCTGAGGTGAGGCATTTCTTGCTCATTTCCCCCGCTGTGAAATGAAAGAAAGACGGAGGGAGAAGAAGGAGGGAGAGAGAGAGAGCAGAGAGGGAGGAGGGTCCTTCTAGACCATACTACTCCTTGCATTTCAAATCTAAAGCAGTGGAGAACTTGATAGAAAAGAAAAACACAGGGCTCTCTGCACAGGTGGAGCAGGTGGCCTCCTACCTGGGGCGACTTGAGAGAAACGCCAAAGTGACAACCCAGACCTCCCTACTGGTCTGGCTTGCCCAGCCCACACTTCCTAGTTCACAGGATTTGCAGCTCTTCCTTTGGATAAGCCGTGCCTCTGATAGCAGCCTTCCCGGCAGGGCCACTCACTAGCATCTCAGCCTGCATTTGTGTGTAAATAACCTTGAAAAGCCCTGAACTTCTTCCCAGGGAAGTAAGACATAATTAAGAGTGCTTGTGTGGGGCCAGGGCCAGGAAAAGCCCAGGTGTTGGACTTGCTCTGACATTACAGCCACGAAATGAGGAGCCCCAGATGGTTCTAGGCAAAGGCACCAGGAACCCGGATGGCCCTGGGCCCAGGCACTGAAGGTTCTGTCGGAAAGATAAGGAGGCTGGAGTGAACCCCAGTGCAAGCAAGCTCTGGATTTTGGGTGATGTTGATGGAAACGTAGGCTCATCGATTGTAACCAATGTCCCACTCTGGTGGGGCACGTTGATCAAGGGGAAGGGTTGCGCCTATGGGGACAGGTGGTGTATGGGAACTTTCTGTACTTTCTGCAGTTTTGCTGTGAACCTAAAACTGCTCTGAAGAATAAAGTCTGTTTTTAAAAGACTAGGAAATTGGGCGCAGAAGTGTTGATCTTGTCCTGATCTAGTCGGCCCTAACTGCCTTCCCAGGGGTCTTCTCTCCCTGCCTCTCACCTTTTAACCACCTGCCAGCATCTTCTGCTGTGATGGTGACACTTAACAATCCTGGCAAAGATATAATTCTAACGTAATAAAGCAACAGGGGTGCGTGTGTGGATTTACACGTCCAAAGTGGTGGGAACGATGAGAGAAGTGTTGTCCCTATGCCCCTGCAGTCAAGCCAATGGAGCTCATCAATAATAAGCTCATAGAACTCATCAGTAACACTCGAGGTCTGTCTTCTCTCCCAGGGCAGTTTCCCCATAGTCCTTCAGGCCAATTCTTAAGAGTCCCCATTTTTCAAGCACTCCCATTTCTTTTTAGATGTATATTTTACTTGGTTAACTGTGACCACCCTGGTTTTCAAAAAACATATTTGAATCCCTTTTCAAAGGTTTATTTGACTTGACCTCCCATGACCCTTCCTCTCTTCAAATTAGGTACTGGGATTGCCTTTCAATGCCAGTATCAGACCTTTGAGTTTTATTTCCCTGATTAAGGGGTTCCTTCCCCTGGATGTTCCTAGAAAGGCTGGAGAATCAAGGGGACATTGGGTTGTACTTGGGTGTAATATGGACCCTAAAACAGGTGGCAGAGGAGCCTGGCTGGTCTTCACTGTCGTCCCCTTTCTGCATGCATAGATTTCAGTAAATGGTGCAGCCTTATAGTTTTAAAAGGGGCTGGCTAGACATTGATCACCAAGTCCACATAGGGCAGCGTTAGATTTTGGTGGAGGCTGTCAATGCCAGGGTCAGCTGTGCCAGGTGACATCATGCTGGGGATAGGTGGCTGACACTGGCCCTTTGCTAAGCCTGACCTCCTGTCCAGCTTGCCACAGTGTCATTTAAGGACTTGAACCTGCCGGGCCTGGCTGGCTTCCTCCAGATAGAGCCCCGAGGACCTCCCTCACCTGGACATCACCAGTCAGCTCTTCCCGGCTGGGTCTCCCTAAACCCAAAATACAACCATGTGGTCTAAGAAAAAAAATATTTTGGTTTGTTTCCCTCTGTTTTAAGGTTTTTGTGAAGACTGATTAAACTTCACCCTCCTATTTCGTGAACAGCTTTTATTGAAATGAATCACAGTCGACCCAGTTGAGGCTATTTTGGGCATCCAGAATAAGTGACTCAGTGCCTGCATTGCATCTCTGCAGAGACGGGGTCACAGGGGATGTCTCAGGTTGTCTCCCAGGCTGCCTCTCTTCCCAGGACGTTGCCTTTGAGGAGTTGGTGCCCTGCCCCACCCCGCTTGTTCTAGTCCAAACGGGAATCTCTTCCCTTCATGCCCCAACTTGACATGAACTCAGGTCCATGGTGCCGTTTTCCCAGGAGTTAGCTCTCAAGCTGGGTGCTTTTTGCTTTTCTCAACAATGTAAAGGAAGCCATCCAGCGTGAACAGAGTACCTGGAGCCTGAGCTCCATTTCTGACTCATGTTAAAGCTACCCATATAGCCTATAATAGGCTACAGAGCGAATGAAGACTGACTGAACTCTGCTCAGCTAACTGGTGGGAACCAGATGCATGATAACATTAGGGTTACTGGTGCTTCATGTGGCCAGGTGTCTCTGGGACCCTTTCCGGGAGTATCAGTCCTATAGTCGCCAACAGAGGAATTGCACGGAGCAGGGGTCTGAAGGGAGAGGAGAGGGGAGGCCTGGGAAGGGAAGGCCTGCTCTGTGGGGCTGGGCCTGGCAGGCGGCACAAGCGCCCTGCTGGGCTGCTGGGTAGGTGACTTTGCATCATCCAGTGCCCCTCAGGGAGCCTGGTGGCAACTCCCCCTCCACCAGGTGTCCAGCGATCCTTGCTGAGTCGTGGCTTCTGGGCCGACAGCAGAGGCTGAACCCCAGGAGAGGACACACACGGACTGGGGGCGACGCTGTGGTCCCGTTAGTGCCCTGGGTACTTCCCTTTCCCGAGGCCCTGCCGACAGCCTCCAGATGGCTGAAAGAATAATGAAATGAAAAGTAGCAGCTGCTGTTTGCCTCTGTGGCTGTTACTCTCCTCACTCAGAAAAGACTGCAATTAGCGGGGCTCTGGCACCGGCAGAGGCCACTCCGGACCACCAGACATCACTCCTGCTGGTGGCACGTCCCAGTCCCAGCTGGACAGGAAAGGTTGTCCTTAGTTCCAAGACTTCTTGTCTTTGACCTTGTTTTCCTAACCCCAACTCAGGACATGTGGTCTGAAAACGGGCGTTGGTGGTGCTGCGGGGAGCAGGAGTCAGTGGGGAGCACCATAGTTTGGGAATACAGGTGTTGGAATTGCGGGCACATCTGGAGGAAAAGCATTCGAGGGTGACATGGAAGAACAGTAGTTTGGGAGCCAAGTGGCTGTGATTAAAAATTATATCACCACTTCTTAAAAACTGTCCAGTCTTGGGCAAGTTGTGTGATCCAGCTTTCTCTCCCAGGAGGTGGACGCTTGCTTTGGAATGAGGAACAGGCTGACAGTGACCGGAGGGGCAGGCGGAGGGGCAGAAGAGGGAACTAGCATCAGCAACTCATGGACATGGACATCAGGGTGGGGGTTGACTGGCAGAGGGGCTGGGGTGGGGGGGGCAGGGGAGAGCCATGGGGGAAAATGGGACAACTGTCACAGAACAACAATAAAACATAAATTGAAAAAGAGAAAGTGAAGTCCTAATTTCTGCTTCACAGAGCTGATCCGAATATTGAGGTAATCTGTGTGCATTAAACTGCCACAGTTGTTTCCTGTGGAGCAACGACCTTGAACTTCATGGGTCTCAGCAAAGGAAGGAGGATTTTGACCTTCTGGGAATAGCCCAGGAGGGGTTCCTGGAGAGTGGAATGAAAGCGGGGAAAGGAGAAGACCCGATGAGGTGGGGTGAGGCTGGGGGAGGAGGTGCTAAGCGCCTCCTTTATGGCTGGATCTGGGTTCAAATCCTGCCCCGGCACTGATGAACTGTGCAGCTTTGAGGAAGTTGTTTGCCTTAGTTCAGGTTTTTCATCTGAAAAAATGGGATCCTAGTACTCCCCTCTCAGGGCTGCTGTCAGAATGAAAGGAGATAATCATTGCGAAGTGCCTAGTACCTGCTATCTGTTGTTTTTGCTCTTGTTGTGAACAATGATAATCTTGCTAACGCAGGACATCTCTGCGAAAGTACTTGTATGGCTCTGGCTTTCTGGGGAGCTTTAGCTTGTGAGAACAGCTATGAGATTTCCTCCTTGATTCTACCTTTTCAAAGTCATGGCTGTACTGGGTTATCACCGTCTGTGTATACATTCCCAATGCTCATACATACAGGTTTGCTTTAAATCAGAATAATGATCAGGATAATTTTTTAATAAAAGTTTGAGTGTACTGACCCATCAATAAATAGAGACATGGATGAAGATTTGTGGTCTAGGACGTTCAATACAATATTATACATAAAAAATAAAAATATTGGAAATAATCCAAATTTCTAGTTATGGATAGGTAATTAAAAAATCATAATACCATGAATATTATGCCATCATTTACAACTATATTTTGAAATAATTTCAATGTCATGGTAAACTGTTTATGATACAATACTGAATAAAAACAATACATATAAGTATATATAAATTGCTTTAATTAAATCCTAAAAATATATGCATATACTATACTTTGAAAAACAGAGTTAAAAGAAATATATCAAGTGATGGGATAGAGATTTTCCTACAACACATAACTGCATGCAGTTATCTTTAGAATAAGAAAAAATTAGGTGAGAAAATCAGACTGTCTCTGGCTTATTAATTAGTACTTAGTGACAAATAGGATAAACAGCTTTTCTTCCCTGTTCTCTTCCTCCATTTAGATTTGAATACCTTGAGACTAAAGACCATCTGCTGTTGTTTTTGTTTCTTGCTTATAGTGCAGGGCTTTTTGAACACAGAGGCAGTTGATCAATTCCTGTAAGTAAGTAGCAGCAGCTAATACTGTCCGTTCAACAGTGACTTCTAAACAGGCCCAATGGCCAGTCTGTTAACAAAAGGACTGTCAGCTCACTAGGTGAAATTCTACAGCAATAAAAATGCCAAACTTCCCAGTGTAGAACAATAACCAGAGAAATAAATAAATTTAGGGTCAAGCACATCTGAGTTCCAACCTCAACTTCTCCACTCAATGATTACCTAAAATTGACCAAGTTACCTACTTTTGGGAGTCCCAGTTTGATCACCAATAATAATACTGTGCTTCAAGGTGATTATAAGAATTAAAGGCAAATTGTGGGTATTTTCCCTTCCCCCCCTTTTGAAGCATGAATCCTGTTACTAAGAAAAGGGTACTGTGAATAATTAAAATTGTCATCTGCTCCCACAGTTCATTAAATGTCTTCTCATGAAGAACTCAACAGATTTAAAATGGAATTTTGAAAGGTCTCTGTGTAGACAGAGTTCACCCACGGTTGGAAAACTCAAAGTGTATCTTTGTCCCTATTAGATTTTTCAGTATTTCCCTGAAAACCTTTTGCTGCTTCATCAAATCTGATGGGGGAGGAACATTTATTTTCAAAGGCTTTATGAGGCAAATGAAGAGGTGGATGGGAGGCACTTTTTCTGAAAGAGTAGCCAAATTTATGAGGCAAATGGATATCATTTTTATCATTCATTATTGGGAAGCAGGCTTTCCTTTAATAAAATCATTTTCTTGGAACTAGCGTAGCTGCTATTTCTTTTGTGTTTCTCCCTTAAAAGTATAAGGACATTATAATGAACATAATAAAGTTGTAATGAAAATTTATTGTTTGTCCTACCCCATCTCTGCTTCTCTCTCTCGTGATGTGACTCGTTAAGCCGTAATTTTCAGTACGTTCTTATTCTTATTCCTATGCTTTTCCTGGATTATCAAAACAATGCTATATTCTTTCACTTTGATTTGAGAAAAATGGACCTTTATCTTGCTTTTACTTCAAAGGCGGAGGCAGTAATTAGCTGGGGCTATTTGTATATTACGTAAACCAGTCATATCCATAGAGCAGAAACATGGATCGGAATAATGCTTGCATTTCAGTGTGCGGAGTCACCATTATTTAATGTTAATCTGCTTGTAGTTCCGCTTAAAATGACCCCATTCCCCACCACGCTGGGAAACACTGCTTCTGTCATTGTATCATCCGTGTTCTAGAATCCTTGGTCATTAGGCTACAAACCCCTTAATGTAGCTTTTCCTCATGGTCTCGGGATGGCTCCTCTACGTTCCCCAGGTACCATGTCCTCATTCCAGGTAGGAGGAAGGCGTGAGGACAACAGAGTGTAACAGCTAGCTGGATCTTTGGATGGAAAGCATTAGTTTTTTGTAGCATTTTCACCCAATAGAATGTAACTTGCCTCTCACCTGCCAGAATTAGGTTACATGTTTATTCCTAATTGCCAAGGAAACCTGGGCGTCATCCTCGTGAAAGTTTTTTTTCTGGTGCAAAGTTATCACATCTCCTGTCTGATCCGTTGTCATCCTTGGAGACACCCCTCCTGGTGTATGTACTCTGTCACTCTTCTCCACTCTGTGTGAGGGACATTCTGGGCTTGATGCTCAGCCGGAAACCCGACACTTTCCTTTCCACCACCCCGGGAACTTCCTTCCTCTTCTCCCATGTCAGACCCTCTGATTCTTGCATCCTTGATCTTACTTTACCCACCCCTGTTTTTTGGCTGGCGTACATTCTTGACTAGCTTTTTTGAGAGGAGAGGTACATTTTTGAGATCTTCCATGTCTGAAAATACCTTTTATCTAGTGTCACACCTGACTGGAAACCTGACTGGAAACCTGACTGTCTCCCCGCTGCCCTCTGCTCCAGACATCTGGACATCTGGCTCGTCCCGCTCAGAGCCACTGCTGCAAGGGCAGTGGCATGGGAGCCATTTCCCTGGGGAGTTTTACACGCCTTGACGTGTCAGGTATACTCTCTAGAGGCAGGGGGCTGAACCAGATGAGCCTGCTGAGGCCCTTTTGATTCCGGATGTGTGAAGGCTGAGCGGTGAGGCTTCTGAGTCTCTGGATGAAGTTTTACGACTCCCTCGCTTCCCCCTGGCGACTTGAGTGCTCAGATGCCTGACGCTGGCACGCAGCTTGGGCTCCGGTCTGCTCGGTTTGCTTTCCCGTCTCCTGCAGGAGCTCTGGTCCAGTGTCTGCCTGGCAGAGTTGCTAGTGGCAGCATTCCTGGAAGCTCCCACCTCCAGCTGATGTCAGGCCCCATGTGACCAAACAGCGGGAGGGCGGAAACATTACCTCATTCCAGGATGGGATTTCTTTTGGTGCAGAGCTCCCGGTTCTAGGCCGGACTTATTGAGTATTTGGTCAGAAAGATGACCACGGTCACCTAACTTCACATCCTTCCAGCACCGTGGGCCCCAAGACAAGTCAGACAGACGTTCATCTAATTTCCAACTCACAAATTCAAGGGCAGAACTCGAATAGACCAGCTGGATTTCATACCCTTTCCTGAACCATCACACTGTCCGGGAGGAACTAGAAGCTGTGATTAGTCAGACTGGGGTTACTGGCCCATGTTCCTGTGATGGGGAGGGAGAGGGAGGACAGTGGCAAGAATAGGGGGTCATAGGAAAGCTTGCTTGTGTAACCAAAAGACCATAGCTTGAACCAGTGCCTCCCACTATGTCTTGTTTTCTGTAAGTGCTGGAATTCAGCACAGCTGTCATTGCCTCATGCTACTCCTCCGTCCGGCCCACAAGCCTAGATATGGCCCACCAATAAATAAACATGGGTGATGACACGGTCAGGCCCAGGAATTCCTGGCAAGTGAATCAGCCTTGTCAAAATGGATCCATACCCACGGACCCTGCAATGATCCTCTAAGAACGGGCCGGCTGTGAGGGGTCCTGGAAGAAAAGGCAAGAGATCTGGATTTTGTCACTGACCAACTCGGCAACCCTAGGCAAGTCCTGTCGTGTTTGAGTTTGTTCAGAAAAGGGCAGGACTTAGCCCAGGAGACCTCTGGGGCCACCAAGCTGTAACATCCTGCAGGTGCGGTCCAGGTGCAGTGACAGAGCATTCCGCTGCGCCCCCTAGTGGTTCATTTAAAGTAGGAAGCGCGCTCAGAGTGTCTCCCTTTGAAAATAGAGGAAGGACCCTCCGCACAGCTGGCAAGTGCATTCGCGTGAAACAAAGTTTTGGGGGCTGAAGAACACCACTGCTTTGTCAATCCAAGCCCTGGAGAAGAGCGAAAATAGAGACCTCTCTCCAGTATGGAAACAGTGTAGCCACTCTGGTCCATTCATCCAGACATCGCATGTCCATCCAGTAGAAATGGGAAACAGGTAGAAAACAAAACCCACTTGTGGAAGAGTGTTAAATAGCTCTGAGGATAAGAGGTGGTACAGGACCAGCCCTCCTGGGGGTTATGTTCTAATAGCGAACACGAACACTGCCTAAACATGAGTGAGTGCTGTAAAATGGGAACCTGGAACGTTCTCTGAGCTCGTAGCAGGGAGCCCAGGGCTTGCCTCGTGGCAGGGAAGGTTTGCTCGAGGGAAAGACCATGAAACTGAGCTTTGAGAACATCCGTGGGCTCCAGGTAAATGTGTGGGGTAGGTAGCAGACAGGCAACAATGGGCAAGTCTTTGTAAGAATTAATTAAAAAATTGTGGAACATTATTTAAATGACTACACATTCTATGCTCTTTGGATGCAAAGATGAATAAAATCCAGTATTCTTGCCCTCACAGACTACGGTCCCTGTGTAACAGAGGGCAGGGTTGGCAGCCGACAGTAGCTGGGTTGCCAGAGGTCCATGGTTGCAAATTGGGGTAATTATGGTTTTAGCAGACACGTGGAAGCTATCAAAGAGCCAATGTGTGTTCACGATCACCATACTTTAGGAACTTAGACTTTTCTAGCCAGGCATTTGGTGGTAAGTCTCCCAAGAGAGCTGGGAAGGAAGTGAGAAACGTCTCTCCCAGACGCCTTGTGGCGTGTCACGCGCTGCCCCTGCTAGATGATGACTGAATGACTGAAGTTGCTTCCTTAAGACCCTTCCGCCTAGCCTGTGGTGGTCATTCAGAATGTGTAGTGCACAGGGATACGGAGACCCACAGGAAGGGAGGAAGCAAGTGTCGGATCAATGCTTGGCACGGAGTAGTTTCTGAGTGTTTAATGAAGATGTGAACAGCGCAGACTTAACTGAGTCAGCACATATGTCAAAGACTCAGACGGAGACTATGTCGGAAATGAAATCATTTAAAACCCACTAGAGGTCTCATCATTGACCGGAAGAATTATTATTCACATTGGCCAGCAGATGCAAACCAAGTATCCTTTGATACAGAACTGGATAAAGATGTGGTACATACATACTAGGAAAACTACTCAGCTGTAAGATTAAATACTGCCATTTGCAACAACATGGATGGACCCTGAGAATATTTCACAACATAATGAGAGACTATGAGTTTAGTAAAAGGACAATGATCCTCCTAATGTTTGTGTTCAGAATTCACCTTGGCAAGTTATTTTAAATGAGAAGAGTCCTACCAACTACATTGCAATCATATTTAAGGTATGATTAATATATATCTTTATCTTTGAATGTCTTGCACTACTAATGAGTTCATTTGTTAAAACATACTTAAAGGGCTCTTTTCATATTCATTACTGACTTTCGTTAGATATCTGTAGATCTATAGTCAACAATGCTAAATAGTTGAAGTCGGAACATGTAAAAACATTCAAAGCCTTTCACTTACTAAGATATTAATGTGCATTAACCAGGATGCCACGAAGCCCTGAAATATTTATTAATACATTAATGAATTATTTATTCTCTTTATTCATTGCTTAACATCTCAGCACTTTTGAATGTTTATTTAGGAAAGATAATCTCAGAATGGATTTTTTCAGGTTTAGAGTTTCATGTGATACCTTACAAAAAATTTGGTTCTCCAAAAGCTACGTGTTTTTAGGGAACTGATTTAGCTAGAATGGCTGAGTTTTACCAAGTCTGCACACAGTGAGTACACAATTAGTGTGTAGGGACATAGTGATGATGGGAAGGAGGGAAGAGGGACAGACAGACAAATGAAAATAGAATACAAATGAATGGCTAAGGATTAATAGTATGTGGCTACATTAGTTAATAAAATGTAAGATGAGGTTACATGTATTTAAAAAAATGAAATGTGGGTGGCTCATTTCCATACAAACTCTATATTGATTTCATACTATCATGAATGAGAGTAATTTTTTAAGTGGACAGTTATTATACATACCACACAGTCAGATTAAACAAAGGTTGGCATGTCATTTCCTTATCTCAAAGATTCAGAAAGGTGCTTGGTACATGAGACTCCTAGAGTTATGTATAGCATGAGCTAAATAATAAACATTTCTTGCTTCTACTCCTTTTCTATATAAATCATCACTCTTCAAGCATTTGGTAATATTATAGCAAAACTGTTTCATAGCCTCCATCTGATTTATATCTGACTTAACACCTGCTCAGTCTTTCTGGTCTCAGCTTTGGTGGTGCTTATTCCAGGAAGCTCTCCCTCATCCCCAAAGTGAGGGGCCCTTTGTTTGTGCTCCCCGGTGCTGCTCCTAACACTGCAATTTCCAAATGGAGTTATAATTGCCTATTTATTTCTGTGTCATTGGAGTCTATGATCTGTTAGCACAGGTATGTGTTTCCTTTGTGTGTTGGATATGTGTAGTTCCTGGTACCCAGTAGGCTTTTAAGAAAATGCATAAAATTAATGAATACATGGATGAAGAGATGTCACAGAGGTAGACAGATCACATCCCTGCCCTTGAGGACATCACCATCTAGTGGGGGAGACAAAAAATGTGAGTAAACCACCATCAAGGTGCTGTTTTAAAATAGCTGCGTAGTAAAAAGCCACAGGGCCCAAAGTGACTAACTTTGCCTGGGGAGGTAAGGTCCCTCACCAAGGTGGTAATACTGGAACTGGGTTTTGAAGGATTTCAAAGGGTAGAGAAGAGGCACAGAGCAGGTGCCAGGAATGAACTACTTTAGAATGTTCCAAGCATACCTCTATAGTCCATTTTTTAAAAAAGGACTTGAAAAGACAAGTGTCAAATACAATTAAGTCAATGGTTGCCAACAGGACTATTGTCATTGACTGTGAACTACTAGAAAGAAACTGAATCAACAAACCTAATGCCCGTCTATATAGGAGGGGAAATGGAAGGGGTAGGGGGTGTCATGCTCCTGTGAACATGAGAAGGGACGTCCCATGCAGAGGAGGAGCAGAAAGCCGGCCTTCAACACGTGCTCAGCCTTTCATGGAAGCTGGCCAGCGTGCTGGGTGGAGTTGGGTCACACTAACTCGTGGTCCCTCTCCACCTACCAACCTTGTCCCCTCCCTGGCCCTTTGGACTGCAACCAAGCTGTGGGAAAGGGCATTTATTCACAAAAAAAGATGAACAGAAAGGGGGGTTTTCTCACTTTTATGCAAGTCAGAAATGTTGATTGGTCCTCAGTTTCTGGAGGAAATGGGAGGACGTTTAAAACCTCCTGAGCCACCTCACTGGACTCGCCTGGGCAACAGGGTCCCAGTTCCTATTCCAGAAACAGCGGCTGGTATTCCTCCGTGCACACAAGTTATGGCTGCGATCAAGCATAGTGCGATGTGTTGGTGTTTTGTTTTTGTTTTAATAACCCTTGTCCGATAGTATGTTTATTGGTTTGAGAGAGAGACACACGTTGATGTCAGAGAGAAACATAGATCCATTGCCTCCCATTTGTGCCCTGACTGGGGATAGAGCCGGCAGCTTTTTGGTGCTTTAACAGTACTCCAACCAGCCCACCCACCCAGTCAGGGCATGATGTTTCTTTTACACTGGTAACCTGCTTCCCTCTCCTTTCTACCATCATCATCCAGCTAAAATCTATTCCATCTTGAAGCCTCAGTTCTAATATTACCTCCAAAAAGCCTTATCTGAACCCTGAGGCTGCATGTTTGCCTCTGGTATCTTTATTTGCTTATGTCTTCATAACTTATCACCTCCACTAATACTAGGTCTTATTTATATTTATGTTCATGGGGACTTAGGTCATTCCTGGCACCTAATGAGCACCCAGAAAATAGTTTGTGACCAGATTAAAAGACTACAGTAAGGTGTTATTGGTAGATTTACTGAGAGACTTGATTGGACTGATGCCTCATGAAGACAACCATGTGGGGAGGATGGTTGATGTGGGAAGACACTAGGACCAGAAGCAAAAGAATAAGGGCCCTAAAGAACAGCTCAGGCAAGTAGCCATGAGGGCTGGGTTATGGAGATTTTTGACCCTAAAATCAATGTTGGAAAATATAAGCATCTTTTCTAATGTTCAAAATGCAATAAAACACTGAATGCTTAGTGAAGTTAGTTGTCTTTCTGATGGGTAAATGCTAGCAAAAAGAAAGCTCTTCTCCCCATCTGTAAAAATATTTCTCCTTCAGCCAGAGTTAAAGACAAAGCTTGCCGTAGGCAGCCTTTGTGGCTGTTCGAAAAATAACCTCTTCTGAAGGGAAGTCACAGATTTCTGCCAAGAAAGCAGATAGGCTGATCTCTAAGCTGGGAGTCTTTCCACTGGCTACCCACAACCTCCTGTCTAGCCTTCCCTCCCCATCCGTTCCCTGGTGACATCAACTCAATAGCTCCATGTATTCAGGACAGTTTCTTCTCCCTCCCTTGACCTCTGTGACCATCCTACTACATGTGGCTTAGTTCTTTGACTGCCACTTTTCAGCCCCCTTTGCTAGAGGTTCCTCCCCATCCACACCAAAACCAAACAAAACCCAAACCAGGCCTCCCAGCCCATCTGTGGGGCCAGTTCTCTTGCTCCACATGGAGACAGGTGGCACTTTTGTTCCCACCCTTCAATGTAACCTCTGTGGGTGGCATCATCAGGAGCCTGGCCTCACTAATTCCATATTTCTAACTTCTCTTTATAACAATAATAGTAATAATAAACTTTAAAAAATCTAGCTCCTGCATTCACACCTCAGGGAGAGACACTGTCTACGCAGGGCTGTGTAAAGCCTGTACATTTTCTGCAATGTGCTCTTAGGACTGTGCAGTTAGCGACATCCACCGTCTGACATCCTCCCGCACTTCACAGAAACCGTGGCAGCACAAGTCCCGAGGCATTCCCTGCAGGCTTACAGCCTCCTGTGGGGAAGAGTTCAGTTCATGAATGTGTGTAATTTCTGTGAAGGGTGTCTGCAGTGCTTAAGCACATTCATGAATGAGCCTTTTCAATACCACTTGGATGGAAGTCAGGAACTTTGCCATTGAAACTGAGCAGTAATGAAATTCAGTGGCCTCCGCCCACAAAAGATGTATGAATGCTGAACTCAGAACAAAGGCCAGCTGAATCAGCCAAGGCCAGTCACTGCCACAAAACGCATTTACCTAAATAGGAACTTGAATGGTTTTCAAGCAACGACACTGTGTGCTTCCAAAAAAGTGTCATGTGTTCTCAATTTATGCTGTCAAGCGAAGAGTCTAAATTTAAAATGTATTCTATTTTGGTATTACGGTCATATTTTGGGGTTTAATCATTGGGACTGGATGGTCTGAGGAAGCATTGCATTTTTTGTTTTTTTCCAGATGGAGAATGGGAGCACTAACAGCTTGCCTTTTCTGGCAGCGTTGGATACAGTTACAGGTCGCTGATGTACAAGGGACCTTACAGCACAGCTCATCCAACCATCTATTTTATAGGTGACGGACTGATCCCTGGTAACCTGGTAACATCAGAATCAATGATCCTATTTTGTGAAATTAGTTCTACTCTAGAAATAGGAGTCACTGGAGTAGGAACCTGGGCACAAAATTGTAGTTCTTGTATTATTAGGACTAAGTGTGGACACAGCCCTGACCGGAATAAATGCTCTGCACTTCCTCTACCTGCCTTCGGTAGATTTCCATCCTGTTGTCTGCCATACAACTTGAGGTTTCTTTTGGCAAGTATTTGAGCGTCCGCAGTGCTTTGTGTTAACATTGAAATCATTCCTTCTTTCGTTTTTACTTCTTAGAAAAATAGATGAACTTCAGGTCTTCTCAAAGACACACAATTTCTTCTTTAAAAATTAGGATAAGGCACACTTTCTAGATGACATTTTAACTACTCAGTTGGACAACGTATAGAAAAGTACTTTAAAAATATATAAAGTGCTTCATAAAGAAGAGTCATTCTGTTTCCTTCACGTACACGTTCCATTCCATTTATTCCTTCAGCAAATGTTTATTAAGCATTATGGGGCGGGCCGTGTGTGAGGTACTGTGGACATAAAGTGGCATTAAACGAGACCCCCAACTTCCAGGACTTACAACAAAATCTACCCCTTAATCCTGGCAACTGTGTACCCTCCTCCCCCAGGAAAACAAAACAACGGAAAACTAGGCAAGGTTCCTTATTTTCTGTCACAGCCCTTTGTGCTTCTTCCTTGCCAATAGCAGTGAAATGGTTTTTTTTTAATTTCAGTTGAGTAATTAAGTGCTTCTAGAATTTGAGCTCCGTGGGAACAGCATTGAATCTGTTCTCGGCTATGTCCGTCACGCCCCTCTGCGGACGGCGGGGACGAGGGAACCGAATGGAAAAGCTACGCGACAGCGTGAGTGTCACACGTCGGGCGCGCGCAGCACCCGGGCGACGCGCAGGGGGCGCACCTGGAGCGCCCTAGGCTAACCGGGCCGGAAGAGAAAGTAGCCCTCGCGAACTCGGACGCGGGCGTGACGCCGGCCCCTACGGGCGGGCCGCCGGCTTCACGGGGATGGTCCTCCGCGTCGGGACAGCGCCCACAGCAGGGTACCAGTGAGCCTGGCCGGCGCCGCAGGCCGACGCGGACGAGAGCCAGGGGGCCGCCCGAGCGGCCAGAAGCCATCACGAGTAACAGGGTCGTCCCCGTTCGGAGGCGCAGAACTGCGCCTGAGGTCAGCCCGCGGCCTCCACGTCGGCGTCGGACCCGGGAGGGGGGCGGGGAAACGAGCCAGCCCCTGGTCACGTGACGGGGCGCATCCGCCGGGCCGTTCCGCGCACGCGCAGTGCTCGGGGCGGGGGGCCGCGTGCGCTGACAGCTTCCGGCCCGGTGGCCCCGCCCCTGCGTGGCTGGAGCTGCTGGCGCGGGGCTGCGGCCGCCGAGGGGCGGCGGGGCCGGGCGTGGTCGGGGCGCGAGTGTACGCGCGGGGCTCCCGGAGCCATGGCCTGCTCCCTCGTCCAGTTCTGCCACTTCCAGGACCTCCAGGCCGCCCGGGACTTCCTCTTCCCTCACCTGCGGGAGGAGACCCCCGTCGGCGCCCTGCGGAGGGACCCCAGTAAGTGCCCGCCGCGCCGCCCTCCCTTCCCAGCGGGGTCGGGTCTCCGTCCTGCTCCGGCGTCCCCGTGCGTCTTCCAGCGATGACCCCCCGCCCTCCTCGTCATCTGGGCCCCCCGCCCCGGCCGCGTCCGCGCCGCCTTCCCGGCGCCCCAGCTTTCCCCCGGCAGAAACTGCGCCCCTCTTCCTCTCGCCTCGGTCTGCCGGTCTCCCACCCTTCGCTGCCCGCGCCGGCCCGCGTCTCCCCGCCGGCTGCCTCCCCTTCGCACCGTGGCGCCTGGTCCGTGGCCGCCCGCCCCTCCCCGGGTTCCCTGCCAGCTGTCGCTGGGCGCTGCCCCCGGTGCTGGCCTCAGCCCGGCTCCTCCATCCCTGGGATCCCGGGGTCTGTGGCCTTCGGCTACTTCCCCTTCCGAGAGTGTGCACTGTCGCCCCCGCTGTCCTCTTCCCCCGCTTCAGCTTTAAGAAGTAAATGGCTGATTGACAGAGGAGATGGCTCCTCAAGTGGTAGGTGAAGCGGCCCCTAAATAGGGGTCATCACCTGTCAGGAAGGTGATTTACAATCTACAGCAAGAACTACAATGACGTGAAACGCGTCATTTGCATGTAAATGACAGTCATGCGGCCTCAGGAAGTTCAGTTGCATTTGAGGTGTGAAGCCTTCCACCTGTTATTATCATCAAAGAGTGGGAAGCCTTTTCCCACGAAGCACAAAATCCTGAGTCTGGTTTATTAGCTACGGCACAGTTGCTCAGAATGCCCTACGGGTGAAAGGGGTAGTGTGTTGGGTTCATTTTCTTTCTACTTCCCATCCTGAAGCCCACTCAGCTTTGCAGGACAGCGCTGTACCTTTGCTCTGTGCTGGAATGGTGATAAAATGCCTTTTCTCTCTTTCTTTTTTTTTTAAGATTTTATTTCATTATTTTTTAGGAAGAGGGGAAGGGAGAGAGACATCAATGTATGGTTGTGTTTCACCTGCCTCCAGCTACAGACCTGACTGGAGACCTGGTTTGCAACCTAGTTATGTGCCCTGGCTGGGGAATCGAACCTGCGACCTTTGGGTTCGCAGGCTGGCGCCTTAACCACTGTGCTACCAGCCAGGGCTTTTTTTTTTTTTTTTTTTTTTTTAATTTAGAAGACACCACATCAAAACTATCTGTGAATATTTAGTGATACAAATCAGCTAAGGTTGGTGGTCTATGTCCTCTAGGAGCGTATAATTTACTGGGACAAGTAAATTAGCAGCTCCCTGCAGTGCAACTGAGATATGTACATATGTAAACATATATGTATTATATATGCAGGTGTAAAGATACATAAATATAGGTATATTTACATGAGGCATGAGGGGACACTTCCCTGGAGCGGTCATACTTAAGCCTACCTTTGGAGCAGTAGGGAAATGAATAAGGGAGAGGGAGTAATCAGTGCAGAAGGGAAGCCTGAAATGACATGCTATTGAAGGAACTAAGAAAACCGGAAAGAGAAGAACAGGGAGCTGGGTCGTGCGAAGCCTTGCGAAAGCCAGGGGGTGCTTCTGAGTGATTTCAAGCCAAGAAGTGACATGGGCAGGTGTGAACTTAATGTAGTGGGTGAAGTTTCCGAATCGCTTTCATGTGCTTTCACAGCTGTGTGCACGGGAGATGGGAAGCAGGTAGCTGGCTTGGGAGACTTCCAGTAATCTGAGCGAGAAGTGATAGGAGCTTGAACTCACATAGGCTGAGCAGGACTTGAAAGGAAGGGCTAGGTGGGAGGCTGTGAAGGAGGTGGGGTCTGCAGGACCTAGTGGAGGCCAGCGGGTGGGGGTTAAGGATGCCTTTGGGCTTTTGCTCCAGCAAGGCTGTGTCAGAAGAGAGAATGACGCAGATAGGTCTTGGACCTTCGGCATTTTAAATGTCTGTGGCATGTCCAAGTGAGGGGGTCTGGTTGAATGCCCCGTACAGAGGTCCAGAGACGTGAATTTGAGAGTTACCAGCAAAAAGCGATCAGTGTCAAGGATTATGCACACAGCTGTGTCCCATGCGTTATTGTGTGAATGTCATGGAGGGCACCTACACAGGCAGAACTGGGTGGTGCAGTCCACTCTTGTCACTGTGTGTGCCATCCTTGAATAGCAGTGGCAGTGCCGCAGACTTGGGGTCCTGCTTTGTGCTGTGACACTGTTATAATCTCATGGGACCACTGTCCTGGATGTGGGCCATCATTGACGGGTGCCTCTTTTGTGGTGCGTGATTGCATATTGACATGAACTGAGTCCTGAAGTTTTAAGAGGCAAATGGAAGTTAACTGGAAGAAGGCTGACAAAGAGTTAGGAAAACCAGGTGAGTGTGTGCCCCAGCAGCCGAGGGAGGAGAGACTTGGATGGAAGGAGAGATTTAGCTGACTTGGTGGTCAGCTGAGATGAGGGCAGGAATGTGCTTGTGGGCTTTGGGCAGGTGGAGATGATGAGGGGCTCAGACCAGTTTTGGTGGAGTGGTGGGGGCAAAAGGTGTAGTTAGAGCATTTTGAGGAGTTCAGGATAGTGACTGTTTCCAGGATCCAGGCTGTGAAGGGTAATAACTACAGGACTAGAGACAGGGGATGTAGAGAAAAAGAAGACATTTCCTGTATCTCACTGCCCTACTTCAGGCCACCATCTGCTATCAGCTGGCGGGGGGGGGGGGGGCACCAGTCTTCTAACAGGTGTTCCTGCTTCCACTCTAAGTCTCTTGGCACTAGTTCCCAAGAGCAGTCAGTGAACTCTGAGAGACATGCAGACTTTAGATCACAGCGTTCTCCTCTTTATAACTCCCACAGCTTGCCATTGCACTGAATATAAAATCCGAAAGTCTTGCATGGCTTCTGAGACTCTTGAGCCCCTGACTCCTGCCCGTTCCTCCACCTCATGCTCCTCTCCCTTACTTCTTCTCCTTCAGACATGCTTGGTGTCGTCAAACCGGCCGGGCTCATGTGCACCTGCGGGCTTTGCCCCTGCCCCTGCCCTTGCCCTTGCCTCTGCCTGGGACAGCCTGGCAGGTCTTTGCATGCCAGCTGCATCTTGTCACGCGGGTCTCCACGCAGATGTCCACGTCTCAGGGACACCTTTTCCACCATCTGATCTAAAGTAGCCAGTCTTGCCTCCTGGGCCTCCTGTCACTCTCTATCATAATATCCTGTTTGTTTTCATCACTACGTCTGTACTGTCCAGTATGCCCGTCTCTAGCCATGTTGGGCGGTTGAGTCCTTGAAATGTGGCAAGTGCTTCTGAGAAACTGAATTTTTCATTTTACTTAATCTAAATAGCCAAATGTGGCTAATGGCTACCATGTTGTTGGCACAGTTATAGGTGCTCAAACTTAGGCACATACAGACTGAATAGTTGTTCAAGTTCACACAGTGAAGGGTACCCCTTAGAATAGGAATTCAACCCAGGCAACCCAGGGGATGTGTTCATATCCCATACATGTAGGTTAATTTGCAATATGCCTATGGAGTTTGCAAATATTTAACTTATTACCCTTTTAAGTCAAATTCTTAGGTTTATGTGTGTTGGTTTTATTGTGGCTACCATCAATTCAGGTGGAAAATAAATGGAGAAAGAACCTCTTAATCAATGAATCCCATTGCCAAGCCTGTATTTTACAGTTAAAATAGGACTTTAATTTACAAATAAAAGTCATGAAAAGAGTTTGCCTTACTATGGATAGTTTACTTGGAAGTCTAGGAATGGCGAGGGCCATGGATTTCAGTAATCACTCCAGGCTGCCTTTTACAAAACACTGGGTTTTGTGAAGAGCTCTTTATCAGAACCTGTGGTGGATGTATGTTGTTTTTTCTGTTATCTGCTGCTAACAATAATTGCAGTAAGTCCAGTGAGAAGACACTGGCTTTTAATGCTTAGAGCCTTGTGATCACAGGAAACCTTTTTCTTTTTTCAGTTCATAATCTCTTTTGCAGGAAAAATTTTACCCTGATAATAAAAATCTTTATTAGAATAGCATTATGTGGAGGAAATGGAATAGAAAACAGGAGAAATAATGACTTATGAAATTACTCTTAGAGAATATCATCATATTTATTAATGGATGTTTGGGGGTGTTGTTCCTGATAGTATTTAGAATTAATTTATTTAGAATTAAGTTGAAAAGGATGATATAAATTTACATTAAAATGAGTGTATATATATATATATATATACCAGAAAATACATCTTTTGTGCAAAGGGTATATACTAGTGAAGAATTCCTTGGAGGTATTTGTAAGAAAAAGTTTGAAGACATTCTTCATAGGACTCAGTCATTCCCAACCCTTTATGTATGCATCATAGCATACATAAGAAACGAGACAGGGACCCTGAGTAGTGGAAATCATTTTGAAAAAGAATAAAAATGTTAGGGACTCATACTTCCTGATTTCAAAACATATTGCAAAGCTACAGTAATCAAACTTGTATGGTACAGTCATAAATACAAATAGACCAGTGGAATAGAATAGAAAGCCCAGAAATAAACCCTTGCATATATAGTCAAATGATCTTTCACAATGATACCAGCCCACTCAGTGGGGAAAACTGCATATCCATGCATGAAGGAATGAATTTGGACCCTTATACCATGTACAACAATGAACGCAGAATGGTATTCGTCCCCATGGCAAACAGCAGTGCCCATGTGCCTACATACTTGTCATCATTTTATGTTATCACTTTCTTTGACTTCTGCTCCTCTAATAAATGCAAGTGATTCTCATGTATCAAGATCATTATCAGACTTTATTCCTTTTTTCTTTTTTTTTTTTTTAAGCAGCAAGGAATAGCAAGATTAAGTTGGTATTGGAAGAATTTAGTTCAAGAAAAGTTTTCTTACAGGGACAGTAGTTGAATATCAGGATGGATTTCATAAGGAAGATGTCAAATGGGCTTTTTTGGAATAGGCAGAAATTAGCTTTAGCTGGCGGTATTAATATCTCTAGCTGCGTTCCATAACAGCTAGCCCTCCCTCACCTTATTAGCTATGCTGTCTATTTCTCTGGTGTTGGATGTGGTAAGTCAATGTAAGAATCTGTAGGAAACAGCCAAAAAATGTATACATTCTAAAAAAACAAGCAAAAAAAAAGTATAAGTTCTTTCTAGTTATGTACTATATTATTGCCCTTACTTTGAACACAAAATAATAGAAAGGAGAATAGGCATATTAAACTTCTTCAAGCCTATATATTATTTTGTTTTATTGTTTTTATTGCTTCAGAAGATTTCTTAGGTTTTTCTGGGCAAAAGGAGCCTGTTTAATAACCCTCTTAGAGCAGGATGATATGCTGTGTTTGTGCTTACAGATGTTTTCAGTTCTGTCACTTGGTGGATTGGCTATCAGAACCTGTGTTCTTATGTGAGGGAGGAGGTCACTTACTTGGC
This sequence comes from Noctilio leporinus, assembly GCA_004026585.1. Lineage (NCBI taxonomy): Eukaryota > Metazoa > Chordata > Mammalia > Chiroptera > Noctilionidae > Noctilio > Noctilio leporinus. The sequence continues at coordinate 383,417 of PVIW01000126.1, forward strand.
AACATTAATTAATAGAATTCTAGTCCGATTCTATTGCTTAGAATAGAAGATCTAGTCTGATTTAATCTTGGGGATTTGAAAATGGGATAGCCTCCTTATATTAGATTGCTACATATTTTTATGTGCTGGGAGGCATATGCTGATAGGAAATTTATTACCCTATTTCCATCTCTCTAGTAATAGAAATAATTCTGAGGCATAGGAAATTAAACAGGAGATTATTATTTAGGTTTTTTATTTTATTTTATTATTATTATTTTTAAAGATTTTATTTCATTATTTCTAGAAAGGGGAAGGGAGAAAGGCAGAGAGGGAGAGAGACATCAATGTATGGTTGCCTTTCACCTGACTCCAGCCACAGATCTGACTGGAGACCTGGTTTGCAACCTGGTTATGTGCCCTGGCCGGGGATTCGAACCTGTGACCTTTGGGTTGGCAGGCCGGCGCCTTACCCACTGGGCTACTAGCCAGGGCTCAATTTTTATTTTTTTTAACTTGGTATTGCTATGTGATACTTTGCTTTGCTTTAGCCAAGAAGACCCTACTAAATTTGTCAGGCCCCCTGAATTATTTACAAGTCACAGCTTCTAGGATTCTTCTTCTTCTTCTTTTTTTTTTTTTTAGAAACAAGTACATTGTCTCTGTTTTTGCTTGTCTTGGAAAAAAGGAAATGAATTTGCTTCTTTGCTAATAAGATCTTTTATTAGGCCATGGAGATTAAGTTAAGTTTTTCCTTTCTTAACATTTAAGGATTTTGTTCTTGATCTTGACATACTCATATTGGAAAAAGCAAATACTGTCAAATTAATTGCCCACTTTTAGAATTCAATTTCCTTTCTAGTCAGGTTATTGTTAAATGAACAATATACACTCAGTTTATGAGGACAGGCTGTTCAAAAGCAAATCAGAATAATGTATTTTTGGAATTAGAGTTATGGAAAGCAGAAATTGAATTTCTTATTTCAGCTTTTGTTGGTAGAATAATTCATTCATTGGAAATAACTGCAAAAAAGACATCTAACTTTTTTTTTTTTAAGATTTTATTTAATTATTTTTAGAAAGAGGGAAAGGAAGAGAGGTAGAGAGGGAGAGATACATCAATGTATGGTTGCGTTTCACCTGCCTCCAGCCACAGACCTGACTGGAGACCTGGCTTCCAACCTGGTTATGTGCCTTGGCTGGGGAATCGAACCTGCGACCTTTGAGTTCACAGGCCGGCGCCTTATCCACTGTGCTACCAGCCAGGGCTTGTAACTTTTTTTGATGGTTAAACTGAAATGTGCTTTCTGAGTGGTTCAAAGGTTTCCATGAGTATATCATCTATCAAGTGAGAGACTGAACAGTTTTTGTTTTTTTAGTCCTAATATAATCTAATCTCTTCAGGGGGGGTGGAAATTCTCTCCCAAGAAAGTTGTAGTTACATGTTATATTTTGAAGTCATTGGTTTCATTCATTCAGGCAAAACGTTTAACTTGATAAAGGTAGGCACCAGGGTTTATGCTTATGTTACCAGTTATTCTAGACAGTTCAAGCTGGTCTTCTTCAATGATGGGTATAAAAAAGTTAAGGATTGAAAAGACAAGTTATTAGTCAATGAAGAGGTAATTGCTTTTTATCAAGTTGGTTAGAGACCAGCTTATGAATATTATTTAGATAGAGAGCAAGTATGTTTCAAGATGTGGTATGACATAAGAAATAAGGGCAACTTCTGCAAAGGAGGTGGACTAACAAAATAAGTGGATGTTCTTCAAAGTCTCTAATTGAATCTGCAATGCAATCTTTGACTTTCAATGAATTGTAAGCAAAGGTGGCTAAGAATGTGAAAAGAATAGATTTGAAAGGAAGCTCACAGCTCAAGAAAGGTTGGCCCTCCCTGCAAAATTAAAGGCTCATGTTGGGGGAAGGGACAACCTTTCTGAAGGGCTAAGCTTCCTTTCAAATCATGACTCAGGACTAAGCAGGAATACGGTACTGGAAATGCACAACCCATAAGGTTGTGTAGGGAATGAAGTGGGAAAGCCCCATGAAAACATGAGCCATTGAAATATTCTGCTTCTAGCTGGACTCAGTCCTGGTGTAATGTAGTTGTAAAGTGCTACCTCCTAAAGCAACATCTGGCCGTGAATTGTAGCATGGAAGTCACATGACAAGGGTACATTCTCTTGACTATTTTTAGATCCCCCTAATAGCCAGTATTTGCTGGTATTTTGTATAATCTGTTTTATTCACTGTTGGCAAGAAAATATTTGTGTAACAGAATACAGACAACTTAAGAATGCTGCGGATGTTCTCTAAAACACGCCTCCCTCACCCCCCCTTAAAATGGTATAGTGTTGATTTGGGACCTTGGTGTTCTTTGTAATTGTTTTCTTCCAGCTGACCAAAAAATTAGGTGGTTGAAAATCCCATTCAATTGAATGATGATTTACATTGAAAAATAACCAATAATGCCTTATAGCTAAATATAGCCGAGGTCTAATAAGTTTGCCATTCATAGAAAGAATTTTATTCAGGCAGTCTTTCCTTCTGGTGACTTTTCTGTGAAGGATGGTGTTTTTTAAGTGCTCACTGGCCAAGGTTGTGGATAACCTTGAGTTTATAATAGACACTGTAGGGCAAAAAGCAGGTTTGCAGTTGTGAGTACACAAAAAACAGAGCTTGCATGCTTGAAGGAAAAGAAATAGCCTTGGTAAAGAGCTGACATTCCGATACTTTTTAAAAGCCAAAAATAGCTGTCAGGTAGCAGCCTGCCCAACCGTGTCATGTAATTTTCAACAGACGTCAGGAGGCTGCAGAAATTATATCATTGGTGCTGCATAGATGTAGTCACAAAGGTACTGCAGTTTGCAGTTTTTTTTTAATATTTCCCATTTTTTAAATGACTAGAATTTGGAATGCATTTTCTTACAGAATTATAGAGACTTAGGATTCCAGACCATCCTTCAGACCATCTTTAACTGACTCAAGTAATAGTTTTGTTTCACCTTCCTTTAACCTCTGCACAATACCCTGGCTTCTTCGGAAAATGTGTTCGTTCCTGTGAGAGTGGGAGATTCCTGATTAAATTCTCCCGCTTCTTAATAGAAACTCCCCAGTCAGGGGCATTGCAAAATGGCTGAGCTGTCATAAATGCAAATCTCTTGTATAAAGAAAGTCTTTTTCAAGGTCTTCTTCCTGAATATTTTGTGTTGCAGCATCAAGAAGGGTTCGGTCCCTGCAGGGACAGGGAGTCCAAACTGCTGTCGTCTTCTGATTGTATGAGTCATTTGTGACTTGAGTCAGGTACCTTACATACTGATATGGAGGAGAAATAACACATTTTTCATGGCTTTGTTTTGTACAGCATTCAAGAGACGTTATGTACACAGACTACACTCGTTCAATGCTTATTTATTTGCTTTTGTGCCTCCATCACTTAGCACAGTGCCCAAGGCAGAAAAGAGACTGTGTAACTGAATGAATGAATGCATGAATGGCTGCTGTTCGTGAAGTACTGTAAAACTTGCATGGTTTTTAGAGATTGTGGTGATTTGATAAGTCCATTGTTCTTACAGCAATTTAAAATTGAATTGTAGCTTTAGAAGTGATGTAGTTACTTTGCTTTCTTGTACAAGAGCCAGTGTGTTTTCTAAAACTGTAAGTGGCATGGTGGCCTAGTTGCTGTCAGTCCCACAATGAGGCAGTTGTTTGTGGTGCGGGGGGAAATGAGCAGAATAAAGAGATGGCCTAACCGAGTTAGATTGCCAAAGGACACACTGTAATTTTTCCAGTTTAAAAAAAATTCCCAATCTCAATAGCAAGAAGATGTTTCCATTGTAAAATAATGAGCGTTCTTACTTGTGACCTAACTGCAAGGCCCACTGTTTCCTGAGTCCCTCTTTACCAGCCACAGGAGGGCTGAGTACAGTGGAATTCTTGCAGGCGTGGACTTTGGAACCCAGGTACCCTGAGCTCAAGCCCCAATCCCTACTTCCTCTTCTGTGATCTTGAGGAGCTGTGCCAACCAAGTGATGTTTTCCCTCATTGTGAAAAGGGGATCGTAAAGGACTCTTGTCATGCTAAGCAAACTAAAGTCTGTAAAGTACTTGGCATGTAGAAGCACTGTACTCATGTTAGTTGTTACATGATAACTCTATGTGTGGCTCATCTTTTTGCCTCTGCTTTCGTTCATGTTGACCTTTTCCTTGAGTGTATTTGAAAAGTGCCTAGCCACTTTTTAAGGGCCTAGTTTAAGGTAGTTCGTCACTGTGTGTTTTCATCTCCCTCACTGCCTCATCTGAGTTCCCACAGTCATTGGGTACGGGTCTTGTCCCTGCACTACAGCACAAGTTCTTCTAGGGGTATGTTTGTGTTTCTCCGTTTCTGCTGTATGTGGCATTGAACAGAGAATATTTGTTACATCCTTAATTGACAGGTAGTTTGTACAATGTTAATCCAAAGATAGTTCTGGCCTGTTAAGAAGTATTTGAGACTGTATTACCATGGAGCTAATTGAACAAAGGTTCCAAACACTAACAGTTTTGCCATCTATATCTAATTGACTTGAGCAACTTGTAAAACCTTATATATGTAAGAGATCGATTTTCTTCCTGTCTACAGTAGGCATCCTAGGTAGTAGGTTCAGTGACATCATTTTAATTGACCACCACCCGTCCCCCAAGACTTCAAACCTGATTGGTTTAGATACAGTATTTTATAGAACTTTAAAGGCTAAATATTGATGACTGGCATTGCAGGCTTCTGTGTTAAGCACTGAAGGCTTAGTATGCTCTCTGACTCAACTCCTGCAACAGCAGGGCTGACGGGGGTGCTCTTGCTTCCCATGCTTTTCCGGCGAGAGGAGCACAGCTTAGAGATGTGGGGTGACTTGCTCTAGGTCCCAGAGCTGGTGAAGGCCGCGTCCAGGAGGTGAGCCTGGGTGATCTGAATCTGGCCTAAACTCACAATTCATACAGCTGCCTGCTGTTTTCACATTTTATTTGAACTTGATCTCTTTTTTATAACTTAATTTGAGGTAAACCTCTAGGGTAGCTAATGTGTGACTCAGAGTAGATCAAACATTCGTAGTTTTATTTCTTTTTGATGTGATATCATAAGAGATAAATTAAAAAGTATTATATAAAAACAAGTAACAGGGCCCTGGCTGGTAGCACAGTGGATAAGGTGCTGGCCTGCGAACCCAAAGGTCACTGGTTCGATTCCCCATCCAGGGCACATGGCTGGGTTGCAAGCCAGGTCTCCAGCCAGCTCTGTGGTTGGGGGAGGGTGAAAGGCAACCATATATTGGTATTTCTCTGTTTCTCTCTCTGCCTCTCTCCCCTCCTCTCTTTCTGGAAATAAATAAAATCTTAAAAAAAAAAAAAAAGTAACATTGACAATGTAAGGAACTATATTCTGCAAACCTATTTGGACTTTTAATTTTTTGTTACAGTGTTGTTGAAAGTTCTTGTTTTAATCCACAAAAATGTTCTTGTGTAAGAAATCAGAGTATCAGAAAAAAATGGAGAGTAGATCTGTCTTATTTCAACATTCAGTTTTCTCTTTCATTAATACTTTGTCTTATCAAAAAACAATTCACTTTTTAAGATGTTTGTGTGAAATTTTAAGTTTTTGTCACTGCATATTTGTCTAATGTATTAAGTAACAAATATTTGTCAGTTTGAGATTTTTTTAAACTCATCTTTGCAGTTTTATTTAAGTGTGGGTAAACACTTAATATCTTTTTTTAAAAGATAATATCTATTTTTTTTAAAGATTTTATTATTTTTCTGAGAGAGGGGTAGGGAGAGAGGCAGAGAAGGAGAGAGACATCAGTGTGTGATTGCCTTTCACCTGCCTCCAGCTACTGATCTGGCTGGAGACCTGGCTTGCAACCTGGTTATGTGCCCTGGCTGGGAATCAAACCAGCGACCTTTGGGTTCGCAGGTTGGTACCTTATCCACTGTGCCACCAGCCAGGGCTTGATGCTCAATATCTTAAGATCCAAATAACTTGGATAGTTTTACGGTGACATATTGTAGATTTGGAATTCAGGTCAGATGTTTCCTGATTAATGTTACATAAGTGATATGCTGGTATAGTTTTACCATTATTTTCTTCCTCAACATCAGCATTATATTCATATAATACTTATATAATGTTTATTATGTATCAGGGGTTGGCTTTGTTATGTTTAGAGAAAATGTTTTAAAATCTTTTAAGCTCTATAGTTCATGTTAAATACTTTTTATCCTTTTAAAAATAGGTAAATCTACCAACTGGGAAGATGATGGTTGGGGAGCATGGGAAGAAACAGCACCCCAAGAACCTGTAAGTCTTTATAAATGTATGCATGTGCTTGGATAGTGTCATTTTACTTTTGTAATCATGGGGACATAGTTCGATGTTAGGTGGACATTTTAAAACCTCTGTCAAGAACATTTTTGTGCTTACTTAATAGTACTAAGTAGATACCTGTTATTCCTGCTACTGTCTGTGATTAGGAACAACTCGAAAGGCATAGCCAGCTCCAGAAACATAGCAAGAATCAGGTAAATTTTGGCAGGTGTACATGCTGTAGTCAAGGTTACAGAGCCACCAAAATCAGATGGAAGCAGACATCAAACTCAACACCTGCTTTCCCCTCGAGTTGCACTGGCAGGTCTTGTCCACATGAAAGGTGGGTCCAGTCTTGGAAGAGGTCAAATGTCTTGAAGTCAATTTCTGATGTGCTGTTACCGGAAAGGGACCGGAACGATGTGGATATGCCCCAGCATGGCCTGGAATGTGTGGGTTTTTGGCTTTGTGTAGGAAAGGTTTCACGACATGAGTTTAGGTGATTTTGAGAGCGAGTTTATTAAAGCTGGGGACAGTGAAATAGAGGGTGGGCTTAAGATAGGAGAGGCAATATCATAGCAGTAGACCTGAACCTACATGGGGCTACCGTGGCTCGTTAGAAAGAGTCACAGAGGCAGAAGAGGTGAGCCAATCCCTTTGTGTTAGAAGAAGGCGGAAAAGGCAGTAACGGTACTTACTTGTATGTGCACAAGTGCATGGAAGTACAAACCAGGGCCGATTGCATGCACTGCCTCTCGAGTGGGCAACCGGGGGGTGAGGGTACCGAGCCAGGGGACAGACTTTGCAGGGAAGGCCTTTCCAGCTCTGTTGGTTTCCTTTTGAACCATGGGAATTTACCTATATAATGAATAACTTATCCGTTGAAAAATGAAAACACCTTTCAGGTCACATGAAAAGAAAAAAGCATCAGATTTATCAAATAGTTCACAGACCCTGCAGCCATAATCTTCAGACCTTTCCTTCTTGCTCTCTAGTGGCAGACACCCTTGCTATCTCTCCGGAACAGGATTTTTACTAAATTTTTTGATACGGAATCATTTTGGAGTGATACCTATGCAATATTCTTTTAAATATCTTGCTTGGTATTTGTTTCTACTAAAATGTTTTTTTGCACTGGTATTCAAAGCTTTTTGTAGAGGGTAATTTGTTTGTTGGTGATTTTTGACACATTTGGTAGGGAATATTATTGAGACTTGATACAAGATTTGGGGAGATTTCTTTTCCCCTTTTGCTTCCCCTTCGCTGTTTAAGGCAGACCAGCTGAGCCGACATACTCTCAGTATTTTTGCATGTGCAGTTATTGCAGTTTTACCCACAGGAAGAAGAAGGAAATACTGGCAAAACACAGAAGTCCTCTTGGCTTCAGGATTGTGTTTTATCCCTGTCTCCCACCAGCGACCTCATGGTGATAGCTCGGGAGCACCGAGCTGTGTTCCTCGTGCGTGAGTATCTGCTGCTCACGGTCTCGCTTCCTCCGCAGTGAATGCAGCGGGAATGTAGTACACGGGAGAGGCGGTATTTCTTTCTGTGGTGTCCACTGTGTGGCAGCATTCGACAGTTTTATGTAGTTTATTTTACATGTTGCATAAAGCTTTTTAAAGACTTTATTAATTATTTTCAGAGAGGAGGGAAGGGGGAGAGGCAGAGAGGAAGAGAAGTATCCATGTATGGTTGCCTTTCACCTGCCTCCGGCTACGGGCCTGGCTGGAGACCTGGCTTGCAACCGGGTTCTGTGCCCTGGCTGGGACTCCTTATCCACTGAGCCATCAGCTAGGGCTGTATCAAACATTTTATTACCATTTTTGTGTTTCTTTTTTTCCGTGTCTGTTTTTTTTCCTCTTTAGTTTTGTTTGTTTGTTTGTTGGCTGCAGATACTTTAGCTATCTCTTTGGGGAACTTCAGAGACAGTGGCGGGTATTACCTAAAATTAAGGTTTTGGGTTTACATAGGATATGAAAAGCTCATTGATCAAAATGAGATCATATAGTAAGTGGCTATGGAATGGTCTTAAAAAGCAAATTTATCCTCCAGTGGCATGTCTCACAGAATTTTTTTGTTATCTGAAGATAAAAGTAGTTTTATAAATAAAATAGGTTTGGGGGCGTAATATAAGAATTAAAAACTTTATTATATGGATTAAATTGGAGGAATGAGAGACTAAGGGTAGAGTTTTTTTAAATCTTATAAAAATTTTAAACATATTTAAGACCCAAATCTGTTAATACTGGACTATTAAGTTTTACATTCATCATTCTAAAGGTAAAGAGTCAAAATTTAGGTCCTGGCTGGTGGCACAGTGGATAAGGCGCCAGCCTGAGAACCCAAAGGTTGCTGGTTCGATTCCCAGCCAGGGCAACATAACCAGGTTGCAAGCCAGGTCTCCAGCCAGGCCTCCAGCCAGGACTGTGGCTGGAGGCAAGTGAAAGGCAACCATACATTGATGTCTCTCTCCCTCTCTGCCTCTTTCCTTCCCCTCTTCTCTAAAAATAATAAATCTTTTTAAAAAATCAAAATTTATAAATTGCTGTTTTAGTATACTATGGTTAAAGTTATTTTACATGATAACTTAATTTTTTCAGCAAAATGGAAACATAGTGTTAAAGGAAAGGAAGAAATGCAATTTGCTGTTGGTTGGAGTGGCTCTTTAAACGTTGAAGAAGGGTAGGTGCCGGTTAATGTTTTTGCCTCTATGTGTGTGAAATGTTTACATGACAATGTTTGACTTGTATGTGAACGTATTGAGAAGTTTCATCTTTTGCAAAGAGACTGAATGTTCACTCAAGCTCTGAGGTTGTAGAGCTGCACTCAGTTTACAGATCTTAATTTTACTCATCATGTGATTAAGAAAAAAAATAACCTGTTGGGAGATGATTTTAAGAAGCATTCAGAGAGAATCTTAGACCATTCTTACTATATTTTATCTTTTTCCTTGTTTTTCATTGCTAATTTTATTCAGCCAGAAAGTCAAGGGCAATAATTATCTTCTCTGCTTTCCTAGCATTGGACTTGTACTTAAAGGGGACAGTTCTACATGAATTCTTTTTATATTTTTTTATTGAATTTATTGGGGTAACGTTGATTAATAAAGTTAAATAGGTTTCAGGTGTGTAATTCTATAAACCATCATCTGTATATTGTATTGTGTTTTCATGACCCCAAGTTTACATTACTTCTTAAAACTCATAAATACTTCAGAAACATAAGTTGGTAAATTCAGGTTTCTTGCTGATTGAGTAAGAGTTTTAAAATCAAATCTCTAGTGTGGATATATGAGGGAGCCCGACCTGGAGCCAAAAGCTGTTTTGAATTAAATTTTTATGACTCAGAGTTCTCTGATCCGAATAAGAGTTTTCAGACTTTGAATTTGGATAAAAGACAACCAAATGCAAGTCCATAGTACATACCTACCACATTGTAGGTACTCAGTGAAGTGAGCATCCTTCTCCTTCAGTTTCTCAGTGTGTCCTCCAGACCTGCAGGAAGGGGACTGGTCGTTCCTCCCGCCCCCTGCCCACCTCCCAGTCACTGGGAGAAGCAGGGACGGGAGGAAGTGATGGCCGGTGGCAGGCATGATGCTTTCTAGTTCTGCCTCCACAGTTGGTGCCCTGGTCAAGTTTGGCTTTCTTTTCTTTCCTGCTTTTCATGGCAATACAGAATGAAAAACACTGTTTATTTTTATTTCTCTAACCTCAAGTGAACGTGACACTACCTTTCATGGGAACAGACTTATATATGAGGAGACTTAGGGTGGGGTTTGCCTGTAAGTTTACGTAGGCGTTGAATCAGATGGGCCCATGGAGCCCGCCAGCCGCTCGCCACCCTTTCACAGTACCGAGCGGGAGGAAGAGCAACAGTACCTTCATCAGGTAAGCCCCTGGCTCTGTTTCTTTTTCAGGGAGTGTGTAACCAGCGCCCTGTGCATCCCGCTAGCGAGCCAGAAGAGGTAAGGATAAGTAAGAGCTGTCGGCTCGCTTTGCGTTGACTTATGAGCCGTTACGGTCATGGATTTTGTCTGTGGCAGGAGTTCCACTGGGCGACCCGACTGGACCTGCACTGTGCTGGGCTTCACTTCCGGGTCCGTGCGCTTTTACACGGAGGTGAGCTCGGTGGCCAGCAGTCAGAAAGTGCCGGTGGGCTGGCACACCTGGTCTTGCAGCCCTGTTGTGCTCACTGGGACTCATTCCCTGCCTTTGGGAGCGTGTGGGCGATGCTGAATGGGGTGGAGGGAGGCTTCCCAGAGAAAAGAGAGGGGGAGGAAGTTCTGGAATACAGGAGGGAGGCTGCAGTCCTCTGAGAAGAGAGGCCCCAGTGCCCACCTGATGGGAAACGGTCCTCTCTGCCTGGCCTGCCTCCTCGGGGGGATGGGGAGAGACAAGCAGGGCTCCTCTCTGTGCCTCCGCAGAGCGGGGTGCTGCTGCTCGCACAGCTGCTGAACGAGGACCCCGTGCTGCAGCTGAAATGCAGGACCTATGAAATCCCACGGCATCCTGGCGTGACCGAGCAGGTAGGGTAGGCGCGAATGTGCTGAGTGCCGGTGGTTTTACCTGGAAGTCGTTGCACCTTCTTGACTGGTGGAAACAAAGGTCCCTTTGGTAGCACAGCTGGCCGTACTGGCGTGTCCTAGAGATGTCAACGTTCACTGCCGAGTAAAGGGAATATTAGTTGTGCTTTTACTGATTTAATGAAATATTGCATGTTTTGTTCTGCGGTAAAATACAACACTTTAGTGAGAAGCCAAAAACAGTTTCTTACTTTTAGAATTTAATAATGACTTAAGTCCACAATGTGATATTAAATATATTTAATTTGGGTTTTTGCCTCAAAAGAAAGCATATTCGCGCGCGCGCGCACACACGCACACATGCACACACACCCCTCCTTTCCTTGCACTGCTCTGTTTCCAAAGACTTCAGGTTAACAGGTGTATCTATTGTGTGCCCATGGGGACTAACTTGCATAATAGATGGACAAGCGATAGGGACTGGAGCCTTCGAAGAAACTTAACAATTTTGGGCCCTTGTTGAAGGATCAAGGAGAGAGAGGGAAGGTGACAGTAGAGCCACGTGTCAGGTCCTGCAGGTGTGGTTCAAGGGTTCAGGTTTGACTCTGAACACAGAGGATACCACCAGAGAGTTGACTCAGGAGGGTGGTGTGACGTGCTCCGTGGGCCTGGACTGGGGAGAGCTCGTGTGGACCAGGTGGCCAGACCCTGTGTCCATCAGCAGGGGCTGCCTGACTGAATTCTAGTGCACTTAGCGAAATGGAAATGTACTGTCATGTTATTGAAAAAACATGTTCCAGAATAGCGTACATGTGGTATATTGTCATACAGAAGTGTATGATTATTTATGAGGATATGTATTGAAATTTCAGGTGCATATCCTTTTTTCCTTTTTTCTACTTTTATATATTAATTGTATCTGCACAGTAACTATATTTTACTTTCATGAAATTGTCATTTTTAATGTCACCATCTGTCATGAAAGTATTATTTACCATGTACAATAGCTCATATTTGATAAGAATCGCAAATCCTTGGCAAAGGCAGTCTGATATTAATTTTCCATTTATTTTTACTTCTTCTCCATCTGATACTGTTTTGTGTGTTTGTGGTTGACAGTTGTTCAGGATATTTTTAAATTTTACATTAATCATGACATTCAGCTCTAATAGAAAAATGGATACGCTTACCTGGCAATGATACATTTCTTCTGTCTTCTTCCTTCGGTAGAATGAAGAGTTGAGTATCTTGTATCCAGCTGCCATTGTGACTATTGACGGGTTCAGCCTTTTCCAGTCTCTTCGTGCTTGTAGAAATCAAGTCGCAAAAGGTAATTTGTTAGCAAGAAATAGCTGACACTTGATGATATCTGTTTATTTAATGGAACCTACTTAGACAATTAAATATGTGTCCTAAATTGGAAAGGCCTTCCAAAACTAGACTGAAAGGGAAAACCTGCGTCTGTGGAAAGGGGAGTGCATTGTTGGGTAGATTGCTTCGTAAGATAAAGGTGAGAACTGAAATGTCAACGTTGTCTACGTGTGCATGTGGCGGGTATGCCCTGGACAAGGAATGGCAGCTCAGTGAAAGGTCTTACCCAGTGAGAGAGAGGTTTGCAACTCCGTTGAAGCTGAGCAACCAACTTTCTCACTAGATCAGCAGCCATTGGGCCAGCCTCCTGCCAGTGGAAGACACACCATCAGTTTTAAATCCCAGTGTTAAAGATGGCAAAATAGGGGGAAGAAAAGCCTTAAAATCGGTAAAAAATACCACTATTCGTGCCCCTGGTTAGGGCCGTTGTCTTTGTCAACAGGGAACTTGCTTACTTGGCTCCAATGGTGGTTTGAATTGACCTTGATTATTAATAATAGTCAATGGGCCCTTCTAACGTTTGTTTTTTATGGACATTATCCTGGTGTGACTAGATCTCATGCCTTGTTTAACATTACTTTGTCTCGCTACTATCCATTAAAATTTTAGAATAATAAGTTACTATATTTTTGTGATTAAAAAAACACTGAATTTTATCCTTTATCGTTAAGTTTGGTTTTGTCTAATTTGATAGCTGCAGCATCAGGCAATGAGAACATCCAACCACCACCGTTAGCTTATAAGAAATGGGGTCTACAAGACATCGACACTATTATTGATCATGCCAGTATTGGTAAGCATTATCAGTCCAGTTCCTGTGGAATTTACTTTTTACACTTTTTGATTGAAGTATCTCATTAATTAGAAATGTAGTTTTATTCTCTTTTTCATTTAATGTTGTTGTTGTTGTATTATATTCATCCCATTTCCGCCCCCTGCTCTCCCCTTGCCCACCCTCCCACTCCCCACTAAAGTCAGTCCCACGTGTTGTCCATGTCCATGGGTCGTCCATGCTAGTTCCTTGACTGAACTGCTCCCCTTCTTTGCCTCCTTCTCCCCTCTCCTCCCACCCCCTCCCCTCTGCCCACTGAGGGTCTGTTCCTTGTATTCATGTCTCTGGTTCTGTTTTGCCTGTTTGTTTGGTTCATTAGTGTCCTGTAATGGGTGAGATCATATGGTATTTGTCTCTCACTGACTGGTTTATTTCACTAAGCATTAGATTTATTCTTGAAATGCATTGCTTTTAGTGAGACACTTGGAAGTATGTTCAGTCTTACGGATTTATCACAGATTTATGTTTTTAACAATTTTAATAATTATGCCCTCAGTGGTTCTGTACAGTGTTAAGTCACTCACTGCTTGACTTAATTTTTCTGCAGACAAGTTTAATCTCTGTAGTTACCATATGGATTAGTCTTTTAAGAAATGTAACCTTTAAATCAGCAGACTGTAGACAGAAGCAGACCTCCTTGTAACCAGCATTTGGAGGCTTACTGTGCTGGGCATCAGGAATCGGAGCTGAAAAGACGTGTGTAGTCTGAACCCAGCTGGAAGTCTGCATAATCTCCACACTGGCCCCAGGGAGCGGGCAGGGAGAAGGGGCAGGGGCGTGAAGCTGGAGGCCAGACTGAAGATCCCTGGCACACAGATCCATCACCTGCTTACTGTTGCGCAGCGTCGTGGGGAATACTCTGTATTAAACACCTTGTTGGTAGTCATTCAGTTTGTCTTTACTTTGTTGGTAGCATAACAATGCCACGAAATTCCAAAGTGTTGAGTTCAGCTCAGGGTAGCATCCCTGTTCTGATAATTAAACTTTGGAACATTGAAATGGGCTAGGGAGAATGACTGGATAGAAAATATGATTCTATTCGTTTATCTCCCAGCCTACAAAATGGACAGTAAGTGTAATGAACTTTATGTCAAGTTTCTATTAGTTCATTCAACAAGTAAATGAACAAGTAAAGTAACTGCCTGTTTTGTTCCAGAAGCTAAAAATACAAGGCAGACAGGCCCCTGCCCTGTTATTTACATTCTGGTGACAAGGACACAAACAGTAAACTATGAAACCAAATGTATAATCATCTAACATCAGGATGTTATTGCGCGTCATGAAAAAATGCAGCAGAGTTGTGATAAAGGCAGAGGATCCTTCTGGTGACCTGTGAGGAAAGGCCTGTCCAGGAAGTGACATTCAGGCTGAGCCCTGAAGGGTGCAAAGGAGCCACCTATGGGAGGAGAGGCAAGCGGGATGTTCCGGGCAGAGGAAACAGCAAAGATGAGATATAATATGTTACAGCTAAAAGGAATTATAGATGACATCTTTAATCTCATGAATGTTCTAATATTCTGTAGCTTTTGAAAATGACTTTCATCTGCTAAATAAAATTGGGACATTAGTGTCTTCAAATAGAATTGAAGTAAACCTTCAGTGATCTACAATGGCAGTGTCATTTCAGCACATTCAAATCAAGGGCTGTTGTTGCTTTGTCATTAGGTATCATGACGCTGTCCCCGTTTGACCAGATGAAGACTGCCTCCAACATAGGTGGATTTAACGCAGCCATTAAAAACAGTCCCCCTGCCATGTCTCAGTACATCACTGTAGGGTCCAACCCGTTCACTGGCTTCTTCTACGCTTTAGAGGTAAGAGTGGCACCCCTGGTTACAAGTAAGGCCGCAGGTTGGGTTCCCAACTTGTCTACAAAATGGGTATGGTATCTTAGCCTTAGAAAAGTCAAGCGGTTTACATTTTTAAGTTTCAACTTAAACTGAAATGAATCTCAGCTCACTTTCTTCTAAATTCTTTAAATGAACTAAAATGGTATGAAAGTCAATGTTAGACAGACTCTTTGCTTCTGATTCCCCAAGTTCTTGGACACCTGGGACATGTGAGCTGCTGTTAGAGACTGGGGTGATGGCCTGGAGCTCAGGACTGGGACATATGTCAACTGCCAGGGAGGTGTGTCTGCAAGGAATTGTCACAGAGAACACCCTGCCGAATGTCGCTGTCCAAGTGCTGAAGATTGCTTCTTAAAATTGGGGAGAGTTGGACATGAGATGTGGCCGCTCTTATTTCTCGCTTGAAATGCAGCCTTGTTCTTAAAATTGCCCAACCTATCTTTTCACTTTAATAAAAATATTTTTTTTAAAGAGGAGTAAGAGCAAGTTGTGTGTAGAAGGGAAATCCATAGCCCTGCTTCCATAATGCCATCGTAATGCCCTGAGGATGAAACAGACCACCAGTGAGTGTTAGGTGTGCACTGTTCAGCTAAAGCTTGATGATACGGCTGCCTCCCACCATGAAGATTTTACGGTGCGCTCTGGAAGAAGCTGCCTAGTCTAGGCTTGCCAACTTTCCAAGCTTTTCCAAGTGGGCCTTGTTTAAGGAAATGTGTCCTGTTCTTTCGTCAGCTCTGACGCCATCTTTCCCACATGTTCTGGTTTCCAGGGCAGCACGCAGCCGCTGCTGTCACACGTGGCGCTCGCTGTGGCCAGCAAGCTCACCTCCGCTTTGTTTAACGCCGCCAGGTAATGGCACGCAGTTAGCTTAACACGCACCCGGGCCGGCCTAGCCTGGTTCGGGCCTTGGACTTGGCGGTCTGCCCTGGACCCTCCGGAAGCCCTGGTTTGATGTTCACATTCCCTCTTTGCAGTGGCTGGCTTGGCTGGAAAAGCAAGCACGAGGAAGAAGCGGCCCCAAAGCAAAAGCCAAAGGTCGAGCCAGCCACCCCGCTAGCTGTCAGGCAAGTGCTTTTCTCCAGTTTTCTCCACTTCCCCTGGTGGAAGTGGGCTGTGATGGTCACGGCATTCCGCTATGCTCAGCCGATTCAGGAATCTCAGGAGGCTTTGGAGCCCCTGGAGGTCACTGGCATGGGACCACTTTCCCAGCAGAATGTGATTTCCTTGAGGACGGTGGTTCTTCCCGTCCCATTCCCTGTGCCTGCCTGCCACATCACAGGTGCTCAGTGTGTATTTGTGAGCAGGTTTTTTTTACAGATGCCTATAAGCTTAAGTGGCAGGGAAGTTAATTTTGTGGTAGCTGATTAATTTCTTTTTCAAAATGGTTTCGTTTGTCACATGCCTTCAGGCACTCTTCAGAAAGCTGGCTTTGTCTCCCTGCTTATGTCAGTGGTGCATAGGATACTTAGTGTATTTGTCAGGTCTGGGAGGAAAGGGTATGAGCTTTGCTAGATTTTGTTTTTTCTTTTTTAAAGATTTTATTCATTATTTTTAGAGAACAAGGAAGGGAGAGAGGCAGAGAGGGAGAGAGACATCAATGTATAGTTGCCTTTTTCACCTTCCTCCAGCTACAGACCTGGCTGGAGACCTGGCTTGCAACCTGGTTATGTGCCCTGGCTGGGAATTAAACCAGCAACCTTTGGGTTTGCAGATTTTGTTTTTAAATTAATTTTTATTACCTAATAAAAAGTACCGCCATGAAGGGAAATAGACCCACTCCTCTTTTACTTATCCTTCACTTAAAGAGATGTCATCAACTGTTATCAAAATGTATTGAAGTTTATCTTCTAAGGTTTTTTCATCGTATTTTAAAATACGTCAATTTTTAAATTCACCCAAGAATCAAGAAGTAAGCCACATGGCCCTGTGCGTCCCCAAATAGATGTAGCGAATTGGAGCACTTTGTCTTGGGGACGTTGGCCATCGTGAGCTCTCCTGGTCTGTTCTCAGTACATCGTCACTTTTATGTGACTTAACAGTTCTAGCAAGACTGATTATAGTTAAGCTTAGCTGTAACTGTTTAGAAGGAAAGTTCTCTCTTTAAACTGATAACACTGGTATCAGCAAGACGTGCTACCTGGCAAGAAGAGAGCAGATTAGAAATGAGAACGTAAGCTAGATAAAGAGATGCCTGTAAAGGAGCATAGTTTTCTACAGCCTAGTTCTTTGTGAGGCTGTCGCCTTCTATGGCATAATGCTTGATCAAGGAAAGACATAAGGGACTTGGTGTTCTCTAAAAATACAAGGTTGTGGGTATTTATCCAGAAAAACTATGAAGTAAAACTAGGTGTTTTTATTTTATAATGGAAGAAACTTTGTATATTTCATAGTGCAAAATGTCAGGTATGAAATAATACTCCACGCAAGGTTTATATTTCTTTATATAAAATCAGATTCAGCCTATTTCATTTTTATGATATATATTTCTAGCTTGGAATATGATTGAGCTTTTTATTTTCTTTGAAATATTAGATTTGGGCTTCCAGATTCCAGGCGGCATGGTGAAAGCATATGTCTGTCCCCATGCAACACACTGGCAGCAGTAACGGATGATTTTGGCAGAGTTATTTTATTGGATGTAGCCAGAGGAATCGCAATACGCATGTGGAAAGGTACTTTCTTACAAAAATCCAAAATACAGGGTTACTTTGCTTCTTACCCCAATAGTTGAACAACATTATCATCCTTTAGCTTCTGGATGATAACACTGTTTAATCCTTTATCTTTGTGCTTTCTTTCCTTTTTTTACCATGAACTTGTTTCATCAACACTTGATTCAGTAATCCAGTTGGTGTACCTTTAAGTTTGAGGAACTCATAGCCATTTCCAGCCTCTTTTTCTTGTGCTTTTCAGTTCCTGCTGTGATCGTCAATTCCTGAACTCAGTTTCTGGCTCTGCTGCATTTCATTGCATGTCACGAGGTGACGCCTGAGTCAGATGCTGTTCCCAAATCTAGAATGACAAGTTTTTCAGGTTTAAGGTAGCAAAATCTTGCAAAGTCTCCCTTTGCTGACTTGACCTCCATGTCCTGTGCTTGGCTCGGTAGTTTCTTGGTAGCTATGTCAGTTGGAAGTTGCATTAGGTACTAATAACAGGCTGAAGTACAGACTGATGTGAACTCACCCCAGTATTCTCAGGAACCCAGTGTTCTTTCATGTAGCCTTCCCCCATGGTGCAAAAGGCTGCTGGAGCGCCAGCCTTCTTATCGCTATCCCAAGAAGCAGAAGGGAAAAGAAGGAACTGCCAGTTGAGTCAGTCTGCTTTGAAGGTATTTCCTGAAGTCCCTTCATCCTCTTCCTGTAAAACGAAGGAGTTGGTCCTGTGGTCTTATGTAACTGTAAGGCACATTGTCAACCTGAACACAGTAAAGTGTCTGACTAAGGAAGACATGGAGAATGCATTGTTAGGAATCATCAGGAATAGTAACATGCCAGCACAGGTTGGAAAACACACTGTGGTGCAGCCTGGCCTGTAGTTAATGGGAAGAATAACAGATTTGAGGACATTAAATGATGGGAGCAGCGTAGTCCATCCTCACCTTGTTGCCAAAGAATTCCTGCAGTGCGCACCTGCCCGTGTCTCAGCATCTGTAGAAAGCGTTTCAGTGCTGCAGATGCATCTTTTCTCCTTGTGTTTGTCTTCCGAAGTGGCATCAGGATGTGTTCTCAGCAGGACTCGCCCAGAATAGAGAAGACGTAGGTGTAGCAGCCAGTCACAGTCCACTGTGGCGGTCATATCTTGGGCCCTCTTGCTCGTCTTTTGGCCGCTGGTGTGGTCAGCTTTCCTCTCTGTGCTGGACAGAGGCGTCAGTGGCCTGTGAGCGGCTGCCCTGGAAGGAGACCGGGCTGGCAGCATCTTTCCTCCCATGCGCCCCTCAGGCTGCCTGCCCACCCATGTGCCCACCACCGAGGGGATCTCTGCTTTAACTGGATTGTATTTTAAATCCAAACCTGATCGCCCGCTCCCCAAGGCTGTAACGGGAGAGGATGGGTGCAGGGACACCTCTTTTCTTGGGAAAAAAGTGACCTGAAGCAAATGGAGCAAAATAATTAAGAGTTGATAAAACTTCATGATTGATCCTATATTTTTAAATAAGGTTTTCTGTTTATTTTGTAATTTAAAAATAACAAAATTTTATAGCTTTTCTTTGATTTCTCCCCCTGAATCCCATAGTGCTTCCCAAGGCGCCTATTAAACTTTGATTAATTAACTAATTGGCATCCCTTTCCTTCTGTCCCCAAGGGTATCGGGACGCCCAGATCGGCTGGATCCAAATTGTAGAGGACCTGCACGAAAGAGTCCCGGAGAAGGCGGACTCTTCCCCCTTCGGAAATGCGCAGGGGCCCAGTCGAGTGGCTCAGTTCCTCGTGATCTACGCCCCGAGGCGGGGGATTTTGGAGGTGTGGAGCACGCAGCAGGGGCCCCGCGTGGGGGCGTTCAACGTGGGGAAGCACTGCCGGTGAGCTTCCGAGCCTGCCCGTCCTCCTGGTTTCAGGGGGACTGTGTGGCGGTTTTTCCTGCAAGAATCCAGCCAGAGACATTTTTGTTGAAAAGCCCATGATGTGCAGCTGAGTGACGGTTGGCTTTGGCGCTGCCTTTTGCCCCTGTCCCTTAATTATGTGGTGGAGGCTCCCAGGGGGAGGTGCCTTCAGAAGGTAGATGTGGTGAGTGTCCTGTTTGCCGTGCAGCGCAGGCCTGTGCTCCTTGCATCTCCGAGCACATTTTAATGGGTAGATCTCTGTCGGTCGAGTCCTGCATTACTTCCGGTTTTGGTATCAGTTTCTGTTTATTTGCCCTATTAGTGCTCCCGAACGGTTGGTCACACTGTGGTCCCTAGCTGCAACAGAAGCACCCTTGGCATTTCTCTGATGTTCTTATATATTGGGGTGTGATTTCCTCAGGCTTCTGTATCCTGGCTACAAAATCATGGGCTTAAATAATGTCACCAGTCAGAACTGGCAGCCACAGACTTACCAGATCTGCCTTGTCGACCCTGTGTCCGCGAACGTGAAAACTGTGACCGTTCCTTTCCACCTGGCACTGAGGTGAGACCGTCACTTGCCTGCTTCCTGACGTCACTCCGCTTTGTTTTGTAGTTCGTTTTCTTTCTGGTTTTTTTTTCTTACGCTACCTTTAAAAGTTAAGTAGGAGGACTGTTAAGGACAGAAAACAGCTGGAGTGTCAGCAGCAGAGGGAAAACAATTTCACATTCTCTAAGAACTTGTATTTGTTGTTTTAGCGACAAGAAGAGTGAGCGAGCCAAGGACATGCACCTAGTGAAGAAACTGGCGGACTTACTGAAAACCAAATCTCCCAATCCTGGTAGGTGTCCTTTAATACAAATAAGAAGGCGGTCGGTGCTGTGTTTATGCTCCATGAAGCAAATGCTCGTGTGCCTTTACGAGGTGAGGCAGCTACAGCCCCCGCCAGCGGACGTGCCCTGCAGGGCAGCCAGGCCGGTGTGACAGGGACGGGGTGAACCCAGACAGACTCGCAGTGACTCGTAGCGCAAGTAATGTGCTTTTTTCTTGCAGAGTAAAGTTCACCTGTAATAGAAGGGGAAAAATGTCCTTTGCTTATTTCCTTTCTAGATTTGGTGGAAGCCGAAATAAAGGAAGTACTTCTCGATATCAAGTACCCTGCGACCAAAAAACAAGTAAGTGCGTGTATGAACTTGCGTGCTGTAGCGACCACACGGGAAATCAGAAAGGGAATCTCTGTTTTCTTATTTCCGCTCTTCGTGTTTTTATTCATGCTCATCCTTCTGACACTTCCCTGTGGAAGTTCCTGCTGTCCCTTTTTTCTTTTTTTTTTAAGAAATAATATTATGCCATGCATGCAAGGGTACATTTTATACACATACAGGTCTATAGATAACGTATATTCAGACCGAAGGATAATAGAGTGAACCCACGTGATGACCACCCACCTGAGAGAAGAGAAGGTTTCCAGAAACCCGGGGGAGCCCCGAGTGCCCCTCCCCGGTTGTGTCCCTCCTCCCGTCACTGAGGTGGCCTGCGTGCAGCGTCTGGTTTCTCCACTGTCTTTAGCACGGCATCATTTTCACGTGGCTGCTTCACAGCCCATGGGTGCCTTTTCCGCCTCATGAGTGGTTTGCACAAGGAGTCGTGCTCCCAGGTCTCTTGTGACTTCCCTCCTGCCCTTGACTCTAGGTCTCACTGGCATGGGTGCTTGCGTGGCCAGGGCCCTGATTCCTCTGACCGCAGCAGAGTCCCCTCCTGTCCCAGACGCTGAGGCGGTGACCAGTGTTTTGCTGTGATAAACTGTGGACCGGAATGTCGCTTCCATGTGACTCCTGGGGCCCAAATGCAGGACTTAGTCCCGAGTCCTGGAAACCTTGCTGCTCACAAGTGCCATCAGCTTGATTCTGAGAAGCTCTTAGGACAATTCTCTTTAAAAAAAAGAACTTCTGTAGCATTTGAACCTAAGAGGGGAATTGTGAGGCACTGAGCTGCCTCATCTGCACGGGTTGGTGATAATTGCTTTTGAATAGTCTGTCCTGACTCGTGTTCCCCCTCGTGATGGACTGGGAGCCCTGTTGCTCCCCAGCCCCCACTCCAAGGGGGTAGCGTAGTGACTCATGATTTCTTTCACTCCCACTCCGACCCAGGGCCCTGCTCGTGCTGCTCTGCCAGCCTGCAGGACCCGTCGGCTCCCACGGCACAGGAGCTCCTCCTCAGCCATTCGTCAGAGCCCCGGAGGGAGAGCTCGTGACTGTTGGTCACAGCTCCCCGGGGTTCGCACCATTCCCGCTGTTAAGCTCCTTTAAGTGGGGACCTTACCAAATGTGTCATTTCTGTAATCCACAGTATCTAAAGTAGTGCTTGATAGGTGGGAGAATTCAGTGAACACTGATTCCTTGTCCTGCCTTGTATTTTATTTTTAAAAACACTTTGTATTGTTTTATTGTAGAACAGAAACGTCCCTCAGTCTTGCAGTCAAGTTTTTCATTCCCCTGGCTGTTCTGTGAAACATCGATTGCTTTTGAGTATTTCATTCTCAGTCTGGGCTTTTTGTCACTATACCATGTTTGTCAAGACATAAAATTGATATCATACTACTTATAATGCAACTTTAATTCACAGACGTCTTAAAAATGGAGCTCCCCTTGGAAACCCGGGGTAGTGAAAGATAGGCCTAAATGTCGAATGTAGAACAGAATCATTGCCTCCTAATTATTGGAGCTGCTTAATGTCTTTCTTCCAGGCTTTAGAAAGCATTTTGGCCAGCGAACGGTTACCATTTTCCTACCTTAGAGACATCACTCAGACGCTCGTGGACACTTTAAAAAATCAAGGTAATAAATTTGTATTGATTGGTGGTCATGGTCTCAGTTCAAATCCCGATGTAGAAAGCTGTTCACAGCTTACACGATCCTGTTCCTTTAATGTGGAAATAATGCATATAAGATAAAGGGGGACTTCCTACATTCCATTAGGGTTTGGGAACTTTTGTATTCCCTGTCATTGCATGCGTTTGCTCTTCACCTGAGCTTCCTCGGAACACATTGACATTTTTATGGTAAATACTTATTTTTAACCCTTCCATTGTAAGGAAATAACAGTGTAGAATGCTGAATGACTATTCCCATATACGTAGTTGTTGAATATTTGAAAGCCATGGGCATGAGGTGAAGTTCGCTGCATTGTTTTTTATTTAACTTCATGGGAGGAGAGAGATTTTTGAGATGGGAACTCTCTACTGCAGATTTGACTTGATAATAAAAAATATTTATGATTTGATTAATGTTCTGCTAGTGTATGGAAGCCCATTTTTTTTATCCCTTCCCCCATAGACACAGGCTCTGATTAAATGATTAGTTCTGAGTTTTTTGGTTGTTTTACTGTTCAGAATTTATTTGTCTAAAAAAACAATTACATCGGTAATGGTGGGGCTGTAACTCCATACTCTGTCCAACTTAGGTAGCAAATTTCAACTTACTCTGATTTCTTTTTTTTTTAAGATTTTATTTCATTATTTTTAGAAAGAGGGGAAGGGAGAGAGGCACAGAGGGAGAGAGACATCAATGTATGGTTGCGTTTCACCTGCCTTCAGCCACAGACTTGACTGGAGACCTGGTTTGCAACCTGGTTATGTGCCCTGGCTGGGGAATCGAACCTGCGACCTTTGGGTTTGCAGGCTGGCACCTTATCCACTGTGCTACCAGCCAGGGCTTGATTTCTTAACATCAATTAAATTGTAGCGTGTAGGGCACTGACTTCTCCAGGCATGACGTTTTGCTTATGATGGTAATTATATAAAGTCAGCTTTATAGTAATTATATTTAAGGCAACTTAGAGTGACTTCATCAACAAATCATACATATTTGTATCTTTATTTTGAGGTTCTTTTTTAGCACACATAAAACTGACTTCTGGTAAACAGTGGATCCTGTGATGGACGGAACTTGTTAAAAATACCTTTTTAAGAAAGCGCAGTATGCTGATAAAGCCCCCTTCCCACCGAGCTGTAACAAAATATCAGCCTTTGTTAAGCCAAAAATTATCTTGTACTGATCTGGGAGTCAACCAAACATCATTGCTGGAGTTTTATAAAATCACCACTATTTTCAAGTTCTACCCATACAGGAGAGTCCTAAAAATTTCAAGGATTTTGAGTTCTAAGTCTCCTTGTGGCTATATAATAGCTTAGACAATTATCACAGGCCACTATGTCCTAAATAGAGTTTTTGAGTGTCTTCAGTGTCTACCTTTTTAAAGAATAAGTATTTGTTTTACATCTAAATATTTATTTTACAGGAATGTATTATAAAGTGACTATTTTTTCAGTATTAATCTGGAGGAAAAAACCCTGATTGGCAGAGACTATTAAGTGGAATTCTGCTTTTGGTCCCTTTGCCAGCCTTTCTTGAGGACACATCTGTCACCATCCACAGTTTCTGATGGATTATAATGTCTGTGACCAGCCCCAGAGCAAGAAGAGCCAGGCAGCTTGAATTTTGTCTTTCTCCAGTATCTGAGCCCAATTTATAGGCAGCCTATGAGTTAGGAGCTGAGAGAGAACATTTTTTCCTTTTCATTGAATTTATTGGGGTAACACTAGTTAACAAAATTATACAGGTTACAGGAGAACAATTCCATAACCTCTCGTCTGTACATTCTACCGCGTGTTCACCACCCCAAGTCAAGTCTCCCTCCACCACCATGTATCCCTCTTTGCCCTCCCCCACCTCCCCCACCACACCTCCCCCCCGCCGCAATCATCACACTGTTGTCCATGCCCATGAGTTTTTCCCTTTCTTACGTTTTTCGCTCACCCTCCCATGCCCCCCACGCAGCTGTCAGCCTGCCCTCATCTGTGGTTCTGTCTCTGTTCAGCTTGTTAGTTAACATTTGCAGAGCTATTTCCCGATCTGTTTAAATTTGAGCAGTAGACTAAGATATTTCTCCTTTTTCCTCTAGTTAGTTTTTTTACCCCTACTGTCAGAGCACTTTATTTCATTTAAAATTTTAGATATTTTGTTATGATAGAAAAATTATCTTTGCCTTCTTAATATGCTGTAGCTTAAGTATCCTGGTATTTGATGAAGTAGAACAAGGAATTATATAATATTAAGAGATTTAGTGAAGAAAAACTTGCATGAATTAAATATATCTCTAATGTATTTTTTTCCTTCTGCCTTTTAGAACTTGAGGCTGTTGACGAGGGATTGCTACAGTTTTGTGCCAATAAACTGAAATTGCTCCATCTTTATGAGTCTGTCAGTCAGTTAAATTCCCTTGATTTTCATGCAGATACATCATTCTCTGATCATGTGAGTAATCCCTTACTCATGATACAAAATAATCTCTTTATTTTTAATTTTTAAGATTGGAAGTAGAGAAGTAAGAATTTTTATAAAGCGTAAGATGTATTTTCTTTACAAGACCCCCAGCTGGCTGTCCCTGCCTTGCTGTTAAATTTGTATTATTTATGCCAGAAAATCAGATTTTATTGTTAATCCATTTACACTGCCCTAGAAGCATCTGGTTTTTCTTAACTCATTTTTTCATTTTTTAAGGTTACTTCTTTTAATACAACTTCTGGACAGCATTTGCCGATTAAAATAAAGCAGTTTACTGAGGTAGTAAAACTTGAATTTTCTTTAAAGGAAAAAAAAAAATGATTCTGCCAAGCAGATGAGACCACTTTTTTCTGTGTTGTTAGCAAACTCACCCAGCTTACTTGCTGCATACCACCTGAGAGGTGCACTTTCAAAGGTTCTGTCTTAAACCGAGGTGTTTAAATAGTTACAGGAAACGTTGTATGTTTTTACTTGATAGAAAAGTGACGACACCTAATAATCTCTATTGAAGCGCACAGTTGTTCATTTCTGAGGACCGTTTATTAAACCTTTACTTCCTGTCCCGAGAAGAAAAGCTGCTTCCATGGGGGACAGAGGAAGAGCATCCTCTGTGCCCAGCTCCTGAGCAGCCTGGGCCAGGCGTCCGGCACCCCTGCCTCCTTGAGGGGAGCGGTGGCGGAGGTCACGGGTCCTGCTCTTATGAAACTTGTCGGGTATATCTGGAAGTTAGTGGCAGCCTTTTGTTTATTTTAAATATATGTACACGAATGAAAGTTTGGTCAACATGAAAATTAGAGATTTTCTTTCTGTAATGGAAACAGCCCATGCATTTTAACATCTTGTTTATCTTTAGGATCACAGTGGAGTTCATTAAGCATTTTAATAGTAATCTGTTCATAATATTCTGTGATTGCCATTATAAACAACAAAGCCATTTTTGTCAGGATCTTTTGTTTTGCCCTCTACTTCACCAATAATATAAAATTATTTCAAGCAACAGGAAGGTTAAGTTATGTCTGTAGGATTACCTGCACATTTCATAGATTCTTCAATGCCTGATATCTTCATGAGATCCCAACTGTGTCTCACACCCTGCCAAGGAAAGTTAAGTATACGGCTTTCATAATCCCCTGTAGAATTCACTTTAATTGGTAGCCCCAACATGTTATGCAAATATAAAAGAATTACAGAATTTAAACAATCAGCTTTTAGATGTTTTTTTCTTTTTAAAGCACTTTTTGATAATTAAATCTGTATTTGCTGTGGACATGTTTAGACCCTTCACAAAACACACAGGCAGCTTCTAGGCTGAATAGCAAGTTTTGCACCTACAGAACTACAGTTTAGGTCTGAATTAACTTTTGCTGCTCCAGGACATAATTCTGGTAAGCTTGTGTGTAGATTGAGTATAGCATTGAACTGGTGTTCAGTAGCATTGCACAGTTTACTGCTTGTTTGTAAAAACAACAACCTGAGTCAATAGATGAAACTGCCCTTGTTGAAGGATGCAGCTGCAAGCACACTAACGTGGAGGGAGACAGTTTTGCTTGCTTGGATGCATTTATGGCCTTTAAAAGTGTATGTGTGTGCGTGTGCGTGTGAACATGCACTCACGTGTGTATGTGCACAGTTTTCTTTAACTTAGAAAAATAATCATATCAGGAGACAGAGGGTATCCCCTGCACGTACAGGATGTAAAAGTCATTGGAAGGGGTGGCAGGCAGCATCTGGCTGAGAGGCACACGAGGGTTTACATGTATACGAATGAAGCTTGTTTTCCGTTGTCTTGTGTTTATGGTGTTTATTCTGCTTCACAAGGGAGCATTTGCTTTCTTACAGAATCGTTTTTTTAGTGTCCTCAGTTCTGAGGGGTAGCTGGCACCCTGTTAAATCTTTTTTCTGGTTGGTCATGCAGTAACACGTTTATTAAAATTTGAACATTTTAGAAAAGTATAATTTTAACAAACCTTCTAAAAATGGTACTTTTAGTTGATTTAAATAACCTCCTACTCAGGAGCGTGAGCAGAGTAATTTGAAAGGCGGTTCAAGCAGCAGACAGATAGTGATCGCCTTACCTAAAACCCGTCTGTGACTAAGGGTCTTGCATTCGTTTCGGATGGTGGGGTTGACACACAGGTCAGGTCTGGAGAAAGAGACCCGGTCTATTCAGAATTCTTGTCCCTGTTTTTCAGGATTTGGCTGCCTTACTAAAGCTTGATGAGAATGAGCTCCTTAAGCTCCAGGCGTTGTTAGAGAAGTATCAACAAGAGGCCCCCAGGACTGCGGTGCGGTTTTCTGATGTTGAGGATGGGGCGTGGCCTGTGAAAACGTTCCTGGAATACCTGGAGTGCGAGAAGGATGGGATCAGCGTGAAGAAGCTAAGCGAAGAGGAGTACGTGGCTTTAGGTAGGCAGGGGGCGGACAGCTCTGGGGATCCCTCCTGCCCCAGAGGAAAGCCTGAGAAGAGCTTACAGCACCTCAGAAGATTCTGCTGCTTTTGAAACTGAATGAACCAAAGGATGGGACTAAAGGTGCTTTGGATATGCAGGCGCCGTGCCATCAAAGTTGTGTTGTACTTAAGGGACAGCCTTGGGCTCCTGCTTTCCTAAGTCAGGCACATGGAGCAGCGGTTTCCCTGCCCTCGCGCTGTGCTGCTGTTCAGGGCTGGGTGGTTGCCGTTGAGGAAGGTGGTCCCCGTGGTACATCGTCTCTGGGTAATGCGTTTTGTTTTTGTTCACCAGGCAGTTTCTTTTTCTGGAAGTGTCTGCAAGGAAAGAGCTCCTCTGAGGACATGTGCCACACTTTGGAGTCGGCCGGACTGAGCCCTCAGCTGCTGTTGGTGAGGCTTCTGGTCTTGGGACACTGTTCTTCTGGAACAGTCCTTTTACCACTGTCGAAAGTGTATCCGCACACTCACATGAAAACCTACAGACGGTCAAAGAAATCCACCGTCCCCTATTTAATTAACTAATAGTATTTCCTTTTTCTCATTCCTTGTAGATGGTAACAAGTGTATTCCATGGTTGGCTTAAAACAAATTTAGGATCTGATCCTCAGGAAAAATGTTTGTGTTAAAATGAAGAAAGATCTAAAGAACAAAATGTACTTCCCCTTTAGCCGCGGGGTTAGTGTACCTGGCGGCAAGTGTGCATCCGTGCTCACGCACGGCTCGCGTGTCCCAAAGCAGTTAGTGCCCTAGTGGGGGCCAGCGGGTTTTCTGAGCTATGCAATGTCGAATAGTGTTCAGAGACAGGAGGTGAACTTCTGGAGTGCATTAAAACCGTAATAGACTTTTAGGTATAAGAACCATGACTAAAAAGTGATGTCTTTCTCTAGAAAAAGAGATGGGAGAGCGATCTCTTTCTTCAAAATAATGTAATTTCTGTTATGAAGACAGTCTGTTTGAAATGGCAGCGTTTTCTGTTCTTTTCTGATTATTCTTTGGAAACTGTCATTTTATTGGAATTCTCCTGAATAAATTTGGTACTTATAACATAGGTTGTATCAATTTTAAATTTGCCGAGATTTCTAAATGTACCGTGTCCATGAAGTTTCCTGTGAGATCTACATTTGATTTAGTCACTAGTTTGCTGTAGCATCTTGTACAGGCGAGTTGTACAGGATCTTGTACAGGTCCAAGGCTGAGGCGCGTCCTCTCTGGTCCAGCAGGTCCTCAGCTCGCACCCTTTGCTCAGACGTTGAGGAGAGGCTGTGGGGCTTCCTGGCTGATGTGAGGGAGCAGGTGGCTTTGTTAGACGTCATTTCCCTTCAAGGACAGACCTGACCAAATGACAAAATGAGGACTTACTGTAACCTGCTCTTAAGTAATTGGCAGGCAGTGTGGAAACCAAAGAGATGGTAGAGGGGGGCTCCCAGCAGATGATGGGGAATTTCTTAGGGGGACAGGGGACCTTGTTCCACCCTCACGTCACGTCACATCACAGCCAGCCCAGAAGACCTACCTACTCAGTTGTACACACACGTGTGCCCTCTAGAGAAATGCAAGAGTTTGTTCATGTTTAGCACTTTTGTAGACTAAAGGATTCAAATTTGATTTTAGTCTCTGCTGCTGAGTGTCTGGCTGTCTAAGGAAAAGGACATTTTGGAGAAGCCACAGTCTGTCTGCCACCTTCATGCGATGCTGTGCCTCCTGAGCAGGATGAGAGGTAACCCTTGGGGACGCCTGGCCCTCGTACCCACAGGAACGTGGCGGGGGCGGCCGGGGGGCGGGGGCGGGATGGACGACCGTGTCCCCTAACAGAGGGGACTGCAGCCCGCCAAGTGTCTCACTCTGGAGGCACCTTTGCGTTTCCAGAGAAAACTCCTAATGTATTTCAAGTATGCTTTCTGAAAATTATTTTGTGCTCTCATCAAAGGTAACGTAATAATGAACAGTGCATTTGCCTGACTCATATAAATCAAATCCTCTTTGGTTGAGGTTATTATTGTCCTCATTTTTGTCTGATGAGAATAACAATCTACTATTTCGAAACATTTGCTAGCAGTTTTTAGCAATGATGAACTATTTAAAACCGAGATTTGAAGTTGGTTGAGAAGAGCGAGTCAGTGAAACATGCATGTCCTGGCTAACATAGATGGAGGGTTTTTCCTAGTTCGTTCAGAAATGGATGAGTACATCACTGGGTCACTTAGTGTCACCCAGTGAAAGATTGGAGCCCAGCATTGAGAAACTAAGAGTTGCGTTGGAACTTGGCAGTGGCCATCGATGACACGTGGGACTCCCAGTCGGTGTCCCCCTGGTGGCAGCAGATGCGCACGGCTTGTGTCCAGTCTGAGAACAATGGGGCTGCCTTGTTGTCTGCACACGTGGGCCATTCAGTTGCCGCACAGATATCGAATGCTGTGACCGAGAAGAAGGTACGTGGCAGAGGTGCGGCTCCATCCAGCCCGTGGAGGGGCCCCTCTTCCTCTCTGGGGCCACGCAGTCTTTGTTGTGCAGCATTGGGGATCTGCAACGCGCAGGTTCTTACTTGTCTTTCTTAGGGTCAGGGGCACGGTGAGGGTGCTGCCCTTAATCTGTTTATTTAGAGACGTGCACACTTGAACTTAGCCATCACTGAGAGGCACCGGGGAAACGTGCTGAACTTGGCCCTGCCCACTGCCAATGGCTGGTGGTTGGTGGCGAGTCCCTTACAATGAGTTTTGTGGCCTCAGTTTTCCCATGTAAAGGAGGTCTGGCACCAGGATAGACAGGCTGCACTAGTTCTCAGGCTTGTCTAGCTTCTGAAAACTCAATGACTGTTCACACCCCCCTTTTAAACATAGACTGTCTGGGGTATGTGGCATTGAATAACTGCTATGAAGGTGTCTTGTTGACCCTTTGTTTTGTGGGTTTTCCTCATCTCTGGAGACTAAAAGGAGGCTAACAGTGCTTGGGGCAGTGCAAACACTTTCTGCAGGGGGATGTTGCACTGAACTGGATGAGACACCTAAATAGGCCTCTGGAGTCATGTAACGTAGTCAGTCTCCATAATTTATAGTAATTTATAGGCTCAACTTAATATTGACATGTTTATAATAGTGCAGAGGGAAACCTGAGACACTTGTTTCATGTTGGTGAGTGTGTCCTATAAAGAGACCAGTCTGCCCAGGTGACGGAAATGCTGTGCCCTTCTCAGGGGTGCCCTGGCAGCATGGGGGTGCCTGCAAGGCTCCTTGGGGGTGTCCAGTCCTACCCTCGTTGCCCTGGAGTCTCCCATCCACCCCTGACGCGCATGGTGCACCCAGCCAAGTTGCCCTGTGCGTGAGCCAGTGTCCGTGTCCTGTGCCCTGACTGTCCATCAGCCTTGGAGTTCAGAGCTCACTTGGGCTAATGGGGAGCCAGACCCCTGGCCAGCTCATCACTGGGCCTTCGCTGTTAGTTTTCCCCAGCAGTGGCGGGTGAAGGCGCGGAGGCGCTCACGGACTCCTGGGAGGCCCTTTCCCTGGACACCGAGTACTGGAAGCTCCTGCTGCAGCAGCTGGGCGACTGCCTCCTGCTGCAGAGCCTGCTGCGCAGCCGGGCGGGGCCCCGCGCCCAGCCGCCGCCCCGCTCCGAGCCGCTGCCTCGCCTGTCCGTCAAGAGGCTCCTGGAAGGCGGCAGAGGTAACCCTGAGTGTGCGTGAGCGTTGTATGGACACACCTGTGTTTTTGTGTGTTTTATAGAAGTGAGTGAGAGAAGAAGGACAGAGAAGTGCACTCAGATTTTAAAAATACCTAAACAGCCCACCACACACTTCCCAGTCTCTTCCAAGTCTGCGTGGGTCGATGCCTTGCTCAGGAGCCCCTGCCCTGACAGTGTCGAAGACCTTAGCAGCCCCCCTTCCACCTCCGCTCCTGTGCGGTGCCTCGCCCGCCCCTGGGCCTCGCCCGGCCCGGCATGTGGAGCCCAGGGGACGGAGCGCAGAGGCCCGTCCAGGCTGCAGGTCAGGCGTGGCACTTCTTCTTATCACCCACTTTGCTGGGCTCTGGTTTTCTTAAACTAGTAACAGGCAGTGGGTTTATTGTTTTTATTTTTAAATGAATGTATAAAAACTTTTTTTAAGGTTTCTCCATTTCAATTTCTAACACTATTAATATGGATAAATAGACCCCATAAGGCGAAGTTCTTTGAGGCTGCCCATAATTTTCAAGTGTTAAGGGACTAAAACCGAGTCCAAAAAGTTCAGAAGCTGCTAGAACCAAGTCTGAATTCCAAAGCTTGCTCTCCAAGAACTGCTGGATTTGAGTACAGCCCATTTTTCCACTTTTTGCTTCTGGCTGGATTTTAGTGCAAACTCTGGGCCCGAGTCTGCGCTCCCCTCGCACCCCCCTTCAATCTTTTCTCTTCCCCTGGACCACCAGGTTCTCAACCCTGTGTGGCTCAGTACTGCCAACACTTTCCTGGGAGCCTCTCATGAGCCAGGAGCTTCGAATTTCCCCTCTTCCTCCCATTTCCACAGAACTCCTCTCTTTTCCGATGTACGACTCCCTGCTGTCCTGGAGCCCAGGTTCCTGTGCTCCTGTCTGGTGGGACCATGAGCACTTTGCATCTCGAGGGATCTTGATTATACCCCTTCCTTCCAGCAGCTGTCAGGCATAGGGTACTGCAGTGACTGTTTCTGGGTTTATAAATACCTGGGTAGCTACAGATTTGTATTTAGTTTACTAGTTTTCGTGTTCTTAATAAGACATGACATTTTCCATTATAAACTCACTGCACTCCACGCTGCCACCTGGTGAAAGAGTGGGGACGCCATTTTCATAGTAGCTGGAGCAGTGTCACCAGGGCCTTGGCTCTAGATGGGGGCTTCTTCAGGGACTTGGAAGCCAGAGGTAACACGTGAACCCCCTGCACACTGCTCTCATGTGCCCTCCTGACCATCATGAGTCCCTCGTGTGGAAGTGTTTATATTTGAATCAAAAGGGGAGAAGGACCTAGAGGAAACATCTGGTAAATTTGGAAGAGGTATAATTGCTTTTAGGTAATCAATAGGACCCTTCGTGTTGAATGTGTCCATTTGCACTTGTAGTCTCCGGACTAGATGGACCGCAGCATGCAGGCCGCACCGCATTGCTGATTAATGACAGCTACATTTGGCCCCTGAATTGTCCAGCTGGGCAGGCGAGTGGCGTATTGCAGGTAGCATGTTGCCCTCAAAAGCCTAGACAGGTATCATGCTCTCCATCTGTTTTCACTCGTGTGTAAATGCAGGTGTTCTACCGATGGATCCATCCCTCGTCTGTGCCTGCTAAAATATAGTTTGAATTGTGAGCATAAAAGGAGTGTAGCATCAGACATCTG
Source organism: Noctilio leporinus (assembly GCA_004026585.1). NCBI lineage: Eukaryota > Metazoa > Chordata > Mammalia > Chiroptera > Noctilionidae > Noctilio > Noctilio leporinus. Next base: position 415,976 of record PVIW01000126.1, read on the forward strand.
TGCATATGCCTTTTATGTTGGGCTGGTATTTTAGGCGAGTCTAAAGGTGCCCTTGGATGGCTAATGCCCACACAGGTTGAGCAGTAGGTAGTGAATCTCGTGGATTTGGGGTCACCTTCAGGCTGAAAACTGAGTGTTGATGTTTAGATCTTATCGTCAGAAATGCTTTCTTCTGCAGACCCTGCAAATTTTCCTTTGTTTCCCTGTTTCTCTTGTCTCTAAACTGTAGGTGGCATTGCAGACAGTGTGGCCAAGTGGGTATTTAAGCAGGACTTGAGCCCTGCCGTGTTAAAACTGGCTTATGAAGAAAGAGATGCAGAAAACCCAGACGAATGCAAAGAAGGTGTGAACAGAGGTTTATCAGAGGTGTCGGCGGTGGACATGGACTTGGGAACCGTACCAGGTAATACTTCCTGTGAAGAGACGGGCCTCCACTGAAGGTGGAGGGTCCGGGAGGTGGGACTCAGGTGCCGCTGTCTCCGCCTTGCAGACCTACTGCGGGCAGCCTGCAAGCAGTTTCCCTGCAGCCTGGAGCCGGACGTGCTGCACGCCCACTGCTGCTGGGAGTACGTGGTGCAGTGGAACCGGGACCCAGAGGTGAGGCTGCAGCACTGCCCACGGGTGTGCGTGCGCTCGTGGCATTCAGGTCGAGTGTTCTGGGCGACATCCGAGTCAGAGCTGCGCCAGGCCTTTCTGTCTGCTGTCCTCCTAGTAGACCCAACATGCGCAGGTGTCCCTGTCCTCCCTCTAGAACCAGGGCTCAGAGACGCTCGTCCCTTCCCAAGGACACACTGCTCAGGCAGTCCCTGGGCAAGACCTTGGCCAGGGTCTCTGTACCTGAGGCCAGCGTGTGGCTTCTGTTGCTGGTCAGGTAGTGATGAGGCTGTTTTTATTGCCCTTGAGTCCCTGCGTGAGTGGGCGCCTGCCTGCCAGCGAATCGTCAGTGCTGTGGTCATGGCGACAGCAGCTGGAGCTCAGAGCTGATGCTGACCAGGGCCTGAAGCCCAGCTGTGTGTGGGTCTATCACGTTTGTGTGTCTTGGGAGAAAACTCAGGGAGGCCATAGTCCAGGTCACCCCAGAGTCCTCTCGACACTCAGCTCAGCAGCGGCGTGACCACCCTCGCCCCTGGGACACGCACTGCCTGCAGGTGGTCGGCGTAGGGCCTGATTTTCCCATCCCCCTTGTCCCCAGTTCGGTGTTTGCTCCTTGGCATTTACCACCAACACCCAGTATCATTCACTTATGTTCACTCTCTAGCCCCTCACTGGACTGTAACCTCAGGGCAAGGGTTTGAGTCTGTTTTGTTCATGTCAGTATTTCTGGTGCATTATACAGCCTGGTGCATAGTAGGTGCTCAACGAATACTTGTTGACTGATGAATGAGTGATATCTGCAAAGAATTTTGTATTTTCACACAGATAGGAAAATGATGTATTGAAATTCAAGCATTTATTGGAAAGAATGTGACTGTGATGCATAAGGTCACAGTCATCCTCGATTTAGGTGTCAGCATGTCTGTCCAGAGGTTCCCAGGAGTCAGTCATTATGCAGGTGACATGGATGAGAGAGAGACCATGACATTATCTTATAAAAACTTCTCATCCAACACTTCTGTGTTCTTATTGCAACGTTCTTATGTAGCTTTATATGGAAATGTACGTAAGAAGTCTCCATTTGTATTTGAAACCCCTATTAAATGATCTTTTTTTCTCGTTTTCCTCCCTTTATGTAAGGAAGCACGTTATTTTGTCAGGTCTATAGAACACTTGAAGCACATTGGGAATGCACACATTCAGAATGGTAAGTAAACAGGGATTCTCACTCTCACACACAGTACTGGCTTTTTAACTGCTTGGGAAAATACTGTCCAAAAAAGAGGGGTTGGCAGTAATTCTCACGTTGGGTTCCCAGCCATCCTTTCCCAAGCTGACTGCTATTCCTGGGTGTAAGGGAGGAGATTCTGTGTGCGTGCATCACCCCTTCCCTTGCTAGTTCACAGGCAGCTGCTGGGGGGTGGGGGACAGGCCGGTGGCTGCTCAGGGCTGTCATTCCTGATTAACAAACTACCTCGTGCTGCTTTTAATAAATGTCAGTGTTCCCCGCGGGCTGCTGTACCATGGGGACTGGTGTCTCCTTAAAAAATGTGTTAGTTAGTTGTTGTAGAAAAATGGTAAGCAGGTTGCTGGTTCCATTCACTAGCTAGTGAATTTCCCTAAGAATTAACTGAGTTGCTTAGCCCAGGCTGGTGAGTCATCTTACTTGGTGAGGAGGCCCGGTTTGGAGCTGGATGGAGAAGTACCACCGTTGTCCATGTGATCAATGCCAGAAAAGCGATTCATTGCTTCCCTGGCCCACTGTTGTTCGGGAGGCAAGAAATCAAATTGCAAAAATTCTAAAATGTCTTATTTTTACATGAAGAGCACTTCAGATTTTTTTTATTTATCCTTTTAGTTGATACCCTCTCCCAAGAAAGTAAGATTTCAAAGGGACTCATTAGGGAAATTGGCCTCTCGAGTAGTCTGTCCTTACCTATAAAACGAAATTACTCCTGACTTCAGGCTAGTGGGGTCCTACAAGGCTGAGCTTGGAGTCAGTCTGCACACAGCTCCTGGCCTCCCCACGGCCTCCGCAGGACCCACTGCTAGACACAGGGGCACTGGGTGGGGGCAGCAGCTGCAGGTGGGAGGTCCTGCTCCTGCGGCCTCGTTGACAGCTGTCTCAGAAATTGTCATTTACATGTCCTGGTTTATTAAATATAAAAGTACAAATCCCATTCATTTTTTTAAAAAAGTAGAGTTTTTGTATTTTGGTTTGTAATATCTTTTTACCCATCACTTCCCTCGATGGTTGGATACGAGAAAAACCAGTTGAGGGACACTGGGTTTGTTTCCAGTGTTGGGCTGCTCCGAATGGAGCTGGTCTCAACGCTCTCGTGTGTATCTGTGTAGATTCCTGCAGTGGGACGGCTTGTGGTAGGTGCCTGCAGTGGTAGGTGCTCGTTTCGCTTTACTTGGTCCCGCCTGTTTTCCACGTGTTCATATTGCCCCTCAGCAGCGCAGGATCCTGCATTCCAGGTGCTTCCAGATCTCTCCAGCACTCAGTGCTGCCCCGTTTTACAGCACCGCGTGCTGTGTGTTGGCTGTGTAATATCTGTCATTTTAATTTATCTTTTTCTTGGTGATGTCTTTTCTTCTTCTGGTTATTGGCCATTTGGATTTCTGCTTACGCAGACTAGCTCTGGTTTTTGTTACAGAATAAAGAGTTTTATTGATTTTATAAATACTACTAACCCAACAGCCTGTGTTGATTCCTAAGCTTAGGAAAGACTGGGATTTGTTCCGAACACAGCAAGCCTTCCTTTTCCTGCTTTTCTCTCTCTTGCTCCAGGCATTGCTCTGATGATGTGGAACACATTCTTGGTTAAAAGGTTTTCCGCAGCTACGTACTTGATGGATAAGGTAATTTTATGTTCATGTACTGACTTCTTATTTGGTTTCCTTAATTGATATTAGAAAGATTATGTACAATGGGCCTTGGGAGACTATGTTTTATTTGATGCCACATTTTACTCTTGCTCAGTGAAATGTAATTCCGATTGCTGACTTTTTGATGACTTGTGAAGTTGCCCCAAGTCCTCGAAAGAGTATTTCATGGAAAAGCCTCAACCCAGGAGGTTAGGACTGGTGGATGGTTTAAACAAGGATTTGCACTTTCTTTTAAATTACAACCTACAAACGTTCTCTTACTCACTGAGCCTGGGATATAGTAGAGCCAAGATCTTTTTCTTGGAATGGGGTCGGTTGTAGCTCTGTTGTGGTTTTCCTACATGAACCTCACCTGTAGTGCACTGCCTACGAATTCTAGACCCTGTTTCTTTAAAGGTGTGCTGCCACTTGAGCACAGGATCTTTAGATTTTTATAACTTATCCCCTGATCTTTGTAGTTTCCTATATGTAATCAGTCCAGTAGACCTAGGAGTTAACTGCTCTCCATAAATCTTTTCAAGGTATTTAACATTAATATTCATGTGAATAACTTCCTTTTTCGTCATTCACACTTACTCAGTTCAAGTAAATTACAGTGGCAGTTGGTACAGTCGATTTGGGAACAGAAGTAACATGTAAGCATGAAATTCAGCTGGTGGGGCAGAAGCGGTCAGCACGGCCAGTCAGGCACCTCAACAAGAGGTAGAGAGGCGAGGGTCTTTTGTGCTGGAGTCCCTTCTTCTCTTGTCTCTGGCTCCTGTGAATTGTCCCGTCAAGTGAAGTTCCCGAAGGGCAGGACTTGTGCCTGCCACTTCCTTACTGCGCCGTGGGGTGCAGGCCTCTTTCTTCACTTAAGGCAGGCGGCTGGTTTTCTGAGCTGCAGAAGGAGCTGGTGCTTCAGCTGTCCCCCCTTCTGACCACGGAAGGGCAGGCGCGTCCTCTTCTTCGCTGCTGCTTGTTCGTAGCCTTAAACTTGGTTTTGGGTTTTGAGGCAACCCAGTTATTTGATTGATTGTACAGAGAACCAGATCTTTTAGTTTTCTAATCTAATACTTCCAAAGTATGTATTTTTGAAAAGGATTATTTGTGGGCCCAAGGTAGGTTCTTTTTTTTTTTTTTTTCCCATAATACATTTTTACATTCCACCACAATGTAGAAAATAAAAAAATAAATAAAAAAGTATTTGCCCTATGTTATGATTGGTTGCCATATTTACTTGTATTTTTACAGTTTGGTGACTTTTTCCTTCCTGTACCACAGTGATGCCTTTTAATTTAAATTATTAAATGAATACAGTATTCCCTTTCCTTTTGGCTTAGGTTGGAAAATCACCAAAGGATAGGTTGTGCCGAAGGGTAAGTGAATCAGTCTGTTTATCTAGATGTAAAGTTGTTAACCCTGCACTTGAACTGGAGCCTCATTAACTGCAGTGGTGAACTTTGCCTCCTGCTACTTTGATAACCTATCAGCAGATAAGAGAAGTGGGAAGAGGGCTGTGGGAGGGAAACCGCTCAGGAACTCTGGCCGGTTTTAATTGACCTTTGCCGATCGTCCGATAGTGGGTCTCCGCTAGGTCCTCTCCAGACCTCTTGGCTTCCGGCTGGGACAGGAGGCCACGCAGGGCCCCCATCCTTCAGACGAGAGGCTGCAGCGGACCCTCCGGCACCACACTGACGTAGATTCAGGAGTGGTGACTCTGACCCCCCTTTCTGTGCCGACTGTTGGAGTCTGAACTCATATTCCAGTCCACGGAACTGGCTTTTGCTCAAAACTGTGAAATATTCTTATTACGAATGCCTTAAGGAGTATTGGGACATATAAACTTAGCTGTTACAGACCCTCAGTCCTGAAAAGTGACCATGGTTGAAGTTCTGACGTGCACTTGGGAGTGTCTTGATGACCATACTTCCCGGACGTGCATGTCACACGCGCACAGCCTGCTTTTCTGAGGGGTGGGAGGGGTTTATTGGTTATTGGTTGGAAAAAGCTCACGCGTGGAAGCAGCGGGGAGCTGGCCGGAGTGACCAGCTGCTCCTACCAGCGTCTGGTACTTAGAGCGTGTGGTTTTGTTCACAGGGCTCAGTTCAGTCCCTAAACTGATGCTCTGAAACCAGGCCCGGCCGTTTTCTTGTACTGTTCACGTTGGGCCGTGACTGTGTGGTGGCCGAACGCCTGTCCTGTGGGGTGGCGGGCAGTGGACGGGGGCGTGCGAGGAGTGCTGCACCCTGTGGTGGATGAGGACATCATGCTTCTACCGTCCTCCTTGGACACTGATTTGTAAAAGCTGATGCTACCAGCTTTTTTTACAGCCTCATTTTAAGTCCCTTAAGTCCGAAGGAAAGCATTACATGTGCTAATGCCTTGAGCTTCAAATTCCGGCCTTTCTGTTGCACGTGGAAAGGGGCTTCCCTTTTCTCCTGATAGGAACTGTAAAGTTGCTGCAGGGACTGAGACATGTCTTTTTGCAAGCAGGACGTGGGCATGAGCGACCCGGCGATGACCTCCTTCCTCGGCTCCTGCCTGGACCTGCTGCAGACGCTGCTGGAGGTAAGGCGGGGAGCTCCGTCCCAGCGGCGCTTCTTTTCAGTCAGTGGACTTAAGGCCTACAGACATCTTTTCATTTATTCATGCCAGAGTTTTGATTTAAGCCTGAAAATAGTGGTGCTTCTTTTTAGATTTGGACTTTTTAAGGTTACAGCTTGGGGGGCAGGGAGAAGCAGAGGAGCGCACTTTGCTTTAGGTCAGCTCGCTGGTAAGTTATTTGCGAGCCACGGTTCCTCCCAGTGGGACTGGTGTTCCTTTCCACGCGCAGGCGGACGTGAACAGGGACGAGATGCAGGCGCCCGTGCTGGACACCGAGGACGCGTGGCTTGCTGCTGACGGACCCGTCTCCATCGTGGAGCTGGCCCTGGAGCAGCAGCACATCCACTACCCGCTGGTGGAGCACCACTCCGTCCTCTGCTCCATCCTGTATGCGGTGATGAGGTTTTCTCTGAAGGCCGTGAAGCCGCTGGCGCTTTTTGATAGCAAGGTGAGTGCCACAGGCCTCAGAGCCGTGCTGGAGTGGGGTGCTCAGCAGCGTGAGCGCGTCAGTGCCCCTGGATGCAGGGGGTGGGCCTGGGACACCAGCTGGTGCTCCCATTCAGAGGTGGTGCTCGGTGCCCTGTGCCACCTCCTGCCTGGGAACTTAAACCATTTCCTGATACTCTTCTTTGGCTCCTCTGACTCACGTTTAGTCTCAGACAAGGTGTTTTCAAACAGTTTGGTGTTTTCAAAAGGATTTAGAGGACATGCTACGTATTAGTTATCTTTTATTGCATGATAAATTATCCCAAAACTGAGTGGCTGAAAATAAGAGTTTGTACCCAGTGTTGTGGGTTGAGAATTGGGTGTCTCTGCTGAGTCTGGAAGGAGGGGGGAACCTGGGCTCCCTCACGGGATGGAGGAAGTATGAGGGTAGAGGCCACTGCCCTGTGGTGACTCTATTTTAAAAGTGACATGCTATCATCTCTGCAGAATTGTCAGCAGGGAGTCACTAGCCCACACGCGAGTGGAGGGGCTCCCTAGGCCCACCTTAAAGGTTGTCCACTACACGCTAGGTAATTGTCAAATACCATCCTAAAATGGTCTTGTTCACGGAAGAAAAACAATGAACCATGAAATGCTCTTTTTTTTTTTTTTGAGATTTTATTTTTCATTTTTAAAGACTGGAAGGGAGGGAGGCAGAGAGGGAGAGACACATCAGTGTATGGTTGCCTGTCACCTGTCTCCAGCTAAAGACCTGGCTAGAGACCTGGCTTGCAACCTGATTATGTGTCCTGGCTGGGAATCGAACCAGTGACCTTTGAGTTCATAGGCTGGTGCCTTACCTGCTGTGCCACCAGCCAGGGCTTGATCCATTATGTTTTTAAAAATACTTTATTAATTATTTTTAGAGAGAAGGGCAGGGAGGAAGAAAGGGAGAGAAACATCACTGTATGGTTGCCTTTCACCTGCCTCCAGCTAAGGACCTGGCCGGAGACCTGGCTTGCAACCTGGTTATGTGTCCTGACTGGGAATCGAACCAGTGATCTTTGGGTTTGCAGGCTGGCACCTATCCACTGAACCACACCAGCCAGGGCTTAAGTAATTTTTAATTTCTTTCGTCCTTCCAAAAATAATCCATACTCATGTATCCTTGGGTTCTTCTTTCTCTTTAGGGGAAAAACGCATTTTTCAAAGACCTAACATCAATACAGTTACTACCTAGCGGAGAAATGGACCCAAACTTGATTTCTGTACGACAGCAGGTATGTCAGTTACTGGGTTTTGTTTCTTGGAAGAAAAATAGTAAAGCAAAAGTCTAGTTGGCCTTCAAAGGATGACCACTTCCAGAGTATTCTTGAAAGCTAGTGTACCTTCAAATTATGTTTGTTTTTGATAATTACGTATTTTTAAAGCCGCTCTGACAAGAAAGCCAACAATTTATTTTTTAAGGAAACATACTAATACAATGTTGTGTCTCTGCTTCCCCCCTTTCCAGTTCTTAATGAAAGTTGTCAGTGCCGTTGTCCAGGCACAGCACTCAGGTGCAAAGCACAGAGACACCCCAGAAGAGGCCCCAGCCACTCCTTTTGGGAAAGACCAGGACTGGCCAGTTCTAGCCGTCGACTTGGCCCACCACCTTCAAGTTAGTGAAGACGCTGTCAGGAGGCATTACGTGGGGGAACTCTACAACTACGGAGTTGACCACTTAGCGGAAGAGGTAATAATTGCCCTAGGCATTCGCCGTGCCTAATTGTTACGAACTTGGGGGTTGGAGTCAAGGACTAGTATAGCCTTTTGGCTTTTCCTTCTGTTAGAACTTCTAGGCACAAAATAGAACAGAATGTTAGAATATAAAAATTGTTTCATGATTAGTAAACTCCAGAGCGAGGGGCCTAGCAATGAAGAGGCAAAAGCTGGAAAATGATGTGTATAGTCACGCTGACTTAAAAAATTAGGTGATGGCAGAAGTCTGGGTTTTCAGTGCTGTTTGATCTGGATGATATTTTGGTTCTATAGCTGACCCTTGAACAACATGGGGGGTTAGAGGAGCTGACCCCATGTAGTTGAACATCCGTGTATAAGCCACCCCCAAAACTTAGTAGCCTGATGTTGATTTGGAGTCTTACCAATAAGTTGATTAACACATTTTATAGTTACCTGTGTTATATGCTGGATTCTTACCATACAGGAAGCTAGAGAAAAGAATGTTGTTAAAATCGTAAGAGAAAATCCCCTTACAGTATTTATTGGTGAAATCCACATGTAAGTGGAGCCCCGCAGTTCAATGCCACATTATTCAAGGGTCATCTGTGTGCACGGCCCCATATCAAAGCTGAACCAACTTCCCAGGAGGTACCTTTCCTAGGGTCTGTCAGCCTGGTGGCTCTTACTCTAGAGTTGTCCACGTTCCTGTCCTCAGGCCATCCTCCAGGTTCAGGACAAAGAGGTCCTTGCCTCCCAGCTGCTGATGGTGACGGGGCACAGGCTGGCTCACGCGCTCCTCCGCACCCAGACAAAGGCTGGGATGGAGCTGCTGGCCCAACTTTCACCCACCGTCTGCACTTGGCTGAAAGCGATGGTGAGTTCGACGGTAAGGGGACCCCGGGAGGTCCAAGCACGTTTTCATAAATGCATATTCAGTAAGGAGAAAATTTTCATTCTTAGTTTCAGTTACTTAGCTCTGAAGAAAAGCATTTTTGTTTGTAACAGTTATTGTTTAGGTATATAGAACTGATGGGTTATTTTTGTGTCCTGTCTGTAGGACCCCCAGGATCTTCAAAACACAGAAGTGCCACTTGCAACAACAGCTAAACTAGTACATAAAGTCATTGAGCTTTTGCCCAAAAACCATGGGCAGTACAGTTTAGCCTTACACCTCTTTGAAGCTGTGGAAGCCATAGCCATTCCTTCCTCAGGACCCTGCCTGTGAGGCAGCCTCACGCTGCGTGGCTGTCACGCGGCTAGGGGCTGGGTCTACACGGAGGGTACCTTTTTTCTTTTGTAAAACAAATTTAAATATATACATATTTAAATTATATATATATATATATGACTTCAAAAACAACAGTCCTGGCTAAATTCTACCACGTTGGTAAAATATAAACCGATATCAATTATACTACTTACTCATACAGATGTTTTACTGTTTATTTCTAATTTAAGCACATAAGTAGCTTTATTGTTAAATTTTGCTACTTAAAATTGGTTATAATTTACAGATTATGTTCTTATTCTAAGATTCTATATTTCATACTCAAATGCCGTTATTCTAAGTAAATTCAGTGTGGTCATGTGATTAGAGTCCCGTCAGTAAAGTCAGAGCAACATCCCATCTCCTGCCACATCCGTTAGGAAGATGCTCGTTTCGTGCTCACTCCGCTACTGGACAGCCCCCTTCCCAGAGGGCCCTCCGCTGCCGTCAGAGGACAGTGACCTTGGGAAGGCATAATGTGTTCAAGATTATCTTGGCCATCAGAAAGGACATGAAATAGAACCTTGTTCTAGTACCAAAGGACCCATCTGTACTTGCCAAAAGTGAGACTCTGAGACACAGGCAACGCACCAAAAGTAGTTATAACACAAGGTAAGATTTGCTTTTTGCCAAGATTCGAAGTTGTACCCATATCAGGTAATTGTAAAAATGTATTATCTTGTAACTTACGCTTTAAAAAAGGGGCAAAGATGCTAAAAGTTTAAGTCCAATTTTATTTTTCCTACAAGTGTTTAGAAATGTCTGCTTTTGAGACTTGGTAACGTGAGTATCCATTCTTGGGAACAGCACAGAAAATGCTTAGTGACATTGCAGCTTTAGCAAACCTACCTCACAGCTGGTTGAGAGGATGAAGTGCAACTGATTTTGTACCCATAGTGCCTAGAGCAGCCCGTGTGCTGAATAATTATTTGATTAAAACTGAACTAACCAGTGCTGTAAATGTGCTCTGAGCTCTACAGATAACAAGTATTTATTAGGGTAGATCTTTGGAACGTAGCCATACAGTGCAATGACTGATCCCTGTCATGGACCGCAGTTGTTCATAGTGACCATTGTGATGCGGAAGTTCGTTTCTTCACTCGAGCACTTGCACAGAGTGGAGGGGACGTAAAGAAAAAAGTCTGAGGATATCCCAGTGTAAGTTCTTTTTAACCAAAAGATCACACCCAAATGAGATTTTCCCTAACACTTAATTATCGTTTAATTTAAAATCCTGAAAATCAATGTATAGGATGTCATGAGTTTTCGGGGTGCAAACCTGCCCGAGTCTGGCTGAGGCGCCGAGGGGGACGGAGGCTTCGTGCTCACCCAGCCTCGGGCGCCCGCTGCCTGGGTGCGGCCGTGAGATTCGCTGCAGCCGGGTCTGGCTCCAGAGCACCCCTTGTCCCATCCCGTCTGAAAGATGGCTCCTTCTGGGAGTTTTGGAAATATTCTGGGAGTAACTATACATTTTGGAAGCTGGCTCAAAAACTGGAAATTACAGGCATTTTTTAAGATTAAATCCTCACGCTGATTCCATATCATTTGGGGTGTACCTAGTCAACATTTGGCTAATAAAACTGGTTCAACACACAATCACATCTGAAGATTGTTGAGAATAAGCTGAAATAGGGCAGAGAACTGTCACAAATCACTGAGTCTCTAGTTAGATTGGTAATCCTAAAATTGACCTCATAGTATTTTAAAATTGAATTCTGAATTGTAGGGTTAAGAAACAGTTAAATATTTTACCATTTCATCAAGGGCTTTTAAAATTAACTTAGAAATCTGATAGGAGAAAGGCAAGTAAACATCTCTCCAGGCAGACCTCGCTTGATTGTACTTCAGACACTGAGTTTTACCGGCTGAAGGCCAGACGGCCACCGAAACGGGAGGACCGACTAGTCAGTGTGCTGCCGGCTCTACTGCCGTGGTCTGCAGCAGAGCCCGCGCCGCCAGGGCGCCCCGCACGGGGTCTGGAACGGGAAGAGACGCACACACAGAATCAGGTCTGAGGCTGAGTGGCTGGCTGGTTCGGAAACCAAGGGCCTGTCGCACTTAACTGTGGTTTCGGCTGGGAGGCCGGTACCCGTAGTGATTTCCTGGCTACACTCCCCCGTACACCGTTCATCATGCACATTAAATAGGCGGAGTGTGCCTGTCACATTCCGTTGTCTGAGCTGAAAAGAACGAGCTATAATCATAACTTCCACATCGCAGGCTGTGTTTAGACGTAGACTCCCAAGAGCCAGGATAAACGTAGATCAAGAGGAAGAGCATCAGGCTTCTAAACGCTTCCCTCCTTTGCAAAAAGAAATACATGGAGAAAAGACGATTTCACCTTGGTTACAAAAATTCATCTTAGGTCAAATTAAACATTGTTACATTTAAATGGATTTTTTTCAGAAAAAATGATTAATTGCAATTTAAAATCACAGAAATTTCAGATGGAATAATACTAAGCTTACATGGACTATGACAGTCGGTTAGGAATCGCTGTGATTTATTTAAGAGACAAAACACTTTAAAAGTACCGATAGCGACAGGATGGGTCTGTTGGGACCTTATAAAAGCTTGATCTCTGCTGAGTAGAATTAGCTATCCCTAGAAAAGATTTTAACCTAATACTGAGTTGTTTGTAGAACCCTTTATTACCTACTGTAATGTACTGTAAGTAGTGAAAGTCTGTATATACTGCTGTGTCTCTTCATGGTTGTGAATTCATGTCTATTAGTGAAATAAATTTTCAGCTTTCATCTTGTTTCCTTAACGTTCATGAAAGGACATAACCTTTATGTTCTTCCACTCCTGCATTTGAATCACAGGTTTAGTGATATTTTCATGCTAATTCAACCCAATGTTCTAAAAAGGTTGGTTGGTGTTCACTAGTGAGGCAGCACCTCTTAACTCTGCTAGTCCTCTTCAAAACCACTTTTTTTTTTTATATTCACAACTTCCGCACCAACATTATCAGTACTTTTCCAGAATGCCTTTATTTTCAGATGTTACAGAACTCAAATACTGAGTCAAAAGGGCCTATCAAATGTCCCATGTTCCCTGCTTATCCACACGTGAAGGTAGCACGTCCAGTGTCTGAGTCCACTGCATGGATGCATTTCTACATGCATATATACACACACATTTTTACCTAGTGACAGGGAAAGCTTAGAATTCTCCCTTTCACTCTCACCCTCCACCACTCACTGTCCCACACAGGACCTGAGTCTGGGTTTCCTCCCACGTGGAAACCCGTGCCCAGAGCACAGGCGGCACGCGGTCTTGCGCGGGGCGGGGGCACTACTTCCCACCCACCACCCCTGCACACCGCGGGCAGAGCGTGTCTGAAGACTGGGCTGTGTACTTCCAACAACGAGGGCACTTTTCCTTGGTGGTTGGCGTGACAATTACTTTATACGCAGACTCTTCACGGATATCGCCACCTGGGAAAGAAAAATGTGCCTATTCGCCAGGCTGTTCAGAAACCTGGCTTGTTCCACTTTAGATGGTTTCGCAGGTGCCCCACAGTTCAGACGTTCTCCTTCCGGCCTTGGTAAAGGGTGTTGCATGACTGATGTCACGTTACATGCACCGCGAGAGAGGGGACCACATGACCTCAGAGCCGTGGAAGGAAGGCCCCGGAGGCACTGGTTTCTCCCCAGCTCTGAGGTCCGGGTGAGCAGAGCTGGGTGGGTGGGGGGCCAAGAGGCAGCACAGGGCAGGGAGGGAGGTTAGTAACGGCAGTGGGAAACTTCCTGGTTTGTACCCTCAGACCTCAGACTGGTAACGCGTACTGAAGAAAGTAAGTTACTTTCTGTCACCGCACCAAGATGATACGTTCACACTTTCAGGAGGCGTTAAGCCCCACTCTTGACTGCACGGCCCTGCAGCCAGGCCACGAGTGTAACTGCTGCCTGTAGGCGAGCCTCCCACGGCCGCGGGGCCCGAAAGCCGCTCTGCAGGACACGGCAGCACCGCTTTTCCTGGAGCACCCGCATGTCACTCCCTCCGTGTCCAGAGGAGAGAATGAACAAGGGTGGCAGACCTGCGAGGCGCCTGCTCACAAGACGCCACTGCACTGCAGGGGTGGGCTCCATGAGGCACCTGCCGGAGCCCCTCAGTAGCCACGCACTTTAGGGTGACGTCCACACAAGACATTGTAGAGTCAGAGCTGGGCCAGGGTACGTAGGCCTGGGTAGTACTGGGACGGGGCGGGCGGTGGGGGTCACAGGAGAGGGACAGCAAAGCCAAACAGGAATGAGGGCGGCTGACACCCCACGCAATGACAACCACTTCTGAGCACAGGAAGGAAACGCCCTCTTCTGTCCCTGGCACTGTGTCCCCAAGATCATTGGATAGGACACTTTCGAAAGCCGTGTCCATGGAAAGCTGCCTTCAGAGAACACCCACCGTCGTCACTGGGTTCTCTAGCCAGCCCACGTCCCTCCCCGCCTGCCTTCTCACCTTCCAGGTTGATGAGAAAGGTTCCCTTGTGCTCAGTGGCGTCGGTGGGCGTCACCTGGGGCTCCTGGGGGAGCAGAGTGGTCTGCGAGGCCATCATGAGCTCGGTCAGCTGCGAGGTGCTGGACGTCTCCTCAGCTTGCAGCATCTGAGGTCAGCACACGACAGTTCCCGTCCATCAAACGTTCACCACAATCAGGTTAGCGACAGCAGATTCTTGGATTTAGGGAGGAACCCTCCTGATACCACTAAAAAACGTCAGTTCTTACTAGTAGCAAAGGTCTGAACTAAAAACTTACCCGGCTGTGACACTGAGAATAGTCTATGGCAGGTCTTCACGTGGCTGGATGCTCAACACCCATGATTTCTAATTGCTATAAAACGCCTACTCAGTGTTTATCATGCCCATTTACAAATGGAGACTCGGGAGCAGAGAGGTTAACCCGGCCGACTTTCCCAACCACTCGGGGGTGCGCGATCCAGCCAGGGCCGTGGGCTCTGAGGCCCAGGGTCGCACTTCCGACACCGCCGACTGAGGGTGGCCGCCTGAGGGGCGCACAGGCCCTTTGCAGGACCCCAAACCTGGGCGTTGCACAGGCACCTTTGCGTTTTTCATTGCAATTCTGATCTTTAAAGTAAGTGTGTGATCCAATACGGACATTTCTTCAAAAAACAAAACCAACAAATCAACCAACCAACCTCATGAGAAAACAGATTCAAAAGCGATTCATTTGGTTTTAACAAATGCACTTAGTAATTATTTGAACCAGGACTCCATCTGACAGCTTTTTAGTGTGATTCCTAAGGAAAATACACGAACATTTTAAAAAACCTCAAAAGCACTTTTTCCAGTGCAAGCTGCCGCTCTCCAGCGTGTCACCCGGAGCTTGTGGGGTCAAAGAAAGACACGCGGGGGAGGCCCGGTGCGAGGCCGTGTGGCATCATCGGAGATGCCTCCGCTCACTCGTGAAATGAAGGAGTCGGAACTTCCCAGCCGTGAGCTTTAAAATGTTAACATGTGCTAGCGAGTTCAAGCCCGAATCTTGGTCAGTTACAACGTTAGACATGTAAATAGAGCTAACCAACCAAATTAAGATGGTCTTTTTTTTTTTTTTTTTTCTTTTTTGGAAGATGATACCAGTAACACTTCAAATATGTTCATTGCCAGTTCTCTTCTACGCGTTAAAATTACAGAGAAATCGGATGGACCTTTAGAAACACACACAGGGAAGACTTTGGTCCGGCTAAGACAAAATTCGCAGAAAACTATGCCTGTAACACGATGCGCCTGACTCGTGTGTATTCTAACACTGCTGCCCGGGGGCGCTTCACTTAGAACCTTATTACACCTCCCCTGTCCCAACGTGTAGTTTTTAAAAGAACTTTCCACTCAAGCTGCTGATGCACCATCTCAAAAGGGACGAACGACGGCTGACCTCTATTATCTCGAAGAGCAGCCCAGGCTCAATGACGATGGTGACCTCGAACTCGGCCGCGTTCCTGCCGGGGATGCTGCCCAGAAACGCGTCTCTCATGGCGCACGCGCTCTCCACCGCCTCCTCCAGCCCCGGTTTCTTCCAGACGGAGCTGGTGCTCATCCACCCGGTACGGAAAACACTCCTGGGGTCTTAAAAAGGCCAACAAAACACCAATTTATACGTTCTACACTAGGTAGGGAGCCCTAACCATTAAATGTTTACTGTTCGTGAACAGTAAAAAATGGTTACTTGAGGTAATCATGGGATGAAATATCCCGTATGGAGCACCCTATGAACATTTGGAAATAATGATGCTAAATAAGAGACCTTCCTCCTCTTTGTAAACTTCTATCGTGTCTGATTCTCTGTACATTTAATCTAGAGGAAAAATGATAAAAACATGAAAAAGCACTAAACTTTGTTTTAATAACATCTAACGTATTCCTGACACTTAAAAATATTTAAGACAAAGTGATTTCTCAGTACGGTCTAGTTGCTAACATTTCAGAAAGCAAGGGAGGCACTGGAAAGCCACCCCACTCCTCCACACGGAGGTGCTAAAGGGACCTCCGTCAGCCACTCACGGTGCATGAGTAAGAGCCCCTTCACGGAGCGTGGACAATCACACGTTACACCCCCACCGTCACCTTCCTCAGAGCAGCCGGCGCCCTCACCTTTAGCGTAAGGTATGTGCTGGAAAACCTCTTCAGCCAGGTGTGGAACAATGGGCGCAAAAGAACGAACCATCACGTCCAAAATTTCAGCCAGTGCGGTCTGGCAGGAGCGGCGTTTGGGATCGTGTGCCTTTTCGCAGTAAAGCCTGAACGAGAACAAGTGCTCAGCGGCCGGCACCACTGTGTTACAATCCGATCGCCAAGAGCCCCTGTTGCAGGTTGCGCTTATTCCTACAGTTAATTCAATGGGACTAATCATCCTCAAGTTAAACAGTAAGGTCTTCTGTTGTGTGTTTGTTGTAACACCCTCCATGGTACTTTCCTCTTGCCAGATGTGCCCACTGCCTCAAAGACCTCTCCGTGGCTAAAATTCCATCTTCCAAGTTAACAGTCTATTGTGTCAAAGGACAACTAAGTTAGTTGACCTTGACGTGTGACTCCCGCCCTGGGGAGGCTGCCTTGCCTTCAAGCATTACCAACTCGGCAGTCAAGCGCCGTGTTCCTGACCTCACGTGAGCACTTCACCACACACGGCACAGAGCACATGGCTGACATTCTCTGCGCTCTTGTACCCGCACCCGGATGATATTAGCGTTACCATTTAATGGGTAAAGAAATAGATTAGAGGATAAGCTGCCCCAAATTGTGAAGCTAGGAAGAGGCACAGCAAAACCTCACAATCAGCCTCCAAACGAGAACCCAACTTAACTGCCCACCTCGCTCACACCGGGATGCCCAACACCTCCCAAGCAGAACAGACAAGAAACATCTGTTAAGTAGTTACTCTCCAGCCGTATGTACCTGTCTTTGATGATGCTGAAGTAAAAGTTAGAAAGTTCCCTGGTGTAAAAGGCTCGTAACAGCCGAACAACTTTTCCAAAGTCATACTGCTTGTATGCATCGGTTACCTAGGGGACAAGGCCAAAGTCATCTGGAAGCTGGGATTAGCACATGGGAAGGCAGACGGTCACTGGCAGACCATGCTCCTTCTGAGAGTTTGCACAGGCAGACAAACATGAAACGGGGGACAGGCAAAGCCCTCAGGGCACGGGTTCCCCCAGACGCTACTGCAGGTTCAGGCTGGACTGCCTGGGCACATGCTGAACATCCTGCTCTGGAAACTAGGACAACACTTATCCAAGGAAAGGACCTGGTTTTACGTGAGGGAACCACACCACTTAAAAAGCAGGAAAGGGTCCACTGTTACCTCATTTATGCCAGTAAGTAAAACTGGCCCAAAATCTGCATGTACGCCTCTGACTAAAGGGTACGTGGAAGCAACCACATTTCCAGTGTTTGCGGAACACAACGTATCTGTGTTCACGTAGGTAAAATGACCTTACAAGGCATACAGAAATACTCGTTGCAGTTATCTCTAGACTTGGAGGGTCTACCTGCAAATAAATGCAATACACTCAATTCCTTGTGGTCGGAGAATACTCAGCACAGAGAGCTGCTCTTGAGAGAAAATGTGGTCTGAGAAATCCAGGCCTATTGTTCCCACAAGGTAATTCTCTGGTTTTCTGAGAAACTGGGAAAGAAATCCTAAGACCTTAAACCTAAGGTCAACCTAGGAACACATGGAATTTATCAAGTATAACTTTCCCCAGTGCCACGGTTACCATTTCTAGTACGGTCTGTTTGACTTGCACGCGCGTCCCATTTCCACGTAGAGCAGTGCTGGTGTCTTCCTTTCCCAAAGTTCATTATTTCCCACTTACCTTGTTTGCTAAGTCCTGCAGCAAGTGCAGCATGTACTGGTCTATGACATACATGTTGTTAACAGGGATGGAGTCCGTCTCTGGGTTGAAACCAGCCACGTTTCCCAAAAGAAAGCGGAGTGTGTTCCTTAGCTATTGGGAAAGAAAAAAGAAATGCAGTCAAAATTTACGAGGCCCTAAGTTCTTACTGAAAAATTATTTCTCTACAATTAGGTTTTACCCAACTCGTGTTACTTTCTTAATGAGATACTTTTTTTAAAAAAATGAGATACTTTAAAATGAACATAACTAAATGAGGCTACAGATGTAAACAAAGAAAAAAAGAGCCCAAAGAAACAGACTCATTTTAATAGCCCAGGTCAAGAAACAACCTCCGGACTTTACATATGAAGACCGAATTTTCATTCCATTTCTAACCTTAGGGAGATCACCCTTCAGTGACCTAGTTTGCTCACCTGGGAGGGTGAAAACAAAGATAAATGGAATAAATGTGAAAGGTCACTCAGCACATAAAAAGTATATAAAATTGTCAACCATAATAGCATAAAACAAATTTAAAAAGTATATAAGATTAGTGTAACTTCACGTGTTACATGCCTAGTTACGTAGTCTTTCTTCTCGCCAGCCCTCACAGATACAGAAACAGTAAAGTTAACTTCAAAAAAATCATATATTCAGTTTGCAGTAGACACTCCTTAAGTGTGCTTGATTTTTATCCACCAGAATGAGTGTCATTCAGAATGTTTTTCAGCCGACACAGAGAGCACCCCAGTCAATTTTGTGCCCAGGATGGTGCAGTGAGCCACTGCCTAGGAAAAGCCCTGCATTTAGACTCAGCATTGCTGCACTTGGGAGGAGCACAAGTCATCATTTTCTGTGTGACCTGTGGCCTTTCTGCAGTGACTGAGGACTTCAAGACTGTCCTCCTTCTTTATAAAACGCAAGGAGGTGTTGGCAGGGGAGAAAAGAGACAAAATCTTTGCACCTTTTACTTGGCTCATGCTATGATCATGTATTTTTTAAATGAGGGTAAATAATATCTTTAAAGTTCTTGTCTAGACAAGAGTTAACAGGACGAAACTGCACTGTGGATCAGTGCCTTGTGAAACACGTCCTCACGCACCGGGGGAGGGTTCTGTAGGTGCCTAAGCATACCTGTTGCGTCGTCCTGGAGATCCTGCCTAGTTTAAAGTGTTGAAGTGTGTGTTAGCAAGGCATGGGTGGATTTTCAAATAAAATGCAGCTTCCACAAAATGACTATAATTTCACATATTATGCTTTTTAATAAGATATTTAAAAAGTATATAAAGCTCTTACTACTGATTCTGAGACAATAAATGATATTTTTAAATGCTCACATGTGTAGAACTCATTTTCATTCAGTTTTGTAGTGTCAGAGAAAAGTGCCTCTTTTTCAAAGACAATGGTTCAGTCAACTTCCCGTGGAGAAACGGGAAGAGCAGTGACTGACCTTGCTAATGTCGTCTCTGGCGGCATTGAGGACCGAGGGGCCGATTGTCACCTCGGTGAAGACGTTGGACTCCGCCACCCACCAGCGCAGGACATCGGCACCGTAGGGCGGCTCTTTGCTTGGATCCTTTGCATTGAGGAAAGACAACGTCATATACACAGATGAGTGGCTCTGAATTCCAATTAGGTGAACAAACTTTCAGGCAGTCCCACTAAGCGGAGTGTTAGCACAGCACAGCGTAAAAAAATGCCTGCATTGTAACGCGACCAGGGCTGCAACCTCAGAAACCAGGCTGCACCTGAAGCAGCAACACCTGCCCGCAGTCGGTTCGACTCCCAGCCTCTCTCCCCAGCACGAAGCAGCGCAGGCCGGCTCGTGCGGGCAGGGCTGCTCCTCCCTTCAGGGCTCCCTGGCAACTGTACACAGAGCCAGGATTGCCGGACCCAGGAGGGCAGGAAAAAGCCCCACGAGTAACAGGTAAGTGATTTCTCTTCTGAAAACAGCTTCAAAGTAAACCAAACTACCAGCAACCTCAGGTTTGATGCTCGTCAACAGCATGCTTTCAAGTGTGTAGTTTCCAAGAATAAGGAAGCAAGCAAGCATTTAGAAGCTGAAATGTCATTCTTTTCTCATACCACTTCCATTTAAATACAACATGACCGTTTAAAGCTCAGATAATGAATAAAGGGGGCAGCATGGGTCAGGGCCTACCTACCTAGAGATTCACACCGGCCACCCACAATCCCAGCCCTTCCCTTTTTGTCAAAATCATGCATTATCAAGAGTCTAGATTTAAGGCATGGAAAGGCACCTACTAGTCATACAAAAGATGTTTGTTTTTTAACACTGAAGTAATTACAGTAAGGGTTTTGGCTGCCAACTTGAGTCTTTAAACCAAAATAAAAGATTTTTAGGGAAGCACCTACTGGTCCTCCATTGATGACAACATCAGGGTCAATGACATTCCCAAGAGACTTAGACATCTTTTCTCCCTTTTCTCCAAGGGTAAATCCGTGAACAACCACTGTCCTAAGAAGGCAAATCAGCTATTAAAATAACATAATTATAATGATCTTTTTTGAAGATGACTTACAGCTTAAAAAGACTCTTACTTTAACACAAAAATAAAATTTTTCCTGACATGTATGAAAACTTTTCTTGAAAGTAATTTTAGCAATTCATCATGACTGTTAACTAGTAAGCGCTCTACTTACAAATGGACAATTTTTTTTTTAATTTTTTTTTTTTTTAAGATTTTATTATTTTTAGAAAGAGGGAAAGGGAGAGAGGCAGAGAAGGAGAGAAACATCCATGTATGGTTGTGTTTCACCTGCCTCCAGCTACAGACCTGGCTGGAGACCTGGCTTGCAACCTGGTTATGTGCCCTGGCTGGGGAATTGAACCAGCAACCTTTGGGTTTGGACAAATTTTTGATGTTTACAGTCACTGAACAAGTATTTCCTAAGCAGCTATTATACGCTGGTTTCGATTATTAAAACGAACCAGGAAAAAGTATGTCTTTAAAAAAGCAGATTATCACCTCCAATTATCTTCAAAAAGACAATTCAAGAGAAAAGCATGTTGGCATATAAAAGTGTATTATATAAGAAACAGACACTTAAATTGTTCTGGAATGAGTCTTCATTGTAAGAAGCAAAGGTCTTGAGCTCCTTTAAGAATCTTTAGGATTAGAACCTCCATCCACATGTTTGCATAAGGAAAGCAGTTACCTACCACCAATAGAATTCACTAAAGGAATGTTTAGTTCCCTAGCCACTTCGGGTGCTACGAATACAAGGACATTGTGCCCGTGGGCCGTCTGCACCCACCGAGAAGGCCCCTGTCGGCACCCCTCTGAATCGGGCTGACCAGGTCTGACGATGCAAGTTCCCCAGCTTCTGCGGTCACTGCTGAGCTCCTCCTCAGTTGTCCTATCTGTCTGTCTCTCTCCCTCTTTTACTTCAGTCTCTTATTTCCCTCGTGAGCCTGGAGGCTGGAGGCTAATTAGAGGTGGTGGCCGGCCGCACATACGATTCAGCACAGGGCTCCCTGCTCCAGAAAGTACCTGGCGGAACTCAGAGTGTGCCAACCTGTCAGCTGAGGAGCAGTACTCACTTAAAAGGGGCTTTCTTCCTCGCTGCCACACTGGTTAACAAGGAAGACTGAAACCAACCGCCAAGTTGGTCTTTTCCTTCCAAGTATAAATCCGCTGTTTGGTCCGTACCTCAAAAATGAGTATCAACAAATACAGAAATTTAATTAAACTAGGAAAACAGAAGTGAATAGGTATCAAAGTATTGAAAGGGTAAAAGTAACTCTATTCTTGCATATGTCATGCTATCTTTAATGGGTAGACTACATTCACTGCCAATTTATTAGTCAAGATAAAGAAAATAAACCTTGGAGTATGAACTTTCAAACTATAGGAAAATTCTAATACTATCTAAATTAGGGTTAAGTTCATTATTACCAACCTCAATATTACCAGGTAAATATCTAATGAAAACAAACTACTATTTTTATTAATGTAACAAGTATTTGCTGAGGACCTAATTCGCCTGATTCGCAGAGGAACTCTATAAGGTAGGCATTATCATCCCCCCATTTTATAGACAAGGAGGGCAGACCTCGGAGGTTTTATTACTTGCCCAAGGCTACGCAGATAAGAAGCAACAGTAGGCATGGAATCTGAACCTAGACAGTCTGGAGGGCATGTGCTTAACCAAGAAAAAAAAAGCTTTACACAGGGCAACTTACTCATTTCTAATGTGACAGTGGCCCAGTCAAAAGATGGGCCAGGGGCTGGGGTGGGAGATGACTGGGGTGAAGGGCAGAGCACACAGGATGATCCAGTAACAACGGGCACAGTTCAAACCCACAGACTGTACAACACCCAAAGTAACCCCAACGTCAGCCAGGGACTTTGGGTGATCGTGATGTGTCAGTGTAGGTCCCATTGTTACAAAGGGGCCATCTTGGGTGGGATGTTGACGGGGAGGCTGTGGGACAAGAGGGCCAAGGGTATGGAAAGTCAACTTGCCACTCCATTTTGTGATGTCCCTAAAGCTGCTCTAAAAAATAAAGTCTATTTAAAATATAAAAACAATGAATGGATCGTCTTTAGTTTTTTAGAAATCATTGCAATAATTAATGCCTTTGGTAAGTGTTTTAGAAATACAGGTATGATTTATTACTGATATATAATTCACTTAAAAATGCTTCCCCCTTTCAGAAGTTTTCAATTTCTTAAGTTCTATTGACTTTGAACAATAAAATGTACTTGACCTGGCTTAGAATTCATAAGCCAAGTCTCTTTCACTGCTATAAAAATCTGTTGGCAAAAATTAAACCAGTTTTGTATGCTATATAGCCACGAATTTATCTCACTGAGTAATAGTAGATACTGATGAGGTCTGGTTGCTAAAATTAAGCTCAAAATCAAGCCTATTTTATTTTCCAATGAATATTCTCAAGGAAATACACAGATATAGACATTAAATTATTTTATACTGGACTCAAAAGAAACCATTTGAGAAAGAGAAAGAAATACAGTAAAACTCTCCAGGACAGTAGGTGACTTATTGCTTCTTGTTTTTTCTTTCCTTTTTATTTTTTAAGGCAAATCACCTTCACTTCATGGCCTTCTTTTTTTTTAAATTTTTCAATTTATTATTTTTAGAGAGAGGGGAAGGGAGAGAAGCAGCGAGGGAGAGAGACATCCATGTGTGGTTGCCTTTCACCTGCCTCCAGCTACAGACCTGGCTGGAGACCTGGCTTGCAACCTGGTTATGTGCCCTGCCTGGGAATCAAACCAGTGACCTTTGGGTTTGCAGGCCGGCACCTTATTCACTGTGCCACCAGCTAGGGCTGCAACGTGAATCTTTAGGTAACAGTTAATTTTCTTTCTTTGAATTAATTCCCTAAATGTGACAGGAAAGGACAAGAGAGTTTGCCGACCAGGTGCATTTTGACGACTAACTCCATTTACTGTAGTCTTTCTGCCACAAATGTTGGGTTGGGAATGCCACTAACTGGGGCCAGGAGGCAGGGTGCTGTCAATACCCTGGACAGCAGCTCCGGCGGCCTTAAGGGCAGCTTCCCCTTCCAGCTCCTCAACCAGGTCCCGGGCTCCTAGGAGCATGCGTTGCTCTTAGTAATGTAAGCCCGCTTCAGAAATCCAAAAGCAGCAATGCCAGTAGCAGCAATTGCCACCGAGGCCGAAGCCGTCAATGAACTCTGAAATGTTCTATGCAAGCACAATTTCACATAACAGCATATTCCTGAAACTCAGGATGCTGCCCCAAATGTGCTAGTAGATAACATTTCCTGTTCATCGTTATAACACTACTTAACTTACCTACCTTAGTAGTACTATTTGCCTGTAGTTTTCCTTATAATTTAGGAAAACAAAGTTCCTAACCTTGCAATATTTTCTCCTACGTATGGTGAGAAACTTGTGAAATAATTCTGAAAAGTACTATATGCAAATTACAAAAATTTGATTACTATGGAACTTACTTTCGGACATTATTATATATATTTTAGCTATAACACAGAGTCAACATGAAGTTACTTGCATTTTACTCTGCAAACTTCCTAAGGTGAAAGAAAGGCCTAAAAGAAGGGTTAGACTGACCTACAGCAACCACACTGCTGTCCTCTCCAGGACACTCCAGGCAGAGCTGGAGGACAGTCCCTTCTGACCCCTCAGCAATGGCCCCTGTACAGACAGGCTCTTTCTCCACAGTCCCTTGCTCCAGAAAGCAATGGGATCTCCTAGGAGCCCTGCAGGACCTGTTGGAGCAACCACTGCCCCTTGGCACCTCATCCCCGACTTGACCTGCCCAGTGATGCCCAGCCACATGCTCCACTTTCCACTCATCTGCCTAAGGACAGTCCTTCCCAAGTATCCGACCACATCCTCGGCTGTGGCCTTCTCCCACTGCTCCTGGTTCCTGCCCCACTGCTCTCCCCTCCTCCAGCCAGCAGGCCAGGCTTACTCTCACTAGGAACAGGCCTAGATGCAGCCAGTGCTTGTACGGGGCAGGGGAGGGGTGCGGTGGACTTCAGTGGAGAAAAATGGGGACTGAAAATCCGGGACTCGGAGTCCTAGAGCCTGACTTGAGGTTATGTGACCACCACCTAATTTGCCTCTAATTCAGTCCAATCCCGCCTCTGAAAAGTGACGGGGTCAGACCACTCCACCGATGTCCAAACTTCATTTCACAGAACTGCTGGCTTGGGCTGTCAGGGGGCAAAGGGGGTGGGATGGAAGGAGAAGGTTCCAGTTTTATCCATCTTACGTACTGGGGTCCTACATACAATTCCATTTGGAAAAACAAAGTTTACCAATCTTTAGATTAAATGATCTCCAAGGATCTTTTCAGATCTAAAATTACATTAGAGCAGATCTTCTAAATAAGGCAAAAAGAATTGTGGATTATAAATTTTCTCTAAGTAACGTTTATATATATTCTGAAAACGGCCTGATTAGTATATAAACTATTACTTAAAATTACCTGAAAGGACATAAGACCATGAAGTTCCACTATCAAACCAGATGTCCAAAATATCCTGACCTGGCATGAATTCCAAGGCATCAGCACCACCAACCTAGTAAGATAATGTAAAAGCATCTCCATTATACTAAAATTGTGGACAGTAAACACCCAAAAATGTCAAGAGAAAATGAAATGCTTACAACCATTGAACTCACATTTTAAAATACAATTTAAAACATTTAGAAATGGTTCACAGTCACATACAATGGATTCATTTACATGTAAAAATGATGATGGCCACTTAATTTACACATTTATTAATGTAAATGTGAACTTTTTTTTGTGTTTAAAGATTTTATTTATTATTTTCAGAGAGTGGGGAAGGGAGAGAGGCAGAGAGGGAGAGAGACATCAATGTCTGGTTGCCTTTCACCTGCCTCCAGCTACGGACCTGGCTGGAGACCTGGCTTGCAACCTGGTTATGGGCCCTGGCTGGGAATCAAACCAGCGACCCTTGGGTTCGCAGGGCTTTTGTTTTTATTTTCTTGAAATTATCTTCCCATTTGGATTTCCAGTATGTGATGCAATCGGTCACCTCTAACTCAGGTCCTGCAAGGTCCTGCTGTGCCAAGGGCAGGCACCGGTCCTCACAATGATGGTGACTTAACCAAATCAGTGAGAACGCTGGTCCTCAGTGCCATGGGCAGCCCTCGCCCTGTACTGGTCGCTCCATTAAATGCTGGGCTTCTCCAGCCAAACCAAAAGGTCTGCCCTCAAGGCACACTGGCTTCTCGTTCACAGAAGCCAACTCGCTCCCTTGACAGGACAGTGCACCTTGTTTCATTCCCGAGGATCCCTTCCGCAATGCGTAAGTCCTGCAACACGCAAGGCTGTTAAATAACAGAAAGTTACCTGAGATAAGATTTCTTTAGGAAGAAGTTGCTCAGGGGGGAGAGTCCACCAGATATCACTGCCATGCTGCTCCACAAGTTTGACAACGTGCTCAATGGTCTGGCTATTTAAGGGAACAGAATTGTTCCATTAACTTACTGTGATTAATACCAAACATTTTAAAATGAAAAAAAAATAGTAATTTTTTTTTCTATCTGCGGAAGATTCCCCCCACCCCTCACCCCCAATCGAGTGCCATGCTCTTCAATTACTTGCTACTTGGTTGTCATCCTAATTCAATGTAAATAATAGCAATATTATCTCAGAAATAAAATTAAGTCATGTGTATCCCTTAGAAGAAGAAAAAAGACTTCTCCTAATAGCTGTATTTCAGTTACTCATTTCCCTACTTCTATCCATCTATTTCCTACTTAAGTACCTACATTTAAAACCTCCTTAATTATCCCATTTCTGCCCCAAATAAAGCTACATGTTCTGCCAGTTCTACCTCTGAAATATTACTCTAACTCACTCTTTGACCTCATTAATACTTTTTAGTTTAACCTCACTGCCTCAGGTAAATAGTTTATTTTGTTAGCTAATTATGAAGACACATACCATAATAATATTTAATTAATTGAAACAGACATACTACAGCCACCTTTTTTATTATTCTTCCTTCTACCACAGTCCATCAATGCAAGAAACAGAGAATTAACAAGAGTGGATGAAAATGGAAAAAGTGGGTAGAAAAAAGCTTGAAGTTCTTAACCTGGATCTGTTGCTTTTAATCATGACTGATTAAAAGGGCCAATCATTGAACCTTGTTGGGTCTGATTAATTCCCTGGTAAATAAAGCGATGATTTAAAATACTGTGGGAAGCAAAATTCACATTAACAGTGTAAATTAAATATACTCCACACACTGAAATGTGAAATACCTTACAATAGCAAAATATCACTGTGAAGCAAAACAAGCTAGTAACAACTGAAAAGTATAATGCGCCCATTCTGAAGAGATTATAAATGACAAGAATGTTAAAGTGGGCACAAGTCCACATAGCTAATATGGTCACCCATTTCAGATGGACTTTTAACAGTGAAGATAAACTTTTGTGATGAGACCATAAAAACTTGGTGTAATAGCTATCTAATTATATGACAATATTTAGTTACTTATTACTATTTTATGCAGTTTGCACAGAACATTTTATCAGGTAAGAAAATATGAATATACTGTAATAAAAATCTGATAGACCTAAAAAAAAAAAAAGATTCTAGCAAAGAATATGTACTTTCACTTTTACATATACAGTGCAAGTTTTATAGTAGAGAGGCTGTAAAAATGAGCTGCAATTTCAGGTAAACAGTCAAATAAAATGGAAAGCCAGCCTTAAATGTGTTGGTAATACACAGATAGAAAAAAATACAAAAATAAAAGCAAATGGTTCAAATTTTATATTCATTTAGAAAATAAGGTAGAAGTGTTGGGGATCAATATTATTTTCAATCAAAATAAACACGTATAAAAAAACAAAACAAAACAAACAAACATGTATAAACATGTACACCACACTTATTTTCAAAGCACCTGCTAAGCATTCTCTAAAAGATTCACAGAAAAACACTGAGCAGCTCTTTCTCAGGTTCCCGTGGAAGTAACACAGTTGAAGCCAGGCCTTGGAGTCCTGCCTCCTACATAGTGGTTCTCCATGCAGCCTGTCAAAGGCAGCTGGGAAGACAACCACTGTAACTGAACCCCCACTCCCAGTCTCTCGGGTTCGCTAAGCAAAGCAGGACTCCCATCAGCCAGGAAGAAGGAAACCCTGAGCTTGAGGTGGCGGCAGGGCCCCAGGAAGTCTCAGGAGATTAGCGCTAACGGAACCAGCAGGGTCCAAAGACCAGATGCTACCTGGGACCAAGAGATAAGGACAGGAATACATCTGATTCTTTTCCTGAGCTTCATTCCCTATGAACACTGGGTAAAGCTGTGTGAAAGATTTTAATCTGAAACAATGAAAAGTCCTCATATTTTAGTAACTCCCAACTACCGAGGATACTTACATATTCATTTTTTAAAAATTTTATTTTTGTTGTATTACATCCATCCCCTTTTTGCTCCCCTCTGTCCCCCTCCCCACCCTATTCATTTTAGAATCTCAAAGTCAACTCTAATAAGACTGAGTTCTTTTTGTATCCCTAAATAGCACATAATTCAGTGAAGATTTAGTAGTATATTTTAATTATTACTGAGCTATACTCAGGGACCTACTGAGTCTAGAAATAAAAAATCCCAATAAAAGTTCCAATTTTGTGGCTGGTGTATTAAGAAACTGTAAAACCCCACCAGCTCTAGAAGAACTAAAATTTGTCTTTTACTACAAAAAAAGACAGATTTTGATACATTTTCTCGTTCTATTTAAACAAACACAAATTAAAGCCAATTCTGGAGTTAGAGGATAAAAACAGAACAAAATTTCTGATACACAAGAACGCAAGTTTTAAAGACAAAAATGTCTTTATATTCTAAACAAATCAAAATTTAAGTGCACAGAACTGGTATCACAAAGTGAAAACTTTATTGATTTGTGGTCTGAAGGGTCCTAAAACATTCTAGCATATAGTTTTTTAAAACAAAACTTGCAATGAAAGTAAACACACACATACAATCTACAAACAAGGTTTGCTGGATTGAAAAATAAAAATAAACTTAATGTTCAAATTAAA
This sequence comes from Noctilio leporinus, assembly GCA_004026585.1. Lineage (NCBI taxonomy): Eukaryota > Metazoa > Chordata > Mammalia > Chiroptera > Noctilionidae > Noctilio > Noctilio leporinus. The sequence goes on from PVIW01000126.1 coordinate 444,381, forward strand.
TCTGAGAAGATAATTTGGGGAAAAAATACACGCAAAGGATGCACAAGTCCCCAAAAAAATGCTCATTATACCTCTGCAGCGAAAACCTAGAAACGGCCAAATGCTGGATGGGCTAAGTTTACATGATTTTCATAAACACGGAACTAAGTAACCATTAAAAGCTGAGCCACCATTTTTAATGGCTGTGAATTCACTCTTCTGATTGACCTGTTATCTCTTTTGTATCATTATGTTCTGTTATAAACAACTGTATTAGACCTCCTTACATCTATTATCTTTTTACGTGAGTCCTCTTATTTCCCTAGGATACTCACAAGTGTTAAGTTTTCATAACAAAACTGAGATCATGCTTTAAAAAACTTTAAAACATTTTTCTAGGCATTTCTTAGTGACATAAACATTCCTCAAAACACTACAGCAAGAAGCCAACATCTGTGTTTCAAAATTGCAGAATTTTCTCATTCTGTTAACATTCTCCGCTCAACACGGTTAACTTAAAACCTAAAGACCAGTGTAAATGGCTGCTGTGAGGGGGGAAAACCACTTCTCAGTAGGTAACCTACATGCCTCCATGTTAACGCTGGTTTCATTAAGCCGTGAGGCCATCATAAAACTCTGTAATTGACGCAAGAGCCTTATCTAAACACAGGCAGGACGGTGTCCCTCGGTTAATCAGCGAAAACCCGTCGGTGGCAGGAGCAGCGACAGCGACAGCCAATCCCCGAGCTCTGGGATATCAGCAAGGCCGAGGCTTATTTAGCCGGCTCTGGGCAGTTCGGTGGGGCAGCACTGGGATTACCAGGCAAAGGGGTCAGGTCGCTGCCTCCCGGGCTTTCGGCGTTCTGTCCGCACCGAAGCAGAAAGGTAAGGACGGCAGCCCTTTGCCACCAGACTAAGGTAAGAGGCTGGGTGCTTCATACACATTTACTAAATTTAATTCTAGAACACGCTGAAATTGGAGAAGGAAACTGTCTTGAACTTAATGCTATACTTATGTTTGAAAGGGAACAGGCAACAACTTTGGAGAAACTTTTCTTTAATAAACGTAAGTTTTTTCACCAAAAACTATGAACATGGATATGAATCTGAGGTGGCTAAAGCTTACACTCAAATTAAACTAGAAATTCCCTGTTTCTGGGAAGTTTCTCATACTTCCCAGAAATAGGAGCTAAGTAAGTTCCTTAAATGCATGTTACCTATTGAGTTAATATTGTTAAATCAATTATAATCATCTGAAATGGTGAAAGAACCCTTCCTAGGTAGCCAGTGTTCTCTATTTAATCTTTTTTTTATGCTCAAAAGCATTTATTTTGTGTTTATTAACTAGAGATAGGCTTCTACTTAAATGATAATGGCATTAGATTACAGATGAAGAAAATGACCAAAGATGTTAAAGACAGAAATGGAATTATTTGGGAAAACACAAATATGAATATAAAGTATAGATGAGAACACTAATAAATAAAAATGAAACATCAGTTTCAAACATGCCAGTCACTAAACTTATTTAGAATATGAATGCATGAAGATTTTCTTCGGTGAAACAAGCATTCTTAGAGATTATTTACAGACTTTCATCAAGAAAAGCTGAAGGGATCTTGTGATACATGTCATGGACTTATCAAGTGTAACAGCAACTCCATGTGGACTGTGTACCAATTTCCAGTGGAGATGCTGTTACTTTTGATGGTTTCCAACTTGCTGCACTACGAAGGCTCATCCAGCAAGACAGAAAATCACGGTTGCTGTGATTCTCACCGACATCCCAGCCCCCTGCTCCCTCCACCTGACCCCTGCCCCTGACCCCTGCCCATCTGCACTGGCGGCCTCTTCCTGCAGTCTCCCCCTGCCCTCTGTGCACTGGGTCAAGCTGTGAACGAACAAATGGTGTACAGGACAATGACCTATGAATTGACAGACTGTGGCTAAGTGTGTCTGTCATTTCTGTAGGCCAATATTCTGTAACCTCCTCTACTTCAAAATCACAAACCAACTAAGATCACGTAAGCAACACAACACAAGAATCTGCAACACAACCATGTAGATGTGCTGACTATAAATAAAACATAAATGGTATCTAATGGATATTTGCTAGTGTTTTTCTGTCAAAGCTCACATTTATTTCACTGAGCTTACTGTCAACCAACCTATATACTATTTTACTGTCATGATTAAATAATGATCAAATAAATCGGTTTTCTCTACTTACATATGGTCTACCCTCAATCAATTCAAGGAAATTCCATATATACATATGTTCTACCTTAATCAATTCCCAGAAATTCCCTCAAAAACTTGTTCTGTAAATACTGAAAAGAATGAGAAACCATGACAGTGGCTTACAAATATTCCTTAAAAGAAAACACTGTAGCATGGAATTTTGAGCACCATTTGTATACATTTATCACAACTTTAATTCTTAATAGAGGTAAGAAGATATTGCCAGTTTATATCTGATCAAGCTCTCATTTAAAGAAAAACATAAGCAATGATATTTAGGCCAAAGAGCCTTAGCTCCAAATTTAATAAAATTTCAATTGTAATACAAAGCTTTACAATGACTTCCTGGTCTCTAGAATCTATTTTGTTTTCCTAAAACATACTCTCGCCCATCACGCCTCCTTAAAAGTGTGAATTCCTTAACACAGTGTTCAAGTCTCACGGCAATTTGCTCCAACCAATCCTCCTCAATCCTCCTCCGTGTTGATGTTTCTGAGAGCCCCTCGCAGACACTACTGCCCAGCACGGCCCCTGGACACCTGCTGGGTGCTCCGCCTCCAGCTTCTTAGCTCCCTCATCCCAACACGTCCCCACCTCCCCTATCTAATCGGAAAGACCCTGATCAAGTGCCACAGGCCCTGGGAATGTGCAGGTGAGCCTTCTGTGGTGCCTCATCTACCCCAGGTTAGCCTCTAGCTCTGCCCTGCGCCACAATGCCTGAGGGGTCAGCTCACCAGAGGCGCAAGAAGTGGTCCAATGCACGTTTCAAATTGACAAAAAGCCTCCACTTCGAACGTGACTACAAGTGACTAAAACAAAGCGAAAGTCCTGGCTGGTGGCTCAGTGGATAAGGCACTGACCCGCGAACCCAAAGTTCCCTGGTTCGATTCCCAGTCAGGGCACATAACCAGGTTGCAAGCCAGGTCTCCAGCCAGGTCCCCAGCTGGAGGCGGGTGAAAGGTAACCTTACATGGATGTTTCTCTCCTTTTCCTCCTCCCTCCCTGCCCTTCTCTCTAAAAATAATGAATAAAATCTTGGGAAAAAAAAATACTCAATGCTTTAATCAACATTAAAAAACCTGAAACACAAGTTTTCAAAAAGTGCTACCTAAAGAGGTATTGTTAATGTTGACAATGAAAAGGAGAACCTTTTCACAAAACCAGTGACAAACCCCAGCATAGGGACCTTCAGCTCTAGGGCCACAGTCCCTTGAACTCACAATTGCTTGATGGCCTCCATGCCCTCAAAAGTCTCACCTGACACTAACAAAATGTGAAAACATTGACCAATACATTCTCCGATGTTTTACTCATCTTACAGAATAATTTAATAAAAATTCTGTTAACTAAATGCCTGGCACACAGGAGCAATGAATTCTCATAGAAAACTAAAATCAGAGCCTCTGCTGCTATGTATAAGTATCGACAAAACGTAGTCAAAAGTGCAACCACATGGAAGGATCTTTCTTCCTGAAGTTTATATTTGATTCCTCCCCCAGGTCATTATTTTAGAATATTTTACTTAACATACATGAGTTTTCAACAATCCCCTACTTTTCCATTTCTGAAGACAACACAACTCATTTTAAAATGCTGACAAACGTTAGAAAGGTCTACCTGTTGATCAAGAATTCATCTTTCGTCTTATGATGGAACACAGGGATCGGCACGCCCCACACCCGTTGCCTGGAAATACACCAATATGGCCGCCTGTCCATCGTCTCTGCCATGGCACCGAGGGCCGACCCAGGGATGAACTTCACCTTCTTTAACAACTCCTGCAATTGACTCACAAATCAAGCCCAGTGAGAGACGGCAGAACACATTTTCCAGAACCGTCACTATTTATCCTTATATGGTTCTTTACTTTAGATTCATTCACACAACACCCCAACACTTCCTCTCCTCAGGAAAAAACAAAAACAACCCAAAAAAACACAACTGAAGTAAAATCCTACAGATTTCAGGGCAAATGAGGCAGAGTGAAAACAAGGCCACGAAGTCCCAATAAATAACATCAAGAGCTGACGTGGCCTTTGGAGGATGTGATAAAAAAGATTTTTCAATTTCCAAGGACCCTAGGTCAAAACTAGTAAAAACAGGTTTAGTAGAAGTATTATATATATATATATACACTTCATTAAACTACAGTTAAAATCAACTCAAACTTGAATTCAACCCCTTTTTTAAATGCTTAAGAAAAGCTACTGGCCTAAGTTGACTAGGACAGCAATATAACCTAATTTGCATAAAGTATGGTTCAAAACATAAAAACTTTCTCAAAATAATTTCCTTTTGACTTTCTCTCTCAAGAACCCTCCCTCCTTCCATTCTGCAAGAGCTGCAAATTACTAGCATTTGATTTCATCGCATAATTCAATGATGGAAAGATAAATTATGTAGCAAACATGATTGGCAATAAGCTCAAAAAAGCCCAATGTTAACTTCATTTTTAAAAAATATTTTTATCCATGAATAAAAGCATTTTTTTGTATTTTCAGTTTCTTGGTTTATATAGTTTCCTCCCTCAATTGAAACCCCCACCCCGAAAGCCATTGGTAGCGCCACCTATTGGCGGAATGGCGGTACCTGCAACTCAATTTGATTAATGCCTGGCTTAAAAATCCAAGCAATGTGAATGCTGGTGGGTATTTGAGTTTGTTAAGGAATATCTATTACTATTAAGGTGGTGATAATGGCTCTGGAATTACGCTTTAAAGAGTCTTTATCTTTCAGACTCGCATGCTGAAATGGTTATGGAAGAAACAAAACTCCTGAAATGTACTTCAAAATAGTCCAATGGGGAGGGAGTAAAAACTGAACAGTGGGAGGTGGGTATGAACAAACAAAATTGGTCATAAGCTGATTACTATTGAACTTGGGTGAGAGAAACGTGGCACTACATCATTCTATTCTATTTCTGCAAAAAGCAACTGAAAATTATATATATATATATATTTTTTTAAGTTGGCTTCAGTATACTGCATCAGACTGAAATGTTCTGCAACCAGAAATCTGTGCAGAGCTAGAAGTTACAAATTTTAACATTTACAAGTAAAGGCTTTGTAGGAAAGTGTAAAAAACAAAACAAAACAAACAACAAAAAACACACATCCATATTATAACTGTCCACTGAATATAAACACAGAAAATGTAAATTGCTATGCACATCTTTGGCAGGAGCCCCAAACTGACACACCAACAAATGAACCAACAAAATAGAGTAACATCTTAGATGCAAGTATGAAGCAAAATGTCCTATGTTCAGCCTGGCCAACAAATACATATTTGAGCTCTTTCATTCAGGAAAATCAAGTTGTTTGAGACACACACACCACACACATGCACTGAAAGAGCTCAAATACATATTAATATTTAGAACATCTGTTATAAAGTATTAACACAAAGCAGTAACTTCAAATGGACTGAATTTCAATCTTAAGGAAGCAAAGGGTTTTAAAAGCCTCTTACTGCATCCTTATGTGCCAGGCTATGCTCTAGAAACTTTTATTCACTTATTCCACGGGGTCAGCATTTTTATCACCTTTACGTAGGTGAGGAAACTGAAGTTCGAAGAGGTTGGACAACTTGCCAAATTCAGTTTCGTCCTAGTTCTGTGCTACTTTCACTATAAGCAAATTTGGGCAATGTTGCTTAACGTGATTGTCCTCACATGATTAACAAAAGCATGGAAACCTAAGGTCTTTCCAGACATGAAATTGTACAATTTCACGAAGCCAGCAGCTGTCCCGCCCCCTCCTGACGCCTCCCCCGATCACACGCAGCCCTGTCTCTGAGAGTGGGGTCCGCCCTGCTGGAGGCTGCCCACCACACCTTGGCTGTGCTCTTCAGCTCCGAGATGTCCACAAACCACTGCTTGCTGGCACGAATAACCACTGGCTTCCTAGTCCTCCAGTCGTAGGGGTAGCTGTGCACCAATTTTTCCTCTTTCAGCAAATTCTCTGAAGCCTGGAGCATCTTTATAACTAAAAAAAAAAAAATCAGTAACAGTTTGCATCAGACATGATTTCAAGATGGTATGGAAATCCCAAATTCCCAGGGAGTTCCAAACCTGGACGAACAGGGGCCAGGAAGAGTGGCTGCCTGCCAGGTAGGAGAGGCATAACCCGGGAAATGTAGGGACCGAAAAACCTAAATCAGAATCCAAAGTAAGCCATTCCCTTCACTCCAAAGAGGAAAAGATGCATTCAGAATTCTACATTTGAAATTCAGAGTTATAATCTTGCACACCTGGGCTCTTAAAATGGCGTCTATGTATTTCAGAAGAAGCCAGATATAGTGAGTTGAATTTTGTCCCCCCAAGAGATCCTCAAGTCCTAACTCCTAGTACCTGTGAATGTGACCTTATTTGGAACCAGGGTCTTGGTAGATGTGTCAGTTACGATGAAGTCATGCTGGATTAGCATGAGCCCTAATTCCAATGCCTGGAGTCCTTATAAGAGGACAGGGTACACAGACACACAAGAGCAGAGAGGGTGTGGGACAAGGGAGGCAGAGATTGCAGTCACTCAGCTACAAACCACAGAACGGTTTAAATCCAGGGATTACCAGGAGCGCCCACAAACCGGAAGGGGCAAGGAAGGATTCTTCCAGAGAGCCCTCAGAGGGAGCACGGCCCTGCCACACCTTGACTTCAGATCACTAGTCTCTATACCTTGTAGTCTGAAGCCACTAAATTTATGGTAATGTGTCACAGTAGCCCTGGGAAACGAACACACCAGGTCTAAGTAGCCTAAGTCTTTAGTGTAGGCAGAGAAAGGTTTTCACATTATCTGCTCCCTGGATCCAGAATTCCAGAAAGGCAGAAAGACAGCTTAAGGATGGAGGACCCCCAAGTACATACACCACGGTGGAAGGCTGCGAAAGGAGCGGGGAGGGTCTGACCCACAGTCGGCATCCAGCCCCAAGCTGGCGATTAGCCTCGCGCAAACCCCACACAGCCACGCTCACCTCTGCATCCTAACACCCCGCACAGCCACGCTCACCTCTGCATCCTAACACCCCGCACAGCCACGCTCACCTCTGCATCCTAACACCCCGCACAGCCACGCTCACCTCTGCATCCTAACAGCATCGCTCCCTGTCCACCACCCCGATTTGGTTTGGGAGCGACCTCCAAGCCAGGGATGAAAAGCTCCCAAACTCCACTGCAGACCATGTGGCACAATGAGATACAATTCCAGCTCTTGTTTTTGTTGGAAGTGTAAGATGAAAGCATGAATCAAGGCTACTGCTGGCTACTTTTCCAAGAAGACAGATGTGTGACATCAACACTCACCCACATCGGTTCCCTCCTCGAGGACAGCCTTGTTTTGAAGTTCAGGACCCGCAGCCTCTGTGAAAATGCCATCTTCATCCACTAAACAATCCTGCAAAGTGTCATTTTCAACAATTGCGGTGTCCAGGCATTTTATTTTATGACAATAGCCAATAAAATATATACAAAACATCTTCTTCATGACATCGAAAATGTTGGGACTTGCTCAGTTACTAAGAAATGTGAATGTATACACTTACGTGGCTGAAGGCAAGGTATCTTAGCTAAAACAGAGATGTACAGTTTAATCACAAACATATATATTAAAAGTCAGTTTTAATTTGGTCTCTACTGTTTTATGGATTTTTGGCAACATACATGCACAGTGATGGCTTTCAAACTTGCCTTTAAATGGAAAAACTTGCTAAGTAATTGATGTGTGTAAAATAAATATAGATAAGACTTCTGTTTTAAAACAAACAAACAAAAAAAAACAAAGAGAAAAAGCCTGTTCTTTTCAACTAGTAAAATTCATTCGCCACTTTTCAAGGACTGAAAGTAACTTGTCTATGTGACTTCGTATTTGGGAAAAAAAACTGCCCCCAATTTAATATATATTCATCAATTTTAACTTTGTGCTGATTTAGTGTTAAGTCTAGGAAATCTTTCTCAATTAGTATGAATTAATGAAGCTTTCATGTGTTGCACAAACCGGAGCCTTTCACAATTCTGATGACAAAAATGACAGTTTATTATCAGAAAATAAAGGTGTTAGCTGAATTTATCACTTAACTCTACAAAAGCAGTCATGGAAATGGAAGAAAGCGGACGTACCATGGACAAGTTGTGCTGGGAAGCGACACTGTAATCTTCCATCCCGTGAGCTGGGGCGGTGTGAACCAGCCCTGTTCCTTTGGTCATGGTCACATGATTTGCAGGTAAAAGAGGCGAGACTTTATCGGGAATTAGAGGATGACTACATGTACCATTTTCCAAATCAGTACCTAAGGGCAAAAGAAAGCACAGGTAAGAATCATCTTGATGGTCAATTTTCCCTCTTCAACTAGAACAGCAATAGATCAGGTGAGAAGGGCGCCCTCTGGAACAGCACCCCCTTCCATCCCCTTCACTTGCTCTGTGAGCTTCAGGGATAGTAAGAAGCAATATATTTATTTTTTTCTGCAAAGAAAACCTATAAACGATTCCATTGTAGCTGCCCAACATTCCTACTATGTTAGAAAGTGCCAGTCTGGTTTGCCAGGGATGACAAGTACATAATTTATTCAATTTCCTTAGTAAAATCACATACCAAGTATAAATTTAGTTACTTCCTTCCTTGCTCTTTGGATTACATAGGATAAAAAGAATTCTACCAATTTAATTTTGGGTATTTGTATGTTCTACAACCTATAAAGAACATTTGTCCAACTTTACGTTGGATATTTGCCAGAAATTTTTTTCATCTGTTGTGTCTTTGTCAATGGTTCATACTTTGCTATACTCCTGTCTCGTTCAATCTATATTCTCCTTCAGTGGAATCACCATCAAATGTATTTTAGACAGGCTGAAACCACTGTCTGTTTTCATTCAGAACGAGCCATGTTCAGCAAAGCATTTAACCCAATATGTTGATGACTGTGATGGTCGGGATATCTATAATTCTTCACCTGAGAATGTTGAGGTAACCTCAAATGTTGTTTTCAAAGCAGAACCAACAGATGTCACTTTATCTGCGGCCAGTACATATTGGTCTCCAGAATTGGAACACTTCACAAGGGCGTACCTGAAATAGAAATTTGGGATAAAATTGCTAACAATGAGAAAAGAAAAGCCACAGGTAATATTTAAAATATTTTACAACATTTTAGAAAAACTAACTGCAAAATCAAAAAAGGTACTATACTGAGAGGACTTTATCCCTTAATTTTCTGAAAAAAAGCTGGAAACAAGATCTTAAAATCTATATGAACATAGTTAAGTTATAACTCATTAACCTTTAACAAGCTAATGAGGACAAAATACGAAATAATGCTGAAGATGGAATAGATCCTTTCTGTGGACAAAACAGAAAGTGCATTACTGTACCTACTTTGCATCTGGCATGTAGCAAACAGCCTGGTTGGCTGGAATTGTCCAAGGCTGTGTGGTCCAGACTAAAACGCTAACTGGAGATGACCCATCTATGAAGATAAAATTACCAATATGTTCACAGTGGCTACAATTCCATAACTTGAGAAAATTTGAGCAATGAATAAATCATACCTATAAGAGATGCCAACTTTGGAGCAGGTTTCAAGAGAGGGAATTTTACATATATTGAGCGACTGACATGCTCAGGACTGTATTCCAATTCTGCTTCAGCCAATGCGGTCCTGAGGTTTAAGAACATCAGACATGAGTATTTGGAAGCCTCACAAAATTTCTCCCTTTAATAAACAAAAACACGTAAATACCTTGATGAAGGGGACCAAAACACAGGTTTGTAAGATCGATAAATCAGGCCCTATACAAAAAAAATAATAAAAAAGACAAAGGTATTATATGAAAGCTGGAATTTTTTAACATAATCTAACACATGTGAGAGGGAAAAATATTTCATTACCTTCTCATACATTTGGTAGAAAATTCTCAACTGCTTGGCCTCATATTTTCCATCAAATGTATAGTAGCAATTATTCCAATCTGCCATTATTCCCCAACGAATAAAAGCTGATCTCTGTTTCTCAATTGCTGCCTTAGCAAATGATCTAGCTATAAAAAATAAAGGAACAACAAAAAAAAGCTTTTGAAAACCAGTAAATTCAAATTCTTAAACATGGTTTAGCATGTATCTCTCTAAATGCAGGGATTGCACACAGTTTAGACTATAAAATTTATTTAATAGGAAAGTTATTTTGAAAGTTTAAGGAGTTCAAACTCAAATTGACTACAATTTCAAAAGTTAAAATTGTTACCATCTTCTCTATTTTCCAGATTTTATACAATGACCTTACTTTTAGAAAAAAATACAATAGAAAAGTTATTCCTCAAATTTCATTTAAAAAAAATATTAAAGACTATATTTCATTATATAAAAGTTAATCAGTATATGTAATCAATACCAGTAACTTTCAAAAGGAAGTAAAAAGTCTTCACAATCATATCCTAATATACAATAGTTTAACATACACAAATACAAGAGTCCTTGCTGATCTAATCTACTGAAGAATCAAATAAGAGATAAACTATATTTGTATTTTGGAATTTACTTTTGTTTTATCACCTGAAATAGGTTAACAGCTCTAGGCAGGAAAAATAAATAAAAACATTGACCAAAATAACTTCACAAAACATAGTGATTAAAGAACGAAAAAAATATACTTTAAAATGCGGACAAATCTTTCCTTTAATCACTGACTATAAGTTCTCACAAAGGGCAATTTAAAAATTTTGATTTTTCTGTGACAGAAAATGGTTTCCAGTAGATCTCATTGTAACAAAAAACAAAACAAAACAAAAACAATACAAAATATAATAGGTCTCTTTGATAAAGCCCAGTTTCCAAGGAACCAGTGTTTATAAACACCATGTTAAAACAGAAACTGAGATTACCCACCTTTCTCTCTAATTTCCATTGCTGAAAGATTCTGAGCTTTTCCACCAAGTTCTGACAATACTTTTATTTCAATGGGTAACCCATGACAATCCCAGCCTGGCACAAAATGTACTTTGGAACCTCTCATCATATGGTATCGATTGGCTATATCTTTCAAAATCTGCAAAAGAAAAATGCTAATTATCATTCACCCATGAAGCAGGTATCCAACAATTTATAGTACTAATATTTTAAAAAATTGAGAAAGCTTAATTTTAAAAGGATTTACATAAAGTAACCTATTAAATGTCCTATTCGAGTTCTACATAAATACAAGAATAACAGATATCTGAAGTTTTAAAATGCCTTAATCACCCAAAAGAAGTCGAAGAATAGGAATAAAGATTTCAAAGTAGAAAACATTATGCCCCAAATTACTAATTTGTTTGGAATATGCAAATAAACAGCTTATACTACCTGTTTAAGAATTTTAATTGTCTTAACCACTATGCTATCTATATACTTGTAACCAACACAAAATACTGAACGTAAATTATAATTGAAAAAAAATTCTTAAAGAATTTTAACCTTTTAACAACCAGAGTCAATTACAAATTTGTTTTAACCTTGTGGAAAACATAATTAACATGAATAATTCAATATTCCTTTTTTGCAGGGGCAGTAATGCCAAACGAATTAAAATAAAAAAAAACCTCAAGGAGAGTAGTGAAATATGATAATTATTTAACCTAATAGAGGTGAGAAATATGAATCAGTAATGAAAGATGAGTTCATAAATAGCCTGCAATGAAAGTAATTGTTTCCTAGGTAAACACCATTTAACTACTAGAAGCTCAAGGTAATCATGGTACAATCATTCTTACCCTTCATGATGGAAAGCAGAGAGAAAATCTTGACCGATGCACAGGAAAGTCAAGTGAATTCTCTAAGCAGAGAACCCACAGTTCTTCCTCATTTACTATATAAAACCAACATACTAGCCACTCCTCAAAAACAAACACACAAAACACCCTGGACAATGTAGGCTGATACACTATCTCCCCTCCAAATGTCTATTTAATATCTCCTCCTGAATGTCTCATCTCACTTCAAAGTTAACATGCCAAGATCCAAAATCCTGATCTTCCTCCCCAAAATGATCCTCCCATGGTCTTCTCCAACTCAGGCAACTCTGTCCTAAGTGTTCAAGACAAATCCCTTGAAAGCATCCTTGACTCTTCTCTTTGATATTCTACGTCTAGCCCATAAGCAATTGCTGTCAGCTCCTGCAAACTACACCTACGATCTATTTCTGTCTCTCCCACCTCTTGATTAATTACCTTATTTAAAGCATGTCCAACATGTGCATCACCATTTGCATAAGGAGGTCCATCGTGAAGACAAAATTCCGTCTTTACTTTTCTTTCTCTTTGCCACGAATAAAGTTCTGAAAATCCACATTTCTGTTTAAAAAGAGCGAGGATGTCTGAGCATCGTGTGAACACATACTCCTGAGTCTTACCCTAATAGCCCGCAGCTATTTATCTCATTCCGATGTGTTCAGCTCTAAAACACCAGTGATGAGGTTTCTAAATGGCATGTCTAGTTTTCTTTTTATTTTCATTGAATTTATTGGGGTGGTGTTGGTTAGTAAAAGTATAGAGGTTCCAAGTGTATGTACACTTCTGTAATGTTATACTGTGTGTTCATAACTCAGTCAAGTCTCCTTCCATCACCATTTATCCCCTGTTCATCCTCTCACCCCGCCCCCCCCACCTCTCTCCTCTGGTAACCACCATACTCTTGTCTATTAGGGTGTTTTTATTTTTTTCTTAACCCCTTCACCTTTTTCACCCAGCCTCCCAAACCCCATCCCCTGACAGCTGAGTACTCCTCTTTTAAAACCTTCCAAGAAGTCTCCTCCAAAGACTTCTGATGAATTCCCAGCTCTAAATAGCACACAGGACCACATAAAGGTTTAGGACCATTAAATTCTTGGACAGTCTTTCAAGCACTCCCCACCACTCATACCTATTCTTGCTATCCTTTAATCTGAACACCTCCAAATCACTTGCTGCAATCTGCGTGTGGCCTTGGCCTGTCTCCACATTTGAAAACATGTTATTATTCACTGGTGTGAAGATGAATGAAATGAGAGGGCATTTGAAACTGCCCCAGTTCCTCGCATACAGACAGTACTAGGTAAAACACTTGTAAAACTTAATGGTCAAAACAGGTGGATGAGGCTACGACTGTGAGGACTGTCATATTGAAGGTAAGCATATTTACTGAAGCCATATACCCTGAGGGTCAAGGATTTTTCTAGAACTAGGAGAAACTCACAAGGGAATCTCTGCCCTGAGGAAATTCAGTTTAATACAGCAGGCACACCCCCAGTCTAGGAAGGGAAATCAGAGGAAGTGAGTGAGTTCGCTACCTCGTCCTGCCAACGAGTTAATTCCAACTAGGGACCGACTAATACCACGAAAGTGAGCTTCCACTTGTCCTCATAATCAAATTTTCATTGATACGTATAGATGTTAATTTACTTTTTACAGGTCACTGGAAAAGTGTCCACATTGTACCTGTTTTGCCAAAGCTGAAAACCGGACTTACATTTAACCCGTGCTGCTTTGGGAGCATCCTGGTTTCTCCCTTAACATTCGGCTTTTGGTTCTGCCTCCAGCTAGGGACTTACCTCCAAGTTTCTTCCCTAAAGTTTTCTGACAGTAAAACCCGTGGGGAGCGGAGGGTTTCCATCCTCGGGTCACACCCCCATCCCGCAAAGGGGCCTGGAGCCCGCGGCCCTGTCCCACCCCGCCCGGCGTGGCTGCCCGACACCCCGGCTCCCCGGCTCCGGGCTGGGTCGGGCCTCCCTCCCGCGTCCCGCTCGCGCGGCACAGAGGCGGGGCCGCACCTGCTGGATGTCCAGCTCCAGGTCGGGCTGCTGGCGGCCCAGTAGTTTCATGGGGAAGCTGGTCTGGGGCAGCAGCACCGTGTCCCGATACCTGCCATTACTCGAGTTCTGCAGCTGGTTACTGGCCCCGGCGACTGATCGTACCAAGAGCCGCCCCGAAGTCCCCCGCCGCCCCGGGCGACACCGCAGGCAGGGGGGTCCCCAGAGATTTCGGGCGGCAGCCAGGGCCGCCGGGCCCGAACCGCGAGGGCTCAGCCCCCAATGCATGCGGGCCGACCCCAGCCTCCCCGCTGTTTGCCGGGTCCCTGGCCCCCTCCCACCCCTGCTCGGAGAAACCCGGACCCCAGAAAAACCTCCGCCAGCCGAGTGGGAGTGCGCACGCGCGCGCAGGGCCTGGGAGGGGACCGAAGCGCGACCTCCAGCGTCCGCGACAGCTCGGCCGGTTCCGGGTCTTCGCTGCAGCCGCGGGGGCCCGGCTGGCTCCGAGGGGTGCGGCTAAGTGTGGCCGCCACTAGGACTCTTCTGTCAATCACAGCTCTGCCTCATGACAAAATATATATACATTTTTTAAATTTGACCCAATTTATCCAAGATAGTGTCACTTCAACATGTAATTTATACAAATTATAAATTCGTATAAATGTATTCTCTCTTCAAATACTGCTAAGTCTTAGAGGTTTGGTATGTGTTCCACACATACTGCACACCGCAATTTGAGCCAATTGAAAGGCTTGTCTCTAAAAAACAAGACAAAGCTGATGAATTGGGTGAAGCTAGAACAGGTGTGAAATGGTGGGGGACACGTGTAAAAATGTATAAGGACTCTGTGCTTATTTCGAGTTTTCCTGTGTCTAAACTCCAAAACTAGAGGGTATATACTATGCTCTGCATCATCCAGAGATAAAAAGCAAGACTCCAAACTAAGGACCCACGCTCTAAGAAAAGTCCTGGACGCTGTGTATTGTTTGCCTTTTATGTTAATTTTAAAAAGATTTTATTAATTTTTTTAGAGATTGGGGAAGGGAGAGGGGCAGAGAGGGAGAGAGACATCCATGTGTGGTTGCCTTTCACCTGCCTCCAGCAGGGCACCTGGCTGGAGACCTGGCTTGCAACCTGGTCATGTGCCCTGGCTGGGAATCGAACCAGCGACCTTTGGGTTTGCAGGCCGGCGCCTTACCCACTGTGCCACCAGCCAGGGCCTGCATTTCATTTTTAACGACGGGAATATCGTTAGGAGATACTGAATTTTAAAACGTTTAAAAATAAAGTGGTCCTTTTATCGTCCGCAAATGCAAAAGGTCTCAGACCCGTTTAAGAATAAGATGAATGCTTTTTAAAATCATCTTCTTTTTAAAGGGAAGCAACTAGTACAATTTGCATCGAGGGTTTTGCTGTTGGGTTAACCCTGACGAGGTCCCTCCGCCGCAGGGCATGTCAGTGAACAGTACACGAGTGAAGTGCGCGTGCAAAGTGGGCTGGAAGACGCAGGGAAGGAGCGTGAATCTTTAAAAGGAGATACTTGTTCACTTTGGAGTCCCAGCGCCCGGGTCCACCGAGGGCTTGGAGAAAACACGGAGAAGCGGAGTTGCCCGCGGATCGGGAGTCGGACGGGGCTGCGGCGACGCGGCCGCTCTGCGCCGGCGCCGAATTTGCCGCATGCGCGGTAGCTGAGGGCCGGTTGCAAGACGTGCAGGGGACACAGAGGGAAAGCGGTGCTGGACGGAACTGCGAGGGACAGGTTGCTAAATAACGGCTTCGGGGGTTATTCCTCCAGTGTCTTCCGCCTGGCTTTGTTCCGGGTTTGTCACCGTAAGTTTCCCTGCTGCGGGGCAGGGCGAGGGCGGATCCTGGGCGGCTCCGAGTCCTTCCAGGGTCCCCAACTCCGCCCCTTTGCACACATTTGCGGGGGATGCAAGGGATTTATGTTCCAAAAGGTTACCGAGCATCTGCGTCTGCAGATACTCCAGTTTCGGGCCTAGATTCGTGAGGGGCAGCGTTGTCATCGTGTAGCTGTGATTTTAGTTCCGTGCTCCGGGGTCTTTAAGGCTCTACCTTGTGAGAATAAAGTAGGGAAACCTAGGCTGTGCGTTTAACGCATCCAAATGGAGAGACTTACACCTAAAATCAGATTTCATTAAAATAGCAGTCATTCTTCCTGCTGTCTTTCCTACATAGTTGTAGGGTTGCTTGAGGTTCGTTTTCCTGAAAATGTGCATAACTGCTTGTTCAAAACGTGTACATTTTGCTTCTAATACGATTTTTATAACCTTTCCAAGAGGTTTCGCCACCTGACGTCCATACTAATAGTTCCTAGGACGATGTGTCCTCACCCTTGAGCCAAATCGGGCAGACTTTCTTCTCTATGCCAATTTCATGGATTTACCAGTCATTACTTTGCTTTTTCTAGGAATTGCCTGTTCGTGTCCTTTGCTCAGTTTTCTATTGGATTATTCGTCTTTTGGAATAATCCAATATTGGTATATAAAAGCCCTTTTACATAACAAAAATGAGCTTGTGTCTAGTACGTGGTACAACATTTTTCTTTGTGTTTGTCATTCATCTTTTCGCATTGTTTATGGTATTTTAATTATATAAGTGTTTAAGTTATTTTGTGGTCAAGCGTATCAGTGTTTTTTTTTTTTTTTAAAGATTTTATTTCATTATTTTTAGAAAGAGGGGATGGGAGAGAGGCAGAGAGGGAGACAGACATCAATGTACGGTTGCGTTTCACCTGCCTCCAGCCACAGACCTGACTGGAGACCTGGTTTGCAATCTGGTTATGTGCCCTGGCTGGGGAATCGAACCTGCGACCTTTGGGTTCGCAGGCCGGCGCCTTAACCACTGTGCTACCAGCCAGGTCAGTGTATTTTTAAAAAAGATTTTATTCATTATTTTCAGAGACAAGGGCAGGGAGGAAGGAAGAAAGGGAGAGAAACATCAATGTATGGTTGCCGTTCACCTGCCTCCAGCTAAGGACCTGGCTGGAGACTTGGCTTGCAACCTGGTTACGTGCCCTGGCAGGGAGTCGAACCCATGACTTTTGGGTTCATGGGCCGGAGGAGCCTTATTCACTGAGTCACACCATCAGTGTATTCTTTTATAGAGTTTTGGTTTTTGTCAATGTTTTATAAGTCCTTTACCAAATTTATAAAACTTTTCACCCAAGTTTTACTCCTGTGCTTTTATAGTTTCAGTCTGTGCTTTTAAAATCATGTACTGATCTGGAATTTATATTAATATAAAGAATGCAAAAAGGATCCAACATTTTTTAAATTACCAATTTCCCCAGTATTTATGCATAATTAATCCCCCCCGCCCCCAATGATTTGAAATACTAGCTTTGTTGCATTTGGATCTATCTATGAAATTTATTTGATTCCATTAATTTGTCTCTAATTCTGCACAGGACTAAGCTATTTTAATTACTGTAATTTTGTATCATATTTTGGTAACTGGTAAGGGAGAACATCTCTGCTAATTGTTCTTTTTTCAGTATTTGCTCTGTTATGCTCACATTTTTATACTTCCAGATGACCTTGAACTCTAGCATCATTTATTTTTATCTTGAATTCATTAATCCTCATATACTCATCACCTTTATACTGAATTCTCTGTCTATGGAAGAAATAAATTAAAAAATGATTCCTGTTATTTTTATCCTTCTGAACTAGCCATGTTGGTGACTCTGAAGACTTCTCAAAAGATGGGATGTGAGGTTGATGGCCACAAGTATTAACAACCTGTTTTTTATAAATAATCTAAGCTCCAAGCCCAAAATAGGATTTAAAAGAAGCTGTGCTTTGATTCAGCATCATATTGGTAATTACAATACATCTTCAGGGTCAAAATAACACCTCAAAAGCTACAGGAATGTTTTAGCCAGTATCATTCATTCAGTGCTTACCTTGGGCCAGGGACTGTCTTGAGTGCCTTGTGCCTTATGTGAGCTTCTTGTTTAGTGATGACTATGACATGCTCTGGTACTATTGTTTGGCTCCATTTTATAGGTTGAGGCACAGAGAAGTTAAGGTCACACAGCCAATGTGTCAGAGCCATGATCTGGGTGCAGGAAATTGGCCTCAGTGCCCGTGCCTTCAACCACTGTGCTGTTTTTTGAGGAAGTTGGCAGAAGGCAGATCAGTTTCCCTCACTGTATGGTGGTGTTCTAACTTTTCAGGGGTATCATTTACCTTTGAACTCGTTAAGCAAAAGGTAGTGTTTTAGGACCCAGAGGTGTAAAAATGGTAAAGAAGGAAGTCCAGTGAGTTCATTCTGAACTGCTATAAGGAAGTTCACTTGCAGGTAGCTTTTTGGACTTGTTCTGTAATCCACCTTCACCAGCAGCAGGTAATTCTCATTTGGGATCTGGGAAGGGTCACAAAAGGCTAATAGGAACCTCTTTTACAGATTTCGTAATTTGGTAATTGGCTACATTTTCTTTATACAAAGAGCCATAATTATCTTCATTTGTTTAAAACATATGTAAGAAAAGTAGTAGGGCTAGGGGACAGTAATATTTCATTTCTGATTCTGTTTGGACCAAAGAAATACTGCAGAGAAAATGGTAGAAATGTTTTCTCATTTGCCAACTCAAAGTGATTTATAGGATCTGTTCATAAACCATCGTGTGCTTTGCACCAAATCTAACTTCTTACGTTCACGTAAAACTGGTGTCAACTTTAATGGCGGTTCATCCATATGGTATACATTTTACAAAGGATGTGGTAGAAAGACAAAACCTAAATGTTTTTCTTCAGGAGAAAATGCCGTGGACTTGGCAAACGGAAAGGCAAGTGGTTTACTCATGCATGAATCTGACAAGGTTGTAAAGGTGGTTCCACTGGCTCAAAGGTAAATAATACCTGTGCACAGGTAGAACAGCAACATACAGGGAGGGAAACTGATCCTCCCTTCGTAAAGGCCATCTTCTGTAAGGTGGGGGCTCAATGTGTGCCCCAACACAGTAAAAACACCTTCGGTGGCTGAGACACCCAGATGGTATGTACCACCTTTCCCTGTACAGAGTGAATCAGATGCACGGCTGCTTATGGACAGAAGGGAGCAGAGGGTAGGCCTTCTGTTTTCTATTTGAGGTGTTTCCGAAATAGTAATTATCGTAACCCATTTTCCCCCATGTAACACCCGGTATGTCAAGAAAATGAATACAGCTTGACAATGATGTAATAAGATAAATAATTTCAATACCCTGAAACCCACTTTATTTTCATCTTAATAGGTCACTGTGTGGTGATCATTACCTTTTAGTTTGCGTTGGGTTTCAAACACTTATTTATTGCCTCATTGATGTTTATAATCTCTGTGAATAGAATGTGGATGAGAGTAAAGAGATGTAGGGAGGCTAAAAGGCCCATCAGATCCAATAAACAGAAATTTTGGTAGAATGGCGAATACTGCTAAATTGAGGTCAATAATGTCTATATTGTGTTCCCTTCTTGCACAGAAATAATCTTACTTTGACTTGATTAGAGTGGGCGACCTTTGTCGTAGGTTGGTTCTCCCTCAGTACAGGAGGATTATTGGGGAGTGTTGTTGGGATCACCTGTGGGAGGGAAGGGACGAGGTAGGAATGTGCAGGGGCAGAGGCAGCCCCCTCTAAGGCCTCAGCTGACCACGCTGGGCAGTCAGAAGCTGGGAGGGCCCGTCCGAGTTGGAGCAGCTGCCCAGTTGAGGTAGAACGCAGCCTCTACTGCACATCCTGTTGTGGACCAGTATCAGGTAAAGTGGCTCTTCCTAACAGTGGGAACATTCAGCAGCTGCGAAAATGGGTCCTTCAGCCCTAAAGGGAATCTAGGGGGTGCATTTCAGCATCAGAACAGTCATTAACATGGTAGGATTTGCGTTTGTACTTTCAAAGATGAATATATTTGTTCCTAAAGGCTGTTCCCTCCATATATATGTATTTTTAACTGGGCCAGGAACTACTCTGACATCGTTACTTTTCTACTTGATTGGTCCTCCCTCCATTTAGTTATCCTGCTTATTTTATTCTCTCTATTGGGCTACTAATAAGAATGGCAGTAGGTAACCAGCAGAGATTAAATTGTATTTAATCTCTGAAAGAATATTCATTGATTTGCCAGAACTGCTTGTAATCACATGCAGTCCATCCCCTTTGTACCCACATCCCTTATGCTGTGCACACACCTCTTGGCATTTACCAGTTTTATGTTATAGGCAAACGTTATTTATTTTCTGCCCCTGAAGCACCTTCCGCAGTCTTGGCACATTCCACACTGCACACATAAACCTTTTTTGCCCTGCTGGTGTGGTGGATATGGCACCATGAACCAAAGGGTTAGTCTGTTGGATTCCCAGTCAGGGCACATACCTGGGTTGCAAGCCAGTTCTCCAGCCCAGTCCTCAGCTGGAGGCACATGAAAGGCAGCCATACATTGATGTTTCCCTCCCGTCCCCTTTCTCTAAAAAATAATAAATAAAATATTTTTAAAAATCAAACATTTTCGTGGTGCTCGTAGGCCTGGGCCAGTTTCCCCCATTCTTCAAAATGCCCCACCTGCAGGGAAATAAAACCATGGAATTGATTGAGAGCTAACACTGAAATGGAGACTCTTTAAGTCTCCTTTAAGAATCTCTACCTCTACCACAGGCCAAGTGAGCACACAATAGATAAGTGTTGAATTGAATTCAAGTAAACAAAACCAGTAGTTGGCTTTGAAAGTAACAGAACCTTTTTCTCCGTTTCCCTTCAGGGTTTATCATGGCTTCCGGTCACACTGTGCTCATGCGGTTGGTGGCCTCCGCGTATTCAATTGCTCAGAAGGCAGGGACAATAGTCAGACGGGTCATTGCAGAAGGAGACCTGGGGATCGTGGAGAAGGTGCTGAAAATCCCATCCAGCTTCTCAACCAGCTTCATGTTTGTTCCTTGAGGTTTAGCCATAGAAGTTGATTTTTGCAATCATTCCTTATCTAGTTACAAAGCATTGTTTTAAAAAAATCCCCTATTTCAGTTCATAGAATCCGTAAACTTACCTAACAAGGCACATGTAAACTGCAATCTGTGGTAATTCCCTGAAAGCAAACTGACAGAGCAGGTTTTGGCTGTCATCGATTCTAAGATTTTCCACTTGGAACATGGCTGCCTTATTTATGAATTGAGTGAGTGCCAAAAGTGAGCTATGTATTAAATATTACAGTTTTTCTTTTTTATATTTCAGAAATAGAAATTTTGTTCTGTATACCAGGGTATTGCCCTGAGGACCCCTAAAATTACTAGGGTTGGGATTAGTGAGTGAAAGAAATCCTGTAAAGAATACTTTTCAGATAATTAAAGGTACAGTTTAATTCAAACGATATGCACACTGATGCTTTAGGAATCAGCGGATGACACTTCTTACTGACTGTTAAAATTTGCCTTCTTCATCACAGACTAGTGCCACCGACCTGCAGACCAAAGCTGACCGCTTGGCACAGCTGAGCATATGCTCTTCGCTGGCACGGAAGTTCCCCAAACTGACAATCATAGGGGAAGAGGTGAGACTTGTCAGTGATGTGTTGCAGTATTTTTTAGTGCCTGTTTACCATATGGATATATAATTGCCACTTTAATGATTTACATACCACTACTATGACTTCAAGCTTTCTACCCAGTATTCTAACACAGAAATCATTATATTCCTTGGACTTGAAGGAGATGTCTGATTATAAAATATTTTGGTCTATTTTTAGGCCAGATGTCTTGATTCTTGACCATTGAAGATGTGGTTTGTATTATAATAAATAGTAAGCATACAGACTTTAAGACGGGCAGAGTTCTAGAATTTTAGAATAAAATGGATTTTGTTTCTCTGTTTTTTGTTTTAAATTAGGCCTTCCTTACACAGTAATTCAAAGATGGCAACACTGTATATATAGGTGAAGGAATTAACATTTCATGTGATTGAGAGAGAAGTATTTGATGTTAAAACCACTTATTTTGAAAAGTTTGTAATACTTAAAAATTCTATTCTTTCTAAGCCCTGGCTGGCATAGCTCAGTGGATTGAGTACTGGCCTGTGAATCCAAGTGTTGCTGGTTCGATTCCCCAGCCAGGGCACATACCCAGGTTGCAAGCCAGGTTTCCAGGCAGGTCCTCAGCTGGAGGCAGGTGAAAGGCAACCATACAGTGATATTTCTCTCCCTTTCTTCCTTCTTTCCCCTCTCTCTAAAAATGAATAAAATCTTTAAAAAAAAATCAATTTCTTTCTAAACTGTTCAGGATAATGGAGCTGGGACTCTATAATCAACTTGAATCAGCTGTTATCTGGTTGTGTTTGCACTTTTATTTGGTTTATTGTAAAGCTCTAAGCAGAAATGGCAAGAGTAATGAAAACTGTGACACTGCACTCCTTTTTCAGTGACACAGGTGCTCTGTAAACACTCAGTGGCACCATCAATCCATGTTCTCTGCTGCAGGATCTGCCTTGCGAAGACGTGGATCAAGAGCTGATTGAGGATGGTCAGTGGGAGGAAATACTCAGGCAACCATGCCCATCACAGTACAGCACCGTCAAAGAGGAAGATGTATGATCCATGCGTTTCCATTACTCTCTGTTAATCTCTGTTTTTAATGATGAAAAGTTGGTAGTTATGAAATAGAGGCCACCAGGAACTTGAAAACATTCAGAGCCAATGTAGAGTATCAGGCAGCCACATGGAATGTATGACCAGTTAATTTAGCATTTAGCTTCTCCTGCCTTTGATGTCTTTTTCACTCTAACGTGATTATTAAAAATGCTTTTAGGGAGAAAATCTAGTTTTTTATTTAGTAGATTTGGTAGGAAAACATTTCATTGGCAAGTGGGGCTGGAAGGAGATGAAACAGATCACTACCTTATATTTTTTGGAAGGCCATGAAAATCAACTTGCTTTTTCTAGTTGCGTAAACCTGTGAACTCAGGTAACTATCATGCTTCTTTAATTTTCTAACTTTAATCTGTTTAACACACATTCATTGAATAGTATGGCCATAGACACTTCACTCTGGGGTGTGAAGGAAACGGAAAATGAGACAGGTGGTCTTTCATCAGAAGTGTATTTACTGATAAGTTCACATTAAGTATTATAAGCCAGTGGTTAATGGCCGCCTGTCCTGAATCAGGTTAAAAGTCCTTAGGAGAAGGGTGGTCCTTTATTGTCTATTGTCAGTAACATAACCATTTATTTTTGTTTGCCCTATATAAACAGTGACTTAAAGTTAAATCAACATTTACATATAAAATGAGTAGCAACCACACATTGTTCAAAACATTTTGGTGCCACTTGAAAGTTTCCCCATGTCACCACCCAGAGTTCAGCGTGTCCCTGGCATTGTGGTTAGTGTTCAGCTGATCATAGACTTTTATCACTTGAGCAGTTCACTGTTAAAACTCTTAAATCCCACTTTTTTCCAATTTAAGGGGACTTTTCCCATGATTACAAAACAATGAGGGTTTTTTTGTTTTTGTTTTTTATCCATTGTCACAAAATTGATAACATTGGCTTAAACTATTCATAATATAATTCCAAAAATTAGTCTATTTAAAAAATTTTTAATGTATTGAATGTTTAATTTGGGTATTTCCTTTTATTTTAGCTTGTGGTCTGGGTTGATCCTCTGGATGGTACCAAGGAATATACTGAAGGTTGGTAGCTCATATGTGTATTTGGAGCTGTAGGGTTGGTATATGATGTTGAGTATAAACATCTAACACTTCATAGGTTGTCTGGAAAGCCGGTATTATATTTTATGTCTGGCCCTAACGCTGAGTCTGTGTGCACTCTAGCTAACTTGTCACACATTAGTGATTGTCGAGACAGACAGAGAAAATTCGTCTCTTCATAGCACCTCTGCACACACAGCCTACCAGCCCCTCAGGTGACAGTAACTAACACACCAATGGGACCAGACCAAACCCTAGCATAGCTGCACTGCCCTGTTCCATTGCCACCCCTGCCCCCTGCCCCGCCACACTGTCCCCTCACCTGTGACCTGCTTTTTCTCTGTATGGCCTCACCTTTAAAGATGACTTTGGAAACAGGGCAATATTTCTCTTTCCAGATATGATAGGATTTGAGAAAAATAAGAAAGCAGCAAATTCAAATAAAATAGGTATCATTCAAATAAGAAAGACCAGGCCCAGCTCTGGCTGGTAGTACAGTGGATAAGGCGCTGGCCTGCGAACCCAAAAGTCACAGGTTCGATTCCCCAGCTAGGGCACATAACCAGGTTGCAAACCAGGTCTTTGGTCAGGCCTGTGGCCGGAGTCAGGTGAAATGCAACCATACGTTGATGTCTCTCTCCCTTCCCCTCTTTCTAAAAAAAATAATGAAATAAAATCTTTAAAAGAAATTGTTATAAAAAAGAAGAAAGAATGACCAGGCTCAGAGCCAGAGTTTTAGGTATTAGGAGCATAGTCTATAAGCTTTGAGTTTTATTTTTGAACTAAAGGTCTGCGTGTGTTTTTCTTACGATGCTTCTCAGCTTCAGAGGCTTGAAAAAAGAACATTTCTCATATTACTAGAGACAGCTTCCTCTGTCCTTGGATGAGACACAGCTGTAATGACTGGTCACGCAGTGTGTGTGCGCACACACGTGTGTATGTTGTGCACACACTAAGAACATCTGCACTGGGAAGCAGTCACGCACTAGACACGCCAGCGAACATGGGGTGTCCAGGTCTCCACCTCCCCGCCTGCGGAGATTTTCGTTCCCTGGCTCTGGCAGGAGCCTGAGAACCTGTGTTACAAAAATCTAAATCTAAACCTAATGCTGCTGATGGTCGCTGGACCCCGCTTCGATAAATTGTCCTGTAGAGGCTTAAGTTGCCAGAGCGGAGAGTAATCATGGAGTGGAGCGTGCCCTCGCAGGCGGGATTCATGGTGATGGCTGTGGAGTTGTGGCCGGTGTACTTGATCAGTTTCCCGGTGTACTAATGAGACCACGTGTGTTAGTTCAGTCAGGTGGTCACAGATCCTACTTCGAGGAGCACATGCTGCCAGAAGGTGTATTGATGGTGGGTGGGGCCTGGCAAATGCCTTACTTTTACTGCAACAATAACTTGGAGCAATTCCTGCGTTGCTGAGTCAGCATGAAAACGTTCCAGAATAATTGATCCTCATTTCTTCCTTCTAGGTCTTCTTGACAACGTTACAGTTCTTATTGGAATTGCTTATGAAGGGAAAGCCATAGCAGGAGTTATTAATCAGCCGTATTACAACTACCAGGTATCACTATAATTGACACAATTTTTTTTTTTTTTTTTTTTTTGCAATAAGGAGAGTTTATTTCTAAGCAGTCAGCTGAGGGGACAGGGAGAGAATCCAGCCCTGCTTTCCTCAGTCAGAAGAACTGATGGTGTTTAAGGAGTTTGACTGGGAGTTTCACCTGCGAAGGGAGAGGAACCGCACAACCCCACAATTGG
This sequence comes from Noctilio leporinus, assembly GCA_004026585.1. Classification (NCBI taxonomy): domain Eukaryota; kingdom Metazoa; phylum Chordata; class Mammalia; order Chiroptera; family Noctilionidae; genus Noctilio; species Noctilio leporinus. The sequence continues at coordinate 469,792 of PVIW01000126.1, forward strand.
GTGAAGGCGGCTGATGGTCCGGTGTGAGAGCGGTTTTTGCAGGACTCTTGCACGTTGCCATGTGTCTGAGGCGTCATCACCGGTCTGTGTGGACTGCGTGGAGTCTGCCTGGGCTTCCTCCGTGTCACCTTCAGATTCAGAGTCCTGGTTCCCAATGTTGGCAACAGCCAGATCCGTGTTCTAGGACCTCTGAGGCGCCTGCCCCTGTTTCCTTCCCTCTCAAATCACTTCTCGGGTGGGAAGCTGGGCATGAGGCCATGTGAGCAGGCTGTGGAGGGCCCAGGTGCCCGAAGCGCAGTCTCTGGCCACCGGCCAGTGAGGACGGAGGCCTCGCATGCACCCGGCTGCGCCTTCCTGCCTGCCTATGCGGACACGGGAGCCCCCAACAGCGGGGAGGTGAACGGGGTGGGCCACCAAAGTATTTTATTGGAAAATGATTTCAGTGCCATGCGATTCCTGATATCATCTCTTCCTGGTTTCTAGCTTGGTTGCACACGCATTTGTCTTTTCAAAGTACAGGTTCCCAGGTCACACCTAGGCATCAGCGCTTCTGGGGGCATTGGCCTCAGGGAAGTGGGTGCAATGCAGTATGTGACGTTTTTTATGTATGCCTTACGATTCACACACAGAAGTTTTGGAATTACTAGTGCGGTTCTTGATTAGTCTGGTCATTGAGACACCTGATTTACAGGTGGTTCTTCAAGCGCATTGGAGAAATGAACCATTTCAACTCCGAAAGATGCTAGCCATGTTGTTTCCCAGGTGATGCTATGTAGGACCTAAATGACAGTCACCATTGGTAACAGAACTAAAGATGCTTTCGTACTTTTTTCTTATTTTTCCTTCTATTCTACTTTGACTTCCTACTCTACTCCCAACAAATTGCCTTCCTTAGAAACAAGAGCTTCATGTAATTCCAAAGCAGGAATCACATGAAATCAACATCATTAAATCACATGAAATGTTAAAGGAAATTATTGAGAGAAATACTTAAGGTATTTACGTTGGTATGACCTTCATAGAACTTTGGAGAAACAAAATAACCAGAGTAGGGACTATTATTTGTGAATTTCCCATTTTAGTTAAGCTAAAATTGGACATGTTAAGTTTTAGTTAAGAGCAGGATTAATCTTCTAAGATAAATTTGTTCTGCTTTTGTATGATAACTTTATGAGCTTCTTAGGACTATTTAGCAATACTAATTATGCATTATTGGGAAAGTTCCTCATTAAGTATCCATTAATTCTTTCAATAAATATAAATACTTATATAGTAATATATAAGTATACTGTATAAATACTTATATAGTATTATAGGTAGACAGAAGTGTATGGTTATGTAAACTTTAAAATAATACTGTTATTTAAAAGTGACAATTCATAGATATAATGCATGTCTATTACTTAAACTTTTTAAGTTAACGCTGTTTCTCGAAAGATTTAATTCATAGATATAATGCATGGCTCCTCATCAAGAAAAGATATGAGTGCTTAGAAGTTGTTAATTGCCCTCACTTCTGAAATCTGGAAAATTGTATTCGTTTCTCACAGAACAATGAAAAGCGGAAGTTAAGGGAGCACAGGCATGAAGCGAAGGTGAGAAAAATAGCTAGAGTGTTGGCCTCACTATCGGCAGGAAACCTGTGCTACCAGCCAGTCATCCTCAAGCCCAGGTGTCAGGTCACCTCCGCCTGTCTCTCCGCTGCTTGACCTGTCCCTTCACCACGTTCCTGCCTGTACACTCGCGTTATCCTCCTTCTTCCTTCCCTCTCTTCTTATGCCTTAAAGTACGTGGCAACACGTAGAAAGTTGCTCGGCCCTGTTGGTAAGAATACTCAAGGCTGGATCTTCCATTTGAAATCGTCATCATCATCACTGCAATAGATAGTGTCTCAAGAGCTTACCGGACACTGCCAGGCTCAGGGTTCACGTGCATTATCTCATTTAATACTCACCATCCTTGTAGGAAACCCTTTCCCGACTTTAAAGAAAGAGAAACCAAAGCAAGTAACTTGCCCAAGGTCACCCAGTTTGTCCATAGCAGCTTGGGGCCTCAGCCCCCAGCCCGGGCTCTTCTGTGTTCTTCTGTGTTGCTCTCAAGACACTGAAGCTGGAACTGGCTTCTTAACCACTAGGAGACTTAGTTAACTCATCAGTAAGGTGAGACTTACTCTCATTACCTTCCGGAAGTTGGTGTGGAGTCTTTTAAGTGGAGAGGCAGTGAGAGTGGCTGCCTGGTGGAGCTGCCTGGTGCCACCCACCAGACGCCCATACTCTTTGCCTCCGTAGTCATTTATGTGACTTTTTCGAGACCAGAATACTTGTGTCCACGCTGTATTACTTTTCTGTCTTTTTTCAGAATAACTGGAAAGCTAAATAAGTACTTAAGAGTACGAAATTAATCTCATTGATTGATCCATCAGAAGCCTAATGAGCATGCAGAGCCTCCTCTGAGCCCATGTGTGTGTTTCCAGGGCCAGCCCTTCCCGTAGTGCAGACCCTGCGGGAACAGGATACACAGGGTTGGGTACTGAGCACCCAGGACTTGCTCTTTGGTGCAGTGGTGCACAGCCTCCAGCTGCTGGCTGCCTCCGGGCTGGCCTCCCCTGTGAAGCACTGTCTCCTCACCCATGACATCCTCCTTCCCAAGGCAGTCCGTTTCCAGTGGCTGATTCTTACAGGGTGTGCTGGCATTTCATCCCAGCTAGGTGCAGCCTGCAGGGCCGCTCCAGGGTAAGGCCTGCCCACAGGGTTGGCTGGAGCTGCTGTTGGCACTACATCACAGCTCAGTTCCCCTCCATCCACTCCTGCCGCCTCCCCCTCCGCGGTGCTGAACCGGGGCCTCCTCGGTAAACGTGCTGCCCGATTCAGGGCCTGCTCCCCAGGGAGCCCCACCTGCAGCACTGCCGGGCTCACAGCCGGGTCCACTGTAACAAGGGCCAGGGCGCTGCTGCGGGACAGCCTGCATGATGTGTCGGAAAGCATTTGACATGGACAGTCCAGTCTGATGAAGAGGACTATTGGCTTGGCCCCGGGATGACCCAAGTTTGCATATGATCTTCCTAGAGTCCTTGGTCAGGTTACTCAATAATTCCATTCTCTTTTTCTCATCTGGAAAATATGGATAATACCTACTTCATGGGGTTGCTGTGGAGATTAAATGAGGTAATACGTCAGCACTTAGTATGGTGCCTGCCTGGTACGTGTTAAGTTTTCAGTAAAACGTATGTCTGTATGTCTATAATACATGTCTATTGGGTTAAATAATGGCATTTTGAAGACTTCGTGGTAATTATTTTATGCATTCAGTTTTTCTATCCATGAAATAATGGTTATGTTTTTCTATGTGCGGTGCATAGTTACAACAATTCTTTGAGCTCTGCAAAGAAAAACACAGATTCTCAGATTATCATTGTCATTTGACGACCACTCATTGTCACTTGACTACCACAGTTGCCAGTAGAATCTTTGACCTTGACCCCCATTATCTATGGCTACCCTTCCACACCAGCCTGGTCCGGCATCCTCTCTCTGTGGCAGCAAAAGGCATTATCGCCATTACCTGCTCCTATGCCAACGTGATGGTTACTGAAGAGTGGTAACCAGTACATGGTGTTTCATTTCCTGGGGACTTCAGTACCTCTCGCAAACAGCTACCTGATACACAGTAATGAGCTTACTGCATGATTCAGAGAGCCCGGGAATTAGCCCACGCTGGTCCCTTTCCTGGGGGCTCCAGGGAACAACCGAAAGTTCCCCTCGGCACCTTTGAAACCCAACTATTAACCACAACAACAAGAGTAATCCATTGATTCCCTAGGGAAAATTTCTTTGTCAACAATGTTGCTTTTGTAGTTTATAACATCATGTATTTATGTTCTCAAAATTGTGGTGCTAATACAACTGTGTATTCTATCTAAGGCTAACATTTTCCTCCCGGTAACCCCAAACTGTGCTGTTGTTTCACCCGTTTCCCCAGGCAGGACCCGATGCTGTGCTGGGCAGGACAATCTGGGGCGTTTTAGGGTTAGGTGCCTTTGGCTTTCAGCTGAAAGAAGTGCCTGCTGGGAAACACATCGTCACCACCACCCGGTCCCACAGCAACAAGCTGGTGACGGACTGCGTCTCGGCCATGAACCCCGACCACGTGCTGCGCGTGGGAGGGGCTGGAAATAAGGTAGGAAGCCATCGCCACCCACTCTGAGATGTGGTGCTGTCGCTGAAGGAAATCCTGAGCTTTGAACAGATGTCAAGCAAGCATTTGAGAGGAGAGATGAAAGATTGTAATTTGCTACTCAATGTGCATTTCAGCGGCATTTGAATTTTTAAAAAAATGACGGTTCGATTCTCGTTTACCAGAGACAGTTCATTGGAAATATGTTACATGTCATTGTGCTAGGATCCCCTCCTCCCGCCAGCCCTGATTTCCACAAGGGCCCTCTTGGACTCCTCCTTGGCCTTTCTTACAGATTCCAGAGGTGGGCCTGCCCCCCGCCTTCCTGGATCCTCCCCAGGGTTTCACCCCGGCTTCCAGCCTCCTGAGCAAATTGTGAGGTTGAGCTAGGTCCCTAACCTTGCTGGCTCTCATCCATTTTCCCCTTAGCACCTCCCTGATGACACCCTCAGCCGCTTGGGGTCAGCCTGCCCCAGCGGAGCCCCCAGATGGACTCCTCTCCACTCCCTCCCTGCTCAGTGGCATCACCGTTTTCCTGGGTGGTCCAGCCAGACACCTACGTGTCATCCTAGATGCCTCCTTTCCTCACGTCCTGTTGTCCTGATTCTTCTCCAGTGTCCCATGTCCATTCAACTGCCAGCACCCAAGGGGAAGACTGTCATCACCCCTCACCAGACTTGCAGTGGCTTCCAGAATGGTTTCCCTGTTTGACCTCCATCTTCAGGGTGCCCCCAAAGCACTTAAAAATGCACGTGTCACTCCCCTGCCCAAATCTGTGGGTGACTCCCTTTCACAGCCACTTAAAATCTAAGCCTAAAAGAATAGGCTGTAATAAATTCTGCTGTGTCCTGGCCCTGAGCATCCCCAAGCCCCATCACCTGCCATCCAAGTCACACCGAGGCTGTACTGCTGGTGAACTGCATGTAGTCCTAGTACATGCTTATTTCACACTTGAGTGCCTGGCACCAGGAGGCCAAATAGCATTTATTGCACCGAATGGAATTCATTTCTCTTTTTGGAAGCATTAATTACTACTTTTAGATTTTCTAAACACATTTACTGATAAGAAGATAAAATCATTTAAAAATTATGTTTTGGGCCCTGGCTGGTGGCACAGTGGATAAGGCACTGGCCTGCAAGCCAAGAGGTCACTGGTTCGATTCCCAGTCAGGGCACATTACCAGGTTGCAAGCCAGGTCTCCAGCTAGGTCCCCAGCTGGAGGCAGGTGAAAGGCAACCATACATTGATGTCTCTCCCTCTCTGCCTCTCTCCCTTCCCCTCTCTCTAAAAATAATAAATAAAACCTTTAAGAAAAAAATCATGCTTTGGAAAAAAATCTGAAACATTTCAAAGGATAAATATACTGCTATTCATCTTAAGATGAGTCCTCTTTGCCCTGATTTTTGTAACCCCAAAACCCCATCACCCCTTTTATTCTAAAAGGGCACCATTCTTTGTAGTCCCCCCACCCCCACTTTCTCTTGTGAAAAGACTTTATGGGGCACCTGTTAACTTTTTCATGGCAAGGGCCTCTTCGAGAATCTAATGGAGGCTGCAGTCCTGTTCCCCTCAAATAATAGTTACACCTGGCAAAGTTCTTGGCACATAGTAAAACATGTTATTTGTTAAATGAAAGAAAGCCTTTTACTGAAAAGCATGCAGCAAGGTTTAATCCTTTGAATGTGTTCTTGAGTACCACTGAAAGGAATAATTGATTACATTGTATTCGCTAATTTTTTTCCTCATTCTCTCAGTCTGGGTACTTGAGATCTGGGCTTTACTGTACAGTAGTGATTGTTGACAGTATAGCCAAAAGAAAAATCAAGTAACAAGTCAGACTTTGTTTTGAGTCATGCACTTTCTATCAGTTTTATATGAGTATTACAAGAATTATTAAGATGGCTATCAAAAAAATTCACATTTTGGTAGTGCAAATAGCAATGGAGGTGATCCCAAAGATAAAGCAACATCCCACATCTGTTAGGACCTATCATACTTAAAACATAATTGCACCACTTGATATTTCTCTGTCCTTTATATACTAATGGCCAATTGTTCATGAGGTTAAATGCCGTTTTCTGCAGTAAGTATATATTGCTTTTACAGTAAGGTAGAAAAGATAAACTATTTTACCTAACTTGGAATATGGAGACTGTTTGGATATCCCTCTTGTAGTTTATTGACTACTTTTTCTTCCAGATGTTATTATACATGTTTTTTGTATGTTTCTTCATAATACTGTGTCATTTAAACCTGCCATAGGCTTTATCCTCAGTGGAGTCTAACAGAGAAATTGAAGTATATTTGATAGAAAAAGCAGTTTTCTCTCATTTACACCTCGTTCATTTCATGACTGAGGGCTAATTACTATCTTTAACTTGACAGATCATTCAGCTGATTGAAGGCCAAGCCTCTGCTTATGTGTTTGCAAGTCCTGGATGCAAGAAGTGGGACACTTGTGCCCCAGAAGTGATTTTACACGCTGTGGGAGGTGAGTGCATTCTGATGGACGGACACAGGTTTTACACAACTGTTCTGTTGTGCCCTGACAATGTGTTTCAGCAATGCTATGTCCCTGCTCTCCTACGGCACAAAAACTAGTGGGAAAGTTAGAGATGAACCAGTCCAACCCCCACATTTCATAGGTGAGAAAGTGAGTTTTTCAGCCAGTTTGTTTCTCTTACAATTTCTCTTTTGGACCTTGATCTGCATACAGTTAATTTAATTAAACCCTTATTAATTTGTGGCTTTATACCTTTAAGGTTTGTTTCTTGAAAAGTAATATATCATTATCATTTATCATCACAACACTTTATTTGAACCGTTGTTGGTATGTACTAGTGCTAAAGGTCATACAATTACAATTTTTAAGATCTTAATGAAAATACATGACAAATGTATACATATATATATAGTAAAGTGATTTTTTAAAATTTCAAATGAACATCAGGTGACACCTTGATTATTTTTACTTTGACTTTTTTATCCCCTAGTACATTAATGGATCAGTATCTCAACATATTGCATAACAAGGAAGTTAAATTCATCACAATCCATTCTCATTAGAATGAGAAATGAAACTGTAACATAATAGTTATATTTAATGAATGTATTTCACTTCAATTCTTCCAAATAAAGTGTTACTATTAAATGGTAGAATAAAGAAAGCACTTTTGAAAATGGGAACAGTGGTGATGAAGTATAGCCAATAGGAAGAGTAATCAACTCAGGAAAAGAGAAATATAAATTGAAAATGCTAACTGGAATTATTTTAATCAGAAGAAAAAATAGGCCCTACCTGGGTAGCTCAGCAAGTTAGAGTGTTACCCTGATACGACAGGGTTGCAGGTTTGATCTCTGTTTAGGGCACATACAGGAGCAACCAGTGAAGCCATCATCAATAAAGGAAGTGAATTGATGTTTCTCTCAAGTTCTCCCCATCTTTCCTCCCTCCCCCCTCCCTTTTAAAAAAAATTAAATTAAAAAAATAAAATGTAATGTTCTACCCTCCACTTAGTTATAATTGTCCCGTAGTCTTAAATATCACGTGAATGAACTTAACCATCACTTCCCTTATTTTATCCATCCAGAATTAATTGGATGTTATTGCATAGGGAAGCAGAGAGCACTTAAAAAGAGTGAAATGGTAGAATGCACCATTAACGTTGATTTGGGTTTTTTTCGGCAGGCAAGTTAACCGACATCCACGGGAATGCCCTCCAGTATAACAAGGAGGTGAAGCACATGAACTCTGCTGGCGTCCTGGCCACTCTGAGGAATCACGACTACTATGCAAGTCGAGTCCCCGAATCTGTTAAAAATGCCCTCGTTCCTTAAAGGAACATCTCGTTGACTTAGCTTGGAGAAGGGCAGCTGCAGGAAGAGAGGGGAGAGCTAGCTGTTCCTGAGGGCTCAGCTCTGCACTGAAGAGCTGCTGAAGCTCCTGGACTTGTGCATTCTGTCCAACCTGCAGGGCTTTCAGTCCACTCTAGGGGTGACTCCCAAACCACCACGTGGAGCCATTTGAATCCTTCCGCTGTGCTGTAATGCTGTCAGTAAACATGGACAACTTAAAAAAGTGTGCTCATCTTCTTTAAAGGAACATCTCACTTATTTAGCTAGAAGAAGGACTTGGTTTTCAAAATAAAACAGTTTAAAATGAATTGGATAGAATGAGAGCTCCACTTTTATTCCCTGTTGATCACTGATTTATATTTAGGTGCTTAGGAGTAGAAAATAAATCTTAAAAACTTTGTGATTAATTAATTACCCGGACCGATTATGACATCTGGGGAATCTGTTAAGTCTGTGTCACATTTCTTTTCCTCCTTTTGGAGAAATGAAAGAAGATTTAATTTAATTGACTATCCGGGTCAGTTGTTTAATCAAACATTCCTATTATATAAACCAGATTTTTTAGGGCACAGAAGCACAAGTAATTACCTGAATCTCATTGTTGTTTTATCAGCAAGTTTTAAAATTTTCAAGTTATGAATACACTAAAATGTCATTATGTATGTTGATGAAACAGATTTATGGAAAAAGATTCTTTATAATAAATTATTTCATTCTAGCTGGTCTCTGCCCAGTGCTTTTATTTAAGTGTTTTAATTTTCTTAAAAAATTACAGTTGACATACAATTTTACATTAGCTTCAGGAGTACAACATGTTGATGGTGATTAGACGTTTAAATAACTTGCAAAAAGCGATCATCCCTGTGAAGTCTAGTACCCATCCGACTTGTGCATTAACAGAAACTTCTCTGTTCCTGGATTAAGCAAGTGGCTGAAATTGCCCTCCCCAAATCCAACTGCCTTCATAATAAAACCCAATTCCTTAAAATGGTGCACGTCAACCGCAGCGAGGAGGCGGCCACGTAGGTCCCTCTATCCCAACCGGCCGAGGGGCGGGGCCGGCGGGCGCAGGCGGCGCGCGGTGGTGACGTCACCAGGGCGCGCGAGGCCCGACGGCCACGGCGCAGGGGGCGGGGCCGAGGCTGGGGCCGCGTCGCGCGAGCGTACACGCCGTGGCTCTTCCTTTCTGCGCGTCGAAGCTCCTGGTGGCAGCCGGGCGAGCAGGGGCTCTAGCAGGTGCACCCGTGGGTGGAGATGGCGACGCTGTGTCTGACCGTGAACTCAGGAGACCCGCCCCTGGGTAAGGGGCCGCGGCCGCCGGCCGGCGTGGGTTGCATCAGCCAGGCCGGGGCGGGGGCGCGGGGGCGCGGGGGCGCGGTAGTCGCTGTGCCCGGCTGAGCGCAGGGGCCGGCGAGTCACGGAAGCTAGGCCTGCCCTGCCTCTCTCCGGGACTTTCCTCGGGGTGGGCCCCGCGCCCCTCGCCTTGTGTCCCCTGGCCCTTGAAGACGGAGGGGACCGCGGTGTGAGCCGCGCCAGCAGGGCGGCGCCAGGCTCGCCTTCGGACCCTTTGAAATGGTTTTCCCGGGACAGCGAGAGCTGCTCGTAGAAATAACAATTTAAAGCTGAAACGTCCCATTACCTTCCTTGTCCCTTTTAGAATTTCCCCCTTAAGTCTATGTATCATCCCTCTTTCCGCCATTCTTTCAGAAAATATCTTCCATCCACTTGCCTTGATTTTGTTTCCTTTTCTTTGGGTTCAAAGGGACCAAGGCAGACGATAATAGTAGCGTTTAAGCTTGCAGCTGAGGTTGCATTTATTTTTAATTGAAGGTGGCAGGGTCGTTACCGGAACACCTGGGTGCACTGCGGACTGATGCGGTTGCTTTACAACCTGCCCTGTGCTGTAAATATAGGAAATGCCAGTGAAATGTCGGAGTTGTCATCTTCCTGTTATGCCTTAAAGTGCCATTTGGAATTGCATTTTCATTGTAGCCGAGATTATTGCGGATAGATACCTTAGAATTAACGCTTTTTTATTGGAAAAAGTTACACTAGATAATTTAGCTTATTGATTTCGTATTTGTTAATGTGTACGGATAGTATAGACAGGTAGATATCTTTCTCTAATACTCAAGAAGCCCAAATGTTTTGGTAAAATTGGCTATATAGGGCTGATACGTTATGCGTTAGATTTTCAATTTGGGTGGTGTTCTGAGTGTATTGTAACAAAACCCACAATTTAATAGCAACTTGAAACATGTAAAAATACTCATGTTTAAGCATACAGAATCCAATAAGTATGGGCTAATCTCACAGAAATCTGTGAACTCTAAAAGAAATGGGTTTGATTCTTGAGCTGAAAAGTGGTCTCATGGTTAAAAGGAAAGACATTGGTCCCTGGAGACCTGGGTCCTGTCCAGGCTTCCACTTACTACTTGTGGGACCATAGCAAGTCCCTTGTTGACATTACACACAGTGTCCTTAAGAAAGGAGGAATGATAACTTTCACATATGATTGGTTGCCAGAATTAAGGGGTAAAGGATTAGTGAATCATTTTAGTAAACTTTAATGTGTATTCAGAGGCAGATTATACCATGTTTTAGATATTTAATTCTGTATTGCATTGACCTGCATTCCAGTCCTGGCTGCCACATGTATAATCAAGGTGTTTAGGCTAAAACCCCTTGCAAGCCTCTGTTTCGTATAAAATGGAGATAAAGATGTCTACCTTTTAATATAACTACAAAGATTGGAAGTCAAAATGATTGCAAAGTATCCAGCACAGTGCCTAACTCCTAGTAATCACTGGAAGACTGTTAACGGTAGCTTTTATATAAGACACTGTTGCAATTTCTTGTCTCCTGAGGGAGAAGAAGGTTAATTTCAGAATTTCTGACTGGAAGATGAATATCTTCAAAAGCAGTTAGACTGTGCTGGTGAATGGTTTCTGATACGTTATTTATCCAAGATCAGAAGAATCCAGTTCTTACTGCTTACAGACTCGTTTTAAATACTAGTGTTTGTAAAGAGAAATCTTTTCGTGTTATTTTTAGGTGCTTTGCTGGCAGTAGAACATGTGAAAGGCAACGTTAACATTTCTGTTGAAGAAGGGAAAGAGAATATTCTTCACGTGTCTGAGTAAGTGCTTTTATATCTTTAAAAATAATTTTTACAAAATAATTTTGACAGGGTGCGGTCATCTCTGTTGACCTGGAAGCTGATAAAACTTGCTTCTCTGTGACAGTATATCCTTGGCATTGTTACTTTGATTTATTTTAAACCAGTTATTTTCAGATCTCAATTATATTTTCACAACTGAACAGTTGTGTAGAAACTAATAGAAGGATGATGCATCATAATGTGAAGGCAGTTGTTGAATTTAACTGAACATTTCGGAACAAGTTGGAGCTTGATAGAAACAGCAAGGAACTAAATAACTAATTAATTAATTAATTACTTTGCAGTAGTAGAAAATGCAGCCTTGGCTGGTGTGGCTCAGTGGATTGAGCACCAGCCTGGGAACCCTAGGGTTGCTGGTTCGATTCCCAGTCAGGCCACGTAGCCAGGTTGCAAGCCAGGTTCCCAGCCAGGTCCCCAACTGGAGGCAGGTGAAAGGCAACCATACCTTGATGTTTCTCTCCCTTTTGTCCTCCCTCCCTGTCCTTCTCTCTAATAATAATGAGTAAAATCTTTATTAAAAAAATACACGGTAAATAAGAGAGTTCTATTCTTACATTTATTCAAATGTAAGATGATTCTTACTGTTTTGGTAGAGCCACAGTCATATTTTATCTCATGCTTATATTCTAGAAATGTGGCATTCACAGATGTAAATTCCATCCTTCGCTACTTGGCTAGAGTTGCAACCACAGCTGGGCTCTATGGCGCTAACCTGATGGAACATACGGAGGTATGGAATGACCATTTCTGTGGGTGGGATCTGTTTTCATTTATGCTACTGCTTTTTTGAGAACTTGCATTTTATTATTCTTTTTTAGGTATTATAGACTAAGTGAAAGAATTCGCATCCTGTTTTTATTTTCAGGAAAAAAAAACCCAAAACTCTTGAGATCCTAACTTGGAACTTCTAATCCCATTGCAGCCCCCTGTTGGGTTATTAAATGCTGCCTTCCTCTTCCTAGAATTCGTAGTTGGATGTAACCATATTGATCATCTTTCGCAATTCCCTCAGTTTACTGATAAGGCAATCGACCTTTACAAGTTTAAGAAACATGCCCTGGGTCATACACGTAGGTCCCTATTTTCCTTTTTAAGTATAGACCTTATTAATTACAGCATAGTAGATTAATCTTAGTACTGCACTTTAGATGCTTTTTTTTTATTGTTTCTGTTTATATACAGCTCTGACTTTCCTAATTCTTAAAAAAGTCAGAATACAAAAAATAGTTTCCAAGTGTCTACTTTTCAGTTCTGCAAGTGGGTGCATCTGTTTCATCCAGGCACCAGCATTGGGTTTTCTTCCTGCTGCCAGTCGCGTATCTTTATCTTGTCTTTTTCCTTCCTGGAAGTACCCTTTAGTGCCTCTCCAGAAGAGAAAGCATAGAAAAATAACAACCAAATATGTTTACAGAAGTGCCATTTTAGATCCCAGGCAATTAGAGTGAAATCCACATAATGGTCAACTATTGTTGTTACAGGAAAGGTGTGGTTCTAACCGAGGTTGGTTGTTTTTATTTGAATCTAAACTCTGGAATACCTTTCACTTTTGCCTTTTGTGTTCACAGATTGATCACTGGTTGGAGTTTAGTGCTACGAAATTGTCTTCATGCAGTTTGTTTACTTCTGCAGTCAGTGAGCTCGATCATTGCCTATCTCTGAGAACATACTTAGTTGGAAACTCCTTGAGCTTAGCAGATTTATGTGTTTGGGCCACCCTGAAAGGTACCAATAATTCTTCTAGAAAAATACTGTGTTTTAATTATTTAATGTTTTGCTGGATAAGAAGTACACATGCTTCTGTGTATATGAATGAATATCCATTTATCTTACCGATTTACCAGCAGTCACATAGGACTTCCTTGCAAAGAAATGACCACCCCAGCTATTTGATTCCTCTCCAGTTATAGGAGTTTGTATCCTCTGTTGTCCCTGGAGGTCACCTCTCTTTCACTACCTCAGATCCCTTCTTGCCTTTGGACTTGGCCAAAGAAGCCCTTGCCCCTCCTGTGTTAGCCCTGTCCTGGCTCAACCATTACTTTATAGTCCAGGCACTGTTGTCTCCGGCCGTGCAGGCGTGTGTTTGGGGTGGGTTGCTGAGCTGAAGTTGTCCCTCTGGAAGCTTACTTTTTCCACCTGCCGTGACTAGTTTGCAACAGGTAAGGATATAGGATAGAGCATAGGTGCAGAGGGGACTGGAATTTTGTTCATGTATTTTCTGTAAAAACACACCTGAAGGACATAGGCTGTAGTGTTTTACTATTCTTTAAGTCTGGGTCATGTGGGATTTTAGAAATATCTCCTATAGTTTTTTTTTTTTTTTTTTTTTTTTTTGGTGGCTTTAACTTTTCCCCAAATTAAATTGTAATAATTACCAATATAAACTGCAGCCTTTTCTAGTTAGACCTTCTCATATGTAGGTCATGGCATTTTTGTCTATTTTAACTTTTGACTTAATGTTCTTGAAAGAAAGATATCACAGTGGTATAGTTTCGTGATGTTGAAGTTAAGTACGTTTACTTCAGTACCTGTTTTAGACGTGACTTCTGAAGAAATGAGCTGCTTCTTGATCTTAGTTTTTATTTTGTTCTCTAGTGATTCTCCTTAAAGCTTTCCCTGATTGTGAAATATGGCATTGGCCTTCAGTGGGAGTGTGGCAGTAATGAGGAAGGATGCAGCATTCACTTCAGTGAATTGGACTAGAAAAATTTATTTTGAGTTAACTTCTAGGAATTCTGTAAAGTACATGAAATTTTGCAAAACATTTCAGTGTGTACCCACATTTCACTCATAGAAGCACAACTTGAAACTGTCTCCTTTACTGAAATTAATCATGACTGGAACTTAGCTTTTGAAGTTGGAGATTTATTGATTGGTTTCAACCTGATGTTTGCTTATAGGAAATGAAGCCTGGCAGGAACTCTTGAAAGAGAGCAAAGCTCCAGTTCATGTGAAGCGCTGGTTTTGCTTCCTTGAAACCCAGCAGGCCTTCCAGTCAGTAGGAACCAAGTGGAATGTTTCAACAACCAAAGCTAAAGTGGTAAGCCTTACTTAGTATTATTTTTGTTTAATACTGATGTCTTAGTCTGAGACCCCAGATTTGACAACTTCCTAGTCATAGTTTTTTTTTTTTCTTTCCATGAATAAAAAAGGCTTTTCTTGGATGAATCTGCCATTGGAAGTCTTTTTTTGCCTTTGCTTCTATTTTAACAACGTAAATCTACATAATCATATGTTAAAAGAGTATAATCATCTAGTGTGTGTCCCTTAAGAAATCCAAACTCCAAGTAACTAAAATCTCATCATTTTTTAGCTATACCATCTCTTCTTCTCCAATTTTTTATTTTTTGGTTTTTGAACCATTGACCATTGGGTGCTGAGCTTCTACAGAGCCTTTTTGGTCAATTCTGTGGAAGTATGTTGACTATTCTTTAACATTTAACGATATAACTGCTGTTGTTTTTTATTATCAGGCACCTCAGAAAAAACAAGATGTCGGGAAGTTTGTTGAGCTTCCAGGTGCTGAGATGGGAAAGGTTACTGTCAGATTTCCTCCAGAGGCTAGTGGGTAAGGAAATAAAAGTCAAAATTATAATTGAGTATATTTAATGGAAAATCTTTAGTTGTAAAATATTTTTAACAGGCTAGTGAAGAAATTATTTCAATTGTGGAAGTTGAAACTGTATCTTTTTAAGAAAATTTTATTGTTGTGTTACAAAACTGTAAATATCTTAATCCTTTCTAAATTATTGACAGTTAAGGTAGTAAATGTGTTAAATCCTTTTATTTTGGCTTCAGAGAAGACAGAAGTAGCTCTCCTGTGGCTCCTTGACTCCCACGTGCTCTGTCATTTAGTTGCCACTGCGACAGTGGCTCTCTAGTGCTGCCTCTGTGGGGCCCATAGGTGCCCGTTCTCAGCAGCCGCACGGCTTAGCGAAGGCCCCCTGCCATGTGCATTGGAACCATTTCAGAAGTAGTAGTCTTCCAACTAAACAACCATTGACTCCTGTAAAAAAAGGAAAATGATTCTCCTTAAGGTTTTAGTATTTGTAAATAACTAGTTTCTTTGTGAGATTTTACCCATGGAGTTATGTCTTAGCCTACTTTTAAAAACAGGGTAGTCTTCTTTCTGTCAGGGCCAGATTTTGTATCATAGGACTTTCGGTTAGAAAGTAAAATACGGCTGGAGTGCCGGCCGGAAGGGCCTGTGCGCCGCTCTCCTCAGCGAGGTGACGGCAGGTCCCCACGGTCACGAGCTT
Source organism: Noctilio leporinus (assembly GCA_004026585.1). Taxonomy (NCBI): domain Eukaryota; kingdom Metazoa; phylum Chordata; class Mammalia; order Chiroptera; family Noctilionidae; genus Noctilio; species Noctilio leporinus. The sequence goes on from PVIW01000126.1 coordinate 485,258, forward strand.
CCTGGCCGGGTCTGTTTCAGCTACCTGCACATCGGGCATGCCAAGGCCGCGCTCCTCAACCAGCACTACCAGCTGAGCTTCAGAGGGAAGCTGATCATGAGGTTCGACGACACGAACCCTGAAAAAGAAAAGGAAGATTTTGAGAAGGTGATTAAGGGGCGAGGGGACCCTTTGTCAGAACAGTCATTTCAGATGAGTGACCTTGTACTTTCATGGTAGGTGCAGTCAGTAGAATAAACACTTGAAAATAAATTTGTTCTCATAGACTTTTCCCCTTCATCTGCACATCCTGAGTCAGACCTATGCAGAGAAGTAATGAGCTCTCATTCCAGACATTGCACTTTATTTTTTCTTCCTCAACTGTTGTAGAATTTACCCAAATGCTGTAAGTATCAATTTCTTCAGTGATGCGTAACTAGAGACCGGTTTCCTTTTCGTCATACCATTTTGAGTTTATGGCCGAAACAAAACTAACCAGGTATTGGAAAATGTGCAGGTTTTATAGCCCCTTATATCTTCTTTATTGAGAAGCATTGCACTGTCTTCAAAGAGAAGGTGAACAAATGATCAGAAGTATAGCCAATAACAACCAGATAACCAGCATTTCCCTGGTCAGTGGAAAGCTGCCTGAAATTAGCTTTCCCAGGTGAAAATGTGGAGGCTGGCCTAATGCATCTCTTTTCTAATCTAATACCATGCAATTTCCACAGCCATTTCCAGGCTACATAAGGCTGATGGTGTATTACTACATTTCCCCCAAATGCAGTGTCACAGATCGCAGATACACAGGAAATACCTGAGGTAAACTGGTGGTGATTTTGGGTTCTTACTGCAGGTTATCTTAGAAGATGTTGCCATGTTGCACATCAAACCAGATCAGTTTACTTACACCTCGGACCATTTTGAAACTATCATGAAGTACGCGGAGAAGCTAATACGGGAGGGGAAGGCCTACGTGGACGACACGCCGGCGGAGCAGATGCGGGTCGAGCGTGAGCAGAGGGTGGAATCCAAGCACAGAGCCAACGGTAGGGCGCGCGCGGCGCTCCATCCTCTCTGCGTCTCCTTGTGTCCTCTGGTTTCTTTTTTATGAGAGATGCTGGTTTGGAATACATTTGGGAATGTGATTTGTCCGTTAGTTCATCTCTTGGAAATCGTTTTTCTTTCTGCCTTTACATTATTACTTTGTTAGCATCACAGCTGTGAGCTTTAGTGTCCTTAGCTTCCCACTTTTTCTGTATAGTCTTGCATTTTATTCATTCTGTTTGAGTGATGCCTTCTACAGCATTTCTGTATTTTTCTCAATTTAAGCACTTAGCTTTTCTGAAATGTTTGATGACAACATTATTCGTGCCTAAATCTTCCTTTCAGCAGGTGGGTAAATGGGAATGTGATACCAAAGCTTGGTAATACTCTGTACCTGAAGGAACATTTGACAGGAAGAGCATATCTTTCTTCATTACTTGTTCCTCAGCTTCAGAATTGGGTTATTTTTATTACATGGTTATGTTGCCGGAACACTACACTATTATATTTCAGTCTCGAGTGTCTCATTTGGGAAGTATAGTAAAATCAAATTGTTACAGAAGTTTTCTGTTTTAAAGTTTTTGTACGTTTCTCAGTTACCAACTGGGCTTTTTAGATGCGACCCTTTGAGAGCAGGTCGTGCCCACCCTACCTCAGTGGTTTCCACAGAGTCGTTGTCCGATGGGTCCTTTTTATCCTGGTGAGCCGGTTTTCAGAACTGACGTCATGGGACCAGAGTGCCTTGGGGTACAGCATCTTTTTGTGGAGTTAAGCTTGGGTTGCCATCTCCTTTCTGTCGTCTCTCACTTCTCAGACCAGGCGTGTCTAAGGGCAGCAGGGGCCTTCGAGGGCCCCCGGGCTCAGGCTCTTAGCCTGAGCTGTGCTGTCCAGTCAGGCACAGGCTGCAGCGCTGACACCCGTGGGCCCCGTGGCTGGGCCACATCCGCCTGTCCTGGAGTGAGGCAGCAAAGGAGCAGCGCGCTTCCCCTCCAGTGCTTCCACCCCCACGGCTCGGTGGTCAGCTCAGGGCACCGGCCGGGTGGGTTGCAATGGAAAAGGGGAACTTTGGGGTGAGAGAAACTTCAGGCCTCACTCTCAGCCGTCGTCAGGGCTCTGTGGAACGCAGTGACTTGGCTTGGACCGAAACATTTGCAGAGGGTGTTTGCTAAGTGTTTGGGAGACTTCTGCCTAAACATCCACGCGTTAACTCTTGGTCCCAGGTACTGGAACTTTATGGTACTCTTGCACTAGTGGAGTGTGTTTATACTATAAACCAGAACGTGAGCGTTTATATCAAATTACAGGACTATTAAAATAACTCAGGTTCAACCTGTCAGTAATATGCTGGATAAACTAACATAACCATCTTTTTACAGCTGTTGAGAAGAATCTGCAAATGTGGGAAGAAATGAAAAAAGGGAGCCAGTTTGGGCAGTCGTGTTGCTTGCGAGCCAAAATTGACATGAGCAGCAACAACGGGTGCATGAGGGACCCGACCCTGTACCGCTGCAAAGTCCAGCCTCACCCGAGAACTGGAACGAAATACAAGTAAGGCCGCCCTGTGTACCCGCGGCAGCTGCTGGCCCTGCCCCGGTGCTGCCCCGCCCGGGGGTGAACCGGCCCTCCGGAAGCATCTCCGGCTGGCTTCTCACCTGCCAGTCAGGTGATGTTACGTTATCTCGAGGTCACTTGTGTCTGTGGACGTTGCTTTCTTGTGTGTTGATTAGGTGCACTGTGCTGATGTCTTTAGATGAAGATACCTGTTTTACTGTGAGGCATAAGTAAATTCACAAATGTGGTAGAACTGAAGATGTACAGTAAAACAACAAAAAAGAAAGTGTCATGTCTTTTTTCTAGTTTTGATTGGTTTTCCGTGTGTGTTTTCAGGGTAATAGATTTATTTTTCTTCAAATGGCCCCTTCATTAACTTACTTTATAAAGTAATCATAAAATATGTTTTCTCATACTTTGAAGAAACCTACTACATACACATAATTGAATTATAATTTCTGTAGAGGTTGGCGCATGTAAAAATGGTCTGTTTAGCCAGTGTGACTTTCTTTACACCTGGTGTGCTGATGTATGTGGTTGCATGTGTTATGTGCCCTTCATTTTTAACAGGACAATAGCTCCTTGTTTTACTAATTACTTTGAATACATTTGGAAAAATGAATTTGCATCCATATTTTCAGTATCAAATAATTGCAAAGCCTAATGCAGTAGCCTCTTAAAGAAGTTGCATCTTAAAAATTAGAAGTCATAATGCAATAATGCATATGTACACGTATATATATTTTAAATTTAAATTAAAACTTATGTGTTATATACATTTCTTAGGGCAGAAATAGTTTTCAGGAGTATTCCACTGGAAATGAAATTTTTAAAAAATAATTTTCTTCTCTTGTCTGTGCTTGAATGCGGTTAATTAAAAAAGCAAATCAGTGAACTTGAGTGTGGTGTTAATTTAGATACTGAGAAGCTAAATTCCCTCACAGTATTATGTACCTCGGGATTATGTATCGGGATGTACCTGGGTTGAGTTGGCTGTGCTGGCACCCAGGTGCCTATTAAATTGCAAATAGGCTTTTTTGTTTGAAAATTGGTAAGTGATTCATTGTTTTCAAAGTCCGATAATGTTTTGATATACTTTGATTATTGTAAGTCATAAAACACATTGGTCTTTAAGAAGTTTCTAACTAGTAGGAAATTGTATTTTAAATTTGTATCGCTGCTCACAGTGCCTGATGGAAGGTGGAAAGGGCTGCAGGCTTCACATTGAATTTTGTTTGCAGCGTGTACCCGACCTATGACTTTGCCTGCCCCATCGTGGACAGCGTGGAGGGGGTCACCCACGCCCTGAGGACAACAGAGTACCACGACAGGGATGAGCAGTTTTACTGGATCATCGAAGCTCTGGGCATCAGGAAACCATACATTTGGGAATATAGTCGGCTAAATCTTAACAACACTATGCTGTCCAAAAGGAAACTCACCTGGTTTGTGAATGAAGGACTGGTGGATGGATGGTACGTGTCCTCGTCCCTCAGATTGAGGAAGTCAGGGCGTGGTGTGCGGGTGACTTTTAAGCTGCTTTGGGGGAGGGGAGGACGGATGGGAGGAGATGGAGTGGGGGCTGTAGGGTTTCTCGTCCTTGTTTTCACTGGTCCCAGGGCATCATTCCCCTTCCCCTTTGTTTTAGCACTGCAGACATGCAGTGCATTGTGGGCCATGCCCGTGGGAATGAAAGATGCAAGGGCACCTCCCTGCAGATCTCGTGGACAGTAGAGAAGTGCTGGTGCGTCTGTGGCCTTTCATAGATCTGGTCTCATGGTCAAGTATGGAATTAAGGACTTGGAATGTTAAATAAAAAGCAGCACATGTTTTAATGCGTTTTCTGTGTTGGAAGATGTCACCCACGTGTCTTTCCTCACATGCACTCATACTGTTTGTGCTGGTGCGTTCATTGTACTGAGGGGTAGTTGGCTCGTAGGCAGTTTTCCCCATCCATGGGCTTGGGCTCTCTGGGGCTGGGATGCCCCCAGTTGTGACAGCTGGCTCTCAGTCCACCTGTGGAATAAGCTGAACATAGTATCACTCATTAAAGTATTTTAGACTCTGCCTCTACAAGTTCAAAAGAGCTCTGTGGTACTTAAAAGTGTCCGTTTCCCAGGGATGACCCAAGGTTTCCTACGGTCCGTGGCGTGCTGAGAAGAGGGATGACGGTGGAAGGGCTGAAACAGTTTATTGCTGCTCAGGTGGGTGTTGGGTTCTTCTCCGCTTTTCCAGAGCCCGTTTCCTTCATCTCCTAATAGCCCCATTGTCTTTATTTCCGTTGTTCCTTCCGTTCCTTGTTTGTTCTTTCAATGCAAGGGCAGAATGTTGTTCTGAAAGAGCACGGGGCACTGCCGGTGAGACGGCAAGTGGGGAAGGTCTAAGCCCCTAGGCTTGGGCTGGCGGAGGCAGCTGCCAGGCTGGTGCCCAGCCAGTTTCTGCTCCAGCGGAAGTAAACTTGCAAGCGATTCCTGGGCTTAGTTTTTTCTAGTGTGCGTAGCTTACGTGCAAGGAAACACTCAATACTTCGTCTTTTAAGTGATTTATTACTGTTTTTCTAGGGCTCCTCGCGTTCAGTTGTGAACATGGAATGGGACAAAATTTGGGCATTTAACAAAAAGGTAATGTGTTTTGACTTAATCCTCTTTTCTCATTAGCATGCTCATGGTAGAGAAATGTTGTGAAGAATATTATTTTGCAGACGTTCAGGAAAATGGAATGTCTTCCTTTTTTAAACCCATAAAGAGCATTAAGTCTAAGAACTGTAGCAGATTTCAGACTAGCAAACCTGGAGTTACGGGGGACAGGAACAGTTTTTTCCTTCCATCTTTTGTGAACACTTTGCATTTCATTTTTCTGTTTCCAAGCTGCGAGCTCTCTGTAAGAAGGTATTACCTACTGCTTTTCTTGGCCTTACGTAGCACGTAGCTTCTGGCATTGTTCCCTGTCGCATCTGAGCGGTTACACGGCTTTGAAGCACAATCACGTTCCTATGAAAGACTTGCTTCTACAGACCCATTGGAAATGCACTATTTTTAGTTTTACAAAATGCCCTCTGGTTCTCTCGGTGGCAAAGGGAAGAGTTGGCTAACTCCACGCTGCGGTTCCCTTGTGCGCTGAGAGAACAGACCCCGTGGGGTTGGGTTCAAGCTTCGTTAAGTGCCATTTCCGCGTCCTACGGAGTCCAGCTTTTTAAAAAGGGCTGCTTACGTGACCGACCAACGACATTGTAACATGACTCATTGGAAGCAGGTGCTTGGACTCTATAATAAGGCAAATCCTTCAAGCCCTGGTTTCTGTGATTGTGTTCTGTGAACTGTTTTCATTTTACTGCTTGATTGTGCTGAGGCCGTCGCCTGAAGTAGTCGCTGTCTCGCATGTGTCTTGAATTTATTTTGTTGTCTTGTGTTTTAGTCAGTGTTCCAATACGTACAGGGATTATTAATCGGTTTTTTCTGTTGCTGCAGTTACTAATAAGAAACACAAGTAGCACTTACAGGCAACGTTACCAATGGTGCACTTTTTATTCATAATCCAAATTTTAAAGGCTTTTAAGTTTCAACGAAGCTGCAGAGGTTACTTAGTTCAGATGTGCGGAATACAGTTCAGTCCAGGCAGGACGAACAGTGTGCCCTATCTTTCCTGCCATTTTCTCTCCCTGGGTAAGTCACTTTCAGCTCTTCCAGAGGATTCTCTTGGTATTTACTGCCCATTTCTCCAAATGCGATGTGTGGCTGTGTCCTGATTTTTTTTATTTTTGGGCAGTATCATTTGATTTCTCAAAGGGGAAGGTGAGGTCTCTCAACTTGTTCTCACAGCTTGTTGGTTTTCTTGTAGTTGATCATTTAGTTTGCTGATTGTGCCTAGAGCTCTGCACAAATTCTCTTAGACTTTCCTACATGATATTTCTGCTCACATGCCTCGGGGATTCTTTCAGTTTTGCTTGGCACCATCTGTTGTGTCCTGACCTGGACTGTGGCCACGGACCTCAGGAGCTTGGCTGTCCTCCTCAGCCACCCTGCCGCCTTCCTGGGCGGCGCTGGCTGTGGGCGCTGGGGTGATTTGTTCTCTGAACTTTAAAAGTAACTTTCTCTTCCTGCTTCTTGCTCATAATACAAGTAGTCTTTTTTTTCCTTATAGCGTTTCCTTCCTCCCAGTTGTTTACTTTTGTTTTTCTTTGCTATTGGCTGTCTGACCCTAATTACCACGGGGACTGACCACGGAGACATCTGGGTGTGTCCAGCGAGCCTCCCTGGACCATGGTCTGGCTCGTCCAGTTGGCTCAAAAGTCTTCGTGTCGGTAACTTGGTATCTTACTTCTGAGATGAAGCCAGTCCCCAGAGGTTTTTCTTTGAGGCCCCTGCTTGGAGTGTGCAGGCCTGACTGCCAGGGCTCGGAGCCAGGCGGGGGTTGTGTGCTGAGGGCCTTTCCGTCAGCATCCGGAGTTCACATAGTCCTCTTGTGGCCGTTGCCTAGGTCTCCAGGGTCAGGCACTCCCTTCCTGGCAAGCTAGGGCAGGCAGTTGCCTGGCTGTGTGGAGCCAGAGGGCAGGCCTCCCTATGTTTTTAGCTTCCAGAGTTTTGATCCTGTGCTCATCTCTTCTCCTGTTCAGCTGATACTTAGAGATTTATGCCTTTTTTGCAAATGCTTCTTGTCTTCTCAGTGAAGATGTGGGAGGGAGTGAAGGTCTTGAGTGTTTTTCCACCTGCTTTGTTTATCCCTAAGTTGGTGGGATCTGATAGTCATTGGTCACTACCTTAAAAACCCGGTCATCAGGGATGTGAATGAAGTCCAGTGTAGGGAAAATGCTAATAGTGTAACAACTAGTTGTGGTGCCAGGTGGGGGGTAAACGTGTAGGGGGTCACTTTGTAAGTTATATGTCAAATGACCATGCTGTACACTGAAGCTTAATACAGAAGAATATTGAATGTCAACTGTAATTGGAAAAAGCAACATAGCATGATTGAACATTTTGATAGGTAGTAGAAAAGAAGGCATTCTGTTCATGCGCCTTTGTTTCCTCTGCTAGCCTTCATGACAGCTCCCACATCCCTGTCCTGTCCCACTCCCTGTGGGTTCATGTCACAGTTGGTCTCTAACTGCTGCTCTGTCATCCTGTAGCTGGCTCTGTCTTCCCTCCTGAGCTCTGCACGCAAAGCCCAAGGGAAGCCCAAGGGAAGCATAGGCAGCCGCTTGAGTGCCAGCCAGCTCAAGTGCCCTGACTCTGTGGGGTGCGCATGGAGGGCGGAGCTAAAGCGTTGTATCAGCTTTGCTGCTTCTGCTAAAAGACAAGGGCATCCACTCCAGGTCAGCTGGAGCTCTTTCTGCTCTGCTTTAGAGGAAGAGCTTTGTTTGAGCTTTGTTTACAGAGGCTGTTACACGTAGTCAAGAAGAGAAGGGGGGATGGGTGAAGGGCACCCTGAGACGGGGGTCCCAATCTCAGTATCTCTCTGGAAAGCCCCTGCTCCTTCTGCTGCATGTTTTCTTTGGCTGATTCATCTTGCCTAGAAAGTAGCACGTACTTTTTCTGTATCTTAATTAAAAGAAATATACCTATATAGTTTAATATTTTTTAATCTACCTTGATACTAGTAAGAGACATTCTAGTAGCTTACTCTGATCCTCATTAGTTTTCTTCTTGGTTTTATGTGAGTGTTAAGCTTTAAATTCTCAGTCAAGCAAGAAGAGTCACAGCTTTCAGGTATTTATTTCAAGAGCTGTTATTTCCTCCTACCAGCTTTTATTTACTACTTTCATGTAAAAATTACTAGTATTTCAAGGGTACGATAATAGAACATTTTTTCCTACAACTCTCATCCCAGCCTCCTTGCCTCTGCCCCCAACTTATAAACTGTTTATGTACTTTACTTATTCTTTATTGGTTCATTTTCCTAAGGGAGAAAATTGTGAGTAACCCAGAGAGTGAAAGTGTAGTTGCTGGGGGGTGTGGTAAGGGGTCACTTTGGTCGCACTGTCCTTTCTTTTTTGTCTGTCGGGGCAACCCCTTGAAATCCTTAGGACTCTTTGGAGTAATTTGAAAACTATGAATCCAGAGATTTTTAGAATTGTACAATTTTATGGCTGGAAAAAAATCTTCAATCTTTTAATCCAAGGCTTCCCAAATTTGTCTGATCCTAACCATCCTGTGGGATGCTTGTTAAAAATCAATTTCCACACTTGAGACCAATAGAATCACAATCCTGGGGGCTGCAGGGGCCTAAAGTCTGTGCCAGCCCTGCGGTAGTGGCCACTAACAGAGTCAGCTAGGAAGCAGGGCTGCAGTGCCGGGGGCGCGGTTCTGGATGGGTCCTTCAGTTTAACTTTGTCAAATCATTTGTGTCCTGCTGTCTTACACACTGAACTGGGTGGCTGCAAGTTAAATCTTGGAGCGTAAAAGAACCCTGAAATAGTAAGAGCGACCTTTAAGTGCCAGGGAGACAAGATGAAACGGTGAACTTAGACTGAGCACGGGAGATAGCAGATGTGGCAGCAGACAAGCAGGTCAGTTTACTCACTTTTATGTGTTTGTGATGACGCTCTGAGGATAGTTTCTTCTCTGAGTTTATTCAGGATTTCCACAGGGTCCTTTTTTCCAGAAGCAGAAAAAGACTTTTAAAGCAAGCAAAAACCAAAAACACTCGGACAAACAAAGGCAAAAAAGAACGAAACACGCCTGGGTTATACCACTGTTTCCTGCATCCTTCTGATGGGGAAAAATAATCTATGTTACCTTACTCAGATGCGTTTGCTTCTACCCGTGTTTTTCTTCCATTTGCTTTTTTAGTGTTCAAGCTTGCCGTTGTTGTCATCATGGCTAATTGGAGGGGGAGTAGGTTAGAGCATAGCAGGAGGATGAGCCATTCAGTGCATCTGCAGGTATTTACTGATGAGGTGTATGGGCCAGGCCCTTGCTTGGTGTTTATTGGGAATACAGTGCCCTGAATATATAGCGTGATGAGAAGTAGAAGTATTCTGTTTGTATCTTTATTCTACAGAATTGCCTTATTATAGTGACTAATGCTCTTTTCATGGTGATACTACCTAAAGTTGAGTATACAAAATTACAGTGAAACATCTATCTGTATTCCTTAAAAATGGACTTTTCCAGCAGTACAAAACTGAGTATCATATTTATCTGTAGGATTAATATATAACCCCACGGGTTTTTTCCTTAGTGTCTAATCCCCAAGTTAAAAATTATTTTCTGGCCTCGCCTGGTGGCTCAGTGGATAGGCGCCAGCCTGCAAACCCAAAAGTTGCTGGTTCGATTCCCAGCTAGGGCACATAACCAGGTTGCAAGCCAGGTCTCCAGCCAGGTCCGTAGCTGGAAGCAGTTGAAAAAGGCAACCATACATTGATGTTTCTCTCCGTCTTTCCCTCTCTGCCTCTCTTCCTTCCCTTCTCTCTAAAAATGATGAATAAAATCTTTTAAAAATTTTTTTCTGAAATGCTCTAATACTGCACTTTGACCTATTGGTTTTTTTTTTACCTGTTAATACTAAGAAAGGTGCTGTCAGTCCTTTGTGTAGCTTTCTTCACCATGGCTTCTCTTCTGTGCAACGTAAAAATGCTGGAGAAGAATCAGTGGTTAAATAAATTAGTAAATGCAGTAACAAAGAAAGCCAGTTAGTGTTCCTGTGCAGATACTTATTTATGAAACTTAAAAGGCGATCTGGACGTTTTAACACGAGAATGCATCCGTTGCAGGTCATTGACCCCGTGGCGCCACGGTATGTCGCGTTACTGAAGAAAGAGGTGGTCCCGGTGAACATCCCTGAAGCTCAGGAGGAGAGGAAGGAAGTAGCCAAGCACCCAAAGGTGGCCCTGCAGACTCGCGTGTTCTTTGTAATGGGGGAGGGGCAGGATAGTGGGAGCGTGTGCTCTGTTGGCCATGGTGTGACTTCGGCATCATTTTCTGTCCCGTGTATTTGTCAGCATCTGATACTAATTGGAGAGTTTGTGGGTTTCTGCCTGAAGAAATGGTTTCTAGTAAAATCCATGGCCCACCCCACAGAGCTGCCACACTCAGCTGGGGGGTCCTTGGGGCGGGCATCGTGAAGAGCTGCACGTAGTCTGCATGCAGTAGCCGCCCGTGACTGCCTTCCTGTTCGTGGCATGAACCCTTAGTGTTAAAGATTTGAGTTGTTTTCAGGGGAGCCCCAGAAATCTGGGTGGGGGACCATTGCTTTGACTTTGCCATTATCTGCCATCTGATTTTTAGCTGGGCGAACAGTGGTATCTGATGTATGATGTCACCCAGTCCAGTTCACTTGACTCTCCCGTTTACTGAGTGTCTTAAATGTCAGTGGTGAGAAGAAAAGTTTTTAACAGTGCTTATTTGTGAAGAAGACTGTTAATAGCCAGATAACACAAAGGGAATTACTGGTCGTTGTTAAGTGAGAATTAATAAGGAAATGCACTTTACATGATGGCTGGGATTCCTCAGTCTGAGTGGTGGAACTTCACCGCATTTCTTCGCTGTTTCCTCCTGGAGGAGTGAGTTCTGCCTTTAGCCTGCCAGTGGTCTCCTCGGAGCCCAGCCTTCTGCAGCGAGGTGCAGCACGCTGCATTTTCTCCACGCGCGGGCCCCAGGGCGGCAGCGATTGAATGCGTGCTGTCAAATGTTTATTTCAAAGGATCTTCGTGCAGATCTGAGTTCTCAAACGAAAATTGAAATTTATCAAGTATTCATGTTATTCTCCACATCTCTTTACTTCTTTACGTAACATACACTGAAAAGGCAGAACGTTCATCTACACATATGTAATTCTATCTTCAAAATTAATCTTTCAAAATATGAAAGTCCACAGTGTCCTGCGGAGGTGCGGCTCCTGCTCTGTAAGCTCCAGCCACTGGTCAGGCAGGAGCGACTGTCCTTTCTCCTTCGCTGCAGTAGCAGCAAGATGCTGGGGATAACAGCAGCTTCTTGTTGGAGGGACATGGAGGGACTGACACTGCCACCTCACCGCCTCCAGGACTGTGACATGGGCTCAGAAAGTCATCACTTCAGCCAGCACTTTGTTTCTTACCCGCCAGAATCCCGACGTGGGCCAGAAGCCCGTGTGGTATGGTCCCAAGGTTCTCATTGAAGGTGCTGATGCGGAGACGCTGTCAGAGGGCGAGACGGTGACATTTATCAACTGGGGCAACATCAACATCACCAAAATACACAAGTGAGAATTTCTTGTTTTCCAATAACCAGAAGAAGAATATTTGATGTTTAGTCACATGTTAAAAGTTACTGGGCTCAAAGATAGTCATGGGGCTGACAGGTCAACCTGCCCAGGTGTAAATACTGCAAACCCAGGTGGAATCGTGTTTTCTATGTATGTTCCAGTTTACTAACAGGGCATCAGGATAGCGTTTACCTGTGATGCTAGAACTTGTTTTATTTAGGTATATCTGTATGAAATAGTTCTGGTGCTGTGAGGCCCTTTTTATCTTTTTTTTTTTTTTTTTTAATTTTATTGTATTACATCCATCCCCTTTTTTCTCCCCTCTGTCCCCCCCTCCCCTTTTTTTTATCATCTTAATTCTCATTATACAGTTGCCTGGTGAAGGGATTTTTTGGACAGAATTTACATATACCATATAACATTTTTATCCTAAATTCTGCTTCGAAATTGTTTGATGATAAAATAGGAACTTCCCAATGACTATAGTGTCTATACTTTATTTTAATAGTGTATAAATGGAGTATACTATACCAACATTTAACTTATGCCATGTCTGATGTCTTAATTATTCAGTTATTGCATATGATTTTCAGTAATTGCTAAATATTTTTAAATATATTATTTTAGGTGTTATAATGTGTAGTGCAGGTGACTAAAGTTTGTACTTATGTCCATGTTCGCCATCAAATGCGTGCGGCCCTGTTGCCCAGGGGATGATCAGTCTATGGAAGGCATGGATTGCCTTTCATTCATCTCTTAACCACTCTATGCCTGACACATAGTAAGAACTCAAATAACTGATTGGAAATTTTTGCAAAGAAAGTTCCTTATTTTTTACAGATACTGTTAGGGCAGATGGGGTTTATTTATTTAAAAAAGATTTTATTATTTTTAGAGAGAAGTTAAGGGAGAGAGGCAGAGAGGGAGAGAGACATCAATATATGGTTGCCTTTCACCTGCCTCCAGCTAGGGACCTGGCTTGCAACCTGGTTATGTGCCCTAGCTGGGAATCAAATCAGCAACCTTTGGGTTCACAGGCTGGCACCTTATCCACTGTGCCACCAGCCAGGGCTATTTATCATTTTTTACAACACTTTTCAATCTTATACCTAGAGATGCAAATGGAAAAGTTGTATCTCTTGATGCAAAATTGAATCTGGAGAACAGAGACTACAAGAAGACCACTAAGATCACGTGGCTCGCAGAGACAGCCCAAGCTCTTCCCATTCCAGCTGTCTGTGTCACATACGATCACTTGATCACAAAGCCTGTGCTTGGCAAAGATGAAGACTTTAAGCAGTATGTCAATAGGAACAGCAAGGTAACTTAAAAGGACCCTGTTCGATCAGCTTTTCTATAGAACTTTCAAATTAGTCGTAAGACCTTCATTCCTCAAATAAAATGGGAAAGATTTGTTAGAATTTTATTAAAGTAAAAGAGATAACGTAATGTTCCCATTTTCCGGATGATGGAAAGTGAGGTTCAGCAGCTGCCTGAGGACAGACTTAAGTGGCAGGGCTGGGATTCAAACCCGGGCATCCTGGCTGGAGAGCCCTTCTGCTTTGCCAGCATGCGTTTTCAGTCCGTGTGTGCTTGGTGCACTGTGCTTCGTGCTTATGGGGGAGACTCGCTTGTACCTGCAGGGACACCAAACAAGTTAGTGTTCAGGTTTCCGGATGCTAGTCAGTCTATAAATGTTAACTGTCAAAATTACAATCAGCTAATTGTTATTTATTTGAATACTTGTCAGTTTTATGGCATGTACGTAAGTAGTAAAGTTTTTAACATTTGTTTAGAATAGGAACATTCCAGCCAACCAGAAATACTATTGCATTCTGGAGTTGTTTTTAGTGCTCTGATTTAGAGAAAGTGTGTTTTCCTTTTTTGTCCTCTCTGCAGCGTGAGGAACTAATGCTGGGGGATCCCTGCCTTAAGGATTTGAAAAAGGGAGACATCATCCAACTCCAGAGAAGAGGGTTCTTCATATGCGATCTACCTTATGAACCTGTGAGGTAATAAGCGGAACTGAATGCAAGAAAACATTCAAGTTCTTAAAGTAAAATAATATTTTAAAAATGGAGCTTTACTGCAATACTATACCTGACAATTCTCTATTCAGTTTGATTTGTACTTCCCTATTTAATATAAGATCTGTCCTGAAAGTATTGAGTCAATGTCAATATAATTAAAACAGTTTGTGTGGCTGATACTTTTGGGATAGACCTTCTATTTCAGACTCTAGTAAATGATATCTTTTAAACATCATACTAAATTCATTTCTAAAACCAAACCCTCTTATATTTCATCTTGATGTAGTCCAAGTAGGAAGAAAAATTTCTCTAGAGCAGGCTTCCAGATGGTTAGTTAGGACCCAAACAGCTGCATGATGTCCTTAGTCATTAGACGCAAATCAAGATCACAGCAAGGACTGTGCCCTGACCAAGAATCAAACTGGTGACCTTTCGGTTCACAGGCCAGTATTCAGTCCACTGAGCCACATCATCCGGGGATAATTTTATTTTTTATAATTTCTATGTCTGTGGTTTTAAAATGAAGCAATCTTTTGCAATGCATTCTGTAGCAGAAAATGTTAATAACAATACTCAAAAATTATGGTGATGAGATTAGTAATGTATGTCAGCAGTAAAATACATGTTATATATAAATAAAACTTTTTTTTAAAGACTTTATTATTATTTTCAGAGAGAGGGTTAGGGAGAAGCAGAGAGGGAGAGAGAGACATCAATGTATGGTTGCCTTTCACTTGCCTCCAGACCTGGCTAGAGACCTGGCTTGCAACCTGGTTATGTGCCCTGCCTGGGAATCAAACCAGCAACCTTTGGGTTCTCAGACCAGCACTTTATCCACTGTGCCACCAGCCAGGGCTTTAAAACTTGTTTTTCATTTAATTAAGACCATGCCCTTGGGAAATTTACTAACACCAAAGTCCTGTACTGAATTTTGTCATCTTTATACCAACAGGGAAAGTAGAAAATTAAACTCACCTACATTCAAGTTTCAGAGATCCTATCCACCTTTTCCCCTTTCAGTAAATACAATTTTATTTATAGTCACTTCTAAGGTGGCCTAATGGTCAGTCAGCCTATCTTATAAAATGAATGATTTTAAGGAATTATTCTGCTTCTAAGCCAGATTAGGTGCAGTATGTGGACAAACTGCCTTTTCTTTCAGGCGAGAGTGAGGCCATCATGTCCACTGATGCCCTTTCTGGTGCCGTGTGGCGTTGGTGCACTTTTGCCCTGGGGTTGTATGTGCA
This sequence comes from Noctilio leporinus, assembly GCA_004026585.1. Lineage (NCBI taxonomy): Eukaryota > Metazoa > Chordata > Mammalia > Chiroptera > Noctilionidae > Noctilio > Noctilio leporinus. The sequence continues at coordinate 500,289 of PVIW01000126.1, forward strand.
TGTCCGTGAAGTTTGCAAACTGGAAGTTAATAATTAGCATGGTCAGTTGTTGTTAATGTGCTTATAGTTTTCAAACTACTCTCAAGAACCTCTGATTGGAGAACTAAGGGAAGGGATTATTTATTTATACTTTGAGGAGCATTAACAGTGCCATTGAATTAGTCTAGGAATTCAGCTTTATTTGCTGTTTGGATAATTGGGTTCAAATAAGTGTGTCCAGCCCTGCATTCTCTCTTCAGTCCACACAGTTGCAGAGATGCACCATGTGTCCTGATATATATTCCTGACGGGCACACGAAGGAGTTGCCCACGTCTGGGTCGAAAGAGAAGACCAAAGGGGAAATGGTAAAAAATGAGGTAAATGCGGGCGTTTTCATCATTGAGCTTTTCCTATCTAGGGTTCGGAATCTCCTTACCAACAGTTGTGTGTCTTACTGGGGAGACCGAAGAAGACAACAACTCTTTTGGTGGTTGTGTTGTCGTTTCATGTCATCTTTTAAAATGCCTTGCACAAAGAGTTAATTTTGTGTGATGAAGACTAGATTAAAAGAATATTTGTAGCAAGCTCTTTTTTTTAATTTCCCTTTTTAGAGCCATAGTAGGTTTTGTCCTTTTTTGACCTCCATTCTGCTTCAGTCTGGAGCTTTGTAGGGGGCTGAGGGGCATGTCGAGGACCACCTGTTTGTAGCTATTGACTTTATACATGAAAGGGAAGAAAACCCTGGTCAGGATGATGGCATGGACTGTCACATCCAAGACTGGTGCCAGGCTTTCTGGCTTCCCTTGGGGAAGAGCTGCTGCTGGTCAGTGAGGTGTGGGAAGAGAACCCGGACCTCAAGTGCCTTGGTGTGGATGCCGGGAGAACGTGGACCTGCCTTTCTCTAGTCCCTTTCCATCTTGGAGGTCACACTTCCTCTCTTGTCTTTGAGACTGAGTTAGGAATCTGCATAGCCGGAAGTATCTGGAGGACATGCCGGGTGTGGCTGTAGCTTCTGTCCTCGTCACACTGGACGTGGACTTGAGAGGTGGTGACCAGTTTAGAGATTACCAGTTTATTGCGTAGGCTAGAGGTCCCCACGCTCCTTCAGTTCACAGCACCTGTGGCCCCTCTGTCATCTTTCATGGCTCCTTTAGGCTGCTTGGAATTTCTAACCGTTCTCCTTAATAAGTAGTTAAGTCCAAATAGCTAGATATGTACATATATTCCAGTAACTTAATAGTTATTTGAAAAAAACACATAGGTTGGAAGAAAAAAACAAAATATTTTTAAAATGTTAACTACTTTAATTTTATTTTCATTTCATTTATACAAATTTGTATATACAATTTACATTTACAAGTTGAAAGAAAAATTAAAGTTGTATTTCTTCCTTCAACCTTGGACTCCAATGGGACACTGCCATTTCCTGTTTCACAGTGACTTTCTGTGATAGTTGATTTTTAACACAATGGCCGTGAAAAACCCAGCTTTGCAAAGACAGGCAGTCATTGAAAGGCATATAGCATGCCCCACCATTACCGCCGAGTCACCTTAAGCTGGTAGTGCACATGGTGTGTGACAGGTGTCGGGCACACTGCTGTTCACCCCAGAGGGTAGAGTATCCCATGGTGTCCTGTGAGTTTCCGTGGTGCCCGAAGCACCTGCCCGCATAGTTTGGATCCACGGATGTCAGCAGCTGGGTAGCACCTGAAGGTCAGGCACCATTGAGGAGGATGCCAGGAGGGTGGGTTGGGGGTAGGATGAGGAGGTGTTCCGAGTGGTCGGAGGGTGAGCTTGGGTGCTATTGAGTCGGAGGTGAGTCCAGGCAGTCCATGTGGTAAGGCGGGAACCGCTAGCTCTGTTTAGGCTGACGAGGTAAATAAATGGAAATAGCCCGCGCTGAAAGGCAGGGCCTGGAAGGGCCTTAGGAGCGAGTTCGCATCTGTTCACGGTCGGACTGTCAAGACTTGAGCATGTGGTTTTGGAATTTAAAATTTTCTTTTAAATGGAAACATCGTAAAGCAATGTTTGATTTAGTTTCATGGGAGGACATTTAACATGAGTTAATGATCTTTCTTCTGGCATTCTGCCTCCGTAGAAGACGACTCCTGTGAAGGAACGACCACTGCCCTCTTCTCCGGGTCCTTGTGCCGCTGCGTCTGGGGATGCCCTGTCCCTGTACCATAGAGTGGCCACTCAGGGGGATGCGGTCCGTGAACTGAAAGCCAAGAAAGCAGCAAAGGAAGATGTAGATGCAGCTGTGAAACAGCTTTTGGCTTTGAAAGCTGAGTATAAGGAGAAAACGGGACAGGAATATAAACCCGGAAGTCCTCCTGCTGTCACAGGGCAGAGTGTCTCTTCGGGGTCCCCAGCCAGCACCATGGACAGTGACTCTCTCTATGACGAAGTGGCTGCACAGGGGGAGCTCGTCCGCCAGCTGAAAGCTGACAAGGCCCCTAAGGTGAGTGTGTGGGAGGAGCAGAAGGAGCTGCCAGGGAATTCCAGCTGCAGCCCACATGCTGGCGACTCTGCCCTTGGGCTCCGCTGTGAGGCCTGGTCAGCCTGGACTGACATCTGCCCTGGCCCAGCTCTGCTGTCCTGCGGAGCAGCTCACCATTGGGGTGGGTGGCAGGGAGGGAGCACGTGCCCCCGCTGGGGCAGGCAGAGGCCTGTGTCCCGGCTGCTGGCCCCAGGTGCTCTGAGAAGAGTCTGGCGTGAGCGGGCAGAGGAGGAGGAAGTGGTTCATCAATCAAGAATGTCTCCTTCAATAATGAAGTGGTTTGTCCATCTTGCTTTTCTCCTTTATAATGTTTCAGGTTGTAATTTTGGCAAAGGTTTTTTGTTTTGTTTCTTTTCCCCCTATGTGAAATTAAACTCTAGTGACTACTTCGAGTGTAAATGGGAACTTCTTTCGAATAGGCCTCTTGTAGTAATGGTTGCAGGAAAGCCCCTTAACTTTCCCCCTTTTTCCTATAACTGATGGACGTTTCTATTTATCTTGATTCTTGTGTATCTTATTAGCTATGTCCTTTCTCTTAGGATCAGGTAGATTTTGCTGTGAAAGTACCCTTAATTCTAAGGATGGTGCAAACGAGGCAGGTCAGGAGTACAGATCAGACCACAATCTCTCCTCTTACCTATCCTTCCACATGGTGTCTTCTGGGACACGCACCGGTGCCAGGTCTCTGAGGGGCTGCCTGCATCCTTGGGACCCCGTGTTACTGTCCTGGCTTCTGATGCAGGCACCCGTCTCCCTGGAGCACCGGCACAGTGCGCCAGGAACACTTGCCTAGGCTGATTTGCAGGCACTTCTCTCTGTTTTGCCGATGCAGTGGCTCTCTGGTGGTGTATTGGTTTGTGGTTAGATGGTGCTGCCATTCTGTCAGGCATATGGTTTGAGTCCTGGACCCTGCGGTGCTGGCTTCTGTGCTGGGGTCACAGGGGTCTTGGGCTTTGTCATTCTTTCACTGCGATTAGGAAGTATCAGGGTAGTATACGTAGATGAGTGTCCAAAACCTCAGTATGCCTTCTCATTTCGTTGTCCCTTTTTAAAAGTGTGCTGTAATTGTTCTGTAGTTGGGCCCAGACTGTGTTTTTAGTGTTGCATTTACTGTCTACTTAGAAATGAGGAAAGTAAGGTTTGTATAGACAAAGCCATTGAGGTGATCAGTGACTCTTACAGACTCAGGGCTGGGATGCTGGCAGTTTGCTTGGATGTTTTATTTATATACATAAGATGGAAAGTTACAGCACTAAGTGTGCATGCATACGTTTATTTTGATGACTTTTGCGTAGGTTTATAGTGGATTTATATGTATATATATATTTTTAAGGATTTTATTTTTAGAGAGGAAGGGAGAGAGGCAGAGAGGGAGAGAAACATCATTATATGGTTGCCTTTCACCTGCCTCCAGCCACAGAGCTGGCTGGTGACCTGACTTGCAACCTGGTTATGTGCCAGAGACCTTTGGGTTCGCAGGCCAGTGCTTGATCCACTATGCTACCAGACAGGGCCCGGATTTATATTTTTAACTTCCTCTTTGATCTGTTGTTTCAAGCTGGTGATTTAACTCCTCGATGCTTGGAATTCTCTATGACGCTTATTTATGGGAATGCTGTGGTGGTATAGGTAACAGTTTTGAATAATCACTGAAGCTTTCAGAAAGGAGTGAATATGTATCTTTTTTTTTTTTTTTTTTAATTTTATTGTTGTTGTATGACATCCATCCCCTTTTTGCTCCCCTCTGTCCCCCTCTCCACCCACCAAAAGTCAGTCCCACTTGTTGTCCATGTCCATGGTTCCTTTATGAATATTTATCTTTTTTTCTCTTTTAGGCTAAAGTCAATGAAGCTGTGGAGCGCTTACTGTCTCTGAAAGCTCAGTATAAAGAAAGGACCGGGAAGGACTACATTCCTGGTCAGTGCCCATCAGGTTTGAGTTCAGGTTCAACCCCGGCCAGAAGCTCTGAGCCTTGCGGTCCAGATGCACCGGAAGCCAAAGTCCTTTTTGACAGAGTGGCTGCTCAAGGGGAAGTTGTCCGGAAGCTCAAAGCTGAGAAAGCCTCCAAGGTTAGTGCGCTGTCTTGCTCCTATTGTTGTTTGCACGTTACCTACCATTTCCTTTGTCCTGTGACATAGGCTGACTTCTGCTCGCGCAGTTCAGTGCGCAGCTCTCTCGGTTTGCCATCCCGTGGAAGCCTTCACCCGCCCATTCTCCCCTGACGAGAGGGACTGCGTGTGCACCACACGGCCCTTCTCTGACCTGCTTAAGCGCGCTGCTCATAGTTCTGCTTCTCGCTGGTCTGCAAGGTCCTGGAGGCCAGGGAGCTAGAGCCCAGCGGGGCCTGGCTCATGGAAGGACCCTTGGGACGGTCCGTACTCTTTGCTTGGCTCATTTTTCTAAAGCTCTTCCATCTGAAATGACAAGTTTTGTGTGAACCACAGGGTAGTTTGTGCTGATTATGTTACCTTTTGGACAGGTAGGACTTTTTGGTACAGGTTCACTTGAGTAGAAAGCAATAAGTCATTGCAGGTTTTAAAATTTAACCAGTAATATAGAAATTTGACTACTATCATTTTGGTAATTGTGACATGTTCACCTTAGGTACTTTATAATGGCTCTGTGCCTAAATTGCAGTGCAAAGTATACACCGGTGTTTCTCCCAGAGCCGTTTGCGAGATGGGAACATGGTGACAAACCTATCCTCTGCCGTCACATGGGCTCTGAGCACAGGAGATGTGGCCTTGAAGAAGCTATTTCATCATATTTACTGTAGATTACTTCAAATGTAAACAGCTCACGTGGCTGATGATCCTTTTTGGACAATGCAGCTATAGTACTATTTTTTAGTCACCCTGTTATACAGTTCTGTCCCCGTTTATCATATTCTGTTATTTATTCTCAGGAGTTAGCGTATGGAACATTCTCCATTCCTCCCTCACCCTCCTCTGCCATTAGTTGTGTTCTCAGCGCTGCCGGTAGAGCTCGGGCGCCGGTGCCTGGGCAGGGTTTCACTCACACGCGCCTTGTCCTCGGTTGTTGACCTGCAGGGCCCCGTGGACGCCGCCGTGCAGGACCTTCTCCAGCTGAAGGCGCAGTACAAGGCCCTGACGGGCGTTGAGTACAAGCCCGTCGCTGCCGCTGGGGCTGAGGACAAAGATCAGAAAAAGAAAGAAAAAGAAAATAAACCCGAAAAGCAGAATAAGCCTCAAAAACAAAACGATGGCTCAAAGAAAGACCCCTCTAAAGGCCAAGGTGGCGGGTTGTCCTCGAGTGGCGCGGGCGAGGGCCAGGGGCCCCGGAAGCAGACCAGGTAACGGCTCTGCGACTCCTTTCCCGTGATGCGGGGTTTTGAATGCATCTAATTCTTACATTGAAATAATTTTTTTTCTGGTTAGTTTGACTATCATGCTAAGTCAGAGGATGCTGAAGGTAGCTTTTGTTAATCTTCTGTTTGTTTATTTAAATGGGCAGCACATTCACTTTTTGGTTCAGGAGTCCTGTGCTTGTTTCCATCTTCGCAGTTCTTCCTAACACTGTAACGAATTGGTAACTTAGTAGGTTTTCCTATTTTGATTACTATGCAAACACAGGCATATAAATGTTTCAATTCTCTTTTTTTCAACACCATCGATACCTAATTATACACGTTGTTTTACAATTTATACACGTTGTTTTACACCCTCAACAGATTTTTCAAGTATATTTCTTGTGTCAGGACTCAATCAGAACTTCATTTTCAATAGGATTTTAAAGTAGGTTTGGTTACATGTATAACAGCTGGTTTAAAAACAACTGTAGTGGGACAGGTGGTGTTTCATCACTTGCCACCTTGTGTATTAATGTGAGGCCCCATCTAATCCTCCCCCTCCCCCACCCACCGCTGACTCAGTGAACCTTATGCTTGGACCCTTTTATGGCTTTGTAAGAAGAAAAAGCTGTTACTGGCAGCCTTTACTTTGAGAGTCTGTGTTTGAGGTTACTTGTTTACGCAATTTCAGATTGTGCCTCCCATTGTTCACATCATCCACACAGTCCTTCTGCCACAACGGGGTAGGAGGGGTGCAGCAGTGGCCTGTTGCCTGTTGCTGGGGTAACCAGAGGCACAGACAGTGGAGGAGGGACTCCATCGTCCCCCTTTTACCTGCTGGCTACTCATGGGCGGGCCAGGGTTTATTTTACCTGGGTGTCTTTTGAGAGACAGCAAAGTAAAACAATGGGGAATGCAAGTAGAAATACATTAAGATTTTATACCAAGGCCTTGTTTACAAGCTATGAAAAGATTTACTTTTTATAAAACAGAACTCATGGGTTGATTTTTCTGCATGAGTTGTAAGACCATAGTTCCCAAGTCATTATTGGTGTTTCAAGAAAAGGATTATTGTCTGGAATAGTGTATTGTTGCAGAACTTACTTATTTTGGGAGTGTCTGTATCTATAACTTTTACTTCAGTTAAAAGAAAATATATAGACTAGGGAAATATTAGGTCTGCCCTGAAAGTATTGAGCCACTGTCTGTGATTAAAACAGTTTGCGCAGCTGATCCCTTCGTGACAGAGCTTGTGTGTACCTATAGTATATGCACACAGTGTACACGTAGAGCCACTGTTGTTTTAAAGATTTTTTTTTCACTTTTTATTTTTTTAATTTTTTAATTAAAAATTTTAAAATATATATTTATTTATTTTTAGAGATTGGGGAAGGAATAGAGGCAAAGAGAAAGATATCAGTTTATGGTTGCCTTTCATTTGTGTCCAGCCACAGACCTGGCTGGAGACCTGGCTTGCAACCTGGTTATGTGCCCTGACTGGGAACCGAACCAGCGACCTTTGGGTTCGCAGGCTGGCGCCTTATCCACTGAGCCACCAGCCAGGGCTTAGAGCCACTGTTTTTATTACTTTTTACATGCTACTTTCAGTGAGGCACTGATCTTACTGTAATTTTGCGTAGGTTCAGGTTGGCAAAAGATTCTTATTGTTATTAAGAGAATAATACTACATGAATAAGTAAAGTACAAAACATGACCTTGTAAAGACTTTGTAAATGAGATGTCTGCATTAAAATTACAGTTTTTGTTAGGCTTGGCTTTCCTAGTATTTTGTGGGACAGTATCTCACCACGTTTTAAGAGATGACTGAACTGTTTTTTAGGTTTAAAACGTTATCTTGGGAATGAATATGGAAGAAATGTAGAAATAACTCATACTAGAGACAAATCTGTTTTGAACTTTAGAGATTTATTTCCATTCAACTTTGAAGTATTTGCTAAATGAAGGAATTTATATTTTACTTTTTATATCTGCAGGTTGGGGCTTGAGGCAAAAAAAGAAGAAAATCTTGCAGATTGGTATTCTCAAGTGAGTATGCATTTAATCGATTTTTATGTGTTAAAATTCTCAAAGGCGACTTTATATTGAGATTCTGAATTCCAGATACAAAGTAATAACATATAGCGCCTTTAATAATACGCAATATAGTCACTTAGCATGTCAGTTTTCAAAGTGTGTTCACATGAAGTGTTGAATCGTTGCTTGATTTTGTTTTTAATAGTAAGATATAAAGGGAGTAATCCTAAGTGACCAAATAGAAACAGCAGAAGCGAGATTAGAATGAAGCCTCCTTAGGAGATGAGGGGCCGCAATTTCTGGGTGAGGAGAGGTTTGCTCTACATCCCCGGAAGGAGGCTGTGCCGGTGGGGCCTCCAGGTGGGGAGCTTGGTTGTCATGCCCTTGGCACCTGGGCCATAACACTGAGTCATCGGAGGCCTTAAAGACTGTCTTTCTCTTTTAAAAAGGTCATCACAAAGTCAGAAATGATTGAATACTACGACGTAAGTGGTTGCTACATCCTCCGTCCCTGGGCGTACGCCATTTGGGAATGCATCAAGGACTTCTTCGATGCTGAGATCAAGAAACTTGGTGTTGAGAACTGCTATTTCCCCATGTTTGTGTCCCAAGGTGCCTTAGAGAAAGAGAAGACTCACGTCGCCGACTTCGCCCCGGAGGTGAGGGCGCTCGCTCTGTTTCTGCAGTTTGTTCCTCAGACTCCAAAGTTTATTTTCTAGTCACACTTGAATTGTAATTGAAAAGGCAACCCCGATGAGCCAATTTAGAGGAACTCTGAAAATTTTAAAGCCATAAAAATTGTATTTCTGCCTGTAGGGCAAGTTACTCTTTTGGTTACATTAAATCATTAACTGGCTTTTACTTTTCTGTCAGCTTTACAAGGACAGTAAGTACCTACCTTTTCTCACACTGAATAGCAATAGTTACCTTCAGTTGCCTTATTGACATACCAAAAAAATGAATCAACGATTTGCCAGCATCTGTGCTATTTCTTTAAATGCTGTTTAAAAAATGTACGATAAATGATTTCTCCTACTAGGTGGCCTGGGTGACAAGATCCGGCAAAACGGAGTTGGCGGAACCCATTGCCGTCCGTCCTACCAGTGAAACAGGTGAGGACGGACGGACAGGCCTGGGAGCTGCGGCTCACGGAAACGTGGGGGACGCTCTGGGTGTGGGCCCAGCTCTCCTTTTGTGACGCGGGTACTCCTTGTTGGCAGTACATGAATACAAAGGGGAATGCACACTGAAGTCGTATAGTGTTTTATTCTCGGTACAGTATTTATTACAGAGCTCTTCAGTAGTAGGAAAAGTTGTTGTTTTTTTCAAAGAGTCATCATTTCATTTTCATGCTATAATTTCCCAAAATTATCCAAGGAATTATATTCTTGGAATAATTTACATTTCTTGGAATTAGTTATAAAATTATCAACCTGGTTTTAAATTTTGTTACTTAGGTTGGTATGGCATTTATATTCATGTAGATTTTCTGCAGATTACTGAGTGATTTTATTTACGTCCTCAATTATTCTTAAAACAGCATAGAGAGGAAGGATGAGGCAGTTGTGTTTATTTCCATTTTACAGGTAAAAAAAGTGAAAGGTGAAGCGACTTTCCTGAAATTACACAGTAAATGGGAGCGTCACATGCACACTTTGAGCCTTTGGCCTGTCAGCGTCTTCCCGAGTGATTGAGTGATGTCTCTTTAGTTGAGGATTATTTGCTCTTTGATACTTCCAGTGATAATTGTGTATTTTTTGTAATGTTACACGTTATTGAAATTATGGTAGCAGCTCTTCTCCACATAGCAGTTTGGTTTTGTGTTACTCTGGGTAGGTAGTCAAGAGGTGGCCATGATAATGGGTCAGGCACCTTCGCCAAGTTAGTAGTTCATGGCAGGAGCTTCCAGGTGACTTGCGAGTTCACCTGCACTCTGGTTCTAATGCGCCACTGTGCTGAATCCAGCACGGCCCGTACCGTCTCTGATCCTGGCTTCCGTGTCTTGAATGTTGAGATGCTGATAGCTACTTTGTGGGTTGAGTGTGAGATCTGAACAGGATAAAGAATGCAAAGATCTTGACATAGAATGTGGTAAATACTGCAAGATCTTCACTTGATGTTTTTTAATACAGAAAAGCAACTTAAATATAAATCTCATTAGTAAGAGCACAAAATGCAGTTTGGTTTGTAGATAGATGCATTTCCTTGGTTTATTTGGTTTATGAAGTAATGATACCATTCGCTGACATAACCAACATTGGAAACACTTGTACACAAACACGACATTCTGATTCCTGAGCTCTTAGTGGCCGCCCGTGACTCACAGCCTGCATTCCCTGTGTCTTTTCAGTCATGTACCCTGCGTACGCGAAGTGGGTGCAGTCACACAGAGACCTGCCCATCAAGCTCAACCAGTGGTGCAATGTGGTGGTAGGTGCACTCCGTCTCCTGTCCTCTGCTCCTGCTTTACAAGAGCACATTCGTTTTTTCTGGTTTGTATAGTCGAGGGCTGGAGTGTACAAGCATTTTTGAAGTACTTTGGATCACAGTTGCGATTTCTGGTTACACGTAAATGGTTAATCGGCATTGGAAAGCGTTCTCTAATGACAGCTTGTCTTCTGCCTCTTCCAGCGCTGGGAGTTCAAGCACCCGCAGCCCTTCCTGCGGACCCGGGAGTTCCTCTGGCAGGAGGGTCACAGTGCCTTCGCCACGTTCGAGGAGGCCGCAGAAGAGGTAGGGAGGGAGGCATCCTCATCTGGTTCTGCTCTGAGGGCCCCTTTCTGTGTCCACACTGTGCTGCTTTCCTTCTCCAGCTATAAGGAACGCAGCACTGTCTGTTTACAGTCATCCTTCAGTAAGTAACTCTGAGCTGAAATTTGAGCTGATCTCAAAATAATGTGAAAAGACTTATTGATCCTCCTACGAAGGCATGTCCATGGGGCCCTGTCTTTGGACAAGTAAGAATTGGAGGCAAAGAAATGTGGACTGGGAGAGATTGGGGCCAGCTTGCGCCCCGCACGCTCGAGATCAACCATCCCACATTGAGGAGAGGAAAAAAAAGACTTCTTTAAGTTATAAAAGAAGTCTTATTACTTAAAATTTAAAGTCATATCACCTTTAATGTTTGGAGAAAATAAACACACAAAGTCAAATGTGCATGGACCTAAGAAACTGCTTATTGGAATTTTATTAGGAAATGCTTTTAAAAATTTTTTTTTATCGATTTTGAAGGGAGAGAGAAGCATCCATTTGTTCCATTTGTTCACACATTCATTAGTTAATTCTTGTACGTGCCTTGACTGGGGATCAGTCCTGCAACCTTGGCGTAGAGGACAGTCCTTTACCAAAATGAGCTACCCAGCCAGGGCCATTTTAAATGTTCAGAGGGAAGTGTTTTTTAGACTTCAGTGAATAGCAGAAGTGATAATCACATGGGTGAAATTTATTATTCTTCAGGAGATTTTCACCCTGGTCAGTGTATATCTTTCAAAGGTTTCCATTTTATATTCTAACTTTATGTAGGTTTTAAAAAGTTGTTCAACTTCTTTTCACACTACTTTGCTGGAATGTCTTAATAAATTCACACTGGCTGCTGTAGCCTTTTCATAAAAAAGGTTTTTATTGTTCGAGTGCCTTTTTCACCACAATTAGTTTTAAGTAGTACAGGTTTATAGGTCTATAATGAATAAGTATGCCATAAGTTTGAACACTTGTACATTTAAACTGTTGCTACATAGGTCTTGCAGATACTTGACTTGTATGCTCAAGTATATGAAGAACTCCTGGCAATTCCCGTGGTAAAGGGAAGGAAAACCGAGAAGGAGAAATTTGCCGGAGGAGACTACACAACCACGGTGGAGGCGTTCGTGTCTGCGAGTGGGAGAGCCATCCAGGTGCCTTCTGACGCCCGGTTCCCGGGGCCCACGTGAGCCTAGCCTGTGGGCAGCTCCGGCGTGTTGCCCTGTCACCAGGAGGGAGACTCAAAATCAGTAGTTGGTGTGCTTCGTAGATTCTCGTTTCATCTGTCCCATTTTTCTAAGTCTCCAAGGTCAGTTAGTCCAGGCTCGATCCTGAGTTACCAAAGCATGGAATCCTTTCTAGCCTTTGAAGCTAGTATCGTTCCTCTTCAGGGGGCTGTCCGCAGCAGTGCACTTCTGTAGTACTGTTCGGTTAAACCTAGCCTGTTTAGTGTACCAATTACGCTTTTAAAATGTACGTAACAGTAAAAAACTCAAGATAAACTAGGCCTACTATCGTTTTAAGGCATGTGGTCTTGCAATCATTTTCAAGGGCGTTAATAGGTTATTAAATTTAAAGCTCATATTTTTCACTTTTATTTCAGGGAGCAACATCACATCATTTAGGGCAGAATTTTTCCAAAATGTTTGAAATCGTTTTTGAAGATCCAAAGACCCCAGGAGAGAAGCAGTTTGCCTATCAAAACTCCTGGGGCCTGACAACTCGGACAATTGGGGTCATGACCATGGTTCATGGGGACAACATGGGCTTGGTGCTGCCACCCCGTGTCGCCTGTGTCCAGGTGAGGAAGGTCCTCTGCGCTCACTTCCTGGTAGAAAGCACACACAGTGTTAACTAATGGAAACTTTGGAGCATCGTCCAGGTATATTTTGCTGGTAGAGAAACATCATAGAATATAGTCTAGACCTTAGTATTATGTAACTCTGTATGTCATTTGTGGTTTTGGTTTTTACTCTTTTAATTTTTAGCTACTTTATATAAAACTTTCTTAGAAATCATTTTCTGAAGTGATTTATAATAGGTTAAATAAAACGAAAATGCATTTAGCATGGAGAAGCAGCGTGTAGCTATTTGGTAGGAGGTTAGAAATCACAGCAGGTTGATGCGTGTTGAGATTTACAGTCCTGTGTGTGATTGTGTGATCCTGTGTGGGGTCCAGGTGGTGGTCATTCCGTGTGGCATCACACATGCGCTTGCTGATGACGACAGAGATGCGTTGATAGCCAAGTGCAGTGAGTATCGGAGGCGACTTCTCAGCACGAATATCCGAGTCAGAGCTGACCTGCGAGACAACTACTCACCGGGTTGGAAATTCAATCACTGGGAGCTCAAGGTAAGTCCTTCACTTGCACCTTTGGCTCCCAGTTTAGATTTAGATGCTCTTTACTGACATTCTCATAAAATGTACGCCTTTCTCGATTTGGATAGTTGTGGGTTCTTCACTGAAACTAAGTGTTGAGCACACTTGCCAAGTTAAAAAGTGGTTTTGAGGAAGCTTAGTTTATGATGTTAGAATAAAACAGTGATCTTGAAGACTTTGCTTATGATGAATAAACCTCAGGCAGCACAGCTTTTCTTAGGTTTATGCCTTATTGGAGTAGACTTCTGTCCCAGCTCAGGAGCATCTGCTTTTTCCCACTGTGCATGCCTTTGCTTTTTGTAGGTGATGGCTGATTGTCAATAAAGCCATGAAATAGTCTGTATACAGGCTGGGCAGAAGTAGGTTTACAGTGGTAATCAAGTAAAGAATACAATAATAAAAAGTTACACAAGAACAAACTCTGTTCCACGTACAGCTGTCAGCCTGCTTTTGCCCAGCCTGTATTCAGTTGGAGACATGCATGGGTATCCTGACTGCCTTCTTTGATTCCTAGGGCGTTCCCATCAGACTGGAAGTGGGGCCACGTGATCTGAAGAGCTGTCAGTTTGTAGCTGTCCGACGAGATACTGGAGAAAAGCTGACAGTTGCTGAGAGCGAGGCTGAGACTAAAATTCAAGCTATTTTGGAAGACATCCACGTTAACCTCTTCAGAAAGTTAGTTCCTGAGAGTGGCTTCTGCCTCTCATCTTCAAACCCTGCTCGACCTTTGAGATGTATACTGAGGAATTCTTGTCCTGACTGGAAGTTATCTTTCCCTCTGATTGCCCATGATTCTTAGTTTGCCCCTGTGTTCTGACTTGTATTACGATGATTTTTCTAAGTGCTTTCTGCTCCCTACTAGGTTTGCAGCAATGGACTATCTGTCCCATGGACTAGTTCGGGTTAATCTTAGATCTAGGCTTCTATTATCATAAAAATTTGAGCAATTAAGGAGTTGATTCTCACCTGTGGGATTCATATTACAACTAAAGAAAGGAATTACAAAGTGAAAATAGCTTGAGTAATGCAAGTTCATGACTCTTCCCTTTCAAAGCACTCGCAGACCTTCCTGTTCAGTTCTCACAACAATCCTTTGTGGTGGTTAGACTTCAAGTGGTTTTCCGAGTGTATAGAAACTTAGAAAAATAAGACCAGAAAGGTTGAACAAATAACCCAGACTCTCATAGGTGGTGAGTGGTATAGCCGGGAGGAGTGTTGGTCAGTAGATCGGATGGCAGTAACAGCAGTAATTGTTACCTGTGGAGTGCTTGGCAAATAAGTGCCTCGTTCACTTAATGGTCACGGTGCTCCAGCGACGAGCTAACTGAGCTGTGCTGCTGTCACTGCTAGTGACAGAGTTGAGGTTCACACTGTGTTCTTCTCACCTCTAGGTTATTCTTTCTTAAAAATAATATAAAAGGAAGAAAAATTACATACCCTTTTCTAATTTCTTGAAAGGGCTTCTGAAGACCTTAGGACTCATATGGTGGTAGCCAATTCAATGGAAGACTTTCAGAAGGTGCTGGATTCTGGAAAGGTAAGAAGCTTCTGAAAAGCTTTGAATGTGAGGACATTTCAGTACATGGTGTTTTAAGACTCACTGAACTTAAGAATTAATATGTTAATCCCTTTTTCAAGGCCAGTCACACGGTAAAGATTAGATATTACTCACCATTACATGATCTTTTCCACTGGCTTTATACCAGTGTTATTTTTGAATAACACTGTGGATTAACTATATAAAAGCTTTTTCTTACACTTCATATATGGGCAAATTAGCATTTATTGTGTATTATCCGTCATGTTTTTGTTATTGAAATCTTCATTTTATTTTTCAGCTTGATGTAAGTTCCTAAAGCAAGCCTTGTTCTAGCTTTAGAAACGTCACGTTCAGATTCCTAAAAGGTTAAAAGTCTGTTTCACTCAAATCTGTGACTATATATTGACATAGATATTAGTTGATTGAACATTCTGAGTATAAATTTTTGTAAAGAAGAGGTCTTGCTTTGCAAAAGTATGAATTGTGGGAATGAATCACTTATGATCATACAACCAGTCCTGTGTCCCTATGTTATAAATAAGAAAACCATGGGCCAGGGGCTGAATGAATTACTGCAAGCTATGCAGAAGCCAACCTGGTATGTGGGTCTCTCGTCTGACTTGGCTTAGTGCACTTTCCTCTGTATCTCCCATCTTTGATTAATGTTGAACGTATGAAAGCAAAGTTTTAATTGGTTATGATCAAAACCTCTTAGTATGTCTGTTATTGCATGAGCTGGGACAATGTTACTCTCTCTAGCTCTCGGCTTACTAACTTGTAAAATGAGTACAAAACAGATTATCTTAAAATGCCCTTCTAATCCATAATTGTCAGTATTTAGCTTTCTCATCCTTGGGATATTGCCTCTGTCACTTCTTCCTTTCTGGTTTCCATAGTTGTCACATGACTCAAACTACACCCTTGGAAGGGAAGTCTGGATAGCGGGTAGCCATCTGATGCCATGTGTATTTTTACTTTCACTGTAATTTACAATTTTATTTTTGTTCCATTAATTACTGAATTTTAAAATTTCCTGTTTATAGAAATGTGATAGCCACTCATTGTTACAGTACAGTCTGTGAAGATACTGCTTAAGAGTTAATAAATCAATAGAGTAAAAACCAGTTAATTCATTGCTTTCAAAGAAATGATTCTCAGCAGATATTAGTAGAATCATAGATTTCAACATCTGTTCTAAAGCAAAATATAGTATTTTAGTTGTATGTCCAAAGAACATAGACCAAAGCAGATTTTGTTACTTGAATTTAGTAGTCATTTCCACCCCCATCTGACCTTATGTTGGTCAGCTGACTGACCATTAGGCCATCTTAGAAGTGATTGTAAATAAAAGTGTGTTTACTAGGAGGGGAGAGGGTGGAAGGGATCTTTGGAACTTGAATGTAGGTGAAAGTTTAATTTTCTGCTTTGCCTATTGGTATAAAGAAGATAAAATTATTTATAGGACTTGGATTTTAGTAAATTTTCCAAGGGTATGGTCTTAATTAAATGAAAAATGAGGGGTTACTTATATATATATTTTTTACTGTTGACATAAATTACCCATCTGTTGATCAACCTTTTGTTATTTTTGCTATTAACATTTTCTGCTACAGAAAGCAAGCTATTAAATATTGCAAAAGATTGTATTTTTTTAAAAAACACAAATATAGAAATTATAAAAAATAAAATTATCCCTGGGTGGTGTGGCTCAGTGGATTGAGTGCTGGCCTGTGAACCGAAAGGTCACCGGTTCAATTCCCAGTCAGGGCACATGCCTGGGTTGCAGGCCAGGTCCCCCAGTTGGGGGTGCGTGAGAGGCATCTGCAACCAGTTGATGAATCTCTTGCACATCAGTGTTTCTCTCCCTCTCTTTCTCCCTCCCTTTCCCTCTCCCTTTCCTTCTTTCTAAAGTTAAAAAAATAAAAATTAAATTAAGAGACTTCCATGGCTAAATAAATAGCCTAAAAATGTATACTTTCCTTTCACGTTAATAATTTATATGCCTGAATAGGAATTTCATATCATATATACTTTGCAGCTAGAAAGTATTAGAACATGTTTTGCTTCCTTTTTATAAAATCATTATTTTTGAGTCCAGGTACATTAAATAACAACTTCAGTTTAGTTTTTTCACATGCTATACCATTTTACATTAAAAAAGAGTATTTTAGAAATACCTTCTGAAGGTTTAGTAATTTTTTCTTAAGAGAAAGAGAAAGGTTATTTACTGTAAATTTTGTTAAAGTTATAAAAATCTAACTGTTGTGAGTCAATAAAAGTAAAATTTTATTACCCAGAGACATTGTAATTAAGTCTTAATATTTTTATCAAAGTTTTCCCCATTTTGTCTTTTGTAATGAATTTTAAATAATACTTTTGTGGCTGTATTTTTTCATGCTTTTTTTTTTTAAGATTTTACTTACTATTTTTAGAGAGAGGGGAAGTAGGGAGAGAGGGAGAGAGACATCAGTGTATGGTTGCCTTTCACCTGCCTCCAGCCGGGGACCTGACTGGAGACCTGGCTTGCAGCCTGGTTATGTGCCCTGATTGGGAATTGAACCAGTGACCTTTGGGTTCACAGGCCAGTTTTCATGCATTTCAATTGCAGGAATGTTAATGATTTACCAGGTTTCAATATAGGGAAGTCACTTTGTGTGATTTCAGCTCTTGTATCCACGTTGGTCTTTGCTTCAGTTGTCATTGCAAACCAATTACAATTAGGGTGCATAATTTCTGTATTGAATTTTTTCAAAATACTTATTACTACCAACCCTTCTACCTACCTTCCCTTCACTCATTCCTTCCCTCCAGGCTTTGCCAATAAATTTATCACCTCTTCATCTTAAGGCAGATTATTAAAATAACCCTTTACCACGCTTGGAAATTGGGCTAATACACTTTGCTGAGTGAGCGTAAGAGTAGTAGATTACAAACTTTTCCTCACTATGCAGTAATGCTCCCCTGTGAATTACTCAGTTAAAATAATTTCTTCATCAGTATTTCACCTTCTTCCTAGAAAAGAATAAAGTAAAACCAAGGCCCAGGCGCAGGGAAGAATCCGCAGGGTATTGGCATGTGATGTGTGGCTGCACATAGCTGATCACAGGCTGACGAGGGAGCTGGGTAACTGTCGAGCCTCCAGGCGTGGAGGTTATCCGCACCTTTGCTGCTCCTGCTGCTCACATCGACCTCCAAGAATTTTTTAAAGGACTGTTACGAAAAGGTTATAGCAGACTAACCTCATTTTAAAGGAAACATACTATGAAAAATTTAGGATTCACAGCTAAGAGAAATCTTTATTCTTATACAGTCCAACATCTATGTTTTAAGAAAGAGAACTCAGAGCTAGAGATTTTCAGATAGCCGGTGAATTGCAAAATTAGGATAAAATCCCCAGTTCTCTTGATTCTGCCCATTATTCTCAGTGGTCATGAAAAAATTTTTGATGGTTGGGTTTTTTCTGATGCAGAATGAGTCTTGACTTTTAAATACCCTTGGATTTTAAAAAATGCTTCATTGAAGGCCCTGGCTGGTGGCACAGTGGTTAAAGTGCCGGCCTGTGAACCCAAAGGTTGCTGCTGGTTTGATTCCCCAGCCAGGGCACGTAACCAGGTTGCAAGCCAGGTCTCCAGCCAGGTCTGTAGCTGGAGGCAGGTGAAAGGCAACCATACATTGATGTCTCTTTCCCTCTCTGCCTCTCTCTGTTCCCCCCTCTCTAAAAATAATAAAATCTTTAAGAATAAAAAAAATTTTTTTTAAATGATTCATTGACCTATGACATGTTAAAACAGTGGGTCATAAAGTAAGGTTTACCTGACTGTTAATTGTTACTGTTAAAGCACTTTAAAAATCGGGTCAATATTTGTCACCTCCCCTCTGTCCTGCTAACTATTCAGGCAGAGTAGGAGGTGGTCCGCATGTGGAATGGGGGAGGTGCAGCTGCTGCTGAAACCCAGGTCTCCCCACCCTTTGTTCCTTTCTCGGCTTCTATGTGGTAGCCACTTTATTTGGACACTTCAGTGCATTGCCAGGGTGCCTGTGCGGGGTCTTCATGCTTTCATATCCCTGTGTTTCTGAGCGAAGTTACTCCCAGGTCTGCAGGGGTAGCATGGCCCAAAAAGAGCTGGGAGAGCCCTACTTGGTGCTTGTACGTTTATAGAGAGCTCAGATGTTCTTTCTGTAGCATGGAAGGAGTTACAAACACTAAATGCTGTTCCTTATTAGATTGCTCAGATCCCATTCTGTGGGGAAATTGACTGTGAAGACTGGATCAAGAAGACCACTGCCAGGTAAAGATTAATAACTGATAAGACAGGAGGGGTGGCGATGAAAAAGGAGAGAAAAGCATGGCCTGAATGAATGCAATTCTTATTTGTTCTTAATTTCAGGGATCAAGATCTCGAGCCTGGTGCTCCGTCCATGGGGGCCAAAAGCCTTTGCATCCCCTTCCAGCCGCTGTGTGAGCTGCAGCCTGGGGCCCGATGCGTCTGCAACAAGAACCCTGCCAAGTACTACACCTTGTTCGGTCGTAGTTATTGAGGATGCAGCCACATCCCAGCCGCCCACCCTCCTCACTTTTAAAATAATCGATACCAGTATCTTCCTAATACACACAGTTTTATGATTTATAACAAGTTCAAAAAGGACACATGAAATGAACACCTATTCTTATGCCTAAAGTA
Organism: Noctilio leporinus; assembly: GCA_004026585.1. Classification (NCBI taxonomy): domain Eukaryota; kingdom Metazoa; phylum Chordata; class Mammalia; order Chiroptera; family Noctilionidae; genus Noctilio; species Noctilio leporinus. The sequence continues at coordinate 519,454 of PVIW01000126.1, forward strand.
ACAGTGGAAAAGCTTCTGCATACAACCCCAGTAATAAATATCATGAATTAATACTGTTCTATGTATTTATTTGTTTCTGAAATACCGGAATTATGTGCCACAAGGAAATTCCTACAAAGAGATGAAAATAATTGAAAATGACTTCTCTTTGTAGGAATTTCCTGAAGCTTTCACTGAGTAGAGCTAATGGCAGAAAAGCCGGAAGTTGCCTGCCTTAAAGGGATTCATTATTGACAGGAAAGCCAAAGTAAGTAATTATGTTAAGAAAGGAAACTTTTACCCAAACCTACATGTAATGGATGTTTTTTCTTAAATTGAGATTCAACTAAAATACCAAAGCCTTTTCAGTCATCTTGAAAGGGGTGGTACTTTTCAAAAGGGTGCACAAACCCAAGCCCAAACAATGTCCTTTAAGAAATGATCGTTGTTTTGCATGCAGATGACAGCTGTTAACTACAATAGATACATGGCTGACTGCCATTGAAGGGCACGTGTGCCTCGTGTTCATTGCAGCAGGAGAAAGTAGGTCAAGGGATGTGTCCTAGAATCGGGCGGTAACAGCAGTTGTAGGGGGAGTCGGATGATTAGCAACGAAATCATAAAACCTAGATGAATCGGTGGGCTGGGAAAGCAGATGGCCCTCCCGAGTGTGGGTGGGCCTCCCTCAGTCAGTGGAGGGGCCCTCCCGACTCCGACTCCCGTTGTCTGGCTGCTGTGGTGCAGAGGCCGAGACCCTAAGGCCGTAAGACAAACGGGGGGAAGGCCATTCTGACCAAGAGTCTGGACATACCACCTTGTTATCTAGTAATACTTACCTATCACACATGGTGGTCAGGAGGTGTCAGTAGCTTCAAAAGTAGCTGTCTCTGCTCTGTTGTCTTTAAACCCATCTTTGGCCCTTCGCGACTCACTTTTACTGGGTCTAGAAAATGCTGGCCCTTTATTTAATATGGTTATTTAAGTAAATTTAGTAAATGCGCTGTGCAAAGTGCCAGAGCAGACAGGAGTGAGTGTAGCCAAACATGCTTTTCTTCCCTTGAAGTAGTCCTAGTTTAGACGCAAGATCAGGCAATCAAGCAGACAGGGGTATGGAGCAATGAATCGGGTGAACATTGCTGGTAGGGGGAGTGGCCTCGGTGACCCTCCCTGAGACACGATGGTGTCGTCCCCACCAATAGTGAGCTGAGAACTGTCCTGTGCTTAGGTGATACCTGGAAAATGTGAACACTATTCTGCCCCACCATCTGCTTAAAATAGCAGAAACAGTTCTTAAGGCTCAGTTGGTATTCAACCAATGTATTTGTTCAACTTTGCTGGAAGGTTTGAGAGTTTGGAATATCAGTAACGCTGAAATGATGTAAAAAGATTTTAATTCTCGGGTAATGGAATATTTCTAAATATATTTTAAATATGTCACCCAAACCAAACTTTGTGATTAAGATGTATCTATTGAATGAGTTTTGTACCTCTTTCAGATCTTTACTCAGAAACATCTCAGTAAATTCTTCCCTGATTTTATTTAAAAATTTTTTAAAGGTTATTTATAATTTTTTTAGAGAGAGGGGAAGGGAGAGAGACATCAACATGGTTGCCTTTGACCTGCCTCCAGCCTCAGATCCAGCCGGAGACCCGGCTTGCAACCTGGTTATGTGCCTTGGCTGGGGATCGAACCAGCGACCTTTGGGATCACATGTCAGCGCTTATCCACTGTGCCATCAGCCAGAGCAATGATCGCTTTATTTTAAAGTACAACTCTAGTCCCTGGCTGGTAGCACAGCAGATAGGTGCTGGCCTGCGAACCCAAGTCGCTGGTCGATCCCCAGCCAGGGCACGTAACCAGATTGCAAGCCAGGTTCGTAGCTGGAGGCAGGTGAAAGGCAACCATACATTGATGTTTCTTTACTTTTCTGCCTCTCTCTCTTCCCCTCTCCCTGAAAATAATAGAATCTTTAAAAAAATAAAATAAATTACAACTCTACCCCTATGCCAACACTGTGTTTTGCTTCATTTGTCTCCATTCTTATTACCATCTTAAGTTTTATGACTAATTTTATTAAGATTCTTAAAGGCAGGGATTTCTGTCTTATTCATTGCTGTCTTTCCTAGAGCCTAGAACCATCTGACGTGTGGGAATTTGGTCAATACCTGTTGCATGAATGAGTGAATGAAGTCATCTTAGTGTGGTTTGATGCACAATCTGGTTGCATTAGTAGTCTGTTAAGGCAGTTGACCAAATTAGAAACTATTTATGAGAGGCTAAGGAAATTATTAGGGCAACATTTAAGTTGCAAGGATTTAGTCATGGTGTGTTAGTGTTTCCCAGATAAAAAGAACCAGTCGGAAGGAGGCGTATATAAGTTTATTCTTCTGAGGGTGGGGGGAGAGAAATACCAATGGGAGAGAGAAACATTGATTGGTTGCCTCTTGTACGTACCCTGAACAGGGACCAAACCAGCAACACAGGCATGTACCCTGACTGGGAATTGAACCTGTGACCTTTTGCTTTGCAGAATGATGCCCAACTGAGCCACACTGGTCAGAGATTTTTTAAAATAAACAATTGCATTTATGGAGACTGAGAAGTCCCAAGATCTACAGGGCAAGTCAGTAAAGCTTCCGGAAACTTAGGAGAGGCTATGGTATAGTTTCAGCCTGAAGGCCCATGGGCTTGAAACTCAGAAGGAGCTAACATTTCAGTTCTAGCCTGAAGACATGACAAAGCCAGATTCCCAGCTTGCAGGCAGGCAGCAAGAAGCATCAGGAGGGGCTCTTCAGGCCTTCAGCTGATTGGGTGAGGCCCACCCATACTGGGGAGGGCAATCTGCTTTGCTTGCCCAAAATGCCCTAGTAGGGAGGGGGAGGGGTGGCGGGTCAGGCGCCAGTGTGCACGACTTTGTGTCCTTGGGGTGTCCTTGGGGTGTCCTGGTCATGATGCTATGCAGATGTGGTGCTAGGTAACACCTAGGGCATAGTGTAGCATGAAGTTGAGAGCTCTGGAGTGGCCCATTTGTTGCCTGCAGCCCTAGGGCCTTTCTTCCTCAGGATACTTGATCCAGTGAAGAAGGAAGTGGCCTAGGTTTAGGGCTGGCCTGAATTATTAAAGAAAAGATACTTTTCCTTCCATCTGGCACCAGATCCTTACTGTCAAGCGAAATGCACTTTCCCCCTGGCTCACTTACCCCAGTTGTGAAGGATCATGATGTCATTGAAGTCCTTGGTTACAAGCCCCAGTATGGGAATTTAAATACAGAGACCTCCAGGACACTTGCCAATTACGCGTGTTGCCGTTGGATTCAAGAGGACCGTAGCTGGGGGAACTACGCGGTGACATTGTGCGAGCTTTTCCAGCCAGGAAATGGCATGTTTCCCTAGCCACCTGAAGCGCATGCCCCATTCTGGTGTCATCAAGGAGCAAGGAGCTGCCGGCTTCTTTGCAGGAGATGTTGAGATTGGCTGGAAGGGAAATGGGATGTTAGTTCAAGTAGCAACCCTATCAGAAAACATTAACAGAATGGCAAAATGGATAAAACAGCACAACGAAATGGATTTGTTAGGAGCTGTGGACCGTCCAAGTGAGCCCAGGAAAGGGGGTGGAGATGTTTAAGTCCTAGAACTGTTCCAAATTTGCGTTAAAGACATGGAAGAAGTTGGCTGAACTTGGAGAAGAGTTCAGGATATAAACCAACTACCCAAGAATAGCTCTTTACAGTGGAGAACCTATTTATTTGGGAAACGAGACGTCTGTTTGGGGGCCAACAGGAAATAAGATTCTTGCTGCAGCCATAAAAAAAAATGCATTATCCCTTCAACCATATTTGTCAACTGAAGAATTTCTGTGGAGTCTCGAACATATTTTATGCAGTGATTATACACACAGTTCTGTTTGTTTTATAATCTTGAATATTGGTTTTTACCTATAAAATTTTCTTTTATTAAAGTAACATGGGAAGAAATCCCTTTACCTAACAAGCAAAATAACCTCTGGTTTATAAAACTTATATTCCACGTGTTTTTTTGCTCCTACCACCAGCCTATCAGTTATTCATGGAGTGGTTTTAAATTTGTATATTTTTTAGGTCTTTGTCCCTTGGGGCAGAAAGGGAAAATGGACAGGGGCAGAATTGCTGCATAATAATATCCCAGGACTTTTATTGGAAAGAAGCTGAGACTCTTACAGTGTTGGCCAAAGTGAGTATGTTATATGATCTTGATTTCAATTTCCTACCCTTTATTAATATGGAGAATCACAGTTTATATCAGTTGCATAGTCTCCTTAGATCCCACATTTTAAATCTGTCAATACAGTGTACCAAGATTTTAAAATTACCCTCAGTGACATTTTCCTGGTACAACTACTTTGTCTCTGGTATGGTAGTTACAGTTTTTCATTTACTGACTTTACAGCTCTTGCAACTTTTGGAACCACTCTTATTTGATTTTGTTCCATTCACCTAACCTGAATAAATACAGTGACAAAAGAGCACAAATGTTTGGCTGGCATTTTAGACCGGACTGGTAACTGGCATTGTGTGACTTGAAGCATCTTAACCTCTTGGAACTTTAGTTTCCCTACATCTGAAATGATTCATCTGTCAGGATTGTTGTAAAGATTGAAGCTGTGTACGTCTGGCATAATAAGATTGCAGAATAGGTGGTAGCTGTAATGATTAATTAAAGAGGGGAAAAAAATACCCTCACAGGAAACCGTCAGAACAATGTCTGATCAACTGTCTGGGCACCAATCAGATTGACATGTAAAATTAATCCCCACAGTCTAAGTTCAGAAGAGGTTGGGTCTAGTAATTTCAGTCTCTGTTTCTTGGAAAGGTTGACTGTAGGCAGGTGACTCAAAGCAATAGAGGCTGCTCTTGTTTCTCATAGTCAGGAACCAGTAAACCTTTAAGGATTGCAGGATAGATAAGATTAAAAACAAAAATACTTGTTAAGTCATTATAATTTGGCTTTATTCCTGAAACTGACTGGGGTTATGTCTCCGTCTCCTCCAGTTGGAAGGTGCTTTATCTTTCCTGAGCATGAGGACTTTTTGCTGTGTGTTTTATTGGGGAGGATGTTCGGAGGTAGGGTATTTGTCTTCCAAACCAGGGGCAGCAGAGAGCTCGCCTTGGCTTCACCTTTGGGTCTCACTTACTGTACCACTGACCTCGCATGGTGTCTGTTCCATGCAGTGAACAGCATTGGAAACCATTTACACACCAGGTAGGCAGGAGAGGATGGTCTCTATCTGACCACTTGTCTCAGCAGTTACTGGGAGAGCGGAAGCCACGGGTGCTCTTGGGCCTGAGTCAAAGACACAGAGACTCTTCTGTAATTAAATTCACAGAAGAATCACCTCCAGTCCCCATCCAAGGCCCGAAGCGATGGCTTCCATTTCCACAGCCCCAGCTCACCTGACATCCCTCCTTTAATTGCCCTTTAAACTGCTTTATGGCTTTATAGCAGCCTATAAATGCTGATTTCCAAATCTGACAAGCGCTGAACGGCTGAAGGGAGCGGTTTCCAGGAGTTGTAATCACGAAATCCGCAGCTGCGCCCCAGCACGCTCAGCCTTCCCCGGAGGTCGCCAGCGCCATGGGCCGGTACTCAGGCAGGAGCTTCCGTTTGATCTTCATGTGCGTGGTGAGCGCCGTCCTGTTCGTGATGGAGATGGCTGTGGCCCACATCGGCAACTCCCTCTCCTTGGCCTCCGACGCCTTCGCAGTCCTCTCCCACATCCTCTCCATGATCATAGGCTTGTTTGGCCTGAGGGCCAGCCACATCTCACGGCACAGGAAGAGCACCTTCGGCTTCCAGCGGGCCGACGTCGTGGGAGCCTTTGGCAACACCATTTTTGCGGTGGCCCTGATGTTCAGCATCCTGGTGGAAGCGATCAAAAGGTACATTGATCCCCAGAAGACAGAGGCAGCGCTGCTGGTTCTCAGTGCTGGAATTATCGGGCTGTTTTTCAATGTGCTCAACTATGTCATCCTGGACTGCTGCTACTGCTCAGCCCCCAGCCTTCTGGGCGGCACCGACACAGGTAAAGGGCTCCACAGGCGGGGCTGTCACTCCCAGTGGGTGCCGTCCTGGGGGGCACCTCTGATGGGGCCTGATTCACTGGGTTGGCCTCTTGTCCCTGCGACCTGGCTGGAGAGGTGCCTGCAGTCCCAAGTTCCTTGTGAGCTGGGCGGCAGCAGGCCACTTCCAACTTGAGGGTCTTCTTTCACTTTGAGTCGCAGGGACTGAACACATGTCAGACAGGAAAGGAGGAGGAAAGGGCTCACGGAGCTGCCGAGGGAACGATTGGAAAGAAAGCAGAGGTGGTGTTGAAATCAGTCTCCCTGAATCAGTTATCTTTGTTTACCTGGCTGTGGCATGGCTTGCTTTGAGTTTATAAATAATATTTAACTGCCCTCATAAAGCATATTCCAAAAAATACTGGACAATGTTACCTGCTCGTGTTGATCAAAGTATTAACAGTTGCCCAAAATGATAAAACTAAGGAATATAGCCACGGAATTTTAAATAAAATGGAGAGGGGGAAAAAGGAGATGATCTAGGAAACTTAGTTGTTCGTTGGATGGAAGTTTCTATGCATTTATTATAGAAATCTTTCCTGTTTGAATAAAAGGGAAAACTACATATACGTGAATCTTTGGGAAGGTCTTAAGAGTGAGCAACAAACTTACTGGATCATCTGTCAAAAGATGGAATTTTAAATCTTGGGAGAGAACAGTACATCTAAAGCAACCCACAAGATAAATTACTAGGTGGAAGGAACCATGTTTATTAATTGCCATGAGAGGAATTCTTTGTAAAAATACATTTAAAACTCTGGCGAAGGAGGAATTTCCTGGCTGGAGCGGACCAGGCTCAAATCCGGGCCCTACCACAGGGTGGTGCTCCAGATTCATGCTCGCCTGTTGGGCCCTCCTGTCACATGGGGGTCCAGGTTGCAGGACTAAAGGGGATCCTGAGTGTTGAGCACCTGACACTTGGTAAAGAATAACTTGTTCTAAAACCATCACAGCGCAGGCCTTTGACATAGGATAATTCAGGATCGCTGAGCTCTATTAACTCATCTGGAGTTTAAGAAATTTCAAGATTTCCCTCATTTGGTGCCAGCTTCCCCACCCTAGTAGGGACATTTACCTGCCTGGGAAGCCTGAGTAGACGTGTGCACTTTTTTCTGGTATTTCTCCTGACTTTGCTACTACTATAGATAATGTCCGCTCGGACCCATCCTTGATCCTGCCTCAGTCTGGGTTTTCCCGTTGGTAGAATGCATGCCAGGAGCGGACCTGTAGTATGTGTTCAGTGCAGAAAGAACAAACTAGAAATGAGAGTCTGTGTCTTCATTCAAATTAAGGAATGAATTAGGGCCACATGTTTTTAAAAGGACATTATTTAATGTGAGACCTTGTTTCCATCAGTCCTCTGAAGATACTACTTGAGGTTTCACATCATAAAATTCACATATTTTTATATATCTACATATTTGTTGTTAACTGTAAATTTAAGGAAGGAAGATGATGTCAAACAAGTACTTCATATAGACAGTGGAAGTGCATTGTTACCTGAACTCACCATTATGGTTTTAGTTCTAATTTAGCCTCTACTCTTGACATGTTTTCCTGCATATAACAAAAGCGATTTGACTCTTTGGCCAGCAGGAAAATTGGTAGACAAGTATTTTTATAAATTGGATTATTACTGGATAGGTGTTAGTTTGGCTCCTGTTTGTGTCCATGCTAAGATAATAAGAGGCTGAAGACAAACATTTCACCCTGGACAAATGGGCTTCTCTTGTCTTAATTCCAACACATCTATCTTCATTTGAAGTGTTATGCACGTTTGAAGTATAGTATTGTACTTTAAATAGCTAAGTATAATAAGTACTGTATACATACAGCTACTGCTTGAAGGTCCATGTTCTTGTTAACATTATTATTTTGCCAGCTTTAGGAATTGCTGAATTTTTCTGTTAGGAATTTTAGAGTTTTTGAACCCTCCAAGTTGATTTCAGAGCAGCTACTTAGTTTCTTAGCATTTATGTCTCCAGTTACATACTTAACCCTTTTAGTAAAATACACATTTTTATATTCTTTCTGTCACTGAAATAAGCTTAAAGTGTGAATATATTTGGGTTACATGGATCTCAAAAACTGACATTAACCCAATTTCCGTTGTTTTTTTTATTCCAAGAAGAAGTATAATTATACATGTATGATTTATACCAGGAGGTTTAAAATATGAGGGAAAAATGATTCTTGGCTTCAGGAGATTCAATCTACATTTAGAATAAAGAACCTCTATGTGTGTAGGATCCTAACTTGAAGCATTTTGAAGTGCCTCTCATCTAAAGGACCATGGTGCCCCCTGGTTTAGTGATCAGAAGCAGGTAATCTTCGCTTCTGTGAAATCTGCGGCCACAGAGAATTTTTGACTTGGCCAGCCTTCTGTCTGCCCTGTTCTGTGGGTCTCTTACTTGTTCTGCTTTATCTGTCTGGTGTAGAAATTGATGATACCAGTTCTATTTTGTGTTTGAGATTCCAGGAGAGTGAAAAATAAGACCTCAAATTTTAACTATTAACAACACAAGGTGTATAGACAGTTAAGACTTGAAACATCCCTGAAGAATCATGGCGTAGGATACATTGGCAGGTTGGACAGACAAGCTAGAAATTTAACACACACATGCACACGCCTGGGAGAAAAGCTATCTGGAAGATTTATTGAGCTGAGCTGAGGGGCCTGGGTGCCTTAGATGAGCATCTAGCCAGTGTGACTTTGCCCCGCGCAAGAAAGTGGTGTTTGGGGGAGGTGACGTGACAGCAAAATGAGAAAAGCAAGTAGTACGAGCATGAAAGGAAAAACAAACAATATATTTATAGTCCAGAATCCGGATGGCCCTGTGTGTGTTTAGGGGAGGCAGCAGGGGGGACAGCATTCCTGGGGTTCAGATCCTGGGAAATGTGCGGCCTCACTATTTTCTTTTTCTGGACTGAGGGACCAAATTTGCTTTGTTTCCATGTTTCCCTCCTCCTTGTTTACTTTATTGGATTTTCCTTGACTTTCACGTCATTTTTTATGTTTGCATTTTAGTTCTGATCATTTTCCATGCTTGAGTTTTCCTTAAAATGTCCTTCATAGATGTCTCTGTGTCCTTGACTCTACCTGTGCAGCTCTGTCTCAGAGAAAGGGGGCTTTTCGTTGATCTTGAGTACCAGTGACAAATTTACATCTGAAATACCTGCTTTTCTTCCCTAAACGCCTTTCCTTCTGTTTTATTGAAATTAGTTTTGTTTTGATTCTGGATTGTGCCTGCCTCTGGTAAACATTGCATCCTTGACAGGGAGTGACATTGACAGTATTCCCCACTACACTGCTTAGGGATTCGCGTGACATTCTAGGCTCCAATTTATCTATCTTTTCTTTTCTTTTCTTTTCCCTCCCTTCCTTCCTTCCTTCCTTCCTTCCTTCCTTCCTTCCTTCCTTCCTTCCTTCAGTCCTTCCTTACTCCCTCCCTCCCTTCTTTCTTTCTTTCTTTCTTTTTCTGTGGCACTTTCCCTGAGGTGCTTAGGCCTGTGAATCCCACTTCCTAAGGAGACTTCTCTGTCATGCTGTTTTGTTCCAGCCCGAGGGTCAGCCTCAGCAGGTTTCTGAGCCCACGCTGTTTGCAACCCTGAGAGCGTGTCCCAGGGCCTGCGCCTGCCTCACGCTGCCCTGGGGCCTGTCTTCCCACCGCTTCCGCATGAGGTGGGCCAGGAATAGCACTTTTTCCTGCTGAACCTTTTGCTCGGAAGGTTGTGAGAAGCTTCTGGTGTTTTGCTTCCTTGGTGTCCTTCTCTGGAAGGCACGGTTGAATTGTTAACATTCAATGGTTTCATCAGGTTCTTAAAGTTGTTCCCCTTCTTCTCTGCCATAAGGACAGCTGGCGTTTCCATTGGACATTTTCCCTTTGACCTGGCTGCTGTTTTCTGCACCAGATGCTTGTTTTTCCATTGTAGATTGTTTCTTTCTGGTCACAGGGAGAAAAGTGAAGTCAGTGTTTTCTGGGTCTGCCAAAAGCAGCTGTTGCCCAAACAGGTGTTGCCCACCCTCCTCTCTTAGATGGACCATCTCACACGACAGGCATTTCTCAGCTAAACTGAAAGTCTAAACTATTGTATTCGATCGTCAACCCCCTTCGGGGGCTCTCATTCCCCTGGGCCTGTGCTGAGGTCCTGAGTACACAGGACACAGGAGTCCCTACACCTGCAACAGCTGTTCGGCTTTGAGCTCGCCTAGCAATACCTTAACTGCCCTTGGTCGCCTTGCATGGTAATTTCCTGTCCCGGGTGCTGCGTAGCAAACCCTCACAAACTGTGGCGTCTGACAGCAGTTATTGTATGATGTTTGGGACCCCGTGGGCCAGAATTTGGCACAGTGGGAGCAGCCTTTTGCTCCATGACATCTGGGCCCTGTGCTGCGAGCACCCAGGCTGGGTGACGTGGTGGCAGGAGGCTGCCTCTGAAGGCTCGTTCCCTCAGGCGTGTGGCTGCCAAGGTCTCAGAGTCTAGGACTGCTGACTGGACCACCTGCCTGCACGTGACCTGTCCATGTGGCTGGGCTTCCTCACACCCGAGTGGCCTCAGGACACTGGGCACGATGGCTCAGTTTCCAGTGTGAGGTTTTGTTCATTCAAACAAGGTAGGCACTTCAGCGCCTCTTCAGAGTCGCTGGGTGACAAGCAAGTGACAAGGTGAAGGAGTGTCAAGCCCATAGACCCCACATCTGAATGGAAGGACTGTCAAGGTCACTGTTTACGAGACCATGTAGAATAAGAGACATGGTTGTGGAAAATGGACAGATAGTGGCCATCATCTTTGGGACAAACAGTCTGCACTGTCTCCCCTCAGCTGCAATTCAGATCACAGCCACCTGCACAAGTCTCACCCCTGGGCATCAGTTTCTCATCCAGGATCTCGTCCTCTTCCTCAGGGCCAGGGCCAGTGAGGCTGCTCTGTGGAAGATCTGAGCTAAAGGGACCAAGGACCAGCACAATGGTGGACAGAGAAAACTGCCCTATTCCCTCGTCGCTTTTATTTCATTTTGGAGAGCATTCCTCGATTTAAGGGGATGATTTTCAGTAGCTCCCTGGGTCCAGTTTCCTATGTGTGTTGGGGGGGGGGGGGGGTACATTTAGATCTCAGTCAGCTCTGAACATCTTGCCTTTCTGTCTCCAACGCTGTCCCTGGATCCCAGCCCCTAATCTAATCTAATCTAATCTCCCCTTAAAGAAGATTTAGGTGGCATTTCCTTTCTTCCTTCCCTTCCTCTCCCTTTCTTTCTGGGGTCAGTCTAGCCTCAAGAAAAGTCTCTTCCCTGGCTCAATCTGTCATTTGTTTCTGACTGCAAACTGCTCTCCCTGTCCTCATTTTCTCTGCACAGTAGACTGAAGCGCAAAGTAACGTCCAGTCTTAAAAACTCGCCCTCACGGAGGCCTCAGAAAACAGCCCCTCCTGCAGCGACACTCTCCTCTGTGGGTGGCTGTACGCTACCCCCTGCCACGGTCAGATACAGCCCAGCTCACACTTGCGGAGCCTTGGCGCCCACAGCCCGAGTCCTGGTGAGCCTCCCTCTCCATACGTCACTTGGGCCTGTTGCATCTCACCTTTACCCTTCTCAAGGTCCCTGCCAGCTCACCAGTCTGTAGGGCATGGGGACTCCCAAACAGTAGAGGGCAGGGCCAAAACAGGTTTACAGTGGTTCATCTCGGAAATAACACGGTAATGAGTGAATAATACAAGAGTAAACTCGGAGTTTCACATACTCAGAATTGCAGGCCTACTTTGGCCCCACCCTGAACCCCTCACTTAAGCTTCTGAGTTTGGAAGCAACCAATAGATGTGAGGTAGCTGCCTGTTGAACGTGAAATAGCAGTTTCAAGCCCTGGCTGGTGGCACAGTAGATAAGGCACCAGCCTGCGAACCCAAAGGTCGCTGGTTCGATTCCCAGCCAGGGCACAGAACCAGGTTGCAAGGCAGGTCTCCAGCCAGGTCTGTAGCTGGAGGCAGGTGAAAGGCAACCTTACATTGATGTTTCTCTTCCTCTCTGCCTCTCCCCACCCCCCTCTGAGAAATAAATAGAATCTTAAGAAAAAAAATGAAATAGCTTTATTATGGGTATGAAAGGCTATGGCTTAGGTGTATAGCAACGAAGTGCTTTTGAATAGTTCATCCCAGAATTAAACTTACCCAGAGTGAGACATCCCAGGCCCCGGCAGAGCTGCCCCGCCTAGCTGCCTCCACGTGCGCACAGACCAGGGGCTCCCTGGGAAGGCAAGGCTGGAAAAGAAATTCCCGGAAGTTTAGTGGAGCATGCTCTCGGCTAAGCTGGGCAGGTATCGGGCCTCTGGCTGCAGTCTCGGGAGCAAGAGGGAGAGAAAGACCAGGAGCGTTACTCCTGTAGGGGTGGCCTGTAGAAATGGGAGGCTAGGGGACTGGAGGGGCTCCTCACACACACACCCGCCTGGGAGCTGGGAGGTTCCAGCCTGAGCCATGCAGACTGGCTGCAGGTGACCTGTTACTTGTGATGGGAAGAAGCATATTTGGGGAAGATGTTCTGAGATGATGTGCTTAATGTGAGGTCACCAGGCCCCTAGGCCTTGGGTCCCTCCCCACCCTTCCCACCCAGTTAGCAGGTTTGCCTCTAAGTGCCCCACTCAGAGATGCTCAATAAATAGGGAAGACCCACCATAGAATGACTTAGAGACATTACTGCAAAGAAAGTTGAAAAAAGGAACCAGCAAAAAGGCAGATGGAAAATACTTGTAGGGCAGAATAATAATTACCCCAGGTAACGGGAAAATTTGAGATAAAACCATGAACCTGAACTACCAATTTAGGGGGGAAAATGGAAGGTAAGAAAATATTACAGACATGAAAATCCACATTGGAGTAGAGAGACACAGAATAAAAATAGTTTGGAAAACAACCACTGATATGGAAGACGGACTTGAAAAGTGGGCTGAGGAATTTAAAGCCATTGGAAGGAAGATAATAGACATGGACTAGATATAGGTCAGATAAAGTACCAGAAAAAATATTCAAACATGTGACAGAAGAGTATATCTTGAACTCAAGGTAAAAAATTGTCAAATCCACAGGGAGAATTGATATGGAGCAATCAATACATACATTCTGGAAAAGTTTCTGATCATCAAGCATAAAGAAAGCAAGCTGTTCGATTCCCAGCCAGGACACACAATGAGGTTGCAAGCCGGGTCTCCAGCCAGGTCCGTAGCTGGAGGCCGGTGAAAGGCAACCATACGTTGATGTTTTTTTCCCTCTCTGCCTTTCTCCCTTCCCTTCTCTCTAAAAGTAATAAATAAAATCTTTTTTTTTTTTTTTTTAAAGCAAGCTGTAGGCACCCAGGCAGAAAAATCCTGTCCTGTACAAGGGCACGAATGCCAGGCTGGGTTCAGATTGCTCTGCAGCAGTGTGAAATGCCAATATGTAATGCATCCATGTCTCCACAGACCCAAGAGATATGAGTATAACATGAAACTAAAATTTTTTTACCCATCTTAAGTTCTGTTCACTTATTGTTGGCAACATAAAGACAGTATTAAAAAAGTAGACAAAAAATCCAGGAACCCTTCTTGGAAAACGAAAAACAAAAAAACCACTACTAAATGAAATTAAGTTGACCAAAAGATCAATCAAGATGATTTCATGAATTTGAAAAGCCATGGTATCAAAAGACTATTAGCATTAAACCAATTTAAAGATAGAACTATGGTCAAAATACTTAGAATGTTATTTTATTTTATTTTTTAATATATTTAATTATTTTTACAGAGTGGGGAAGGAAGAGAGGGAGAGAGACATCAATGTATGGTTGCCATTTACCTGCCTCCAGCTATGGACCTGGCTGGAGACCTGGCTTGCAACCTGGTTCTGTGCCCTGGCTGGGAATCGAACCAGCGACCTTTGGGTTCGCAGGCTGGTGCCTTATCCACTATGCCACCAGCCAGGGCTTAATTTTTAGAATTTTAGATAGAACAGAATGTAAATGTTTTAGATATTGAGAAAACCAACAGAAAAATAATTACTGCATAAAGTTAAATCTTCCCCCTAAAATGTATTAAAGAACTTACGGGATAGTGATGTTAGAAGCCTAGTAGAAGTGGAACTTTCATAAACTTTTTTAAATAAAAGATATATAATTGTTTTATTTGCAGATATGATTGTTTACCTTTAAAATACCAGGAAATCTATTAAACAACTATAAAAACTGATAAGTGAATTTAGCAAAGTAATGACCACAATGATGGGTTGCTTAAACCATACACATCCCTATATAAAATAGCAAAGCTGGAAAAAAGAGTGAGGCATTCATACTAGAACTCTCACATGGCTTCATACTTACAATATAACAATGCCTGTTACCCATCCATGTATTGTATCTATATTATTTAATGTTCAGAACAGCATGCACAAAGTTACGTGAGGTTCTTATTTGCTTATAAACAATTTATTTCTCACACTTCTGGAGGCTGGAAGTCCAAAGTCAGGGTGTCAAGGTGGTCAGAGGCAGGGCTCTCTCCTGGAATTCATAGCCAGAGCCTCCTCACTGTGTCCTCACATGGCAGAAGGAGAGTGGGGAGGGTTGGTCCCCTTTTTTTTTAATACATTTTATTTCATTATTTTTAGAAAGAGGGGAAGGGAGAGAGGCAGAGAGGGAGAGAGACATCAGTGTATGGTTGCGTTTCACCTGCCTCCAGCCACAGACCTGACTGGAGACCTGGTTTGCAACCTGCTTATGTGCCCTGGCTGGGGAATCAAACCTGCGACCTTTGGGTTCGCAGGCCGGCGCCTTATCCACTGTGCTACCAGCCAGGGCTTTGGTCCCCTTTTATAAGAGCACAAATCCCATTGATGAGGACCCCACCCTTAGGGCCTAAAGTTACCTGATGGTCCCACCTCCTACTACTGCTAATACCACCATCTCTAGGGGTCAGGATTTCAACATAGGGATTTTGGAGGGACACAAGCATTCGGACTAAAGCACTTCCCTTCTATCTGTGGGAGCCCCAAAAATATCTTCTGTCTGAAAGTTTCACTGCTCCTTAAATTATGTTTCAAGCTTTGGGGCAGGGGAGAAGCTTTCCTCCACCCTAGTAATCAATAGACATGAGACAGATTAGCAAGAGAAAATGACCAAATTTAGTTACATACATAAGGGAACTCCATGTACATCAGAGAATCGGGGACCCCACATGCAAAAGAGGTTCAAAGACAGAAAGGGGCCCCGGCTGCTATGGTTCAGTTGAACATTATCCTGCAAAGCACTTGGCCACTGGTTCAATTCTTGGTCAGGGAACGTGCCTGGGTTGCAGGTTTGGTCCTGGTCAGGGTACACATGGGAGGCAATTGATTGCTGTTTTTCAATGTCCCTTCCCCTCTTTCTCTGAAAAAAAGAAAAAAAGGAAAAATCAGGTGCATATGACATTCTGAGCTTCAGAGGGGAGGAAGGTCTCTGCAGGGCTATAAGTGGAACGCATGTTTAGTAATTAGACATTTGTCCTGCCTGCCCTATAAATAGGTCAAAAAACGTTATCTCTGATAATCTCTTCTTATGAGCAAGATCCTAAATCAAATTCTTCCAGGTAATTAAAGGGGGCCATAAGTTTCTCTCCAGGTCCCTGGGTTTCTGTTACCTTTAGCTCAACGCAATCCATACACCACAGAGGTGGATTTGGGGTGATTCCCTGTGAACCCAAGCAAGGTAAATCCTTAAGTGTATATTTTTCTCTTAACCTTACCTGTATCTTCTGGTGAAGAGAAATATTTCTCTCTTCCTAAACTTGGATTTCAAAATCAAAGTAGTAGTGTTTTGTCTACACTGGTTGAGCCCTTCTTAAGAATCCGGCATTACACGAAGCACAGTTGGCGTAACTTTCTCACTCAAGTCTCACGACAGGCCCGTGAGATGAACGCTGCGACTGCTTGGTTCACAGGTGAGGAAAGAGAAGGTGTAGGGAACTCACCTGGGCCCCCGGCAGCTAAATAGCAGAGCTGCGATTTGGCTCCAAGTCTGCCTCAGTCCAAAGCTCATAAGCTATTCATTGCTCCACTCCTCTGCTTTTCGGGTTTTCCTAAAGTGTGTGCAAAATTAAAATTACCCAGAGTTGGATTTTTTCTTAATAAGCAAGCTGTTAGTAGATATCAGGATGGGGCTGGTATTCTGGGACTGGTGCCAGGGGCAGACATACCCCTCTGCTGTGCGGACAGTGGCATTTTGGAGAAACTGTGGAGGTGCCACTCAGCACGCTGACCTCATGAACTTACAGCTCTGAACTCAGGACAGCGGCCTTCTGCATGGGCTGCAACCCACGTGCTGCTAAGTATTTTTAACATTTAATTTATATTGCATTTTTTCCCATTGGCATCTAGTCGCCTTATACCTCGCTTCCCCCAGCATTCACCACACTGTTGTCCATGTCCACGAGTCCTTTTTCCCTTTTGCTCAGCCCTGCAGCCCCTCACCTCCCGCCCTCCCGCCCACACACAGCTAGCGGTCATCTGCTCTCTATCCAGGACTCTGTCTCTCTTTTGCTTGTTAGTTCAGTTTGTTCATTAGATTCCAAATATGAGTGAAATCACGCGGCATTTTTCTTTCTCTGACTGGCTTATTTCATTTAGCATGATGTTCCCCAGGTCCCATACTGCTGCAAAGGGTAACTCATCTTCTTTATTTACAGCTTAATAGTATTCCATTGTGTAAATGTCCCATAGTTGTTTTATCCACTCACCTACTGATGGACACTTGGGCTGCTTCCTATCTTGGCGATTGTAAATAAGGCTGCAATGAACATAGTAGTGCTTATGTTGTTTTGAATTAGTGTTTTGGGTTCCCTCAGATATATTCCCAGAAATGAGATTGCTGGGTTGAAAAGCAGATCCATTTTTAGTTTTTTGAGGTATTTCCATACCCCTTTCCACAGTGGCTGCATCGGTCTGCATTCCCACCAGTAGTGCACTAGGGTTCCCTTTCCTCACATCCTCGCCAGCGCTTGTTTGCTGATTTGTTAATGGGGGTCCTTCTGACTGGTGTGAGGTGGACTCTTGTGGTTTTAATCTCCATTTCTCTGGTGGTTCGTGATGTTGAGTGTCTTTTCATGTGTCTCTGGGCCACCTGTATGTCCTCTTTGGAGAAGTGTCTATTCAGGTCCTTTGCCCATTTTTAAACTGAGTTTGTTTGTTGTTTTTTTTCCCAAAGTAGCTTTGACTGTGACCTCACTTTTCCTTTTCACATCTCATGCCCCTATCATGGAAAAAAGTAATCACCTCAAGGTAGGAAGCTCCTAAAGTTAAAATATTCTAAAACAAAGTTTGAGGGACAAAATGCTTCCTTTTGGGTACAAAAAGAAAATCCTTTGTGCTACATATTATATAGGTTCATCAGATCATAGTTTACACATATATTTATACAGTGTATATACACTTATATATAAATATATATAGTTCTATAAACTATAAATAAGTAAAATAGATACATATGTACATTCAATTTGACCTTTTATATATAAAATCAGTCAAACCATCTTTAAAATTAACTTTTATTGATTTATTGGGGTGACATTGGTTAATAAAATTATGTAGGTTTCAGGGGTACAGTTCTATAGTACATCATCTGTACACTGTATTGTATGTTCACCACCCCAAGTCAAGTGTCCTTCCATCACCATTTATCCCCCTTTTCCCTCTCCCTGGCCCCTTTTCCCTCTGGTAATCACGTACAGTTGTCTGTATCTATGAGGTATTTTTAAAATTTGCTTAATCCCTTCACTTTTTTCATACAACCCCCCAGCCCCTTCCCTCTAGCAGCTGTCAGTCTGTTTTCTGCATCTATGAGTCTGTTTCTATTTTGTTAATTTATCATGTTCATTAGAGTCCATATGCATGTAAATGAAATCATATGGTATTTATCTTTCTCTGACTGGCTTATTTCACTTAGCATTATGACCTAGTGATTCCACTGCTGGGAATATATTCGAAGAAACCCAAAATAGTAATCAGAAAGAATGTATACTCCCCTATGTTCATAGCAGCACTATTTATTATTTATAATAACCACGATCTGAGAGCAGCCCAAGTGCCCATCGGTAGACGAGTGGATGGAAAAGCAGTGTTTCAGTTATACAGTGGAGTGCTACTTGGCCATAAAGAAAGAAGGCAATCTTACCTTTTGGGCCAACATCAATGGACCTGAAAACATCTTTCTTAAGTGTATTTACTCACACCCTTGGCCATTCTTAAAGCCAGGAGCGAGGCCCTGGGTCAGGGACAGAAGTCGCCTACAGCTTCCTCCTGTGTATTTCCCTCAACTGCCCTCCTCTGACAATGACATAATTCTTGTTATCTGCCAAGGTACATCTCTGCTGACGTCAGCTTTTTGCTCAGTTGTTAATGACAGAGAAATGCAATCGGCAGGATTGCCCTGCGGCCCAGCCACTTCCCCACAGCCTTCCTCTGTGGGTCACCTGACCGCTGTGACAGCTGTCTCAGAGGTTTCTTAGTCTGAAGACAGCATCTGCTGGGAACGGGGACCAGGGCAGTGGCTGGCTCACCTGTGTGTGTATTAGAGCGTGTCACCCATGATCCGATCGTAATTCTGTTACACCTGTGCTGTAATAATACTAAGGTGCCAATGATAACATGGGGACCTCTGGACCTCCTCCCTCCCAATCCTTCCTCCTCACCCTGCACGTTCGTCTTCTTCCTGTCAGGTCAGCTTCTTTGGTTAAATAAGCACTAACGTTTACGAAGCCGGTATAAATCACTTTACACCTATCCGTCCATTTACTCCTCGCTGTTGGCTACTACTTCCTTTCTATAGCAGCTTGGACCCTCAAGATTTGCTTGTGCCAGGCCACACATCTTCAAATCATCTCTTTACTTCTTTTACCTTATTGATCATGTTAACTCTGATTTTTTGAGAATGCTCCAAATGATCTATTTCCTCAAGTTTTTGGTGCAGGGCTGTTTTCCCAGAGGTGGGAGGGGGGGGGGCTGTTCGCAGGCCCCCAGAGTTGGAGGCTAACCTGGTGAAAGGTGAGGCCCTCTGACCAAGGGCGGTTTTGCCCGAGAGCCTTAAGAGACAAGACTGCCCTTGACAGGGCTAAGGCAGTGGATGGGGCTGGAATTAGAATGAGGCGAGAGGGGCCTGAGCAGAGTCTTCTCTGCAGTGGAGAATGCTACAAGGTCGCGGAACAGGCCTGCCTTGGCGTGTCTGGTGGCCAGAGAGGGCACTTGTGCCTCCCACAGAGAACTACATTTCTGGGTGCTGGGTGGCAGTCCCCTGCTCCCAAAAGCGTGATCAGCGCCCTTCTCCTGGGCTGCCTGGAGTCCTCCAGGGGCACCAGGCCTTGTGAATGAAGGTCCCCAAAGGGGGGGGGGGGCAGGGATGACACCATGCCAACAAGCAGTGGCAGAGGATAATGTGGCCTTCATGAAGGCTGTGAGCAAGCAGAGAGGATCAAGTTACTCCAGGGGTGGTCGTGGAGTGGGAGTGCTGAGTGGGGGTCAGCACAGACCTCCTGGAGCACAGCAGGAAGCGCCCCTAAGGTAGGACACCCAGGCCTTGCCTGGTAATGACTGCCAGGAATGCGGTGCCAGGCACGTAGGCAGAGGTGCGCACTTCAGCCATCACGCCCTCAGCGGTCAAGGTCCTTGGCGCGACAGTCCGCGGGGTTTTGGTGATGGGTGGACCCCTCTTGGGCCTGGGGCTGGGAAGGGGACAGTGAGAAGTGACATCCAGGCCCCCGTCTCAGCAGCGTCCTGCTGTGCGCGGTTCTGTCCTAGGAGGGTAGAGGCTGGCTGTTGGCTGCCTGCCAGGGGCGGCCTGGGACGAGGGAGGGGAAGCGGCCACCAGGGAGGCGGCCGAGGCCTCTGTAGATACCGCCGCTGCCCGGCCCAGCTCTTTAGACTCTGGCCGTGCGGGACTGGGCGCTCGCCCCACCTTATAAAGAGCCCAGCGCCGGCAGCGGGGCGCCTGGTGGTGGGAAGCCCGCTTGCGGGAGGGAGTCGGGGGCGCACCGGTCGATCGGCTGGGCTGGGTCGCACCGCGCTGGGGGAACATGGGCCGCTACTCGGGAAAGACGTGCCGCTTGATCTTCATGCTCGTGCTCACCGTGGTCTTCTTCGTGGCCGAGCTGGTGTCGGGCTACCTGGGCAACTCGATCGCGCTGCTGTCGGACTCGTTCAACATGCTGTCGGACCTGATCTCCCTGTGCGTGGGGCTGAGCACCGGCTACATCGCGCGCCGCGCGCCCGGCGGCTCCCGGGCCACCTATGGCTACGCGCGCGCCGAGGTGGTGGGCGCGCTCAGCAACGCCGTCTTCCTCACCGCGCTCTGCTTCACCATCTTCGTGGAGGCCGTGCTGCGCCTGGTCCAGCCCCAGCGCATCGACGACCCCAAGCTGGTGCTCATTGTCGGCACCCTGGGGCTGGCGGTCAACGTGGTGGGGCTGCTCATCTTCCAGGACTGCGCCAGGTGGCTCGCCTGCTTTCGCCGCCGCCCGCGGCGCGTGGCCCAGGGTGGCCCGGGCAGCGCTGCGGCGGGACCGCAGGGCGCCGTGCGCACAGCCCCTGGCCCCGGCTCGGCTGGGGCCCTTGGCGCGCCTCCGCCGGGAAAGGCCGCGGAGAAGGGGGCGATCGTGTTCGCCAACGTAGCAGGTGCCTTTCGGGTGCAGCCTCTGGTTTGCCCTTCCCTCCTCCCGCCTCCTCGCCCCACGCCCATTTTTCCTCTGTGCTTAAAAAAAACAAAACAAAAACCCAGTCCGCTATAACTCAACGTATTCCCCACGATTTCCTTTTTTCTCCTGGATTCTCAGGTCACTGTCCATAGATTCCCTTCCCCCTAGTCTTCCTGTATGGAAGTATTGATTTCCTTGGATAACTGATAACTTATCATTGGGTTACAGCACTCCCCGCCCCCCACCTTCTTCACATGCTGTCTGTACTTTTTTTCCCTCCCTCTCTCTTTGTCCACCCTTCTGTTTCCTTGGGAACTATGGGTTTGGGGGGATGGAGCTGCCCCCCCCACTTGCCTCTTTTTGTTATAATTCTATGGGAGCGTGAATGAAGTCCAAAAGTGGACCCCAAGGCTTAGGTCAAAGCCAGCATGGCTGTTCCCAACCCTGTGTGTGTGTGTAGGTGGGCGGTCTGAGGAGCTAGGAGGAATTTGAAATAACAAACCTTTTTTGAGACCATTGATTCTTTTTGTTTGTAGAACTTATACACAACACAAGGTTTCTTCTTTGAATGCAGGTGACCCCCTGAACAGCCCGAATGAGCCGGAAGAGACCATAAAAAAGGAGAAGAAGTCAGAAGCCCTGAACATCAGAGGTAGGATTGCCGCCGGGTGGCTAGGAAAGTGTTTGCAGGGGGTGCACATGGACGGGGCTGTCTGTACTCTTCATCTTCTGTTTGCCTTCGAATCAGTCAGGTGTGTTAGAAAGCAGGAAGGCTACCTGCATAGACTATGACCCTGTCTCTTGCATCATCGCCGCATTGATTCTGCGGGTGACAGTCATTGCTAATGACTGACCCTTGCTCCACATCACGCCACCTGCTTCCCTCATGGGTGGTGTGTACCTTTGTCTCTCGATTTTGCCCAACCATGGGTATCGATAATGTAAAACGCAACCTGTTTTAACTGAATATCATGTTGGTGAAGGTGGAAGTGAGGAGGTGGGCCGCTGGCCAACGTGGCATTTGCTGAATGACCCTCACCTCCTCAGTTACTTCTGCCAGAAGTCTGTTTCCATGACGGCACCGGGCCAAGGCCAGCCCAGGGAGCTCGGAGGTGCATTTCTCTTCCGGACACCAACACTGTCTCCAATGTCCCAACTTCCCAGCGTTTTGTACACTGGCTTTGCTTTGCTTTGGGTGCGTCCCCAACCTTGACTTTGAGAATTTCAGCAAAGATTCTGCTACCCTTTCCTTTCAAATGGTTTGGGGGAAACTGTGGTGGGCTCAGGTGAAAGAAATATAAAGCAAAACTAATCATCCAGGAGACATCTTTATTTTGAGTCTCACATCTGTTTTTGCAAAGTGATACCCAGGATGGAGCTATAGGGAAAAACTAGAAAAAAAGCAATTAAATACATGAGCTCCGAAACATACTGAATAAACTAATTTTAGAAATGTAACTGCCATGAGGGATTTTTTTTTTTTGTATTTAATTACTTACTTTTTATGTTATGAACATATTGTTTCCCTGCAGTTTTTTAACAAAAGCTAATGCAGGTGCAAACACAAGTTAACTCGTTCATAATTGAGCTTGAAAACACAAGGGTTTTCGTGACCCATCACCAATGTGTTAAGTAGGAGAATTGTGAAATCTTAGAGCAGAATAAAATATATAGACATTTCTAAATAACAAATTAGCATCATTAAGCTGTGTAGTCTTATATCCAGAGACATAACCAATGCTAACGAAAGCATTCAGCTTGATGAATAATTTGGGATTTTAATGAGATATGGCTTAGTGACACTATTTGTATTCTGTGACATGGGATGATATGGTCTTCCCAGGGGCTGGGAAGGTTTTTCCCTGAGTCTATGGTTCATCACCCGTTATTTTCATTATTTGTTTTAATTTAATTTGTTCAATTGCAATTTACATTCAGTATAAGTTTGCATTAGTTTCGGGTGTACAGCATAGTGCTTAGAGAAGCATACTTTACAGCAAGAGGGAAAGAGCACAGGTTAAGTGGAAAGGGGCCAAGAAGAGTCAAGAACAGGTACCAACAGACAGTGTGACCTAGTTTGGGACACATAAGGTAGGGGGAATGTAATCTTGCTAATTTTTGGTCCAAAGTCATCAGTGCTCCAGAGTAGAACACTGTCTGGGATAAAACACCTCACTGTACCTGGTGGAGCCCTGTGGTCCCCAGGTACTGACAAAAGTGCCCTAGCTTTCATAGAGGGCACTTTTTCTCTACGCCTGTAATTTCCTACATCTTTAAAATGAGGATAATGATATGTACTTCCTGGGTGTGATGTGAGGCAAAGTATGGACGGGGCTCAGGCCCACGGGAGGAAAAGCAGCTGAGGTGTGTGCGGCACCCCCGCTCCGTGCCAGCCCCCATTCACGGACGCGCCACTTAGGGTTTGCTGCAGTGTCGCGGGCGGCGGAGCTGTCACTCAGGTGGGGGGGGGCCTTGCCGGGCTCACGGCTGAGCTGCTTCAGTGAGGCTGAGCCTGGTGTCCACACCTCGGCCAAAGGGAGCCAGCCCACATTTCGGGCCAGGAGCGAGGCCGGCCTCACCCGAGTCATGATTGCGTGACCTGCCAAGTTGAGAGAACCTCTTCTCTCGGAGTTTGCTCGGAAGCCTGGCTGCACCCAGCGTAAGGCCCAACGCTGCTGACCTTCGGGGGCTTGTGTTCCGGGGCCAGCACACCTGCCCTCCTCTGCACCCCGTCACGGCCTCACCTCTGCCCCCACCCCTGCCATTGAAGGGACGCGTTGGGAGAGGTGTCTAGTCCCGCAGAGCAGGTGCAAGTTGGGCCCCTGCCTTTTACCAGGGCCCCTCAGGCAGATGACTTGACCTCTTTGAGCTTCCATTTTCTCGTCTGTGAAATGGGGGAAATACCTCCACAGCTGTGGGGTTGGGGGACTTGCCGGAGTGGCCCACCCAACAGAGGGGGCCAGGTAATCGGGGCCCCCATCAGCTCTGGCACCTCCTTCCCTGCCGGTCTGCACAGCCGGCTTCACCTACTTCAGACGAGCCCCTGAGAGCCCAGGCAGGTGTGCTCATCAGGCCCATTTCACAGATGCGGCTCTTGCTGCTCAGTGAGGTGGACTCCCGGGGGTCCATGGCTCAAGAAGATGGTCCGCCCTGCGACTGCAAGTGTAGCGCCCCATCCTCCACCTGGAGGGCCCGACAGCGGGGCCCTGGTCCGCTGCCTCCCCAAGTTCTCAGCCTGGACACTCTCTGTCTGCATTGTCTCTGCCTGCTGGAGCCCGTCCCCTGTGTGGGGTGCTGCCCGCATGGCCTACCTCCCAGAAGCCGTCCCCGAGATTCCGCACCAGGGTGGGTGGTAATCCTCCCCTTGAGGGTCCTGATGCCCTGATGTCCTGGCTGGGGACACTGGTCCCCAGCTGGTAAGGACTATGCCTTCTTCACCTTGCAGGGGAGGCCAGGAAGGACAGACTTGAATGAAATAGAAAATCATAGTGACTCATAGGGAAGGGTATGCTTTGATTTTTCGTGAAACAGTTATTTCCATGTGTGCGTGCTCACGTGTAAAATATGGTTCTTACTGTGGGCGCCAGCAGAAATAAGCTTGAAGGGTATTTTATAAAATTAACTCTTAGGGGCTAATGGTGAGATTTCTCAGAATGAAAACCTGCAATTAGAATTTAGGACTTAGCTGCACAGTGTCCTCTTGTCAGGCTACCTGGAGTTATTTCTCTACTCTATCACTTTCTAGCTGTGTGGTCCTGGATGAGTTACTTAGCCACTCTGTGCCTCATTTCCTCATGTGTGAAATAGAAAGTATAACTGCCTCAGAGAGTCCTTACGATGTTGCTTTCTGTAGAAAAAAATCATACTTTGCGTTGATATTGTATCATTCTTCTAGAAAGATTTTCACCTAATTCGTGACATCACAGTTTACTGTGTCTCCCAAACCATTGGACGTCCAGATCTTCTTGGCTGGGGTTGCATACTTTCAGGATCACAAGGGAAGTTTCTAGAAACTGGAACCTTCATTAAAGGCATCCACAATTTTTTCTGTCTGTAGAATTTTAATTTTCTTTCGTTGGTTCTTTATGCTGTGGGAACATGGCTGGAGTCCCTGTTCTTGAGAACTTCTTAAACCAAATGTGGTTTAGGCCCTGGCTGGGCGGCTCAGTTGGTTAGAGCCTCATCCTCATGCACCAGGGTTGCGGGTTCAATCCCCAGTCAGGGCACATACAAGAATCAACCAGTGAATGCGTAGATAAGTAGAACAGCAAAGCAGTGTTCCTCTTCCTTTCTCTCTATCTCCCGTCCTTTTTCCCTCTCAAATCAGTAAATTAAAAAAAAATACACTTTAAATGACTGTGGGCTAAGTGAGAAGGAGGCAAAGATATGTAGGGGAGGGGCAAAGGGGTCCAGGTAGAGGGAAGACAAAGAATAAAAGATACGTCTTATTTCCTCTCCTCTTAAAAGTATTTAAACCAATCGACAGCACAGGCTGGAAGAAAAAAGTCATTTGCGCAGCCTCTGCTCCCCAGCTTGGTGCCCTCTGAAGGGCCCTGGGTGGCAGCAGTGTGACGTGGGGAGCTGGCGCCACTCCTCTTCCCAGTTCCCAGAGGCCTGAGTTTCTGTTTTCTGCAAAACTGTGGCCATTTTTAAAAAGAAGTTGGAATCCGTCCTGCTGTTCTAATGCAAAAGCAGCAGGTCTTCCCAGGCTTGGGCCCCGCGGCTCCCACACTGGACTGGTGCCCCAGTGCCATCACTCTCTCCCCGGCAGGTGTCCTTCTGCACGTGATGGGAGACGCCCTGGGGTCGGTGGTAGTGGTCATCACAGCCGTCATCTTCTACATGCTGCCCCTGGAGGAAGAGGACCCCTGTAACTGGCAGTGCTATATTGACCCCAGCCTGACCGTGGCCATGGTCTTCATCATCCTGTCATCCGCCTTCCCACTCATCAAGGAGACTGCTGTCATCCTGTTGCAGATGGTCCCCAGTGGGGTCAACATGGAAGAGCTGAGTAAGTCCCACAGGTCTGATCTGGAATCAGTCAGCGCCCACTTGCCACCCCTGGGGCCTCAGGGCCTGCGGGAGGTCAGCTTGATTCCTCCGGAAGTAGTCGCATTGCTGGAGGGACAGACACCGGCCTCTGGTCCATCGCTTGGTGAGATGAACCTTGAGAACCAAAGGTCCTTTGCACCCCAGGATTCGGCAGCTCTGCTGCACGTTTTTGGAGAATGGACTTCACAGGCAATGCCTTTTCCTGGCTATGTACCCTCACGTCAAGGATTCATTTCCACTCCAATAAGGCCCCTCTGCCGAAAACTTGACATTTAGTCTCCTCATTTGGAAACCATGAATTGCGTATTCCCTGGCTGGGAATTGAACCAGTGACCTTTTTGGGCTCGCAGGCCGGTGCCTTATCCACTGTGCCACCAGCCAGGGCTATGGTTTACATTTTTTAATTTATACAAAGAGCATTGCTCAAACCATTCTTGTAAATCAGTACCTGATGATTTCCTTTAGGCTCAATTCCTAGCATTAGAGTTGCTGGCAAAGTCTTAGGTCCACCTGACCAGTTTTCCCCTCTAGTGAAGGCACCTGCTGTATGTTCCCGCTGGCTGCCCTCCAGCGTGCCCATTCCTTCGTGCACCCAGCCTCCCTGGGCATTGGCTGCGCTATTCAACTTACTTTCTTGAACTGCCTTTTACGGGCTAACAACGTTCAATAGAGGAATTCAGAGAGGAGGAAGGAGGTGTTGGGGAAATAGACTCCTACATGAGGCTATCTTTCTCGCTGTTATCCTGAAGTAAATGCATCATTTCAGTGAGAATGTTTGAAGGGACCGTGTCCCACCCGACGTGGTCCCATGTTTCAGTGCTCACTCTCACCTGGGCTGTCATTTGCTCTTCCCCGTTCCAGTGAGCCAGCTCTCCGCCGTGCCGGACATCAGCAGCGTTCACGAAGTGCATGTCTGGGAACTCGTAAGTGGGAAGGTCATTGCCACCCTGCACATCAAGTGTCAGAAGGACAGGGGCTATCAGGACACCAGTAGGAAAATTCGAGAGATCTTCCACCAGGCAGGCATCCACAACGTGACCATCCAGTTCGAGAACTCAGCCTCGCAGGAGCCCCTGGAGCAGACGGACACGCTGCCGCTGTGCAGCTCCCCGTGCATCTCCAGGAGCTGTGCCAAGCACCTGTGCTGTGCCCCCCGGGCACTGCCTCTGGCCCATGTCAATGGCTTCGCTGAACACAATGGCCATCCCCCGCTGGACGTGTACCGCAGCGAAGGCCTCGGGAGAGGGGAAGTCACGGACGTGGCTGTTGACATTTCCTTGGATGGCCGCGTGAGTGACCGTGGACAAGCTTTTACCAGAACTCAGGAGGACCAGTGTTATGTCAACACCACACATTTTTAACCTGGGACCCACGGAAGCCCTTCTGGGTAGATGCGTCACTTTAAACCCACTGGCCTGGCTTGGAAAGGGCTAGGTGGGTTGCAGGCACTGACCAGACTCATGCTGTGCACCGCCTGTGGTCAGCAAGGGGGTGACTCTTTGGGATATTAATTGACTGTGTCCAGTGATGTTTATGTGACTGATAAGGTGATCTTTTACCTGACCCTGGGTGTCCCATGGTGCTCGTTCGCAGTTCAGGTTTGCTCATTTATTTTCCGAAGCAAACTGCACTTGTATGTATATCAGGGCCACTGGAGGCTGGGACTCAGGGATGGTGGTCATGGAACTGAAAGAGGTTTTTGTTTTGCACCGATGACAACTTCTAACCAACTGCTGGGTGAGCTCACTGCCAAGGATACTGCAGAAACTTAGGACCCATGATGGCTACTTTTCCCCTGTTCCACTGGAAGGTTAGAAAAGAGGACAAAAGAGCCTAGTCACTGCTGTTATTTTCTCTTTGACTTGCTTAAAAAAAAAAAAAAAAAAAGATTTTATTCATTATTTTTAGAGAGAAGGGCAGGGAGGGAGGAAGAAAGAGAGAGAAACATCCATGTATGGTTGCCTTTCACCTGCCTCCAGCTGGGGACCTGGCTGGAGACCTGGGTCTGTGCCCTGACTTGGTATCGAACCAGCGACTTTTGGGTTTTCCTGCCAGTGCCTACCCACTGAGCCACACCAGCCAGGGCCCTCGTTTCTGAATAAATGTAAAATGGATACCTATTAAGATAGAGAATATTCCTGGAACAGTGAGGAAAGTAGTTTATTGGGGGGTGGGAGAGGGTAGGAAGAAAATGCTTTTTGACCATTTCATTTTGTGGAGTGGGAAGGAAATGAACGTTTACTTTCTGCCCTGAACCAGGTGTTTCAAATGTTTAAATATATGAACAATTTTTCTTTTTTCACTGGGAAGTGTAAGAATATTTTTGCTTCCTGAAGTATGACATGAGGACTTCTTCACTGCCTTTAGAGTCAGAGCATTAGGGCTGTTTCCATTTATTACTGAGTAATGACTTACCTATCTGTCCAGATTTCCTGAGTCTTTTTTCATGCGATCGCATTGATCTGTGTAGCATCTGCCAGGAGAACATGAGCATTTCTGGGCTAGATGGATATATGGCATCAAGTACTCGTTCCTGCCCCCCATATTAACCTAGGTGGATTTTTCTTTCATTAGATGTATTTTAAAGTATTTATTACAGTTGTCAACTAGTAACTTGATGGCAAATACATGTCCAAGAGAGAAATGAGAGGGAATTTCATTGTTGACTTTCATGTGTTTTGAGGAGCTTACACGTTTATGTTTCTGCCCCATGTTACCAAGTTCATACCAAGTTCAAATGCACCTGTTAGAATCTGGTTTGGTTTTTTTAACCATAACGGACCTATCTGGTACTGGAGAAGCATCTGTCGTGTATTTTAAAAATAGCTCAGGCAGCAACATTTTAATCAGAACAGTCTTAAAATAAGGTATGAGAAAATGGGAGGCACCATGCAAGGGAATTAGAATCTTCTTCGATGGGTTGCAAAGTTGACGGAAAGTGGTTCCTTCCTAGGCTGTAAGCTTTCTTTCACTCCTGCTCAGTATTCATCAGGAGTGCTGGGCTGGTAACAGAAAAAAGCACCCACATGGCCCGGTGCAAGCACCATTGAGAAAAAATGTGTCTTAGTCTTAAATTCCAAGGTTAAAGTAAGTAAGCCACTGCTGTCAGTAGGAGTGTTTGTTTTTATTTCTTGAAAGTCTGTTATCTGAGTTTAAATTGGCAGTGACTTAGGTAAATTGAAAATACCTAAATATATTTATCCCTAGGAGTTTATCGGACTAGGCTATGTATGCTTTGTTGCTGAAAAACAAAAGGCAGGGGGTTGTGATATTTTATTGTTAGTATTAAAAGTGTGGCATATACTCACACAAAACAGGAAATTCTCTATAAAACACACCGTGGTGATGTGTGGACCAAATTCTCCTACATAAAAGTTGCTTGAAATCCCCTCCTGGAGCCAAAGAAGAAATTTGTCTCTCTGTTCCAAATTTGAGGGTCTAATTTGATTTCACGTTATTCTGCTCTTCCTAAAAGGGAAAAATGATAATTATATAACTTTTGTGGAACTGGCTGCAGGAATGGATATTCATGTACATCTAAAGACAATTCTTTAATTAATCTCTTAAGTGTTTTTTTCTGGAAAAGGCACTTAATTCCAATATAATGAAACCTAACCTCAGAAAAGCTGTTTTGACGGATACTTATGAACATACCAAATTACAGAGTAAAGAGCCAATGTGAAATAATACCATTTTAAGGCCTTTTGACTGCGTGCATTTCATAATGTCCCCTAAGTAAGTGCAATATTTTTGTATGAGGTTTGGTGCTTCCTTTACCATCTCAGATACTGTGGTGCCTGCCGTGGAGTATTTTTATTTTTACCTGGGTTTCCCTTGCCCCCCGACTGGTCCTGCACCTCAGTTCTCCTAAGGAGATGAGAAGATTGTCCTCCCTTTGAATCAGCCCTGCTTGGTCACAGTCGCGGTTGGCTAAGCAGTGGGTCTAGAGAACACTGTTTTTCTCTGCAATTAAAAAAAATACTGTCACTCAGGTTAGTGTTCCTGTGTGCTTAGTTAATTTCAGAGAATTCTATCTCCCCTCCCGCCTCTTTTTAGAACTGAAAATACTTTTTAAGAAGTCTCAGGCACCATCTGTTTATTGTGTCAGGACCGGCCATCCTGCACAATAACCTGGAGGACCTGGGGAGACACATGGCTTTGGTCTTCCGTCCTTGCTATTTCTCCGAAAAGAGTCCTTTCCACAGTATTTCAGCCCAGCTATAGGAAGCCCTATATCCACTTTTATTTTCCAACTTTAAATTTGTTTTTGAAAATAGAGGTTAATTTTTTTTCATTCAAATTGGCCATTATGAACATTTATAGGCCTACCAGGCTTCATTATTGCTGGGGAAAAATAGTCATTATTCCTCTTTTTTAATAAAATATAAATAGAGTAGAGAAACATTGCTTGAAGAAGAATTTCAAATATTCTCCATATTTAGTTACTTGTCTCCTGTTTGACCATAGGCTACCTGAACTCCAGTCAGGGGTAAATCAGGGGCTAAATTGAATAGGAACGAGTGCTTTGGACATTAAAGAATTTCCCGAGGAAATTTGGATTATAATAAAGCAGCACCCCCCTTCCCAAGATAGTAAGACCTTTGCTATACTTTCTCAATCTCGGCATCACCGATATGTTAAACTGAGTAATTCCTGTTGTAGGCAGCTGTCCTGTGCGTTGTAGGGTCTTAGCAACATCCCTGGCCTCTACCCAGGAGATGCCAGCAGTCCCCCAACTTGTGACAACCAAATATGTCTCCAAACATTGCAACACATCCCCTGGAGGGGAAGGGGCAAAATGTCCCCTGGTTCTGAAATGCCGACTTAACCTAAGGGTAATTGAGGGATACGGTTGACAAAAGTTCTGCCGGGGCCTAGGAATCCTTGTGTTATAACCAACTCTGCGGAATTTCCTCTTTTAAAAAATGTTTTAAAAGATGAGATCAAGCTACTTATAAATAGCTTGACCTCATCTTTTAACTTATAAAAATTATAATCATGCCATCGCTACGTAAGAACGTTAGCTATTTAAGGAAATAAAATACAATTTGTAAAATAAAGCTCTTACAAATTTGATTGTATAGATCTGTCATTATAACACTGAATGAAATGAAGAAAAAAACATTTGCTCTCACTATTCAACTCCTGAATACTCTCAGTGTGATGAACCCACCACCATGTGACACCAGATAATATCAGACCAGTGGATTCTTGGGGTTAAGGTACCTAATTCTCCACTAGTTTAAACTTAATGATGTGTCTTATTATTGGTTCCTGACAAGCATCTCTCTGCCCACAGCAAGTGCATATGTTAATGGAAGGCCTTGGCTGTTTATGGCTGGCCTACCCATGGCTAAATCATACCGTTCTCCCCCAAGAAGACAAAATGCATTTTCTGCTTTGACGTTATCTCACTTTTAAATGTACCTCCACGTTTTTGCAATCGAAGGCTGCAAAGAAACACTGGTTCGGGGGGGGAAAATTGGAGGAACCATGACCAGATTCATGTTTCGAATTCAGACTAATGATCACTGTAGCTGTCCTGTACACGATTGTGTGTCACCTGGTTGTACTTCTGAGTGTATTTGCCTGTGAGTATTCCAGGAATGAAGTAGGAATGAAGTTATTGAATCAGGAAATTAGTGCCTTAAATGGAGCTTAGCCTCTTACTGTAACCTAAATGCTCTTCACTGAATTGTGAGTACACCTCACGTGGACATCTCATTTTCTGGAGCTTCCTTGTTCGAGTGTTTTCCTCTGGATCTTTTCGTTTACATGGAACTTTCTTGAATGTTGCTAGACGGATCCACTCTCTCCTCTTGGTACAAAGCCACGCAGAGACTCGGAGCCTGCTTTGCATGCTAATGGGAATAATGCAGCAGGGACAAGGATTTTCAAAGGAGAGTGGCCCCCGGCTGGCAGTCAGTCTGAAGTTATGTTACAGTCCTGTGGAGTTTCGTTGCTTCAAGTCTTCCTTCTGTCCTCACGGGCGATTTTTGCCAAAAATGTAATCGTCACATTTGGGGGAATTATTAAAAGTCTTAAGGTAGTTAAGTGGCTCCGTGGTAATCATATGTGAAGTCCCCCATGGTGCGGTGCATCCCTTTGACAGTGACAGACGTTCAATGGTGCTGTAAATAAAAATTGTTAAAGGTAACAACACATGGCTGAGATGTTTGTGGACCTTCAGCAGGTAATGTGAAGTCGCTGAAATCACTTAGTCTGTCACTTACCGTAGTCGGTGTATTTATTACCCAGTAGCTCTCGTCTTCCTGCAGTGGCCGGGTGGCCCAGCTGCCTTAGAGCAGCTTCGGTTGGTCTGCTTTTCTAGGGGCCCCTTCTGGGCCCTGGGCGACCCAGGAAGGTTTCCAGGGCAGAGGAGCTCCCGGGATTTAGGGAATGGTGGAGGGGCGAGGCTTCTCTTGAGACGCCTTACAGATTTGGGAATCTGTCCAATGAGCCGAATGCCCTCTTCATGAATGCTGAATAAAAGGGGAATGCTCTTCCAGTTCTTGCAGCTGCTTTTAGTCTTATCAACCAAGTGGTTGACCAGGATCTACTGACTATGAGCCGTAGGCAGGGTGTTCTGCGTTCTGCGTGTGAAGCTACGTAAGGCAGGCTGATGCTGGGAGTTTAGGGAGAGCCTCCCATAGTTTGGCGTTGCCAGGGAGTTGGGAGGTATTGTGCTGGACGCACATTCTGAACCCCAGGTAGTACCTGCGACAGGAGAGGGCTGTGCGTTTCCTGACCATCAGCTTCCTCCAGCAACGAGTGTCTGCAGTGTGGGGCAGAGGGCTGCGCCCGGGGCCCAGAGCCCAGACCTCTGACTACTCCCTCTGAAAGAGAACCCTGCCTCTCCCTGTCTCCTGCTCTGCCTAATTTTCTTCCTATCACATTGTGACAGTCCTTTATACACTTATTCACTTATTTCCTGTTTCCCCTCTGGAGTAAGGCTGTGTCTAATCTACGAGAGTCCATCAGTCCACAGTGCTTGGAATTACACCCTAGGGCCTGGGACACTAGTAACTCCATGAAGATTTATTGAATGAATGAGTGAATATGTTCAGCTCTCCACATTACCATTGCAGGCTTTGGACAAGTCCTTTCACCTCACTGTGCTATCTATAGACGGGCTTCCCTGCCCTGGGGTTGTTGTAAGAACCCTGGGAGACAAGATGCTCAATGTCAGTGGGTTTTATTGTCTTACTGGTTCAGCCTGGCTTCACAGTCTATCTGTTCTTGTCCTGACTTCTCTCCTGCCTCCCTGTAAGTCCATTTTGTCAATTAAGCGCCTGCTAAAGCTAAGGGACATGAACAGTGGTGCAGGCGGCTTGGGGGCAGTGAAGAGGAAAGAATGAAGAGTGAAGGATGGCTTCATAATGCATAGTATTAAAACTGACCCTGGGGATTGAGCACCTGTCTGAGAACCCAAGGGTTGCTAGTTCGATTCCCAGTCAAGGCACATAACCAGGTTGGAAGCCAGGCCTCCAGCCAGGTCCCCAGCTGGAGGCAGGTGAAAGGCAACCATATGTTGATGTTTCTCTCCCTTTCTTCTTCCCTCCTTTCCCCTCTCTCTAAAGATAATGAATAAAAACCTTTTAAAAGAAAACAAAAACAAAAACAAAAACAAAAACTGACCCTGGATCAATTCAAGGGGTGGAAGAGGAGGGAAAGGACCATCTTACTAGACCTTCTTGTTCCCTTTGCCCCAGGAGGAGGGAGCCAACACTTAGCCTGTCACTGAAGCCCTCCACCACACACACACACACACACACACACACACCAACGTTTATCTTCTTCAGCAGACAGGCTGAGCACAAAGATACCCATGCAGGCCAGAACACCAGAGGGTATGTGTAAGTGGGGAAGGTTCTGCATGGACTAGCAAATCGAATTGTACGAATTGGGGAGTTAATATTGTACAGCACCCTGTTTCTTTTTGGCTGAAAGGACATTTCCACTTTTTCAAGTTTTGAATGACATTCACCAGGGTGTTTTCTTTCTGGTTTCTTTTCATTTCCCCTGATTCTTTTCTATGTTAGCATGTCCCTTTGCCCCAAACGGTGATTCCCTGGGGAGGACAGGTGGCCACCCTTCTTACATCAGGCCTGGCGTCCTGACTTAAGACGCTGAACCTGACATGAGCTGTCTGTGGAATCAGGGCTGTGATCTCATGTGTCCTTCTGTGGGCAGAAAGGGTAATGGCTGTTCCTTGACCTCCTATGTTCACCACAGGTCACAACTGTGGCCGCATCATATGAAAGAGCTCCAATAGTGGCTAGAAATATTTTTTTGGTCCTGGAGATGCAAGATTTAAATTTGCATGGGATTTCCAATGCAGGAAATCTTTCTAGTACAGGGCGGGTGACGTTTTGCCTGTGTTTCCCCAGGGAAGGCAAGACAGGGGAGGAGAAATCTCTCCAATGGCCTGGGCTGATAAAGGCTTGCGGGGTGACAATAAGCAGGGTCCCTGTCGGCCTCAGAAAGCCAGGAACCCAGCACGGTCACCCTGGAGGGCTGTGAGTGTGTGGCTGTCACCTGATGATGCTCAAGCACTCAGGAAAAGCTAGTCCGACATTTTTGGAAGGGGTGACACCCGATGCTGGCTTTGTATGTCTCTTTTCTGGTGTTAAAACCCATGACTGCCAGGTTTGTGGGTTTGAGCCCCAGTCGGGGCACAGACAAAATCAATAAATGCATCAATAAGTAGTACAACAAACATGTTTTTGTTTTCTATCTCTCCCTCCTCTCCTCTCTATCTCTAAATAAGTAAAAAGATAAAAACCTTGCACTGCAGAGTACTCCCTAACTGGGGAACATGGGATCATCCACCACATGACCAAACCTGGGTTACAGAAAACTCGCTTTACAGGGTGAGTTTGTTATGAACCTTTGCCCGCACTACTGAGCGCAGCTTCAAGTTTGAATGTTGTGGCTCTGGAGTTGTCCTCCGGTCAGATCCCTGCTCCACCACAGGTTTCCTGCTTGACCTCAGAAAGCATGTTATCCAGGAATAATTAAAAAAACAAAACAAAAAAAAAAGTCCAGGCCTTGTTTTTGCCTCCGTAACTATGGAAAAAAGCCTAAATCCTGTCTCCTTAAATTGCTGGGAGGATTAAAGGAGATGAAACTCAGCATAGGCCCAAGTCCTGTAAATGCTTGAGGAATGCTAAATATTCCTTAAAATGCCTGTTTCATCAAATAAGATTTCAACTAGATTTATTCCTGTTTCGATTTACTCCTCATGGTGGAGATTCCAAAATGTGTAGTGTAGACCAATCTAAGTGCCAGGACCCAATTAGATTTTAACATTGTTTAATTTTTATTTATTAGATTTTAGAGAGAGGGCAAGGGAGGGAGAAAGAGAGGGAGACAAACATGTTTGGTGTGTGAGAAAAACATTAATTGGCTGCCTTCCGTACTCGCCCTGACCGGGAACCGAACCTGCAACCCAGGCATGTGCCCCAGTCAGGAATCGAACCAATGACCCTTTGGTTTGAGGAATGTTGCCCAAACCACTGAGCCGCACCACCTGGGGTCCAATTAGATTTTAAACCTCTTGAGGGTGGAGGCATATTCCATAACTTTGTCAAAGTACAATCTAGACCTGATCACATGACCAAAAACAAAAAGAACTCTCAAGGCACCTTCACGCTAAGAAAACAAAACAGAGTCAATGCTGAAATACTGCAATGGAGTACCAGCGCTCAATTCAGTGGGACCTTACTTTCCAGCTAAGATGGCACCTTCAACAGGGATGTTATGGCTTGAGGGTTATTGGGTCGGAAGCTAGGAGGGCTTCCCCAGATCTGGGTGAATTCCATTCCTGTCACTGACCCCCACCCCCAGCTAAAGGCCACCAGGGACACACACCTACAGCTGACCAAGTGGGGCTCAACGCTTAATGCAAAGAAGAAATTGTACCCCATGGGGCACCGGGCACCTGATCATGAGGGTGTCCACAGGAGCTTGTTATATAATCTTTGGACTTGTATTGGGTGATTCTGGGGAAGACCTGGGAAAGACCAGAGAAAGACTCATGGAAAACAGGGCTGTCCCTTGGATTGGCTGTTGCCAGCCAGTGGGGATAATTCGATGACTGGGCATCTTCATTTTTATGGAGGTGTACCTGACCTATAATGTTCTGTGAGCTTCAGGTGAGTAGGATAGTGATTCAGTGCTCATATACATTGGGAAAGGATCACCACAATAAACGTAGTTAACGTTTGTTTCCTTTTACGGTTACAGAATGATTTTTTCTTGTGCTGAGAACTTTCAAGCCCTACTCTCTTAGCAACTCTCAAATGGGCAATAGAGTATTATTAACTTTAGTCACCGTGCTGTACACGGCTTATTTACTTTATAACTGGACGTTTGTACCTTTTGAACCCTTTCACCCACTTCGCCGAAGAACAAATACTGCATGATTGCATTTATACGAGGTACCTGAAATAGCCTTTGGGTTTGAAGAAAGTCTTCTGAAAGCGAGAAATGGCCAAGCCCAGTGATGCTGGAGGAGAAGGCTGGACCAAGGGCTCTGAGGAAGGGGGAGGGGGCCACATAGTGGCTCAAGTGGTAGGGACGTGTCCCTCTCCCAGCCTCCACCTCCTGCCACTGTGGAAGATGATGTTAAGGGAGTTCGAAACACTGCCAGTCCCAGGGTGGGAATCTTGATATGAGAAAGAAGTGCTGCTACTGAGTTGAGACACTGCGATTCTCCTACAAGGTGGGTAAGAAGCAGGTGTTTGCTTGGAGAGAAGCATTTTATTGTCAGTTACTTCCTCACTCTTACCATTGAAGTCATAGACGGGGGAGAGGAAGGAAACAACACTTGGGCAAATGGAAGCTCCAGAAGATATAACTCACAAGGATGCACAGGTCCTATGGGGGGAAGCTGTGATAGAAATACATGTCTTGGAGAACCTGCAGAAGCTATTTTCTTGCTTCCCCCCCTCCCCTCAATACTTGCACTTTCCAGCTTGGACTCCAAGTATCTCTTGGTACAGTTGGCTCCATCTCTGAACTGTGAGCATTTTTGAACATGAATCATGGCTTATTCATCTTTCTAGGCCTTCAGAGAACCTCACAGAGCACTTTGCAGCAGTCCCACAACAGATAGTTGTTGAACTGGATTGATTTTAAGAAGTGTTGTAGATTGAATATCAATCAAGGGAGTAAGGGATTTAGGGCACATAACCAGGTTGCAAGCCTGGTCCCCAGCTAGGTCCGTAGCTGGAGTCAAGTGAAAGGCAACCATCCATGGATGTCTCTCTCCCTCTCTGCCTCTCTCCCTTCCCCTCTCTAAAAATAATAAATAAAATCTTTACAAAAGTGGCTGAATCAAAATTGTTTTAGAGGTGGCAGTTAGTGCCAAATATTGGACAGTGGATAACCTAAAACAAAATGACAGCTGTTTTGTCAAGTCCCTCTGGATACATCTGCCTCCATGACTGTCTCATTTTAGGACGTAAATCAACTGCACTCTCTTATTTTGACTCATTTTTAATTTCCTTCCATCATGGGAGAAGTAAAACAAGAAAACCTTTAAATATGATTAGAAGACCTGCCGGACATCTAAGGATATTTATTCCTTTGTATCACTAGTAGGAAATACTTTTATGTCACTGTATCCATGACCACTGCAGGTACCACTGTGATGATGTTGAATAGTCTGACCTGGAGAGAGTCTGTTTAACGTGTGTGTGTGCGTGTGTGTGTGCAGGTGTGTGTTAGCTGGGAGGTCAGGTAGCTTGTGAGTGCCAGATCTATGCAAGTACCCAGGTCTCAGTCTGTCAATCATCAATTGACACGAAGACATGAACACTTGGATACATGAATGAATGAACAAATGTCAGCAATGGAACCTAGCGCTGCTCTCACTTCACCGTCCATCAAGCGGTATTTTCTCGAACACCAACCTTCAAATGGACTCTATTGCTACAAGTCATGCTGAGCACTTCAGTGCAAGAGGTCTCGGCAAGGTATCTGTGATTTCTGAGTCCATGCTGTGTGTATGTGTGTGTGTGGGGGGCCTCATTCCGGAGCCCCCCTTATACTTCCATACCCACGTCCATCTCAGTCCAGCACATTTGTTTGGGTGTTTGGAGCCCTATCTGGTAAGAGTGTCCTTGGTTATTCTGGACGCTGTGAGGTCCCTTGTTCCTCCTTCTGGCTCACCTCTCTTTATACGCTCTTTTTGTTTTACTTAAGCATTTTTTAGAGGGGCCTATGCCTTATTGACTCTGTGAGGGGGATGAAATGGTAGAAGTGGGGTGGCCAAGGTGTGAGGTGATGAACTCGCCAGGTAGTGGCTGATCATCTCAGGATGACTTCCACCTGGTGGGAGGTCTGACCATTATAGACACCCTCCAGGCTGCCCACCAGGCTGCCTATCACCTCGGGCAGGATGGGCAAGTCCTGCAGGTGCATCTTAACCACCTGGGGCTGCTCCCGGGGGGCCTCCTCCCTGCCGGGCGTTTGCACAGGCACCACAGCAGCGAGTGTGGTGGCTGCCACCACCCTAGGCACTGCCCAGGTGCCGCACCTGCCCTAGGACGGGGCCACCAGCTGGTCGTGGGCCCCACCCAGTAGGTGAACTAGCAAACGAAGGGCTTCACCTTCTGCTCCACCTCCGCCATCCTGCGGGTTGTTCTAAAAGGACCATCCATCCCTCAGAACATTTTGTGACTGACTAAGGTGGTCTGATCACAACAGGGTACAGACATGTGTGAAGCGTTTGAGATCATTCCAAACCTCAGGGGAAAGCATGCTTACGAAAATAAACCATTTTCACTACATTTTGGACTTCAACTTGCCTTTTTTTTTTTTTTTTTTCAATTAAAAAATATTTAAAAAATAAAAGAACGATCAATTACAGTTGGCATTCGGTATTATATTGGTTTCAGGTGCACCGCCTAGTGGTCAGGTCTTTATGTACCCTACAAAGTGATGCCCCCGTAAGTTGATTACCCACCTGACATTGTACCTAGGTATTGCAGTATTAGTGACTGTGTTCCGTACGCTGCTGTGTTTTACATCCGCCCTGTGACTGTTTGGTCTCTGCCCATCCCAGCCCCCCAATCCCCCTCTCGTCTGGAAACCATCTGGCACCGGGGGGACACACGAAATATATGTAGTTGCAACTTTCGGGTTGACTCTGACGGAGGACAGTCCTTCCTCCGACAGTCATCTCCCACCCAGCCCTCCCAAGCCAGGCCCCTCACAGACCAGGTCGTGGGGCGCGCCCCGGCCCTGCGGGTCTCCACTGACACTGCCTTTCTTTCCAGTCCCAGTGGCCGAGTTCTCTTTGGTACATGGGACTGGGAACATTACAACGTGGAAGGGAAACCAGCCGCTGGGGACAAGGTGAAGTGGTTTCTGAAACCGGAAACCACTGCCGGACGGACGACAGAGGGAGAAGCTGAGGAAGGGCGAGCCGCGGGCTGCCCTGGAGCCCTGGTTACTGATATTGAAATGTGTGGGTGCCTATTAATGAACCCTCTTATCTAGCATCTGCTCCTTAGAATGCGTAACTGCCTTGTCATAAAAGAGGGCTTGTGTTGGGATCTGCTGGGAAGGCGAAAACTCTGGACTTCTTGATGCTTTCGAACAGGCTATTCTTGGGAAAAGGGCCACACCTCGTGTTGATTTCATCTGGGCCACAAGTAGGTGGTGCGGTGGAGTTCCCGGCCTTTCTTTTTCTCCACGCTCCCCCGCACCCCGCAGTATTCTTCTTTTCGAGCCTCTCCCACTGTGTTAGGTATTTAGCCCTCTGTCCTTCATGACAAGTTCCTAGTGGATGAAATTCTGACATCGGAAGGTCCATTTCTGCCTGCCTTTGCAAGGGCTGGGGGAACTTGGATTCTGGAGTATGCACGGGGCTTGTCACCTCCTGGAAAAGAGGGGTGGACAGAGGGAGGAAAGAAACCGTCCACAGGGCGGAATTAAAGCTGTTTGCAAGGATGCTTACAAAGGGTTAAAGCAGACTGGGGGAGTTTAACCTTGGCCTTGCTGTGGCCAGTGCACTGGGGTGCTGGAGAACAGAGGGGTTCGAGTGAGGGCAGGGGCCATGGAACGAATGACCAGAAGGCAGAGGTGATAGAAGGCACGGCCTTGGGGGCAGGTTTGGGGAATATTCAATCAACGGAGCACAAGTCCCAGGGCTACCCAACCTTCCCTTGCATTTCCATTTTGAATCCCAAAGGTGCTTGGAACCCCTGAGTCTCCAGGAAGCCCGGGCGGGACAGAGCTAGGGAGCCCGCAGGCCCTGGGGAGGCAGCAGCCAAACGACTTTCAGGTCTTCACATTTGGCTCAGGAAATGTAAGCGCCTTGCCCTGCGAGGATGATCTGTTTAAGAAAAGCGGACAAAACTCAACATGAACGAACCGCTTGTTTTCAGAATTGGGGAGATTATGCACTTTTTCTTAGCTAGCGAGTGAGTAAGTGAGGTGGGGGAAGGAAAAGTTCTGGGAAGGTTTTTGTTTTTGTTTTTTTTTACCAAAAAAAGGAAATAAGCTGTTACTTCTCTTCCTCGTTTCCTTTTCACTTAAATACAGCTTGGATGCACAGAGCTGAGACAAATGTGTTGTGACCCAGAACAGGGAAGGTCTGTTCCTGACCCCCAACCACCGCAACCAGATAAAAAGCCGTACAGAGATTCAGGTCTTGGTGTCAGTCTTAGGCACCTTTTTGGTATGGGAAGAACAGACCTGTGTTCCTTTAGAGATCTCGGCAGTCGGTTTTCTGTTACTTGAAGCTCAGAGCATCCCTACCTGATTCCTAGTGCCCTCCTCTCCTTATCTAGCCACTTCCAGCCCTAGCCTGTCCTGGGGTTGGTACTAACGTTGACAGCACCTCTGGGGGACTGTAGCTTGTTCCGGCTTAGTCTTGGGTTCTCATGCTTGCCAAACCATGTTTTCAAGCATCCTCCTCTTTTCGATTGATTTGCACACTCCAGGCTATCTCAGATTGCGTCTCTGCGTTTGAGACTGTCCGAGAGGAACGCTGGTTTGTGACAATCGGGGAAAGTGCTGTGTCAAGAGTTTTTATAGGCTTATTAATATTTGGGGCTGAAAGCTTTCGGGAGAAGTCCTCAGCGCACCCGGATACCCCTGGTTGAGCCCTGTACTAGCCGGTAAAAGCACCGGGTCCTGGGACAGACAGTGGCCCTGAGTTGGCGGGGCTCTGTCGCACAGTGAGGCTGGGCAAGAAAGACGTAAGTTGTTATCATTGGCTGTAGACATGGGGGTGGGAAGAAATGTGTACCACCTCTCACAGGGTTGTGGGCAAGAGTCTGCAAAGTTCACGCACGTGCAGACTGCTGTGGCATCTGGTGGGCAGCTACGTTGTTCAAGTCACGGTTCCCAGGAACACTCGGGAATGCGAGAAGTCTTTGGTTAGTTCGAGCCCACAGCTATTAACTGGGTGCTCGAGTTGTCTCTTTCTCCCACTCTTTAGCCATCATTTAATTTAGGATCTCGCAGAATCTTTCTCATGTCAAGCTGGATCTGTAGAAATAGTAGTCCTGCAAAATTTGGTTTTTCCCTTTTCCTTTTCTTTTTGGTAAATGATTTTGGCATCTGCTCTCTTTTATTCCATTTCTACCCTTTGGTTTTCTTACCTTTGTTTCATCTGCTACACATCTAGTAAGCTTAAAATTACTTTATGCATGATCACCTTTAAGCTTTAAATGTGCAACTTCTCTTTATGGCTAGCAAACCACCCGGTGTGGGGACACATTTCCATGGTAGAAGCTAGGGATAGGAGATGATACAGGCACCAACATTCTAATTTAAATATTATTTATCTTAACGTTTTTTTCAATTGCAGTTGGTAGTATCTTTTTGTATTAATTTCATGCGTATGACATAGTGATTTAACAATCATATTCTTCCCAGGTGTTGCCCCTGAAGTTTCCATACATAGTTATCAGAATTAAATATTGTGTATTTGTTGTA
This sequence comes from Noctilio leporinus, assembly GCA_004026585.1. Taxonomy (NCBI): domain Eukaryota; kingdom Metazoa; phylum Chordata; class Mammalia; order Chiroptera; family Noctilionidae; genus Noctilio; species Noctilio leporinus. The sequence goes on from PVIW01000126.1 coordinate 561,206, forward strand.
ATGTTTATCAAAATGCAGCCGTGACATCAAATTTGTACTTTTCCAGTTATGCTATAAAGCTCTCGCCTTTAAAATACATGTCTATAAGGAGCAACAGCCCGAGTTAAAGAAAATTCTGCCGTTATGCTAGTTAACTTGGAGTACTTATTATAGTGGCTTGACATGCATTAATTTGCTTAATTATCCACCTCATTTTTAAACCTGGGGAAAGAGGCATACATTGTCAGTTGTCCAAAGTCACAAAGCTCTACGAGGAAGCCCCAGGTTTGGAACCTGGCGGGTTGGCTTCAGGGTTCTGCTCTGACCCTAAACCATACTAGCTCTAAGGAAATAATAGAGTACGTGGTACAAGATGTTGGCGAATGTCACGAATGCATAGCATTAAGTTATTCAGATGACTAAAACTTGGAAAGCACATGGTCTTAGGCATCAGACAAACCTCAAGTGCCAGATTGGTTATTGATCCCTTGTATATTTCTGGATATCTCATTTCACCTCTATTCACAGGATAGAGAAAATGTAAAATGCTCCTCATAGCCTAAGTTTTAACTCATATTATCTCCCTCTCTGTGAATCTCAGTTAGTTAGGTTTTTTTTTTTTGTTTGTTTGTTTTTTTAAAGATTTTCTTTATTATTTTTAGGAAGAGGGGAAGGGAGGGAGGCAGAAAGGGAGAAAGACATCCATGTATGGTTGCCTTTCCCCAACTTCCAGCTAAGGACCTGACTAGAGGCCTGGCTTGTAACCTGGTTATGTGCCCTGGCTGGGAATTGAACCAGTGACCTTTGGGTTTGTAGGCTGGTGCCTAATCCACTGTGCCACCAGCCAGGGCCCCTTTTTTTTTAAATTTGCAAAACATCAAGATCAGTGAATTAGATTAGAAAAAGTAATACCTATCAGTGCATAATAGGTATCTGGGGAAAATACACATTGATGTCTTCCAGGTATTGACATTTTGACATTTAAAATCACCAAGCACCTTAAGAAAAGACCCTCTCTCTCCTGCTCCCTGTCGGTGACCCACACAAACTCAGAGTGTGAAGTCCTTGATGCCAGGCTCCCCACAAGAGAGCAAAGTACAGGGTTCCCAGGGCGAGGGATCGAGAACAGTCCACATCTGGAGCAGGGCGGAAAGGAAAGGGTTGTGTTCCATTAGAATAGACGGAGTGGGTGATGAAAACAAAGACAGAGGTAGTCTCTCGGAGTCTGTCCCAGCCCTGGGGGGTTGCATACGGTTAGCTGCAGCATTCATATGTTTACTACATGTTTTGTCATACGGTGAGGCTCTTGGCCAGCAAGGTGTACGTTGGCAGGGCCAGCTTCGCCTCAAAACAGGAAATGCCTATAGCAGCCTTCTCGTGGTAAAATATTGCCAGATTTTACAGCTTTGAACCCATTATCCCATGAGGAATAATACAAATGGCTCCAGACTGTTTATTCAAGTGATTACAGTGGCATTTGGTAAAGATAGGGCCATTTTATTCTCCACAAATGATTAAACCCCTATGACTAACGCAAGGGCAATTGCGTTTTAAGGAAAAAGTTGGATTTGCTCAGCAGTTTGAAAATAGCCAGAGGTCCTCACCTAAGAGCTGAAAATGAAATTTCATGCACCTTAATGGAAAGGCTATACTTTTCAACATGTGCCTTAAAACAAACAAATAAACTTTGTTCTCCTGGACTTCTTTTGTAATGTCGGGAAAAGCAGAATCTTGTCCAACACTCTGCTTTCAAGTCCATGGTTTTTTCACTTGAGCTCGGGGAATTCTTGAATCTGCCTGGACCTGCATTTCTTATCAGTAAAGTCGGGGGACACTATAATGCTGTGCTGCCGGCCTCTCTGGGTTGAGGTGGGCTTATCATGTAAGGGAAGATGCTACATGTGAAAGTGCTTTGAAAACTGTGAGGTGCCATAAAATACAAGATATTATTGTTCCCTGTGTCTTCTAATCAGACACCAGGCCATTTTCCCCTGGCAAGTTTCAGGTGTCTTTCCTCGTCCCCCTGAACCCTAGCTTGCCAAAATACAAGGATTTGGAGACTCGGATTCTGTTGCCCAATCTTAGCCTTGATGGATGGAAGAACAGAACTTACGTTTATTTATGTGTATTTCTTTGTTTGGTTTTGCAAACACAAAATGAAATCTCATTCATTGGGGAGAGAGCCAGGGAAATTTTTAGGAAAAAAAAAAAAAGAGTAATTCAAAATACTAAACGTACTGTTTTGTTGTGTTTTCCCATCCATGACAAGGCACTGAAGCACCTACTATGTTCACTGATACTGGGTGAGAGGCGAAAGAACCCTTTGATGGAGCTTTAGTTCAGTTTGTGTGTGTGTGTGTGTGTGTGTGTGTGTGTGTGTGTGTGTGTGCGCGTGCGTCTGTTTTGTTCCAAGCACAAAAGGAAAAAGCAGAGCAGACACTCTTACCTGGGGGCTCATAGGCTTCTTAAGGGGTCTACAGATGAGTTTTAGAGGGTCTTTGAAATCCTATGCTATGCTGTGCACACTTTCTGCAAGGAGGCTTCATAGCTTTCATTGGGTCCCAGAGGATCTGTGATTCAAAAAAAAAAAACAAAAAACAACAACAACGACAAAATAACCTGTGGCCTGAGAACATGGGTAACTTATAGACTAAAGTAAAGATTTGTAGTGCAGAGATTATTAAGTAGTGAACGTAGTTTGAAAGGGTTTTCCAAAAGAAATGATTGAGCCAGGTCCTAGCTAAGACCAGTTTCTGCTGGGTCTGCTTATATGGGTAGATAAGATTAATTTGTTAAGTGTAACAAATCATTGCAGTAAGAAGGTCTAATAGCCACTAATTGCAAAAGCTTTAGAAAATTGCCTTAGTCATAACTCTTAATTTATTTAATCTAGTAACCAGGCTTCGGGTCCAACCATTTCCTGAATAAAATGCAAAGTTCAAACGAACTTATATAATTTTGAGGAAGCAAAAGGAAGAGTTACCCTGGAAATAACTTTGTGGAATTTTTGACCAACTGGTTCCCTTTCCTACATCCTGCCAAGCTACTGTAGAACTAAACTAGTGATTTCATGCTCTTAACTATTTTCTCAACAAATATGTGTTTTGAGTCCCTATTCTGTTGATGGCACAATGATCAGAACGGGAATTGGTGTTAAAGATATTTTATCTCATGTTTGACTTGCCTTGTTGGCAATCGACCTGATTGCGGCATCTGTAGGCTCCAGAGTGGCAATGTCTTGTCTGAATGAGTGGTACAAATGTCAGTATCGGTTTCTGGGCACAGGGGATAGTTCGGGGTTCTGAATCAAAGACTCACGGAAGGGGTGACTTCAGCCAAGTGCAGCGCGGAACTGGAGCAAAACTCTGATAAGTAGGGTGATCTCCATTTTTAAAGTTCGCCATTATTTTAAACTATGTGCTAAGCTAATGCCAAGGTGCTTGTTAGCTCAGCTCCCGTCAAATGATTGATTACACATTCTACATTGGCATGAATGAATCGATGAGGGTTTTTTTTCTTTCTCTTAAAATAAGACATTATCATAATGAGAATACTCCTCTTTAGAGAATTACACATTTAGGAGATGGAACCATTGCGGAATTCTTTTGAGACAGCTTTGTGGAATCACCATTTGAGGGTGACAGTAAATCTGAACAGAACTTGATAGTTTGCAAAGCGCCCTGGGGTAAAGTACAAAATGCTGGCATAAGGTATCATGGTGTGTGCCGCAGGTGAAGTGTGGCCTCTCTGAAAGGGTCAGAAGTTGTCATTTGGGCAGGAGAAATGCTACAGAGAATTTCAGTGATCTGCCTCCTCCATTGGTTCACGTCTCTCCTCAGCTCCCACGAGACCCTCAGTCGTTCTGGTTCCTTGTCCTGCATCACCTTTGCTGATGCCTCTTCTGCTATTTCTTCTCTGTCCTGTGCCCTCTGTCCTTCTTTCAGTCCATGCTTTCACTTGATCTTGTCCGGGTTTCCACACCGTGCCTGGTTCCAGATCTTACCCCCACACTTTGCTGTTTTCCTAGGCTTAGAGCTCTGTTCTTATCTTACTAGCCAGCTGAACATTCCCATCTGGGGCTCTTATCCGCCCCTCACACTCAACATGTAAATAACAAAACTCATTATCCATTATGCTAAGTCGTCTCTCCTCCCCTCACCCCAACCTCCTTTACTTGGTTGACAACAGCACCAGCCTCATGTGATGAGAACTTAAGAGCACTTCACTTCGTTGTTTCCATCGTGTTAGCAGAATCTGCAAAAGGGGTTTTTTATTTTCTGCTTCTCATTTTCCACATTCCTGCTGAAGACAGATCTGGCTCCTACTCACAGCTCCTCAGGGTGGTCACTTGGAGCAAGTGGCTTCCTTGCAGTTTTCCTGGAAGGTGAAGTAGGTAGGAATGAGCATCCACTTGTCTAGGAGGAAAACCATCTTGAGGTCAGAAGGAGGAGCAAGTGTTAGGATCAGCGTCTTTATTTATTACTACAAATCAATAGCCATCTCATTTCTAGACACAAAATAAGCAAAATCACAAAAAAGGTTGCTAGTTTTTCACAATGAGACTTAAACAGGTGAATTAGTTGCAAAGGAAAGAGGAAGGATAAAGTTGAATAAAAGTTGGAGTTCCCAGTATTGCCTTTTGCTGTGATAAGATATTAAAGAATGATAACAAAGGTAGACTAGTCATACGTAGCATCCAAAAAATTAGAACTAAACTTTCACTCTGATGAGATTAAAGGCAAATTAATAAGAAACCATGCAATCATTAGAAACGAAATAGTAAGCCTATATGAAGTACAAATACCTTTTACATGCCAGCCACCATCTGTCTTAAGTTGTTCATAGTTTAAATTCCTTTTCCCCAACAATGCTTCCATTAAGCAGATAACTTATTATTAACACTCACTCCCCTTTGACAGATAAGGACAGCTGAGCCATAGAGAAATGAAATAATTTACCTAAATGTAGCCAGCCAAGATCTGAACCCAGAGCCCCTGCTCTGGACTTGGAGGCTGCCTTGCGTCTCAGAAGATGACAGTGAGCATATCAATGGCTGATTATCCTCAAATATAGACCGGAGACCCAGATCCCGCAGTTATGCTTTGAAAAAAATAGTCAGAACACTGTTGTCATTGTGAAAAGAGCCTTCCTGATTATCTTTATGTTCAAGAGGGTAGAATGAATTCAGAAGATAATGCCTGTGGAATACTTTTAGCTTTCTACAATTTAAATACAGAGAGACCATGGTTATGGATGCATTTAGCAACTACTATGTACTATGGATGAACATAGAAAGGTACATCTAATGAGTAAAATGAAAATGGTTATCAGACACAGACAAAGAAACCAACCTTCTCTGTGCCCCTGAAAACACGCACACACAAACACACGGGCACAAAGTTCACGGGCATGTCCTTTTCGCTATATTCTAGATTAGGCTACATTATTTGATTTTTTTCCGTCAAAGATCAGCTAGAGTAACAGCTATAAAGAATTGTTAGATGCAAAGAAAATATTTTTGTTAGTTTTATTCCAAAATGACTATACAAGATTCCAGGTGACAGACCGAAATCCTGAGCATTAAGATCTAATGTTTCAGAATATAGATAATTTCCAATCAGCTTTATTGGAATAGACATATTAGAGACATATTTAATGTTTTATTTTGTGTCATAGTTTAAATTCACTCAGAAAACAGAGCAAAGATACAGATACCATTAAAAAATTAACCCCAAATAACAAATATCATAAATAAGGGAGACATTTCATTATATTAGAGAAAAGAAATTTGGCATATATGGTTACTAGTTACACAGTAGAATTGATATAAACGTACTGTATTTAGATGTTTACTTTTGATTTGTAAGGTGGCTAAGATCATTAACCAAACATTTTGGTCAGCAGCTAAGGGAAAATCAATCATTGACCGTAGAAATGGTTGTAGGCAAATGAGCTTTTTACCTGACTTTACAGCCGACAATAATCTTATTATATTTCTTAAAAACCTTTAGCTTATCTGGGATTACCTGGAAGATAAGTATTTTAAGAAAGCAATTTTCTTATTTTTTTTTTTAAGAAGGTAATTTTCAACATGGAACTAATTATATGGCATTCATTAATGTTACATACTTGAAATGTTTTCAAAATGAAACATTCATGTGATTGCCAAACCTTAATGAACTTTTCAGTAATTTAATTATTTTGTAAACTCAATAACGCATTTGGTAATAATACAAACATTGCAGTTTAAATAGAATTTAACTTGTTCACACCTTTTTATTTTCTTCCTATCAAATTTTATATCCTGCATCATGATAACTTCGCATCAAACTAGTATAAAGATGATATAGATGTGTGGATTCTGTAGTTTTTCTGTATTTATAACATGGATTGGAAATGAACATGAAATACAGTCTCTTCTTTCTAAAAATCTTGTTTATCTTCTTAGGAATCTGCCATTTCCCATTAGACATCTCATTGTCATCTAGAATAGTTCAGCATAATATTAAAAGCTAAAAATGTAATCCTTAAAATCAATTATCCCTTAATTCAGGAATGGTCTTCTCTGGTGAGAAGAAAATATTAATACCTTTTCATTTTTCTCTTAAGGGTAATTCTGTAAGTTTTATTCCTGAAGTTTTGCATCTATATACCCTACAAAATTGGATGGAACTCTTTAACATTTCTTTATCGTATTCTGCATTTTCTCATTTAATGTTTTGGAGTTGAATCATGGATGGAGCTGTACTTGCTTTTGTTCTGAAAATGTCTTAGTTGACGTGAAATGACTAATTACTGTGATTAAACATCTTGATGTTTTCGACTGTGAATGACTCATCAGCTTATAGGTTATAGTGTAATTCAATATTTATAGTTCCTAAATACCTTCACCTTTGATTTTCTTTGAGAAAAGGACCTGACAAGTTATTTGATAATAAGTAAATTTATAAGTAAAGTTTCTGGTATGATTATAGTTTTATTTGTAAATTATTAAAATATATTTTGTAGGATGATATAGTAGTATAGTGTCTATTCACAAGTAGTTTATGCTTTCAAAATGTAAAGAGGAAAACAAAAATTCTTTAATATCAAATGCTAACATTTCAAACTCTAGCCTTTAGTAAATAGAAGATTATTGTTTTATAGATGGCATTGGAACCCTGTAGGTCCTCAAATGCAGAGAAAATTTTCTGGAAAAGATTGATTTAGATGACAGTTTTGAAGAGCCTACTGTTTAATTAAATGACCCATAGAGACACTAGTGGACCCTGAAGCTTAGTTTGAACTTAAGTCCTATGTGTGAGATCAGGTTCCTATTTCACAGGTTCATCAAGGGATTTATCCAAAAAAAATCCAGGTTTCCAAGGTGAACTCAAAGGAATGGGCTTTGTTTTATGCATGTCTAAATAGAGCTTAAATTTGGCCAGATACTCACTCATATTTATCAATGTATAGTGTAAAAACAAAGAAACAGAATCATTTGAATAAATAGCTGATTAACAACTCATTTAGTAATTTTTTGATGTGGACAAATTGAGTATGTAGCCATATGAACCAGCTAAGTTTCTAAAAAGAAAACAGAAGAGGTGACTTAAAAATCAACATTAAAAATTGTCCATGGTGTTCTTAAGTTTTGAAAGTGTTTTCCCCCTACTTCCCTTACATAATTTTCTAAGAAACTCTTTTTCTGGAGGCTTGATAACTTATAATTTTAAAACTCTACTTCTTAGCATATCACATTTATTAATATTTTGTTACACACCTTACTTTCATTTTTATCAACGAGAAACATCCTCTGTATTTCATGGAAGTTACCTTGTGAGAGAAGCATGCACACATTTTGCCTCTAGGTCCTTAAGATGACTAAAGATCAAACACAGACATGCAAGTTAATTTCTCTTCTTACAGAACACACTGATTATTCTACTTTCTCTCTGAATGTGTACCCATGTTTGCTGTATATTATTCTGCAACTTTCTCATGTGGACTCCTATGTTGTGCCCAAAGCCCATGCTGTCTAAAAGCTTAGCTTTGTAAGTTTAGGATTGATCTGGCTTAAATCTCTGCTTCCTCCACTTACTGCTCCATTGGGTCTCTGGGCTACAACCTGACTTTTTACCTAGTTCACTTACTTCAGGGATAGTCTGTGAGTTTTTCAGTGTTGGGTTAACCATTTTGATTTCTTATAGGAAAGTGGCTCCCCCCCCACCCTTACACATCAAAACTTAAATTTAGCTTTTAGTTTTAGAAGATCTTTATTTTTATCTATTCTTTGTATATCCGTATATTTTTTTGTAGGACCTGGAAATTGGCAATAAAAAGGTTGAGAAATGAACACTGTATTTGTTTCATCTCTAGGAACGTTATAAAGGAGAAAAATACACACAAGGGCAAAGGAAAGATAATTTGATGTTTTAACATATAAACTTGTACTGGATTCTTTTATTTATTTATTTATTAAAAATACTTTATTTATTGTTTTTAGAGAAAGGGGAAGGCAGAGGCAGAGAGGTAGAGAGACATCAATATATGGTTGCCTTTCACCTGCCTCCAGCTATGGACCTGGCTGGAGACCTGGCTTCCAACCTGGTTATGTGCCCTGGCTGGGACTTGAACTAGTGACCCTTGGGTTTGCAGGCTGGTGCTTTATTCATTGTACCACCAGCCAGGGCTGGATTCTTTTAAAAATATAAAATAAACAAGCACATTTTGTTTGGAGGAGAGAGATTGTTGATCTAGGGCTAGAGGGGGAATCCACTGAAATGATGGGATGTCCTGATTGAATTATTATTTGTTGCATGTATTTTGGCATCAGTGGCCTGAGATCCTGTCCACCCGTCCAGAAGAGAGTAACCTATTGAAGGTCTAACTAAAAATAAGCACCTTTAACATTTTAAGGAAGTTCAGATTCATATAAAACACTGTAACTGACTTAAAATTATATTGTTAGCAATCGATAGTTATGGTGGAGGAAACTGATAGCCTATTATGATTGTTATTATTATTATTATTATATATTTTCATTCTGGCTTTGCGTATTTTCCACACTGTGACCCAAAGAAAGTTTTTATAGGTTCTCATGAATTGGATGAGATTTTTTTTTTAACCAGTCCTTTGGAGTTAGATAAATTCAGAGCGGCTGCAAAAACCTGTAATTGCTGAATGAATCTGTTGAGAGAAAGTGTTCTTTTCTCCCCAGGGCAACAGATAGATCCGGTGTGTTTTGGAAGCTAGAAGCAGGAAGTCATTCCGAGACTTCCTCTATAGCTGGGAAGCGCCCTCTTATGTCCAGGAACTAGAATACACAACAAATTTTGTCTAAATCTTGTTTGAGTTAAGAAACCAAAAAAGGCTTTTTCATTCTGCTGTCACATTGCTGTCCCCAAAGACCCAGCACAGTTGTTTTCTTTCCAGCCTCCCTAAGTATGGGTTTTGGAAGGCATTTAGTCACTCAATTATCACAGGATATATTTGCTGAGATTTAATATTCTGTTCCAGGCAATGCTGTAAAAAGAGGGGTTCCCGAGGTGTGGGGTTTCTGGGATCCCCTGAGTCAGACAGAAGGGCCAGGATTAGGATGAGGTGGGTGAGGCTGAACTGCACAAGGGCAATGTTCAGTTCTGTCTTTATTAACGTTTTGACAATCGGCTCATCATAGGTTTTCTTAAATTAATTTTTAAATTAACACAGGACGCTAATGAACAAAGCAAACAAACAAACAAGAAAAATAGAGCCAGAGGCATGGAAACAAGGAATAGACCGAGAATGTCCAGAGGGGAGGGGGAAGGGGGAAAAAGGGGCAAAGAAGGGGAATTGACTTTGGGGGAGGAGGAGGAGGGTGGGGCAGGGGAGAGCAATGGGGGGGTAAGAATGAGACAAATGTAATACAACAACAATAAATTAATTAAAAAACTGAATCATACAATTAAAAAAAGACTGTAAAAAATATTGCATCAACATATTATTTATATTGATTTGTGACCTCCTCTTAGGTTCCCCCCGCAGGCGAATACCTTTCCCATCTCACCCTTACCCTGACCCACTGAGCAGGGAGTGGTGTTTTTTGGGCGTCTGCCATTCCTTGAGTTCTCAATATCTTACCACCAGGGCTCCGCCCAGTCACCTTCCCATTGAACTCGGTGACCACCCGTGAATAAGCAGTTTCGCTGCGTCTATCAGAGGAGCACAGTGCAAGAAAACTGCCCTGAAAACTTGCCACCAACCCAGTGATGTTGGAAAAGTTTAATGGGTTCATGTAACAAGGGAGGAGGAGGTTCTTGGGTTCAAGGGATCATAAAACCATAAAGTCATTCACCATCCGCACGGCTCTAATAAAACCAAAGAGCCTACCCTATTGTGATGTTATTAGCTGAGACCTGAAATAATCTTTCACTTTGTGTGGCAACGTTTTCAGTGGTGGCTGTTCATAACATTTCTAACTGTTGGCTGTTTTTGGATGTGGTGGTGGGGCGGTCAGATGGAATAGATGTAACCGGATTAGAGCAGGCATCTCCTAAAGGTGGAGGGTGGAATATTAACTTCCAAGAGGGAACAAAGGAGGGCGTCCTGTGGGCGCTGATGCTCAGCCAGCCCCCCCGCTGCAGGGAGAGTGACCACCCTTCAGCCTTCAAAGGTTAGCATCAGGGACTTCTGAAATGGGGCACAGTAGCCCCTTATTTCTGGGGTGCTTCCAAGACATCCCCTGAAACCACAGATAGTGCCAAACCACATATATGCTGTTTTTCCTACATACACCTGCCTATGATAAAGTTTAATTCATGAATTAGGCATAGTAAGAGATGAACAACCATAACTAATAATGAACAGAATGATTGGAGCAGTACACGGTAATAAAAGTTAGGTGAATGTGGTTTCTCTCTCAAAAGATCTTATTGTACTATATGCGTTTCTCTTCTTTTTCTTGAGAGGATGGGAGGTGGAACGGCCTACGTGGCGAGATGAAGTGAGGTTCACGAGATGTTATGAAGTAAAAGAAGAGTTCCTTGACCACAGCACAGTGATTCTGTGACAGCTGATCAGACAGCAGAGGTGGTTATTAAGTGACTCATGGGCTGAGAGCACTTCCAATGTGGTGGTGCTGGACCAAGGGGCAGGCCACGTCCCGGATGGAATGGAGTGGGGTGGCACGGAATGGCATGTCATTGAAAGCTTACGAATTGTTTCTGGACTTTCCCACGGAATAATTTCTGACTGTGGTTGACCACCCATAAGGGAAACCTCGGAAAGTGGGACCACAGATAGTGGGGGCTGCTGTGCTGTGAAGCTTTTTTAAAATGATTTTATTTAATTATCTTTAGAAAGAGGGGAAGGGAGAGAGGCAGAGAGGGAGAGAGACATCAGTGTATGGTTGCTTTTCACCTGCCTCCAGCCACAGACCTGACTGGAGACCTGGTTTGCAACCTTGTATGTGCCCTGGCTGGGGAATTGAACCAGCGACCTTTGGGTTCGCAGACCGGCACCTTATCCACTGTGCTACCAGCCAGGGCCTGTGCTGTGGGGCTTTTGAGGGTTGTGACAGGAGAAAAGCGTAGCTGTGGTCACCAGTCTGTCAGGTTCCACAGTCGGTGCTTTTGTGAGTTGAGTCTGAAATGTGCTCTGGGAAGGTTTGTTTTTCTTCGCTAGATCAACGTGTCCTGGGTCTCGGGAAATCAGGGGCTCAGAAAGCTTTTCACTGTGGGAGGAAAAGACAAGCATAGACAGAGGACAATCTTGGGGAAAACTAAGGGTTTAAATTCGCCTAGGTCTCCACCTGATCGACACTTCATTTCATATCGGTACAGCTGAAATGTCTTTATCAGATGTTTACTGAGAATTGAAACCTCAACGCTCAGTGTCTAATAAAGTCATTGAAGAGCGGACTCAGTCATTGTTGGGAGCATCTTGCCATCAGTGACAATCCTGTCTCGGAGTTGACATGCTTGATGGACAGAAACGATGGTAGCCATGCATGTTTTCTTATTTTTTATTTCCACAGAAGCCATGGAAGGGAAACACTTGAACACTATGTTAGAAATTAACTTCCTGTTATCTTTATAAAAAGCAGGCTATCCTAGTTCCTAGACTATAATAGATGCTACTTTTTTTTATATCCTTTTTCATGGGAAACTTTTTGAATGTTTCAAAGGGTGCTTTTCTGATCCATATGGTCTAAATATGGGCTTCCTGAATTTGGACTTTCTAAACTTGAATAAATTAATTTGTCATGGGATAGGAACTCATAAAAACCCTTGCATTTCACTTAGCAAGACTTTAAAATCAAGAGAACAATCTGTTTTGAAGAATATTAGCGGCCACACAATTTCATAAATACAAATAACTTGCACAGAACTTGTCATTAAATTGTATCAATTAAGTGTTTCTTTCAGGCAATGCTTTTGCCTGGAAAGAGCAAAGTCAAAACACCTAGAGTTAATCTGCTTAGGAAAGAAATGGCATTAATCTTTACTCTCTTGCAGGGATCCAGAAGCTCACAAAAGTATTTCTACAAAATCCATCGTTTGCTTTATTTTCCTGTAATTAAACTTCCCATTATTCAGCACTGGCACTTAGAATGCATAGGCAATATTTACATATTAAATCTGTCCTCCTTAATATATTTAAGTGATCACATCAAAATAACAACATTTATTATTATTATTATTATTATTGCTTATACACTTTTTTCCTTTGGCATATGGTCAGTTAAACAGGTTCCTGTGATCTGGCCTTGGACACTGGCCACCATTTAAAATACCAATACTATGGGAAACTGGAGCAAATTTTTGAATCGGTATATGCATTAGGGGATGCCTCTTTTTGTTACAGGGCATTGTGGAGCCCTTGTTAGTCAGGGTTCCTTACAGAGGAATCAAAATGGGCTCAGTGGAAAACCATTCAACCCAGACAATGGTTCCGTGAACGGCTGAACCTTTGAGTCAATTAGGTTTTATGTTATTAACCACTAAGATGGAGCAGAGAGATGAACGTATGAACAGTTTTTAAATGTTTGGAGAAAAAGAGCAGTAGGGCAAGGGTCAGACTTTTAAAACATTACTGGTCAGATGAACTCAAACCACATGAGGCTGGGTGGCCCACTGAATTCTGCCATGCCCGGACTAACTAAAGGTGTCATCATGGCAAGTGGCTTCAGTTGACCTGGGCACATGGGGTCCTGAAGGGGCCTTGAACGAGTCAAGTTTGATAGGACTCGCTGACCTTCACATTGGAGTGTTTCCCCTCCCCTCCTACGTGCAGCGGATCTCTCGGTGGGAGCCGATTGAGGACGGTGGGACATTAAAGATACTTGCGCCCCACTGGCTGCCTTTCGGATATTTATAATAGTTGTGCTCTTGCGCTGTGAACAGTGAATTCAGCTGCGCTTGGTACACCTATGTGACCAACTTATATTTTGATTGCACGTAACTAAATTGACCCTGGCAACCAACCTTTGCCAAAGCAAACACTGCGGGTCATAACAGACAGACTGGTTGGCCTTCCGTGTGAGACTCTAGAATGATAACAGCCCCATAAAAGACGCTGAGTTGGGATCACCCAAGAGTGTGCCTCCGGCTGTCCGTTGACCCAGCCGAAGGTGCTTTCTGAGGGCGAATTTCCAGGGAAGGAGGCAAGAACCTGGGGCGCGCAGGTGGAAGGGTCAGATAAGCAGGACAGGAGCTTTGTTCTCCCTTTGGCTGGATGACTTTCAGACGTTTCCGAAGGGCCGCCCATAAACGAACAGCCTCCCACACGAAGACCCATGTAGTAGCTGGGAGCCTCTTTGCGGGGGATCTTATTAAGTGGCCTGGCTTTTGCTCACACTTGTAAGCCCCAGAAGGGTGTGCCCATCTGCCCAGGTTTCCTGAGACCACTCCTTTCTGCGGTTTGCCTGCCTTGAGGCGCACTCCACTGGAGGGAGCTGGGGTTGCCTCCTTGTGCCCCGTGGGCAAGTGGAAAGGGGTCTGGCAAGGAGGGTTGAAGGCCCTCTCTGTTCATGGTGGGGGGCTTCACAGGTTGCCTGGCAACAAGAAGAATGAGAGGTGGGAGCTGGGACCCCCTCCCCGTCCTTCCCTCTCAGGAACCTGTATAATTGGGAAATAGCATGTTAAAGTAAGCATGCACATTGAAAACCACATCATCACTTTGATTTTTTATTTAAAAAAATATTTTATTTATTATTTTTCAGAGAGGGGAAGGGAGAGAGGCAGAGAGGGAGAGAGACATCAATGTATGGTTGCCTTTCACCTGCCTCCAGCCACGGATCTGGCTGGAGACCTGGCTTGCAACCTGGTTCTGTGCCCTGGCTGGGAATCGAACCAGCAACCTCTGAGTTCTCAGGCTGGCACCTTATCCACTGTGCCACCAGCCAGGGCTTACATCCTCACTTTTAAATGACAAAGTTGGAAATGCAACGCATTAAATGATGGAAGTAGAACCACATCAACACGAGAACAGATCCAGTCCACACAGAAGTCCGTGAAAGTAGACAGCAGAACTCCTTGCAGCTTCACTGCCCTGTGCCCAGCACCCATCCTCAGTTCCCGCAGCCCCTGTCGGTGGCTGGGCTGGATTCCTCGGGCTGCCCATCTGCATTCAATGACATCTATCCTCCTTCAAAAGCATCTGTATTGAGACGTGATCATCTCATGTTCATGCACCCATCCAAGGTTTCTACGAATGCCCACACCTGCACATATCTGCCACCCCCAAAAGTTTCAAAGCAGGGCCCCTCTCTTGGAACTTTGAGTTCTGCGAGCACAGAAGATACTTGACATGTTTCACTGCTGGTAAGGAAACCACCTGCAGAATACCCGCAAGTCCACATTCCATTTCCGACAATTGCTGTGTTGACGGTGTATTTTCCGTGTGACACTTGAAGAAATTTTTTTGAACACAATTTCAATTACAGGTTGCATGCAGTGTAATTTTGCATTTGTATCCGGTGTGCAGCGTAGTGGCTACTTTACACTGAAGTGGTCCCTCCGACATTTCAATTGTGCATCTTGCCTCCCATAGTTATCGCGGTATTATCGATGATCTTTCCTAAGCTGTAATCCACATGCCTGTGACTGTTCTGCAGCCGCCAACTTGTACCCCTCCATCTCCCGGCTCCCCCCACCCAGCACCCCAACCCTCCTCCCCTCTGGCAACCTGCAGTCTGGTCTGTTTCCTAGATCTTGGAGTCTGTTTCTATTTTATTTGTTTGTTTATTAGGTAAGCGCTGTCATGTAGTATTTGTCTTTCTGCATCTGAATTATTTCACTTAGCATAATGCTCTCTAGGGCCACCCATGCTGTCACAAATGGTAAAGCTTCCTTTTTTACGGCCAAGTAGTATTCCATTATATGTATATATGCCCTAGCTTTTTTATTCACTCGTCCATTGATGGCATTTGGGTTGCTTCCATATCTTGGCTATTGTAAATAATGCTGTACTGAACATGGGGATTTGACATGAGAAAAATTGCTTTTAAACAGTTTGACTCCCAGTGGACAGTTTGGGTTGCTGTACCCTAGACACACTGAGCCATCAGCTTTTTTTTTTTCTCTTAAGTTTTTTCTTTTTCCTTTCCTTCCTCCTCCCCCTCCTCGTCTCTTCCCCTTTTCCCTCTCTTTCCTCATTCTCTTCCTTTTCCCCTTCCCCTTCCTCCTCTCCCTCCCCCCCTTCTTCTTTGGTGGGTGCTGGTACTGGTAATTGGTTCACTGAGTCCAAGATCCCCATTTCAAGGAAGAATACATAGACGTTCCTGGAAGAATCATGGAGTACTACGAACAGTACCTATTCTTTCATTTCCAGAGTCCTTGAATTCAGTGCTGACTTTAGAGTGCAAAGGGGACTTGGAAGGTAACCCTCGATTGGAGTAAAGCTGCCTGGCTACGTGTCTCTTTCTAGTTGTTCAAGACCTCTCACATGGTCTTACTTATCTCTTTCTAGTTGTTCAAGACCTCTCACATGGTCTTACTTGACCCTCAGAACAGCCCTGGAGGAGAGGTCTTATCATCCCGGTTTTGTGACAGAGGAGGAGGTGTGGGAGGTTAAATTATGTGCTTCAAATTGTGAGATCAGATAATGTGACTCCTGTTTCCATGATGCTATACTGTCTGACTCCACACCTTCATTTCACGGGTGAGAAAGAGAAATGCCCCTGAGGCTAAGCATCGTGTCTCAAATCACTGGGAAAGAATCCCGATGGACAGTCTCATGTTTGTCCTAGAACTGATTCCTCATTTGGGTCAAGCCCCAGCCTTGGTGACGACGTCAGGGACCAATAGATAATCAATGGGCGTCTCTTTGGAATATCCTCGCTGGGCTGTGAAAGCAGAAGCTGGGCTGTGAAGCATGAAGAAACTCAGGTGTGTCTGCCCCAGGCCCTTGGCCAGAGCCACCTGGGGTGGGGAGCAGGTGGGAGGGAAGATGGGCACCATTTTGCCATCTCAGGCTGAGGCGGCCCCTCCATCTCAGCTGTGTCACCCCTGCCTTCTGACCTCTTTCCTTCCTATGGAAGATGGGGAAGGTGTGTGGGAGCTGTGGGTTTCACAACACACCCTCCGTCAAGGCTAAGATCCATTTCATGAGCACCTCTTGCAGTGTGAGACCTGGCGCTGAACACGTGGTGGAGCAAGACTGTCTTATTTCCTGTCTCAGGTCCACGTCTGGGGAGCTTTAATGAAGATTTGATCATCCTCTGTGGGCTGCCTCTTGGCCCGGGGGCTTCCTGGAAACGGTAAAGTGTCCCCTGGGCTTGTTTGCACTTTGGTAACTCTTGCTGGGTGACTTAGTTGGAAAGACACCAGAAGACACTTTGGGTCCAAGTATTTGCAGCCATTTAACTCTTAAACTGGCCCAAACCATGATGGTTCTTTTGCAGTGGATTAGATTTTCTGGGACCACAGTTCCTGGAGCAAGGATTGCTTTATAAAACCAATTTAGAAGTGAATGTTCCTCTTGCTTCCAAATTTAGCAGCATGCATTTTCACTGCATCCTGTGGCTGCTAAGAAATCCTGGAATGTTAAGCTGTGGGTGGACAACTGGGGTTTTCAAATAACGTTGTACGAGTATCTAATAGGGGAAAACATATAGTTTTATTTTGTTTCATTTTATTATTTTGCTGTATAGACATCAGTTCAAAATTTTGACCTCTGAATGGTGGAAAACTGAGTTAAGCTTACATTCACTCCACTTGTGTCTTTCAAGGTGTAGCTTTGAAGGACAGCAAGGACAGACAGTGGAGGACGGACAGGCAGTGGAGGAAGGTATGTACCTAAAGTGGACATGCATCCAATTGTGCAGCCGGCTGAAAGAGGATTGCGTGAGTGAGAAAAGGTGGTTTAAGGTATTTTTCCCTTCCCATTTGTGGTACCTGCTCGTAAAGCACCAGGGAAGCCTTCGGTAGGAGCTGCTCAGGGGCTGTGAACAGGGCACAATTGCTGGGGTTCACCATGGAGGGACAGTGGGCTTTTCAGATGGACACTCTTGACCTCTTTGGAGGCCATAGCCCAGCTGAGCGCCAGAAACATGGTTTAACAGAAACACATTCGAAATCCAAGGAAAACTGGTTTAAGCATTCATGGAAATTTCTGTGAGAGGCGAAGGACTGATTACATCACTTGATGCTCCAGAACCTTAGGTGACCAGTCAGTCGCCTGTTGTCCACATCGAGAGACTTTGGAGTGTGAAAGGGATGCTATTAATAATTACACTGGGACAATAGACATGTGCTAGCCTGGCAGGGGTCACGGTGGAGTTGTCTTGGACTAAATTGAAGAAGGAAGAAATAACCGCCATTTAAAGCGCTGTAGGGACGCCCACAGGTTATTCTGTGTTGGCTCCTGGGATGCATTTGGAAATGAACGGATCCTGGCTGAGGTCGATGAAGGCCCTGCCTGCAGCCCGGGGAGATCAGTGGGCGCAGGTGTGCCCAGGCATTCCCGTGGGAGCAGCCGGGGGCCTTGTCGCGGGGCGTGGTTCCGTCTTTGGAAAGAGAGCATTTCCTCCGTGAGAAGGTGTGAAAACGGTCATGAGAATAAGCACTGGGTGAATTCAGGAAATCGACTGCGCTTGGGGAATCCCAAAAGCCAGCTTGATTTGTGGGGGAGGGAGCGATTTTCCAGAGCTGACCTTTGGCAAAAGGACCCTCCTGATGTTCAGTTTTTTTGTTTTTTTTTTTTTAATTTTTTTAAAGATTTTATTTTAAATTATTTTTAGAAAGAGGGGAAGAGAGAGAGGCAGAGAGGGAGAGAGACATCAATGTATGGTTGCTTTTCACCTGCCTCCAGCCACAGACCTGACTGGAGACCTGGCTTGCAACCTGGTTATGTGCCCTGGCTGGGGAATTGAACCTGCGACCTTTGTGTTCACAGGCCGGCACCTTATCCATTGTGCTACCAGCCAGGCTGATGTTCAGTTTTAAAGCTCCCGCGGGCTATTCCAACCGGAGACGGGACTGCAGGCTCCACGCGAGGCCTGGGAAGGCCTTTGCTTCTCGTAGACCAATTGCCTGCTGGCTGACGGGGTTTGAATTCTTGGGCCTGAGCACTTCTTTCTCATTTCCACCACTGAATGAAATTATTCCCTAAAACATTTCCTATGAAACAGGATGAAATAGGTGTAAGTAAGCCAGGTTGAAGTTTCTGGATTAATTGTTCATTCTATTGTAAGAGGGAGATTCTATAGACAGCAAGTAAGTAAAAACTAATTTTTGACTACATAAGAAATAGCACCGAAAGGATCTGCCAAGATCTGAACTCAGGAAAGCGGGTTCTTTCCTGGTTATGCTTTGGTATTTTCAGGAGGCTCGCACACAGCACTTAGGAGGAGTCATTCCCACGTGAGCAACATGCAGGCTGGCCCAACTGGGTCTGTTTGACAGGCTTTGGAGTTCATGGAGCCAGGACAAGAATGGGAATTTGACTTGATACATGTGGAAAAGCAAAACTTCCCAGGACTTTATACAGGTATGTTTTAATCTGTAACATTTCTTCAAATTCTTTGTTTTTTATTTTTATTTTTTAACCTAGTTCCTTTTTCTCTGAGCAGATGCAAGTCTCCCCACACCAACCCCTGGCCTTTCGGTGACTGCCCGAGAGCTTCAGTGGAAATACACAAAAGCTCCTTGGCCTGTTGCCCATTGCTTCTTGCCTTGAACTTGACTGCAAGAGACCAGATAACTGAGAGTCCGGACACATAACATGGTATTAGACTCCAGCCCTGGCCCCTGCCCACAGCACTCTTCTGTCAGCAGCTCTCTTCTACCGGTTCCATGTTGATTTCCATTCCTCTTTCAAGACAAAGCTGCCATTTTTCTGCAAGTAGACTTTGTCCAATTGCTTGGCTATCCTTTATGTTCTCATAAGGCCTTGGATATACTGCACTTCTCACTTTGACTCTTGTGTTGATGTTATGCATTTATTTCCACCTTCCTCATTCTCCATCTGCTGAAATTACCAGCTCTTTGAGAGCAGGAAGCATATCCTATTTATATTTTTTATCCCAGTATCTTGAATATGGAAGGTGCATAGAGATTTTTGATGGCTCCTGAAGCTACGTCATCTGATCTTGTCCTCAAGGGGCTCAGGGGCTAGGAAGGAGACAGGGCCTAAGTAGCAGTGACAACATAGAGTCTTGTAGCTGTGCTCCCTGGAACTTGTCGAAACATAGCGAATGGGTCCCTACTCAGTAGAGCTGACGTTGACATTGGTACGTTGACTTACAGTCAGCTTTTAGGTGAGATTCTCATCATTACTGCCACTAGCTTATTTTGCTTTATATTTTTTCCAAAAAACATTTTCCTCTTATATGCTTTCTTTTTTCTAATTTTCCACGAGGCTTTGGGGTAAAAAGGAAGCTTCACTTACGGTATTTGAAACTTACTGGATAAATGTCAAATGACTGTCATCCGAAGATTATCTTTAGGGTTAGATGCTTCTTTGGAGAAAGAAATGTAAAAAAAGAAAAAAATAATCAAAACTTTTTTTTTTTTAAAGTAAACTAAGGAGCACTGCATGACATCATTCTTAATAAAACAAAGTGAAGGAGTCCAACTGGAAGGGTTGATGACTCTGTAGTAACTTTTTTTTTGGTGTGAGTGTACCAGGGAGATTAGGCGTGTCGGACACATATTTGGCAGAAAGGGGTGATTTAACTTTCCTTTGTATACAATGTCCAGGAAGCTCATTATACCTGGGTTCAGAACAGAGGGCCGATTTTGTGGAATGGAAAGACGCTTGAAAAAAATTAAAGAGTGGAAATGTGGTTATTTGTCATCCTTTCATCGTGTAATAAATAATCTTGATCTGGTCCCGCTAATCTGATATACAGGGTGGGGCAAGTGTAGGTTTACAGTTGTCCATATGGAAAATACGGAAATAATTAAGAACACCAGGATAAACTCGGTGTTTTGCATACTCACAACCGTAAAGCAGGTGTAGCCCCACCCTGCGTGAGAATTGATTTTCCCAGAGGTAATTCTGAGGCTTTCTTGTTTTCTAGTGTGATGAGTAAAAATCTTGCCTCTCCAACAGATTGCTTAGGTCTTTTAGGGTAAAGATGATCCCCAACCCTACCTTTTTTTGTGTGGTACTTTATGGTAATTAGATCACTTTTAAATAGTCACTTCATCTTGCTTCGCTAAATGCAGTATAAAGTAAGTTCCTAGTGCTTTTGGTACTCATCATTTTTTGCACATTCTTTGAAGTATTTGAAAATTGACAATCTATGTACGTATTTGTGAACCCGAACAATGCATTCCCCAGTCCGACTGTGAACGAGGGAGTTGTCTGCGTTCCTTCCATTGGGCTGGCCCATGTGAGACTAATGGGGACATGGGATCCATCCTCGGACACATCTTAGCATTAGGAGTCACACATGTGCTACAATTCAGAATTAATACTTAATTTAAAATTCTGATGCAGAAACATGTGCCCGCTGAACATTCTCCTGAGTTTGTTTATAGAAAGTAAATATTAATTGGATTAAACCGAATGCATTTGCATTTATTGTCCCAAATTAACACCAGCTTACTTAACAAAAGGCCAAGAGAGGCAAATGCTTTTCGTGACTTTTCTATGTTTCTTAGGAATGTTTTCTAACAGAAGCGTGCGTGTGTGCATGTGTGTATGTGTGTGTGGTCAGTTTTTGGCATCTGTTTACATGGTCAGCTGAAATAAGGCAGCTCTTATTTAAATATTCTCCTGGCTGATTTTTGTTTCATCACCTGAACTGGTTGGTGGCTTTCTGGATGGGTCAGTCTGTCAGATGCACACGAGACTTGATGGAAGGCCCAGGCCCGATGGAGGAGGCTGGTACAGGTAGCTTCAGACCGTTCATCGCTTACAACACAGGAGGAAAGACAACCGAAGGTATTTAGCCCCCCATGGTCCTTGTGCACTGTGCCAGAAAGGGCAGCACACGCGCCAAAGGGTCTGGACCTGGGACTCCCCACAGTCAACGAGCCAATCCCAAACCAGGGCTACATGGTTTTCTACCTGCATGTCTGCTTGGCGGGAGTCAGGTCAGCAAGCTCCAGGCTCCTCAGAACCTGGGAGGGAGGGAGAAACTGTCTGGTGATGTCCTTGCAGGACAGCCCGGGCAGTGAATGGGCAGTGACCTTGTAGCAGCTTCTCCTGGGCCCCCCAGGCTCCAATGGGAGGCGCGTGAGATGCTCAGATGAGCTCTGTCACCAGTCTTCGCCTGCATGGCCTGCGTGGATACCTGGAAGGTCACCAGGGCGCCATGGGGGAGCTGCCTTTGGGCTGTTCAGCCATTTATCAGCAAGGTTAACGTCAACATGTTTTCCCACCTCTGTAGATCTCCGTTCCCCCATGGAGAGGATGGGGACAATGGCATGAGGAAATCCTATGAAGTGGTACAGGTGACATGGTGTCTGACACATCGTAAGTACCCAGTAAAAGTAGCCCTGAATATGACTGGGCTCAGCTCGATACTGTGCTGAGCTCTCTACCAAGCACGCGGGAAAGGGGAGAGCGACAAGGAGAAGAAAACCCCAGCTTTGTTCACTTGTCACATGTTTGAATAAACCGAACATGGACAGTCGGTCGTAAAGCAGTTAAGGAACATTGGCGATGGTTATAAGATTGTCTTTGTAAGTAAACCATAGGCCAATGGGCATCAGTTTTATCTTTTGCTTGGACTGTATTTATTTATTTTTTTGAAATATTTTATTAATACTTTATTTTTAGAGAGAGATGAAGGGAGGGAGAATGAGAGGGAGAGAGACATCCATGTGCAATAGAAACTGGCTGCCTTTTGCATAACCTGGCCCGAAACCCAAGCATGTACCCTGGAGGGGAATCGAACCAGTGACCTTTGGGTTCGCAGGCTGATGCTAAAGCCACTGAGCCACTCCAGCCAGGGAGGTCGAACTATATTTAATTACAACTCCTCGTCCAGCCCGGGGAAGGCCCGCATAACCGGCTGGATCGTTTAGACTGAAACAGCTGGGCATTTCACGTCCTATGGGAGGTTCGCGGAGCACATTAAACACGGGTGCAAAGGCACAGCCGTGTTCCAATTAAGAGCCCCTCAGTCGCCTGAAACCCAAGCACACGGAGCGAACCAGACACCCCTGTCTGGAGCTCTGTGTTCAACTTAGGATCCAACTCTCAGTGGAAAATTAAAAACAAAGTCATTATTATATATTAGATTTATTAAAAATGCAACTATTACCAAGAGCCTGTGGGCATGTGTGGAAAATGCTGTAATTAAATTAAAGTAAATTAAATCCAGGAGCTAGAAGTAACATTTTCCACTAAGGAGGAGGAGGAGGAGGAGGATAAAGGAGAAGAAGAAGAAGAAAAAAAGGCCCATAAGAGAATTCCAAACCAGCAAAGTACAAGATGTGGCCAGGATTCTTCTAGGAGAAGGAAGATGTTAGAACTGTTATTATTATTGCTGCCCTGAGATAATGGAAAAGTAATATGTAAATGTGGAACCAGATGGGAACTTTCCAAGCGTTGGGAAATGATGTTTATTTGGAAGGAAGTGAGTAACATTAAAGCCAGAAATGGAATGGCTACTATGACAGAGGGAAAGTTTGTTTGTGGCGATTGTTTAGAGTAATTGTTCTGACAGTGGCTATCAGGTTGGAGGGAAAGCAGGGCTTGTTCAAGGTCACCGAGGTCAGGAGAAGGTGACATTGTCCTTGGGCAGATTCAGTGGTCGTGCTTGAGGTTGTGACAGGTGATGGGGAGGACTGGAACTCTTTCTCTAAGAACATCTGTGTGCCTTTGTTTTCATCCACATGTGGTATGAGGGTAGAAAAGAGAAGGGAGGGAGTTAATGGGATGAACCCTTGATGTATCTACATTTCGTTTCCCCTCCTTATTTTTAATTTTTTTAGATTTTAAAAAATTTATTATTTTTAGAGAGAGGGGAAGGGAGAGAGGCAGAGAGGGAGAGAGACATCCATGTGTGGCTGCCTTTCACCTGCCTCCACCTAAGGACCTGGCTGGTGACCTGGCTTGCAACCTGGTTACGTGCCCTGGTTGGGAGTTGAATCAGTGACCTTTGGGTTCACAGGCTGGCGTCTTATCCACTGTGCCACCAGCCAGGGCCTCCCCTCCTTATTTTTTAATCTTTAACTGAGGATGTGTTCACTGATTTTAGAGAGAGAGGAAGGGAGGGCAGGTGGGGGGGGGGAGAGGGAGAGAGAGAGAGAGAGAGAGAGAGATCAGCTGCCTCCCATACACACCCTGATGGGGACTGGACCTGAAACCTAGGTATGTGTCCTGACACATACCTGTAACCTCTTGGTGTATAGGGACAAAGCTCCAGCCAACGGAGCCACCCAGCCATGGCTTGTTCTTCCTTTTTTTGGAGCTATGTTGCTACAAAGCGGTTGGATGGTCCCCGCAGTGGCCTCCGGGACACACTCCTGCAACCCTTGGGGCCAGGAGCGCGGGAGGACTCTGTCATGGCAGATGGCTTCCAGTTAGTTGCATTGCTGGCCTGGAATCGGTGTTGCTCCCGCGAGATCCACATTGGCTACAACTGTGCTGCCTTTCTTGAAATGAGGACAGTTCTGATGTATTTCTAACAAATGCAGTGGCCCAGGCAGCTTGACGTGAGGCCAGAGTGCCCCCGGTCCTCTGGGGGTGGTGGCCCCCTAACGTGCTTGGCCCGAGCAGACCCCCAGAAGCAGTCACAGAAGCTGATGCCCTTCTGGAGGTTGGCGGTCGTGGGCTGTCCTGATAGAAACGTCCCATTAGTTTTGCATCTGAAGCTCTTGTTTCTGTCCCATATCTGAGAAGTGTGTCCCCTTCTGAATTCCACCAAGGCTGTGTTTTTTCTTCCAGTCGACTTGTGCTTCTTGGGTTGAACTTATTGATCCATGTGAATCTCAGATTTGGTGGAAGGATACTTGGCTAAATCATCTAATGTGTCTGTTGCAATGATGCCACCTGTTGCTTGAAGGGAGCTATGGATCCCTGGGCCTCTCAGAGATGGTGACAGAAAGACCTGAGGTCCAGAAAGTCTCCCCTCCTCAACCTGGCATCCTTGGGGTGTTCTACACAGGGACTAGAGTCACGTTTCACAGGGGGTAAGCCCATGAAGATGTCTAGTGATTTTAAGTCTTTTTTATTATCATTATTTTTTATGGTGAGCTCATTCATTGTGGTTCTGAGCCACTGAGTGACAGGGGACGTGGGGAATTCCGGTGTCCCAGCCCTAAGTCTGCAGTCAGTGCAGTTGTTTGGCTCTGCGTTGGGGCTACATTGTCTCTGGCTGTGAGTATAGACTTCCTCAGTTTACCCACAAGCGGCCTGCTTCTCCCCAGCAGGCCTCCTTGGGAAAGATGGGCAGAATCGGGCTTATTTAACACAACTTAGTTGAGAGGGACGCACTCTATGCATTTACGTACATGCTGCCCCTGAGTCCTGAGTAGGTCTGTTTGCGTTCCTGGGCAGGTTCCGAGGGGTGTTGCTAGAGGGCTAGCATTGTCCGGCTGGCCAAGCCCTGGCTGCACAGTCTATTTAAGGGGCTGACTTCCCATTCGTGTCCTGTTGGGAATCAGAGACCTAGGATTATTTTCACCTGCCTGGCTCAGATCTGCAAAACCGCTCAAAACGCCAACACGCCATGCAACCTGGCCCGTAGCACAGGTCCCCAGATGTGGTCTATAGCCAACTGTGTCACTCGCCAGTGGAGACTTTGGATAATTTCAAAGGATTCTCTGAAGTTCCCTTGTAGCATGTCCCTCATTTCTCTACACGTGTGCATGTGATCCTGTACACACACACACACACACCCCCATACACACACAGAAGCACACACACACGTAGGGAAGATAAAAAGATAGTATTAGGAAAAATAAATCACATTTCTTTAAAATATTCCCCCCCACTCCCCCGATGCTTCTAATGCCAAAATGAAGAATTCTGGGCCAGAAATATACGTGTGTCTTGCTGGCCTTGCATGTCGGATGTGGTCCCCAGCGTCCGCACCACGTCAGAGTGCCAGAGCAGAGTGGAGAGCCAGTCACGAAGTGCTGCACAAAGACGCAGTCTGAGCGAGTTCTGTGCTGTTGCAAACTGTGTGCCCAGGTTGAGGCAAACATGTGAAGGGTCGGGCCCTGCTCCATGTGTGGATGAGTTAGAAGGCGGTTGCGTGGACACGGCTAGCACGCGGCAGGGTGTGTGACCACGGGAAAGACCCCATGGCTCGCCACACCAGCTGCTGAGCCCTGCTGCCTTCCCACAGGGTGGAGGAGGGTGTGGAGGGGCGCAGTGGGGTTTGAGCTGGTCCGTGTGGCGTGGAAGGATGAGCGGAGGTGGACGGAGGAGTCCCAGACACCCCGGCAGACTTCACGGCAAGGGCAGCAGTTGGAAGGCATGGCTGCTGACCCATCATCTTCACTATCACGCCTGCGTGCCCAAGTTCAGTCCATGTTAGACCCAGGCTTCACCCTAAAGGTGAGTCATGAGAAGTGGATCTACTAGGGTGGAAAGTAGAGATGACCTCTGCCAGTGGGGGCTCCGTCTAGGAAATCCACATGTGTTTCCTTGGTGTTACCCAAAGGTGCGAGCATAGCTTTGAACTTGGTCTCTCGCTTTGTTTCTTCACCCAGGGAGGGAGACACAGCTTA
Organism: Noctilio leporinus; assembly: GCA_004026585.1. Taxonomy (NCBI): domain Eukaryota; kingdom Metazoa; phylum Chordata; class Mammalia; order Chiroptera; family Noctilionidae; genus Noctilio; species Noctilio leporinus. Next base: position 587,284 of record PVIW01000126.1, read on the forward strand.
TGATCATGGGCTTGGAGCAACACGTCTAGATTGGAGTCCCGCAGCCATGATTTATGAGCTGTTGGAACCTGGGCATGTCGCTCAACTCTTTTCCACCTTGGTTTTTCTTATCGGCCAACCGAGGACAATAGCTGTGCCTACCCCGTCTATAGATGCAAGGATGAAGAGGGGGCATGGCTCAAACGTGCTTTCCATTTTCTCTATAATAACCTGCAGTAGGAAATAGATTGTTTTTACATGACTTACTGGCATACCTAGATGTGCACACAGAGACGCACATAACTGTAACAAAAATGTCACGAAACAGCACCCTTTTCTGCGTGCAACACACTGATGTTTCCCTATTCTACTTATTTAAACAATTTTATTTTTATTATTATTTTTAACCCTTCAAAACCTTTTTTCTAATTATAGTTGACGTTTCATATCATTTCACATTAGTGTTAGGTGCACGGCACAGTGGTCAGACATTTATATCTAGTCTATTCTCCTAGCTTAAAAAATCCTCTAGCACTTAGCACAATGACTAGCATTTAGTCATTGTTCTGTTGGAATAAACATTGCTCTTGGGAGGGGCCGAGTCTTTGGCCAAAGGAAGTTGTGTAATAAAATACTGAAAGTTGCTTAATGAAGGTTGCCAATGTGATAAAAGCATTTTTTTACTCCCTTTTTCTTCTCTGACGAGCACACAAAATTGAAAAAAAAAATAGTTCGGAAAAATGAAAACAAAACATCATCTTTTTTTTTTTTTTTTTAACCATAATTTAATTCAGATTTCCTAACCTAAAGATTGCTTTCAGGGTGGTTGGTTGATGTGGACACTTTTGGGCAGTACCTACTTCCAGAGGGAAGCTGCCAGGGGGCTGTGTCTGTGTAGTCAATGCGCGCGGCTTAGACAGGGAGGTGGGTGAAGGGGCAGAAGCCATGGCAGTTGTCCCAGAGTTGTGACTGCAGCCCCCACACCTCCGTCTGAAAGTAAGAGGCTCTAATCCCCTACATTTTAAGAAGAGGCAGAGGGGAGCCAGCCACCTCCCTCCTGGGCTCACTGGGAGGTGGTAGCCCCTCCCAGCCACTTCCTGTCACCACGTCAAGCCAGGAGGGGGAATTTTTAGAGTTTTAGAGTCACCAGCCTGGTGGGCATTGTGTGCGGTGGTGTTCGTGCTAAGAGGGGCCTTGCTGGGCCCCCAGGGCACTTTTCCTTCCCCAATGGCACCTGGAGCGATCTCTCAGACCATCAAAGCCTGGCTGTGCCGGACTCAAGGCAGAGAGACGGGCCTCTCATACCCCAGACTTGCTGATCTGCCCCCAGGAACCTGAGAAAGGGGAAAGACAAGGAGGGAGAAGGGACAGCAGCAGAACCATGGGGGTGGGGAGCACACCGTCTCCGGTGGATTGAGTGAACTCCCCAGGGCAAGGCTGGCCTTGAGTTCTGCAGCTGCTGCTCCACGTCAGAGGGGGGCCACAGCCAGGGAGACCCCTTGAGCAAGGGGCTTTGGATGGACCACTCGTCGTGGGAGGATAGAGAGCTGGAACTGGGCTAGCATCGCCCACGGTTCCCATCAGCACACCCGTGTCCCATGAGGGAGTCGGCTTTGGGTTCCTATTCCACGTGCCTAGACTTTCTGGCTGGTCTTGGTTGGCCAAGAGACGATTCTAACGACTCCAGCTAAGCAAGGAGATGCTTGCCCTCCAGCAGTGCCTTCACCCACCCCCAAACCCCCTACGTCTTCCCAGTGCCAGGGCGTCTGGAATCTGAGGATGGAGATGGTGCAGCAGTGAAAACAAAAATCTCTTCCTCCCCATTCCGAGTATTTTAAGCCGAGGGAGGAGGACGGTTTTGAATCAGATATGAGCCCAGACTTACTAACTGGATGGGACTAGAAAGTTGTGGGACCTGCCTGAGGTGTGAAAGGAGTTACTATTGATCAGGGGAGGAAGGCAGGACAGGGTGTGAATGAAAACCAGGGATTGAGAAAAAAAAAATGGTTTGTTCCCCACTGATGTGAAATTCCAACTCCTCAATACGCTGGTTACAAACTAAATACGAAACAGAGGGGCGGGTCCTATCATGGTGACAAGCACAGGTATGTTTTCCTTTCTTGCACAATGTTTTGCTTTTCCTCGGCTCAGTAAAATTTGTTTTGTGTTTTTGGGTTTGCTTAGGTTTGGTATTTATGCATTGCCAGTGTAACCCCTGCCGTGGTTTCCAGTTGTCACAATTTCTCGGTAGGTTGGTGTCCCGAAGGTGCTCTGTGACACTTGCTTGTTGAAAGAGGCGTCTTCAGAGCCCTTCAGACGCGCGCCAACTTGAACTGATTGCTCTCCAAATGGTCCTCGTGTGATGGTACAAGAACATTTTCTTAGGGGAGAATTTTCTCTTGTTGTAGATCCTCTGTTTTCTGGATTCTGGTTCTTATTTTTGTCTTCATTGTCTTCCTTGTTTTTCTTTGCTTACTTGTTTTGTTTTTGTTTTGAATTTGTTATTCTTTAGAGAGAAGGGCAGGGAGAGAAGGAAGGAAGAAAGGAGAGAAACATCAATGTATGGTTGCCTCTCACCTGCCTCTTGCTGGGAACCTGGCTTGCAACCTGGGTATGTGCCCTGGGTGGGAATCGAACCAGGATACCTTTGGGTTCACAGGCCAGAGTCTATCCACTGAGCCACCAGCCAGGGGGTGTCTTCCTCATTTTGGTGGAGCACTTTCTGCAGCAACTTCTCTCACATGTGGTGCAGGAGAGACCAGGTTTTGGGGCCTCGCTTATCGAAAATGTTTATAGTCTTCCTGTGGTGCTTTGTTTGCCAGAGAGTGACCATAATTCCCCTGCCTGTATTCACGCCTCCTGGATGGCAGAAGAGCTTAAAACCAAATGGGACAGGTGTCAGTTGAAGGGACCGTGTATACTAGAAGAGGAGACCTACAGGATACCTTTAAGCATGTGAGCAGTTATAAAGCAGAAGGGAGATCAGGTTTGTCCTCTCTGACCCCAGAGCATCGAGGGGCAATCACCATCAGGTCCAATGAGGTGCGTTTCAGTTCCGTTTGCAGAAGGCCTGTCTCCGGAGTGGGTTCTCCGAGGCTGCCTGAGTAGCCTGGAAGAGGACCAGCACCCTGGCACGGGGCTTAATTAAGGAACAGAAACGCTGCAGACAGGATGCAAACCACAGTCAGGGGCTTGGATGAGATAACCTATAGGGTTAAAATCTTGAAGTGTAAGAAAAAGAACTCTGGAGATGCTAGGATTCTATTTATCAGGCAAACAGTCTACGTGGAACCCCAATCCCCTAGGTCTTGGAAGGAAAGGCCACCTGAAAAGGTCGTGCTAGTCATTTCCTTAGTTGCTAGGCCATTTGTGTCCCAACCACTGAAACAGCTGAAAATGTTTCCTCTTCTCCCACCTCTGCCTCCCCGTTTGGCAGCCTCCAGAGGGGAGCATCCTAGGGCTAAAGGGACAGTTAAAGGTTGTTCAGTGTGACGCTCTGTGCAGAGGAGGGGACTGAGAAAGGTCCCGCGCGCCTTCCAAGGCTGCACCGCTCTTTGGTAGCCGCGCAGGAACTAAGATGCATCCCTCTAGATTTTAGGTTGGGTTTCCTTTGCAACACCCGACGAGATCATTCACACTCCCTTTGGAAATTGATTCCTCTCTCCCACACTCCCTTTGGAAATTGATTCCTCTCTCGGTACATTCTTCACTGTGTTTTAATCCCAGTTCCCTGGCGTGTCTACTGAGAGCCCCGAGGGCTGGCTAGTTTCCCTGGCACTAGGAAGTCTTTTGTCTTGAATCACAGCGTGCTCTGTGTAGCTGCGTGCTGGATTCCCCTGGGCCGGGGTGGGCGCGTTCATTTCACACTTGCACTCATCCGAAGTTAGCATGAATGTTGAAGAATGAGAGGCAGAACCAGAAGTTGCAGCTGTTTGCAGCCATTTCTCAAATATCTGGTAGAGATCAACGGCCAGGTCTGGTCCTCACATGCTTGGGGACTTGATGCAGGTGTCCTGTCCCTAGGATGGGCTGCTGTTTCGTAACTGACTGAAGGCACCGGTCCTGCCAGCCAAGCTGTAGCCAGGTGGCCAAGTCAAAGGAGCCCAGAACACACAATAATAGCTTTGTCTCGGACAGTCCTTTTTGCAGCATTCTGGCCTTAGTTTCCACCATCTCCTACTTCTACTCCTCCTGATCAGAGCTTTCTTAACGTGTGTGCACCACCTGTGTGTGTAAATACGCCTTGAGGTACCCACACTTTCTCTCCTGCTGCTGATTAGGTACGTGTGCACGGGGATGTAGGAAGGAAGCCCCCGTGGCCATAACTTGACATGATCACAAGAGGGCAGGAGAGTCCACAGAATGAAAAGACCAGCCGGCCGACAACACTCTTTGTTGGAAAAGAGGCTGGATCATCAAATGATCTGCAAATCCTGGCAACCTGGCAACTTTTAGGAACAACAAAGGAGATCGTGCATTCAGTGGCCAGCTGGTCAGCTTGGTGGTCTGTGGTAAAGCAGAGAACTTCTGGGCTCAAGAAGTACAAACTGTAATCTCTGGCAACAGGATTAACCCCTTGGAACCTGTTTTCTTTTTTGTAAAAGCAGGCCTGGCATTGCCCGTTACCCAGGCTTCCTGTGGTCTTGTATAAAACGGCATGGAAAAGCACCTGCGGTAGGTTTAAAAAAATTTTTTCCCCAGTAGTTGGTTCTCAGTGCCCAACCTCACTCTTCCTTCAATGTCAACAATCACTCCTCCAGGAAGCCTTCCAGATTTCCTGAGTCTGGTTCTCATAGTACTCTGTGCCCACCTCTCTGACCCTTCTCCTCACGCTGTGTTCCAGTAATGTGTTTCCAAGTGTTTTTCCTCCTATCTGCACAGCTACTGTGTACCTCTATGCCTCGTATTCCAGGAATGGGGGGAGTTTCAGTATTTCTCTCTCTCTCTCTCCCTTTCCCACCATCCCTTTCTTGATTCATTTGTATAGCGTATTGGGCCAAGACAAAGCTTAGGCATTAGGGTTCCTGCTGACATGTTTACAGATCAGATCAAGTTTTGGTTAAAATTACTGGAAGTGAAAGGGTCCTAACCTGCACCATAGAGGGGAGGGAATTTTGGGAAGCATAGTTCCAGACCTGCTAATCTGACCCGGTACAAAGTCATCTCGATTCAGTATTCCTGAGGTGGGTATTTAAGTAGAACCTACCCCATCATGGGGATTTCATGAATTATTATTGAATGAACCAACAAATGTAAATAATATTGAGCTGTTTTTAGTCTCTAACGTACTGGGAATCCCAGTTTGGTAGCTCAGCACAGAGTGGGCCCATCGTTGGCACTGAGTGAGCCTGTGTTGAGTACATTACTGAGTGGTACGGCAGGGAGAGCAAAGGTGGGCTGGTCAGGAGGCTTGGGGTGGCCTGGCTGTGGCCCTGCTTAGCTGTGGGGCTGAGGGCCAATCACCCCCCAGCTCTGTGGCTCCGTTTGGTGTAAGGAGGTCAGAGGCAATAATCGCTAAGTAACCTTTCTGCTTAGAAAATGGGCAGTTCTATGGATTTATCAGATTGCTTTCTAAACCAGGTGCTGGGTCCCCGAAATGAGAGTGAGGGTAGGTGAGTGCTAAGAGAGCATGCAGAGTCCCAGAACACAGCAGCCTGCACCTGGGGGAGGCTGAGTTGGAGGACAAAGACAAGTAAAAAAAAAAAAAAGACAAAACAAAAAGAAGAAGAAAGAAAGGCAGGCAGGTGCAGGAAAGGGAGCTGAGGGCCCCTCTCCCCGGGACTCAGGCTGGCACAGCTCTGCCTTTAATTTAAGCCTGGTTTTTCCTTCACCTCAGGTTTTCTGTGGAATGAATGACCCTCTGCAGCGAAGTTCTTTGTCCCACAACAAGGGACAGTGTCATCCGAGATCCCAGGCTCCCTGGGATGCAGACACTTGCCTTGAAAAGCCTTCTCCTTGCTGCTTGGGCACGGAGTCCTTAAAACTGTCCCAAATCTGCCAGGCTTCCCACGCACACACCGTTTGTGCTGAGGTTGGCTGATGGCTCCCAAGTTTTAGGACTTGATGAAAACTGGGCGGGAAGTACTTTATTGCAATTTCTTATGCCCTTTCTTTAAGCAACTGTTCTTTTCTTTCTGTGTGATTTGTAGTGCTTGAGAATGAGGCAAGAAAATCTGTTGCTCAAGCCCTGGAAAATGATAAAAAGAAAAACCAGGGTTAACTTGCTGCTTCTTTAGCAGACAACATTTTTTTCTGTGCGTACCCCGCCCTGGCCGTGCCCCAAGACCTTAGAAGTGCGAGGTCCCAGTCAAGCGAAATTCTACAGTTTCTCTAGAAAATACAGTCAACGATCAGCTGTTGACTGAGTATCTGTCGTGTTGTTTGGCTAAATAGGTGCCGGGTGAATCCTGAAATATAAGGAAACAATATTTTTATTTTTAATTTTTAAAAGATTTTATTTATTATTATTTTTAGAGAGAGGGGAAGGGAGAGAGGCAGAGAGGGAGAGAGACATTAATGTGTGGTTGCCTTTCACCTGCCTCCAGTTATGGACCTGGCTGGAGACCTGGCTTGCAACCTGGTTATGTGCCCTGGCTGGGGAATCAAACCAGCAACCTTCTAAAATAGAGCTAGAAGTGTAGCATAGTAGGTAATCAACCAGCAACAGAGTTACTTATTTTTTATTCGATGACCAGCCGCAGAGGAGGGTTTTTGTTTTTTTTTGCATGTAAAATTGTTGATATTTATTAACATATTTTATTTATTTTGCTATTACAGTTGTCCCAATTTCCCCTCCTTTGCCCCCCTCCACCCAGTACCCAATTTCCTCCAGCAATGCCCCCCTTAGTTCATGTCCGTGAGTCATGCATATGAGTTCTTTGGCTTCTCTGTTTCCTTTGTTTTTCTTAACATCCCCCTGTCTAGTCTGTAACCACCAACGTGTACTTTTTCTTTCCTCCTTTCAGATCCAGAAAATTCACCATTTAATTACTGCCCTGTCAGCTTCTCTCAAATCATATGAATACAAAGTTTTCTTTTCGCAATTCCAAAATGCCTCCACTAATTCATTTGTTTAAAGAATTACTCTTCTAATATGAATTGCAATATTACCAAACACATGCAAAAAGAGGAGGTTTCTTTTTAACAGGACACCTCCGCCTGGTGGGCTGGGATGTTTCCATGGATACCACGTTGCGTCGGTGGGCGGATGGCAATGACGTCAGCGACTCCTGCTTTGCGCGGCTCTGAGGTCACTAGGACATGGACAACTTGCAGCCTGCCCGTGGCCCGTGGCTCGTGGCCTGTGGCCTGTGGGGGACCGAAGTGTCCACGTGGGGCTGCAGGTGCGTGATAAGGGCGTGGAAGGGCCCGTCGTCATGGGCCTTTAGGAAGGTGCTTCACAGGCCTGTGAGGTTTGCAGAAACTTTTGCAGGTGCTGGACATGGAAGTGGGCCGGTAATGGGGGTCAGAAAAGAGGAAAGACCTTCTAGGTTGGAGGTGGGCATGACAGCGGTGACAGGAAGCGTGAGGACAACAGACGAAGCAGGAGGCAGAGCGGGCGGAAGTGTGGCTGGACTTTTGCATGCGCTTTTCTCGATCTTTCTAGAACCTTCGAAGGCAAGATGCTGGCCTGGCGTTTAGGAGGGTTGGGGTACAGCCTCAGTGTAAGGTACCAGCCTCTGTTCCTGGAGGATATGTTTCAAAACCTAAGTGTCCGAGATAACCAGGTCAGATGCCTGGGCGGACAGCCACATTCCTGTTCCGTCTCCTGTCGCCATGTCTCGCATTTCAGCTTCCATAGTTTGTGGCTCTAAAAGGACTTTGCAGGTGGTAGAACTGGGAAAAAAAAAAAAAAAAAAAAAAAAGGCTTTTTTCCCCCCATAAAAAGACCTCTTTAATTTATGCCTTTCCATCATCTCGTATAGCTTTCCAAAAAAAATGAAACACATGTATAAAGACAGACTACACTCTCTGTGCGGAGTGGGGCAGGGAGCGCGGGCATCTTGGTCATTAACCCAGGCTCCGTGGAGGAATTAAGCTGTAGGATTCATCGCTTCAGGCCTGGTGAAGTGGGTAGTATTTCATTTCAGCCCTTAGTGGGGTGCAGGCTGCCAATATCTGCCTTTGATGTGGTTTCACCCTCCTGTGATGTAACTGGATTCTTTTTGCAGGGCCCCAAGAGACCCCTTCTCCCCCAACTAGTAACGCGGAGTTTACCTGCCCATGAACCGGGTCTGCCTGCCCTGGCGGTTCCTAGTGATTTTCCCAGAAGGTCTGTGTTCCCTGCACTAGATAATTCGAGAAATGAAGACTGCAGTCCATTCTGCCTGTGCGCACTTGAGTGCATTGGAGGTGCAGGCGCTAGGAGTTCAGCTCTCTGGAAGAATAACTCTGATGGAAGAGTTATTCTTCTCACCCTGCTATTCCAGTGGTTTTCTTTCTTTCTTTTCTTTTCTTTTTTTTTTTTTTAATTTCAATCCATCCACATTGGCATGGGGTTTGCTTGTCTCTTTAGTTTTTTTTTTTTTTTTTTTAGTTTTTATTAGGGGATGTTAGCCTTACCGTTTTCCTGGTTGAATGTTGAAGAAAATGGGTGTTTTATAAATCAGGATTGTAGAATTTTTTTCCCCCCAAGGTTATTCCAGAAGTTACAAACTTGAATTCCCTTCTGTCCAGGCTTTTCCCTTGGCCAGTTGTGAGGAATCGCTTTTACTGAGGATTTTCCGTAGACGGGAGCTGGCATTCCACACACTCATGCTACCTGAGTTTAGCCACATGGGTGGGAGGCTGTATTTGAGGGTGTGTTTTGGTCTCTTGCGTAGCCACGGTTGCTCAGAATCTTATGTCTCCAGCCTGCATGAGAGATGATGTAGGTAAAGCTTATTATATTTATTGTAGGGAAGTCTTGGAAAACATTATCCTAACCCATACAGTGTCTTCCTTACCAGGGCGAAAACATCACAACAAACATGTAAATAGATTCTCTTATGTCTCAGTGTCTGGAAAATGGGCTTCCCCAAACTGAGGTTTCTTTTTCTTTTTTTTTTTCCTTTCCCTTTGGCCTTTTTAATTTTTTAAGACTGGTTTCTGAAGAGAAACAATTTCATAATCGATATGCATAAAAACTCATTCCGTTGGTTCCTGCTGATTTGAAATCTCTTATGGTTTGTACCTGTACTTTTGACCTTCAAGTCAGTGTGGCCCCTTCTGGAACTTATGCTCATAGTTGGGTCTTTGCGCTGCATTATCAGAGGGTCTTCAGCCCATTTCTCAAATGAGCTGATTTGTTTTGTCGCTTATAAAAGAGTCTGGAGAAAGTTGATGGTACTTATTTGAAAACATTTTGCACTTTAGAGTTTATGTTGTGTTTCGTTTGCCAACCCAAACCTTTTCATCAAACTCTTTTCACACTAGGTGGCAGAAGTGGACTTTGATTTCTTGGCAGGGGTGGGGTGGGGTGGGGCAGCTAGGCAATTATTTACAATGGACCCTAGGAGGTCCTCTGAGGAAGCACATGAGCGAGTGGCTTAGGTATGGTCCATGCTCTGAGCCTGTCCCCTCTTCCTGAAGTCTCTTCTTCTCCATCATGCTCAAGCCATAGCTGAGATGATCCCAGCCGGTTCTAAGAAATGGGGTGAAATGGGTCACACACATCTGGGGGCAAAGACTGTTGATCGCTGCTGATGGTTTCCATCTCCTGTTAGACACCGAGGGTACCTGGGGGGCCAGGAACCCACAGTGCATTCTGTAACCTGACTCTCGTCTCTTGTCCCCACGACCAGTTTTGTTTACCGCACAGAATCCACGACCGCTCGTCCCCACGCTGGACTGGAGCTGAGCCTGAGATGCCAGCCAAACACTGTCTCCAGATGAGACGCGAAGGGCCATAGCAACCATTCAGAAAGTCTGCAGTGGCAGAGGTAGGGCACCGGGTTTTCAAAGTGAGTCACCCAAACGTTTTCTTTCCAAACATCTGCAGGTTGTTAGCCTGATTTATTTTGAATTAAAAAATCTTTTTGAGCTGGCTGACAGCTTATTTAAATCCCCAGCTGGTAAAATGTTGCAGCAGTTGGCGTTAGGAGCTGTGCCATTGCTTTTGATGTGGCGGGGACCGGTCCAGTACTCAGGTACACTTGGGGACCTGCCCCTTCTCATCATGGCCCTCCGCAGTTTTATGTCCCCCTGTTTAAGAGCGTGGGGCTTTGAGCTCTTTGTTTACCATCTGTTTGCTTGGGTCTTAGAAGACTGGGGACCGGGAGAGGTGAGCTGCTCTTCCAGGACATGGTGGCTTTCATCCAGCCCGCGGTGCTCTGTGGCTGCCTTGGATTCTCTCTGGGACAAGTTGGGGAAATCAGCAAATACTCGCATAAGTTTATATTTAATTAATATCACCTCTTCCTTTTCCAGAATGCGCTGAAATAAATTTTCTGCTTAAAGCCGTGCTTCTTACAAGCATTTTCAAGATTTCTGTGCAGATTATTCGCTTGGTCAGGGCCTTTGACTTGTTTCTCAGATTTTCCTGCTTGAGGGTGGGCACGTCTCTTTTTTCTTTTTTGGCTGTGAATTTGGATATGGGAACTGGGGACTTGGTTTCCTCTATCCTGATCCCCCCTCCCCACTAACAGTAACACCACCACCATCTACTGTATTTCCAGCACTGCCACTCAGAAGCCGTTTTCCATCTCTCCTAATCCCCCTCGTGTACCTTTCTACCTTTCATGTTACCTTCATGGTCTGATGTTTCCAGAGAATTGTCAGCACACCCTCCTTTCCCCTCTGCAGCTCCCCTCTGCGCCTCAGTTTTGCCGTGTGCACCACCGTGGTTCACTCCCACCAGTCTGCTGAGACGGGGCTCGTCAAGGTCACTCCTGGCTTTTTAATTGGTTCCCAGGACTCTTGTGACTTGACACCTTCACTTGTCCCTTGACCTCTGTGTGGCCGCATTAAGGAAAATTTTAAAACCAAAAACTAGGGTGATGGGTTGGGGCATGGCATGTCAGAGGAAGGATTTAGGGTTTTTTTTGGTAGGTTCTGGGGACCCAATCATGTTTTTCATCTATGTTATACTAAGCAGTAATTTGGGAGGAGCATAACCTTCATGTTATTTTTCTCATGTTTCTCTAATAATTTTGTAATGTCCTTTCTTGGTCATCTGATTATTGAACTCCATACTTCTTTTCAGAGACTTTTCAAATAGCATTTTTATGAATCTTTTTTGAACACCCCCACCCCCCAGAATAGAGAGTCCCTCTAATTTCTAAGAATTCTTTAGTATATCTTTCCTCTCATTGTGTTTGGTGGGTGAATGGCTCAGTCTGGTTGGAAGTGTATGACATGTGTTTCAGAGTGCATATGACGGTGCAGGAATATGGAAAATGAAAGAAGATTAATTAGTATGAGGTTCCATGGTCTAAAGACTAAGGAGAAATGACCCATTTGATGGGTGGTATAAATTTGGATTTCTCTCTATCATGTTTTTACCCCTTTTATTTCAAAATGTTTTCACACGTGATAAAGTTTTAATGTTAGGTTCTCAGGAGCTTTGGTGAGAATGGAATGAATCGAAGGAACTTGCCTGTCGATAAATATTATCCCACTTGGCACATCTCCCTGTGAAATGGAAGAGGGTGCTCATGATTCTCCCTGGAAATTTGAGAAAATTTTCTGTTATCGATTTTGAGTTAAACAATTCTCTGCCGTTATGCCCTTTGAACCCTTCTGAAGAATTTAGTATAGGGAGGCTGAATGCAACTTAATTTGTTTTCTGGGAAGACTCATTCAAAGTCGTCAAAAACAATTGTTTTTTTTTACTAGGCTTTTCTTTCTCCAAAAGCTTCACGTTTTGACTCTTTTAAGAAAAATGTAATATGGAGTGTCTGCATCATGTATTAAGGCAAATGAAAATTCTTTTTCTCTTCCTCTATTTTATAGGTGACTAAACTGAGAACCACTTGACAAGTGTGGGGTCATATTGCTGCAGAGACTTCCCACATGCATTTGGCTTGGGGACGAATCACACAGGTACTTTCTAAATGTCACGTTATGACACATCAGCACATCCATTTCTGTTTTCTCTCTTTCTGCTTAACTAATCTTCTTTGTGTCTTTTCCAGGATGACTTTGTGTTTATGTTTATAATCGTTTGCTTTCATTTTTCACTTCCTTTCACATTGCAAGTACAGTTCCACATTCAGAATTAATTAAAAATGAGATTTCGGGAGGGTGAAAATGCTCATTGCAAGACCAACGTCAAAGGTTCCGTTCAGGAGTTACGGGCTGGAACATCATTTTCAGTAACTGCCATCACTTCATCTTCCTTAGAGTTGACCTTGACCCACTAGGGAGCAACTAGTAGATTGAGATTTGTAAGTTTCTACTAATCCATCTCGTCTGAAGGGTTATTACAGGGCATATACCTGGTTTTAGCTCAGCAGTTACGACCCAGAAAGTTCTCTGAAGGTTCCTCCCTTCGTCACCGGTAGTCGCTTATTCTTGCTTTGTGACCATTTGGCCTACCTCAGGGAACCCTCAAGTAGCCTTTAAAAAAGGACTCGGAAGAGAAAGTTAAAAGAAAAAAGCATTTAAAATGGTATTCAGGTATCCTGTAAGGACTAAATGACCCTGGAACTCTATGATTCAATAAAATGTGCTCCTCTAATGTTATACTGTCTGTTAAAATGACTTATTAAGATACAGCAACTCTCCTTTCTCTGAGGGAATGTGCCACTAACCGTTGAA